>CM062569.1:116372095-116972095 GCA_031468815.1 Morus bassanus
GGGACACAGGGCTCCCCCCGGGGGTGCACCCTGGGGTGCCCTGCCCTGGTTGGGGTGCGGTGGGATGGGTGGGATGGGGCTCCATGCCCAGTTTGGGGGTGCAGGGGTGATGCCTGGGGGCCACCCAAGGGGGGACCATGGCCACCCCTCAGTGTGGGGGACCCGCTGTGGGGCAGAGGTGGGGGCTGTGCACCCCAGGGTGCCCCCTGCCCCTCTGGGCCCTGCTGGGTGGGGGAGTGATGCAGCGGGCTGATGCTCATCCCATCGGGCAGGAGTTTCCCACAATGCCCTGGGCCAGGCAGAACGGAGCTGTGGTGGGATGGGGGCGTTATTTGGGGGGCAGCAGTGCAGGGGGGCTGCAGCGATGCCTGCAGCCGGTGCTGCAATGGGTGCTGCAATGGGTGCTGCAGCAGTGCGGGGCACCGGGCCAGTGCTGCCGGGAGAGGGGGGGGCAGAGCCCCGCTGCAGCTGGGCCGTTGCACAATCTTTTTTTTTTTTTTTGGGGGGGGGGGGGTGTTTGGTAGCCACCCTGCAGCTGGGCTATTGCACAACCCTGGGGAGGCTGAGCTCGGGGTGCCTTGGGCACAGCACCCTTCTCGGGGGGGCCGGGGTCCTGCCGGCAGTGCTGATCCCTGCCCGTCCCTGCCTGCAGCTGGCAGGAGCCCAGCCCTGGACTGGCTTTGCAGCCCCCCCCTCCTCCCCCCCCCCCCCCCCCCCCCCCCCCCCCCCCCGCCCAGCCCCTCTCCATCCCCCCGGGGCGGCCCAGGGGAGAAGAAAGGCAGCGCTGGCTCCCACGGCGGGGGGGGAAATCCGTGCCCGGGTCACTGTCTTGGCCGCCCGCCCCACCTGGCCCCGGGCCTGGGGCTTGTTTGTCCCGCAGGCAGGCCGGGGGGGGGACACACACGGATCCGCATCCCGGCCCCCCAGCCAGGGCTTCGACCGGGGTCCCACTGCCCAGGGACCCCCCTCCCAGGGGACGGGCTGCAGCGCCCCCGGGTAACACGGCATTAGCTCAACCATCACCGTGTCCCCAAAATCCTGCTCTGGGGGCCGGGGGGGGGGGGGGGGGGGGGCTGGTCCCTGCTGCTGACTCAGAGTCTCGTGTCCGGGGGGGCCGGATCCTGCTCTGAGCCCCGACTCTGCCTGCGCAGGCGGCTGCCTCCGGGACGGGACCATGGCGCTGCTGCTGCTCTCGCTGCTCGGCCTCCTGCTCGCCTGGGAGGGGGGCCAGGCCCTTGTCCCCCCCCAGCGAGCTCAAGCGTGAGTGGGGGCCATGGGGCGGGGGGGGCAGCCCGGGTGGGTGCCGTGGGGCGGGGGGGGGGGGCAGGGGATCTGACAGCACCACGCCCAGGGCAGCGCTGAGTGGGGAGGATGCAGGACCTGCTGGGTTGGGGGGGGTCACAGCATTTCGTTTGTGGGTGGGGGGTGTTCCCTGCGGGCTGGGGGAGCAAATGGGCCGGCTGTGGGGTGGGGGGAGCAAATGTGGCCAGCTGTGGGGTTGGTGGGGGGAGCAAATGGGCCAGCTGTGGGGTGGGGGGAGCACTGTGCCCTTGGGGGTGGGATGGGACACGGGGATGGGATGGGGTACTTTGGTGGCAGGAGCTGGAGGGGGCCCGGAGCATCATCCGTGGGGGGGCTGGATGGAGGGGGCCCGGAGCATCATCCGTGGGGGGGCTGGATGGAGGGGCCCGGAGCATCATCCGTGGGGGGGCTGGATGGAGGGGGCCCGGAGCATCATCCGGGGGGGGGCTGGATGGAGGGGGCCCGGAGCATCATCCGGGGGGGGGCTGGATGGAGGGGGCCCGGAGCATCATCCGTGGGGGGGCTGGATGGAGGGGGCCGGAGCATCATCTGTGGGGGGGCTGGGAATCAAGGGTTGGGGCTGGATGCTTTTTTTGGGGAGGGGGGAAAGGAAGATCCTGCCCCCAAGGTGGCCCTGGCCCAGGCGAGATTTTTGGGTCATTTTTCTTGAGTTCTGTGAACTGGAATTGGGCTGTTGATGAGCAAACAGGACTCTGCACCCGCAAATATTTGTGTGCGCTGGCGGGGCTCCCACCGCCGCCTTGGGAGCAGCCGGCCGAGGGATGCTCTTCCTCCCTCCCCCCCTGCCAGAGATGTCGGCAGCTGGTAGCAAATACATCGATACGGAGGTGGAAAATGCCATCAACGGCGTGAAGCAGATGAAGACCCTCATGGACAAGACCAGTAAGGACCACCAAGCCATCCTGCACACACTGGAGGAGACCAAGAGGAGGAAGGAGGTGAGTGAGGATGAGGAGGGTGATTGCTCCGACCCTGGTACCTGGAGCCCCCGGCCGGGCTGGGATACCCCCATGCCGGACTGGGTGAATCCAAAGGGCTTGGGGGATGCCAGGCCCTGGATCCAGGCATCCCGGGAGCAGGGGGACGCCCTCGGGGCTGGATGCGGGTGCCTTGCAGGAGGCGGTGCAGCTGGCCCGGGAGAAAGAGCAGCAGCTGGCGGAGAAGCAGGAGGTGTGCAACGAGACGATGCTGGCGCTCTGGGAGGAGTGCAAGCCCTGCCTCAAGCACACCTGCATGCGGTTCTACTCCCGCACATGCCACAGCGGCTCGGGGCTGGTGGGGCGGCAGGTGAGTGGTCCCACAGCACCCGTTGATGCTGAGGTGGTGGGGGGATTTTGGCCTGATCCTGCTCCCCTGCCCGGCAGCTGGAGGAATTCCTCAACCATTCCTCGCCCTTCTCCATCTGGGTGAACGGCGAGCGCATCGACTCGCTGCTGGAGCGGGACCAGCGGCAGGAGCGGCAGTTTGAGGACATGGAAGAACGTTTTGGGTTGCTGGAGGATGGGGTGGATGACATCTTCCAGGACAGCACCCAAGTCTACAGCCGCATGTATCCCTTCTTCCGAGCACCCTTCGGTGGTTTCCGCGAGGCTTTCCGCCCCCCTGTCCACCACATTTACTTCCCCCCGCGCAGCGAGAGGTTTTCCCGGGAGCTGCATCCCTTCTTCCAGCGTCCCCACCACGGCTTCCACCGCCTCTTCCAGCCGCTCTTCGAAATGACGCAGCGGATGCTGGAGGAGGCACAGGGCAGCTGGGAGCGTCCGTTCGGTGGCTTTGCCCCAGGTAGGGTGCTCGCCGTGGGCTGGGTGTCGTGGGCTCCCCACTTTGGCTGGAAGCAGGAGGTTTACAGCAGGCTTCCCGGCAGTGTCCCCCTCCTCCTTATTACGGGGTGACTAACTTAAAGGATGAGCTCAACCCTACTACGACACACCAGAGAATCCCCACAGGAGCCCAGGAATCACAAGCTTCACTGTTTGCAGAGCTGGGTTGTGGTTTTTGGGTTTTCCACCCTCCCAAAATCTTGGCTGCCGGAGCTGCCGCCGTCCCAGGAAGGTGTTTGTTTTGGGCGGGCAGCGCTGGATGCATCCCGGCTGCCGGTGCCGTCACCGTCTGCCGCCGCAGCCCCGACTCTGGCAGCTGGGAAAAGGGGGATTTCGAAACGGAGGTTGGCAGGGAGTGCTTTGCTTCGGAAAAAACAGTCGGGCGGGTCAAAATGCCCCGGAAAAAGCACTTTTATGTCCCCCCACGGCACCCCGGGACGTTGGCCAGGGCCGGCCCCGCAGCTCTGCCCCAGGGTTGGGGAGCCTGTGGCGTTGCTCCCTCCCCAACCCCGTGGTGTTTTGGGGTGCTGAGGCTGGGCTGGGCTCTCCGCAGAGTCCCGTAACTTCAGCGATGAGCGCATGGTGTGTCGGGAGATCCGGCGTAACTCGGCAGGCTGCCTGCGGATGCGGGATGAGTGCGAGAAATGCCGGGACATCCTCTCCGTGGGTGAGCCGGGGACCGTGCTCGGGGAGGGATGCGTGTAGGGGATGAGATGCAAGGGGGGGGTGCATGCACCAGGGCTGGGGGTGAGCCCTGGCACCCCCTGATGCCCCCCAAACCCCCCCTGCAGACTGCTGGCAGACAGACCCTGCCCAGAGCCAGCTGCGGGAGCAGTTGGAGGACGCGCTGCGCCTGGCCGAGCGCTTCACCCGCCGCTACGATGACCTCCTCCGCACCTTCCAAGCCGAGATGCTCAACACCACCAGCCTCCTGGACCAGCTCAACCGCCAGTTCGGCTGGGTCTCGCGTTTGGCCAACCTCACCCAAGGCACCGATGGCTTCCTCCAGGTCACCACGGTGAGTCCCGCCGGCACCGCGG
Organism: Morus bassanus; assembly: GCA_031468815.1. Lineage (NCBI taxonomy): Eukaryota > Metazoa > Chordata > Aves > Suliformes > Sulidae > Morus > Morus bassanus. The sequence goes on from CM062569.1 coordinate 116,376,279, forward strand.
CACAGCCGGAGGGCTTGAACCCCCCTCCCTCCGCCATGGTTCCCCCACCACGGCAGGGCCGGCAGCCACAGAAAGTGGGTCAGGGGGAGAAAGAGGCGATTGTGCACCCGACCGGGGCGCCTCTCGGCACAATAGCCGGCCGCGGGGCCGTGTGCCAGGGCGAGGGGCCGGCGTGGGGGCTAGCCCGGCTCTCCGTCTTTTGTGTTCCCCCCCCTCTCCAGGTCCTTTCCAAGACTCCCAACCTCGAGGACCCCTCGGCCCCCCCCGACACGCAGGTGACGGTGCAGCTCTTCGATTCGGAGCCGCTGTCGCTCACCGTGCCCGGGGACATCTCCTGGGAGGATCCCCGCTTCATGGAGATCGTGGCCGAGCAGGCGCTTCAGCACTACAAGCAAAATGCCATGTGAGTCCGGGACCCCCCCCCCTATTCCCCACGGCAGGGCTTGGGTGGGGGGGCCCATGCCACAGCTCACCCCCGTCCCATCCTTCCTCCGGCAGAGAGTAGCCGAGCGATGCTCCGCACCGCCGCCGTGCCGCACCAAGCCCCCTCCACCAGCCCGTCCCCGTGCCAGGGGGTCGAACGCCGCCACCGCCCCCCCCCTGCCGCTGCCAGGGCCCCACCGTGGGCCCCAAACAAACAGAAAATAAAGGTAGAGTCGAACACCCCGACTGTGCTCTCCTGTGTTTCTTTGGGACGCAACCCCCGCCCCAAGCAAATAAACATTGCAAAACGCAGCTGCGTGCACCTAGGGACGATCATTGGGCACTGTGAAATGGAGGCAGGGGGAAGCCAAGCTGGAGGGGCCAGGACGAGTCCCCCCAGACCTGGGCTGGTAGGAGCCCCCAACAAGGATGCTGGGGCTTGCTGCCTTCTCACCCACCCCATGTGAGAGGTCCAGGTCCTCTCCTTCCCTTAGGGACACCGAGGATCACGTCCTGCATGGCCCCTGGGGCCAGCGGGGCACCTGGGGGCCAGCCCCCAGCCCCCCCAGGACCCCATGTCACCCCCCCGGAGGCAGCACAGACACCCAGGGAGCGAGCCACGGGCACTTTATTGGGGGGAGATGCAGGTCGGGGAGCAGCGGGGCCAGCCCCAACCCCAGCCCCATCACCACCCCCGCCGGAGCCCCTTAGGAACAGGGGCAGAGGCTTCCATCTCCCCCCAGATTGCCGGCTGGGGGTCTGCTCCCCGCCGGGAAGGGCAGGCACAGCCTCACCGTCCCCTCCTGGAGCCCCTGCAGCAAGGCAAGGGGAGAGGTTTCTCCTGCAAACAGCAGCAGAACAGTGGCCGGCGTCACCGCCACGCTGATCCCCTCCCAGGAGGGGAGAGATCATTTGGGGAACTAAAGCCCGGGGCCAAGCCGGACCCGGGGCAGCGCGGCGGGGGCTCAGCTCTCGCTGTTGATGGCCGTGCTTTCCCCACGCAGCAAACCCTCCCGCTCGGCCACCGCGCCGGCCTCCTCCACACGCCAGGGCAGGAGAGCAAGCAGGGGCCGGTGCAGACCGTTGTAAAGAGCAGCACCCATCAGCAGCACCCCAAACCCCAAGATCTCCAGGCCGTGGAAGGTCTCCCAGCCCACGGCCAGGCTGACAGCCCAAATGACGAGGGTGCGGAGGCTGTCCAGCACCATGCGGGTCGTGGCACTGATCTCCTTGGTGACGCTGATGCCGGCGAAGTTAAAGAAGGCGATGCTGCTGATGTTACCCAGCAGGGCCAGGGCGATGAGGGGCCGGTGGTCAATCTGGCAGAAGGCATCGAGGGCATCTTCCAGCGTCCGTCGAGGGTTCCCGCTGAAGCCGCCCGCCGGGATGTAGTACATGGGCACCAGCAGCAGGGCCAGGATGATGAAGCCGAAAAAACCTGCGTGCGAGTGGGTGTCAGATGGGTGCTGGCTCCAAGCACCACCCGGGGCTGCCTGCCCCCCCCAGCCAACCCTCCCTGCCCCGGGGGACCCAAACCCCCCCAGCAGCACCCCTTTTGCAGCCTGTGGTCCCCCCCAGCACAAAGCAGCCCTCCCCAGGCTGGGGAGCTCTGGCACCCGCCGAGCACTCAGCCCCCCGCCCCCCCCCCCCACCGGCCGATGTCACGACAGACCTTCGGTGCCGACAGCCCGCAGCGGGTGCACGTCGTGCTTGTAGACAAACTTCTCCTCCAGCACCATCTGGATGGCGACGATCACCTGTGCCATGATGATGAGCAAGTCGCCTGCAGGGAGGGGAGAGGAGGAAGGGGAGAGGAGGAAGGCGAGGCTGAGTCCCCATCTCCCTGCCCACCGGACAGGCAGCGCGGCAAAGCCATGCCTGGAGAGCCAGGCATGCACCCTGCGGGGAGTTATTTCCCCGCCGTGGCCATCCCACCTCCCCCAAGGGTTACCACGTACCGGTTATCACCTCGCTGAGCTTGTGTTTCTGGTCGTGGGAGCTGTGCAGGTCAGCCAGCCCCACCACCACCAGCCCCACGATGGTGACCAGGATGCCCAGCCACTGGCTCAGCTCCAGCTTGCGGCCCAGGAAGGCCACGGAGAGGAGCCCGGTGAAGATGATGACGGATCCTCGCAACATCTGGAAGCTGGAGGCACTGGTCATGTTCAAGGCTGTGTGGAGAGAGACCGACCCGTGAGTCGTGTACGCTGCCAGAGCCGGCTAACACCACCGCCCTTCTGCTTAATGGCCTGTTGCAGTAATTAAGAGTGATTAACAGGAGGAAGGGGCAGCGACGCTGTCTCCCCCCACTCCTACTTAGACCTGGCAGCAGAGAAGCTCGTGCCAAGACCCATGGGAACCCTGTGCCCCGCAAGCAGCACGGCTTACTGAGCCCTGCCACAACTCACTGCATGAGTGGGAAGCGTTTGCTCAGACCCCTCTAACGGGCTTCAGGGTCGTCCTCCCCCAAAACCGAACGCGCCGTGGAGTCCTGCAGCCCGGCAGCCGAGCGCAGCCCTAGGGATAGCCAGGTCCCCACAGGGCGGGAGGGGGACGGAGGCGGCGGCGCCGTCCCCAGCACTTACCCACGTACATGATGCTGGTCCCAGTCATGTCGCAGAGGGCGGGGGGCAGGAAGAGCAGCGAGCTGAAGGGCTGCGACGGGGCCATGCTGGGCTCCGGCCTCCGCCGATCCCTCCACACCAGCAGGTAAAACACCCCCAGGCAGGAAAATTCACCCAGGAACATGCCGACGGCCTGCGAGAGAGGTGGGTGAGGGGGGCTGGCCCTGCCGGCACGGCCCGTCCTGCCCCGGGTGGGGGGCTCACCTGCAGGAAGGGGTGCTGGAAGCTGTGCTCCTCCGCCCCATTGCAGCCAGCCGCGCTGAAGTTATCAGCCCACCTACGAGGCAGAGGGTGGTTGTTAGAGCAGGAGGCTGTGGCGGGCTGGAGAACACCCCGAGAGCCAGCCACCAGTTCCCCGAGGTGACAGCTCCAGGGACAGGACGTCTGTGGGGAAGGAGACACCGCCGCGGCCACCCCGACCTGCTCCTGGCCCGGCTCCCGGCCCTGAGCGACAGGCAGGGAAACGGACACCACCGTGTCGCACAGCCTCCCGATCGGGTGTCCCCGCACCCATCGCTGCCGGCGTGCGCGGCCGGAGCCGGCCAGGCAGCACCGTCTCCTGCCGGGGAGATCGCGGTGGCGGCATGGGGGGGTCACCCCAACTCCCTCCCTGTGTCACTGGCCTTGAAGACTTGGGGGCTAAGGGACATGGAGCCCACAAAGGACGCTGGATCGCAGCCGGGGGGGGCAGCAGCTCCCACTGCTCACACCCCCAGCCATGGTTTTGGGGCACAAACTCCCTCTTTTGGGTACTCCAAGCAGTACAGAGGGCAACGCTGGATAAACACAGGCTGTGGCACAGGTCCCCACGGCCCGTTTTGGTGAGAATCTGCCCTCTTTGGGGACCATCCGCACTGGGAGGGGACCCCAGCCCCTCGGTGGCCAGCTGCCTGTCCCCAGGACCCCCCAGCACAGCGGTGCGGCCCGACACAGGCAGGCAGGCACCCAGCTCCCCTCCGGCCGCTTTTTGCTGATGCCGAGCGGCCGCAGTCCTGCTGAGCTCGAGTGAACGGGGTGTGAGCGGAGAGCGGGGCAATCCCCAGCCCACCCATCGCCTCTCGGCGAGGGGCTTTTCAGCCAGGCCAGCAAGATTTTGGCGTGAGTCAGCCCCGGCTGACACACCGCGGCCCCTCCGCCACGGGCCAGCTCGGGTCTGTGTTTCGTAAGAGGCTTTGTCGGGCCACACACGGGTCTCGTGAGCTGGCCGAGAGCTCGGTGTCATCTCCCGGCTCTGCCCTGCCCTGTTCCCATGTGTGCTGCGGGGATTCTCTGCCTCAGTTTCCCCATCTGGGGAACCTCGATCTGCTGCGACGCCGGGGTCAGCTGGAGCCCGGCCACCCGGTGAAACCCCACGGATGCCTCTGCGTCTGCCCGGCGGCACTGGGATGAGCCGGCCTGGCAGGTCTGCCTTGCCCGGGCAGCTCTTGGGAACACCATCCTCATCCTCGCTGCGAGGGCTGGGAGCACCCCGGGGTGCTCTCGGTGGGAAGGGGTTCAATCCAGCCCCCTGCCTGGCTTTTGGGGTGAGCTGGAGTGCAGAAGCGAGCGCAGGGAGCCTGGTTTTGGAGTGCAGAAGCGAGCCTGGTTTTGGGGAGCACTCGCTACGGCTCCCTCCCCAGCACCCCAGGGCCGGGCACAGCACCCACGCCGGGAGACCTGTACCCCTCGGACGCACCCACAAGAGGGCTGGAGACCCCCCCGCTGCCCCCCGGCCGTGCAGCCCCCCCCTTTTCTCCCCCATCACAGGGGCTGGCCCCCCAAGCAGCCCCAGCCCAATGGGGGACCCCAAAGCCCACACCTGCACCCCAAAGCCTTGCGCGGGGCGGGGGGGGGGGACCGAGGGCAGCCGTCCCCAAGGCCACACGAGGGGATCCCCGGAGCTTTTTGGGGAGGGGGGCCCCAACCCTGGGACGGAAGGAGGACACGGGGGGCGGAAGGCCGTGCTCCAGCCCCGCCCGGGGGGGTGCGGGGGGGCCCGGGGCGCTGCCGCAGCCCAGCCCGGGGGTGCGGGCCCCCCCCCGGCCGCCGGCAGGACTCACTTGGCTGCCAGGGTGTTGATGGAGCCGGTGAGCAGCATGAGGGCGGCCAGGCCCAGCTGGTACCGGGACCACGCCATGCCGGGCCCGCCGCCACCGCCGCCTCCCGCCCTGCACCGGGGCGCGCCGCCACGGACACGCCCCCCGCCGCGCCGCCACGCCCACCCGCCACGCCCCCGGTACGCCACGCCCCCGGTACGCCACGCCCCCCCCGCCACGCCCCCGGTACGCCACGCCCACCCGCGGGCACGTCCCGCCTCCCCGAGTCTAGCCACGCCCACACAGACGCAGGGCCACGCCTTCCGTTCCGGCCCCGCCGCGCTGGGCTGCCGGGGCTCGGGCTAGTGGTGCCCGGCCTAGTGCTGTCCGGCCTAGTGCTGCCCGGCCTAGTGCTGCCCGGCCTAGTGTTCCTTGTCCTAGTGTTCCTTGTCCTAGTGTTGCTTGTCCTAGTGCTGCTTGTCCCAGTGCTGTCTGTCTGTCCTAGTGCTGCCCATCCTAGTGCTGACTGTCCTAGTGCTGCCCATCCTAGTGCTGTCTGTCCTAGTGTTGTCTGTCCTAGTGCTGCCTGTCCTAGTGCTGCCTGTCCCGGGGCTGTCTGTCCTAGTGCTGCCCGTCCTAGTGCGTTCTGTCCTAGTGCTGCCTGTCCTAGTGCTGTCTGTCCTAGTGCTGCCTGTCCCGGGGCTGTCCTAGTGCTGCCCGTCCTAGTGCGTTCTGTCCTAGTGCTGCCCGTCCTAGTGCTGTCTGTCCTAGTGCTGTCTGTCCTAGTGCATTCTGTCCTAGTGCTGTCTGTCCTACTGCTGCCTGTCCCGGGGCTGTCTGTCCTAGTGCTGCCTGTCCTAGTGCTGTCTGTCCTAGTGCTGCCCATCCTAGTGCTGTCTGTCCTAGTGCTGTCTGTCCTACTGCTGCCTGTCCCGGGGCTGTCTGTCCTAGTGCTGCCCGTCCTAGTGCTGTCTGTCCTACTGCTGCCTGTCCCGGGGCTGTCTGTCCTAGTGCGTTCTGTCCTAGTGCTGTCTGTCCTAGTGCTGCCCATCCTAGTGCTGACTGTCCTAGTGCTGCCTGTCCCGGGGCTGTCCTAGTGCTGCCCGTCCTAGTGCGTTCTGTCCTAGTGCTGCCTGTCCTAGTGCTGTCTGTCCTAGTGCTGTCTGTCCTACTGCTGCCTGTCCCGGGGCTGTCTGTCCTAGTGCTGCCCGTCCTAGTGCTGACTGTCCTCGTGCTGTCTGTCCTAGTGCTGTCTGTCCTAGTGCTGCCCATCCTAGTGCTGTCTAGTGCTGTCTGTCCTAGTGCTGCCCATCCTAGTGCTGTCTGTCCTAGTGCGTTCTGTCCTAGTGCTGCCCATCCTAGTGCTGCCCGTCCTAGTGTTGCCCGTCCTAGAGCTCCCCATCCTAGTGCTGTCTGTCCTAGTGTGTTCTGTTCTAGTGCTGTCTGACCTAGTGCTGCCCATCCTACTGCTGCCCATCCTAGTGCTGTCTGTCCTAGTGCTGCCTGTGCTGGGGCTGTCTGTCCTAGTGCTGTCCATCCTACTGCTGCCTGTCCTGGCACTGCCTGTCCTAGTACTGTCTGTCCTAGTGCTGTCTGTCCTACCGCTGCCTGTCCCGGGGCTGTCTGTCTTAGTGCTGCCCGTCCTAGTGCTGTCTGTCCCAGTGCTGCCTGTCCCGGGGCTGTCTGTCCTAGTGCTGCCCATCCTACTGCTGCCTGTCCTGGTACTGTCTGTCCTAGTGCTGTCTGTCCTACTGCTGCCTGTCCCGGGGCTGTCTGTCCTAGTGCTGCCCGTCCTAGTGCGTACTGTCCTAGTGCTGTCTGTCCTAGTGCCATCTGTCCTAGTGCTGCATGTCCTAGTGCTGCCCGTCCTAGTGCTGTCTGTCCTAGTGCTGCCTGTCCCAGTGCTGCCTGTCCCGGGGCTGTCTGTCCTAGTGCTGCCCGTCCTAGTGCGTTCTGTCCTAGTGCTGCCTGTCCTAGTGCTGTCTGTCCTAGTGCTGCCCATCCTAGTGCTGACTGTCCTAGTGCTGCCCGTCCTAGTGCTGTCTGTCCTAGTGCTGTCTGTCCTAGTGCTGTCTGTCCTACTGCTGCCTGTCCCGGGGCTGTCTGTCCTAGTGCTGCCCGTCCTAGTGCTGTCTGTCCTAGTGCTGCCTGTGCTGGGGCTGCCTGTCCTAGTGCTGCCCGTCCTAGTGCATTCTGTCCTAGTGCTGTCTGTCCTACTGCTGCCTGTCCCGGGGCTGTCTGTCCTAGTGCTGCCGTGCTAGTGCTGTCTGTCCTAGTGCTGCCCATCCTAGTGCTGACTGTCCTAGTGCTGTCTGTCCTAGTGCTGTCTGTCCTAGTGCTGCCCATCCTAGTGCTGTCTGTCCTAGTGCTGCCCGTCCTAGTGCTGCCCGTCCTAGTGCTGCCTGTCCTAGTGTGTTCTGTTCTAGTGCTGTCTGACCTAGTGCTGCCCATCCTACTGCTGCCCGTCCTAGTGCTGTCTGTCCTAGTGCTGCCTGTCCTAGTGCTGCCCATCCTAGTGCTGTCTGTCCTAGTGCGTTCTGTTCTAGTGCTGCCTGTCCTAGTACTGTCTGTCCTAGTGCTGTCTGTCCTACTGCTGCTTGTCCCGGGGCTGTCTGTCTTAGTGCTGCCCGTCCTAGTGCTGTCTGTCCTAGTGCTGCCTGTCCCGGGGCTGTCTGTCCTAGTGCTGTCTGTCCTAGTGCTGTCCATCCTACTGCTGCCTGTCCTGGTACTGTCTGTCCTAGTGCTGTCTGTCCCAGTGCTGCCTGTCCCGGGGCTGCCTGTCCTAGTGCTGCCCGTCCTAGTGCTGTCTGTCCTAGTGCTGCCCATCCTAGTGCTGACTGTCCTAGTGCTGTCTGTCCTAGTGCTGCCCATCCTAGTGCTGACTGTCCTAGTGCTGTCTGTCCTAGTGCTGTCCATCCTAGTGCTGCCTGTCCTAGTCCTGTCTGTCCTAGTGCTGCCTGTCCTACTGCTGTCTGTCCTAGTGCTGTCTGTCCTAGTGCGTTCTGTTCTAGTGCTGTCTGTCCTAGTGCTGCCCGCCCTAGTGCTGTCTGTCCTACTGCTGCCTGTCCCGGGGCTGTCTGTCCTAGTGCTGTCCGTCCTAGTGCTGTCCGTCCTAGTGCTGTCCGTCCTAGTGCTGCCCATCCTAGTGCGTTCTGTCCTAGTGCTGCCCGCCCTAGTGCTGCCCGTCCTAGTGCTGTCTGTCGTAGCGCTGCGTGCCCCGGTGCCGCCGTGCCCCCGTCCCCACGCTGTGGCTCTGTGCTCCCCCCGCCGCGATGCCCCGCCGCCATCCCGGATCCCCGGTCCCTACGTCGCGCTCACCGGGCGCCCCGTTGCCAGGCCGGGCTTGCAGTGCCGCCGTGCCCGCGGGCGGTGTGTCCCTGTCCCCGTGTCACGCGTGTCCCCGCCGTGCCCGTGCCGGCAGATGGCGCCGGCGGTGCAGGGTTGGGCTCCCCGCGCCCCTGGGGCTCGGGCCCCCCACCCCGGCCGGGCTTACCATGGCTGCCCGGCCCGGGCTAACCCTGCCCGATCTAACCCTGCCTTAGCTAAACCCTGCCTGGGCTAAACGCTGCCCTGCCTCGGCTAACCCTGCCTGGGCTAAACCCTGCCCTGCCTGGACTAACACTGTCCGTGCTAAACCCTGCCCTGCTTAGGCTAAACTCTGCCCTGCCTGGGCTAAAATTGCCTGGGCTAAGACTGCCTGGGCTAAATTCTGCCTGGGCTAACCCTGCCCTGCCTGGGCTAAGTTCTGCCTGGGCTAACCCTGCCCTGCCTGGGCTAACCCTTTGCAGGGCTGGGTGGGGGTGCCATCCCCACGGCACGCTGTGGGGCTCAGGGCCTTCGCTCATGCATGCAGCTCCAGGGCAGCCCCTCCAGCCCCCCCCAGCTCCCTGGGGCTGATTCTCGGGGGGGGGGGGCAGACAGTTCCCCCCCAGCCCTATTCGGGGCCAGCCCTGGCCCCTGGGGTCTTGCCACCCACCCGTGTTCCCCAGTCCCCCGCAGCCCCGACTGTGGGGTGCTGGGGGGCCCCTTCACACCTGGCAGCGGGCTCTGCTGCCGTCCCCCCCCCCTCCACGGGCCTCCCCGCCAGCCAGAGATAAATTGTTTTTCCATCCGACGTCAGCCCCGGCGGCCGTGACCCGTGGGAGGCAGCGGGGCGGGGGGGGGAGAGAAAAACCCACTCCAAGGGCCTTCGCCAAGGCTGTCTGCGTCGATCAGAGTTAACCCTTCTCGCGGCTGGGGGGGCCACGGACGGGGAGGGCAGGCATGGGCATCGCCTCCTGCCCTCGCTGCCCCCGGGGATGCTGCGGGGAGGGGACCAAAATATGTCCCTGGGGAGGGATGTGATGCAGAGGGGACCGAAACGCATCCCTGGGGAGAGATGAGGCAGGGAGCGAGCGCTGGCTCTGGTGTCTTCATGGCGGGGGGCTCCTCCTGAAACAGGGCCGGGGCAGAGCAGCTCCCCCAAACCCCGTGGGATCGGGACACCCAGCAGCCACCAGCACCCGCTCCTGTTCGGGCTGTTGATCTGCCTCCGGGACCCCCGGTGAACCCCACGCCTGCAGCACCCCAAGCGCATCCCGATCCCTGCCCGGTGGGGACCCCTCGGCAGCCGCTCCGCCGCATCCAAAGGGAAAAGCTGAAGGAAGCAGGATGCGGCCGCCTTCTCCTGGCCCTGCCAGCCTCTCCTTCTTTGGTGCCACCAAGCACGTGGCCATTTTGCATCACCCCTCGCTCCAGCCAGACAAACCCCCACCCCGTCCTCCCCTGTCCCTCCCCGCAGCCTTCACCCATGGAAAATACCGGGCGATAAGAGGGCGGCAGGCGGGTGGGGGGCACGGCGGGGAAGGCAGCCTCCTGCCTAGAGGAACTCAACCACACGTCCACGCGGGCAGCGGGCACCATGCCTCTCGCTGGTGTCACCCGTGGGGATGCTATAGGCTGGGCCAGCTGGGCTCAATGGGGAGGATGGGACGGGTGGGGACGGTCCCCCATGGCCCCCCATGCTGGTCCCTTCCTCCAGCCCTGGGATGGGTGAGTGTCCCAAGGACATGCAGGCAAGCGGTGGCAGAGCTGCTGACTTCCAAAGTCCCCTGAATGATGCACAACATGCACACGCGTGCCCACCTGGTGCCAGCCCCACACAGACACCCGTGTGGGGCTGTCTGGGGTCCCCAGGGGGGAGGAGACAGGACATTAGGGACACTCCAGGATAATCTGCAGCTGGAGACCAGGAGGAGCGGGGACAGTCTGGCAGGGTGGGGACGGTGGCATCTCCTGCCCACATGCATGCATCCCTGCAGGTCGGTGCACATGCACACCCCCTTCACCCACAGAGATGCTCCCTGGCAGATGTGGGCAAGTGTGGGCAGGGACACTGCTGCCTGCCTCCGCCTTGTCTTCATCACCATCTCAAAAGCAGCTGCCACGACGCTGGGGAAACCCGCACCCAGCCCTGATGCTTGATAAGGGACAGGACAAGGGGTGTTTGGGCCACGCATGGGACGGGGTGGGGAAAAGGTTGGGGTAATAAAAACAAAGTTTTCCCCTCCCTGGCAGCATCTGTGGAGCTTTTCGCTGGGTTTAATGAGGTGGGAAGGAAACCAGAAACATTTAATAAGGCTTTTTCTTTTTTTTTCAATTCAGCCCCTATTTACTGAAATGGCTTTAGAAACCAAAGCAGTGCGACTTTTCATTTCTTCTTCTTTTTTCCCCCCATGGAAAAACCCATTTTCCCAACTCTCTACCTGATTCCCACTCCCTACCTGGCCCCTTTTCGGCTGGGCTAGCAGCCTTCACTCTCCACCCCTTCTACTCCTCTTCCTCATGGATTGGAGGAGGCGTCAGGATGAGTCCTGGCCGCCCGGGGCTGAGCTTCCCCCAGGGCCGCTCGCTCACAGCCGTGCTGCTTGATACTGGGGAGGAATTTTAAGTCGCTCCAGCGGACTGTAAATATTTGGGCTACGGCTGACAAGGAAAATTTGAATGCTTTGAGAAGGGGAAAAAAAATCACCCAGATGTGGGATGAGGCAGCGAGAGCAGATGGCTCGGGCGCTCCTAACCCCCCTGGGGCTGCCACCGGGGGCTCCTGCGTAGGGGACACCTCTCAGCCCCCTGCCATGGGGGTGTCCCAGCTCCCAGCCCATCCTCTGCCTGCAATAGGGACCTGCCTGCACAGCCCTGGCTTGGCCAGAGAGGACCAGCCCCTGCGGGTGCCCTTTGCTCCCCTGGGGATGCCTGGTTTTCCCAAAACGAGTGATGGGGCTGGGGGACCCGCTGGAGGTGGCCGAGCCTTTTGTCCTGTGACTGGGCACCACTGGGGAGAGCCTGGCTCCATCCTCTTCCCCCGTCAGGTATTCATAGCCATGTTGAGACCTCCCTGAGCCTTCTCTGCTCCCCAGCTCCCTCAGCCTTTCCTCCTAGGAGAGATGCTCCAGTCCACCATCTTCACCGCCCTTCCCTGGACTCTATCCAGTATATCCGTGTCTCTCGTGGACTAGGGAGCCCAGCACTTGGACCCAGGGGTGGCCTCACCAGTGCTGAACAGAGGGGAAGGATCCCCTCCTTCAATCTGCTGGCAAAGCTTTGCGTAATGAAGCTCAGGATACCCTCAGCCTTCTTTGCGGCAAGAGCACAGTGCTGGCTCATGGACAACCTGGTGTCCACCTGCATGGCCAGGTCCTCTTCTGCCGAGGTGCTTTCCAGTTGGGTGGCCATTGCTACGTGGGGTTGTTCCTGCCCAGGGGCAGGAATTTGCACTTCTCCTCGTTGAAATTCATGAGGTTCCTCCCCCCGGCTGCTCCTCCATCCTCTCCACGTCCCTCTGGACGGCAGCGGGACCCTCTGGCATCTCCACCGCTCCCAGGCCCGTGTCACCAGCAGCCTCCCAGCAGGTCCACCGCAGCCCATCAGTGACTTTATCCCCAGCTGCCCCAGTGCCAGGGGGTTGTGCACACACTGGGCAGAGGGCTGGGAGCCTGGAGGACCAGTCACACCCTGCGAAAGGTCATACTGGATCAGCCCAAAGCTCCAGCTAGCTCAGCATTGTGTCTTCCTGATGGGAAGCACTGGAGGTAGAGGAGGATGGAGGGATGCCTCCACCCTCTCCAGCCACATCCCAGGGCCAGGAGGGAAGGGTTCACAGAGGGACCCAATGCCAGGGAAGCACCCAGTCCCCTGATGCTCCCGCATCCCCATGGGTGCACCCTCAGGCAGGGCGAAAGCTGCTGCTCGGACGAGCCACACTCTCCATCGGCTGCTGCCAAGAGAGATCTGCTTTTTGCAGGCTTAGCATTATTAGATTAGCTGGCTGCTCTCGCCTGGGCTTGGAGGGAGCAGGTTTTATCCACTTAAAAGCAGTAGAGCAGCCCAGAGCTCTGCTGGTGGCCCCAGCCATGGAGGTGGCATGTCCCCGTCCATCCTGGTGCATCCTGGCTATTGGCGATGCCCAAACCCCTTTGGAAGTTTGGAGCCAGGCACCCAGCACCGTTTGAGGTACCCCTGGCTTCTCCTCTTTGTGCGTCTCCTGCCTGTGCCTCAGTTTCCCCACACAGCCCAAGACGGTGGGGAGGCTCAGCCCTGTCCCCCCCGGGTCACACAGCAGATTGCAACTGCTCGCAATCGTTGGATGCTTCTCGGCTGTTGCATGGAGCAGAGGGAGGTCTCCAGCCTGTGCCGTGGAGCGAAGGCTGCAGGGATACTGCTATGGGTAAGAGCAAGAGGGATACAGCTGTGCTGGCTTTTGGGGGGCTTCCATGGGAAAAGCTGCTGCAGGGTCCCGTCCAGCCCTGCATCAGTGGGTGATGGTGGGATGGAAGAGGCTGGGGAGCCCCAAGGGGCTCTGCCCTACCCAGCAGCCCGAGGCCTTTCTCCCACTGAGCCCACCAAAGGATGCTGCAGCTCTGGCAGAGCTCAAAGCTGAGCCTCTCCTTTCCTCCTCTCCTCTCCCTCATCCGTGGGAAAAGTCAGGAGAGGGACAGAGACTTGTCCCGAGGAAATTCTCACACTTCCTGATCTCTGCGGAGCAAAGGCGACGGGGCACAGAGCCGTGGCGCAGGGAGATCCCAGGGGACCGGGACCCTCCGCTCCCAGCCTCTCACCCTCGCCCAGCACCCGAGGGAAAAAGCCGAAGCAGTGCTGAGGTTTGAACCAGCCTTTATTTCTCTCTCTAAGGAAAGTAACTCAGCGGTACAAATATACTTTGGCATGAGAACCAGAGAAACCTTGCCGGGGGGAGCGCGGTTCCTTGTGGGTGCCCTAGGATGAGAAAGATGCAGAGATCAAAAAGAAATTCCCCAGAGTCATCAACGAGTTTCCCCCCAAGACTCCTTTCTGACAGATATTTATAGATTTCTATAGATATGATGATAGTGTCATTTATAATAAATATCCTCTCTGGTATCTAACAGTATGTACAGGTTGTCAAGTATTAGAAATACATTGGTTTTCTTCTGTTAAAAGGTGAGAAAAGAAACAGGCGGGCGGGGTGCCTCAGCTGTCCCCAAAGTCCCCCTGGCACCCCCGGGGCTCAAAGAAGGGCCAGTACATGTCACGGTGTCCCCCGGTGTCCCTGCTGGCGGGGGGACAGCCTGTGCTTTGGGTGCTGGCGGGGGGGACCGTGGTCCGGGGGGCTGCCCCATGAATGGAGGAGGGCAAAGAAAGAAGTTTTCGCCCTCGCCTTGCCACGACGGGGTGGCCGTGCCAGAGTTGACCCCCGGGATGTCCTGGGTCTCAGATGGGGGAAGTCCCAGGAGCATCCCCAGCTCTGGGCTCAAGGTTTTGGGGTGAGACGGGGTGTGGGTCGAAAGGGGACCGGTGCAACCCAGGGGTGTGAAGGAGAAGGGTGAAAAAGTCTTATAATGCCCCAGCTTGTCCCCCAAAAATCTCCCCAAGGGTAATGGCTCCAGCCCCAGAGCTGCCGTGGGGGAGGATGGAGATGGGGGTCCCAGGGGACCGCGCTGCTGCTGCCCATCCTGCCTCCCAGGGACGGCTCTGGGCTTCCCTCTGCCTCGCCACTGGGAAAATCTTGGGGATGCCCAGGTTTGCCCATCTAAAAAGGGTTAAAGTAACCCCATAAAGCTCTCGGAGGGCTGCCCACCACGTCGCGGCAGGCGTTTTCGGCAGCCTACGTGACTCAAGGCTTGTTTTCTCGGCCGCAGGGGCAGGCTGATGTGCGCAGCGATCGAAAAAGCTCCGTCTAAGCCCCTCTTAGCCTGATTTGCCCGCTGATGCGTGCTCGCCTTCGCCGCGGCATCCCTCACTGCCCGGAGACCTGCCTTCCCCCGGGATGGCCCCGTGGCCGGAGGAGGCAGAGGATATCGGGGACGGGACCCCGCTCCTGCCCGCGGTCAGTGCCGGGAGCCCCATGTCCTCCTCTCCCCATGTCTCACGAGGCCTCCAGTGCTCCAGTCACGCGTCCGGCTCATGGCCACGCCGTGGCACGCAGCCTCGCACGCTCAGGCTGCCGTGGGGCTGCCGTGGGGGGTGTCCCCAGCTGCTTGCACAGAGGTATCACGGCAGGAGATGCAGGTGTACCCCCCACCCCATCAGCTTAAAACACTCTCCAGCTCTTCAAGTTTCACATTTTTGAGGAGTGGTTTTGCAAAATAAAATAAAATTAATTTAAATTAAGATAAAATAAAACCAGCAGCTCCTTTCTTCTCGCTTCTGGGAGGACTGGGGCAGCCTCGCTGCTGCTCCTGCATCCCTCCTGAGTCCCAGCAGAGGAGCATGGCCCCCCGGGGGTCCCAGCCCACTCTCTCCCCCTCAGCAGCCAGACCCCGGGGTGGTTTCCTCCTGCCGTGACCAAGAAAGGTCCTTGGCCATGGGGCCGAGGTGGGGTCTGGGGGGGGCGCGGGTGGGGATGGAGAGGGGCTACACGGAGCTGCGGCGTTTCGTGAGCCCCTGGAAAGTCGCCAGGCTGTGGAGACCGGTGGAGACGGAGCTGATGGCCGACCGGCGGGCGTTGCAGAAGCATCTGTTGGAGGGGGTCTCTGGACAGCAGCCGGGCGAGGAGTGGCTCTGCTCCACGCAGGTGTCTGAGGTGGAGAGGTCCCTGGGGATGATCATAGGGATGGAGTACTGCAGCTTCTCCCGGCTCTTGTACCACAGGCATGAGCACATGGATTGGAAGTGGAGAACCTCGGCATAGACGTTCCGAAATCCGCCCCCGCCGCCCCCACCGCCCCCGCCGCCCACCGCCGCCGCCGGCGCGGCCGAGGCAGTGTCCGTGGCGTGGATGCTGCTGGCTTGCCCGTTGCGGGTGAGCAGCGCCCGATGTTCGGCATCCCGCTTCTCGTCCTCGGCGTTCATGGTCATGAAACGCAGCACCACCAGGTTGAGGAAAGCCCCGATGACCGTCAGCCCCGTCAGGATGTAGACGAAGCTGAAGGCCACGTACTGTGGCTTGTTCTGGAGGGCTTCATCCTTCTGCAGGGCCACGTAGTCCCCGAAGCCGATGGTGGTGAGGGTGATGAAGCAGTAGTAGTAGGCGTGGAAGAAGCTCCAGTGCTCGTAGTAGGAGAAGGCGGCTGCCCCGATGCAGAGGGTGCTGATGCAGGAGAAGAACCCGATGGTGACCATGTTGGCCATGGAGACCTCCGCCCGCCTCATGCCAAGGCACTTCTTGATGCGGTGGAGGAGGTACTTGACGAAGGTGTTGATCCTCTCGCCCAAGCTCTGGAACATGACGAGGGTGAGGGGGATCCCCAGCAGGGCATAGACCATGCAGAAGACCTTCCCCCCATCTGTGCTGGGGGCTGCATGGCCGTAACCTGAGGAGCAAAACCACAGGGTGGGATCAGCTTTGTGGTCCAAAGGGGTGCAGCGTGCGCAGCCCCTCAAACTGCTTCCCCGACTGAGTTGCTGGTGGTGAACCCCAGCGCTGGCTGGTTCCATGCTCACCCCCAGGCACAAGAAGTGACCACGGATAGCTGGGCAGGCTGGGGGGATAATGAGGTCTCCAAAAGAAAATGAAGGGGAGGGGGCTGGAGAAGGGAGGAACGCCCTTGGCTCATGGGGAAAGGAGCTGGGGGGCTGGCAGGGACTGATGGACAAGGTGCTGCATCCCTGGGTTGGGGTGGGAGTAGCTGGGGGATGCTTGGATGGACCCCAGCTGGGGTGGGGGGACATTCCCCAGCCTTGGAGTTTTGGAAACTGGAGATCGCTCTTCCCTGAAATACCCATCCCAGGACAGCCCATCTCAGAGCAGGCGGGTGGAAAGGCGCAGGAGATGGGGAAAATAGGGATTTTTAATGACTCAAGAGACAAAGGCAGCTGGCTTTCCTCTGTCACCCCAGCCCCGTGCCCCCATGTCTCTGTGCCCCACTGCCCGCCATCCAGGGGCTGCCATGGGAGCTGGGGGAGCATCTGCACCCAGCCCCTGGGGGGCCCATCTGGGTTTCAATTAATCCGCCTGCATGAAACACATACAGCTAGGACTTATTCTGCCTCTGCGCTGGCAGATGATTTGTCCCTAATGGAACCCTTTTCCCGTCCCTTTCCTTTCTCTTTTTTCCCTTTTCATTTCTCATTTTTCATTTTCAGTTCCTTTTTCCCTTCATTTCCCTTTCCCTTTCCCTTTCCCTTTCCCTTTCCCTTTCCCTTTCCCTTTCCTTTTCCCTTTCCCTTTCCCTTTCCTGCGGGCAGGAGCAGCGCCGGGGGCTGCAGCTGCAGCTCACTGACCACTCAGACCCTGCAGGGCTCAAAAACGCTTCCCTCAGACTCTGAGCGTGTTTGGGACAGGGCTGGGGGTGCCAGCAGGAGCATACCCGCCGCAGCACCCACTCCTCCAAGGCCTGTCCTAGCAGTTAAACCAGACCCAGCACACACAGCTGCGCGATGCCGCAGCATCGTGGGAACGGCAGAGGGAAGCTCGCCCTGCCCTGGCTCTGTTTAATCCTGGCTGGGTGGAGGCAGGCGGCATCCCTCACTGTCACCCTTGCCGGCAGCCTCGGAAGGCCAAGGATTAAGCCAGGACGGAGCAAGGCAAAAACAAGGATTGTCAGATCTCCGTCCAAGCCGCCTCCGAGGAGCTGGCGTGACCTCTCCCAGCTGCCAGCGCCTCCGGCTCGGCTGCGGCTGCAGGAGCCAGAGAGCATCACTGGAGAGCATCAGTGGAGAGCATCGCCGGAGAGCATCGCCGGAGAGCATCACAGGAGAGCATCACAGGAAAGCATCGCTGGAGAGCATCGCCAGAGAGCGTCACCGAGGAGCATCACAGGAGAGCATCGCTGGAGAGCATCGCCAGACAGCATCACTGCTCTCATCATTGCCGGGTGCCAGCCTACACCTTCCCTCACCAATGAAGAAGGGGGTTGATGTTTGCTGTCCCCTCCCCAGCGGCAGAGGGGATGCCGAGGCAATGCCGTGCCACGCAGATGGCCACCGGGTCCCACAGCAGAGCCGGGCAGTGCATTTCAAACCGGGGTCACATCCCGCTGCCCTTGAGGCATACACCAAGCCCTCACCCTGCCTGCCTGCTCCTGCCCTTCCTTTCCTGCCAGACGCCTCTGTCCCCCTCCCAACAGCCCAAATCTCCCCATTCCTCATGTATTGCCCGATCACCGATGGCATTTTCGGACACAAGCCTCCGGCACTGCCCACAGGCCCCGTCCCTGCCAACAGCCTCACTGAGCATCCCCGTGCCTGCCCCACACCACTGCAGCCTCCCGCAGCTATATTTAGCCCTGTTTCCCCCGGGAAGGGAGTTTATGAGCTCTCACAGCGCGTCCAAGCGTCCGTCAATCTGCCAGCCCCCCTTTCCTGGCTTTAGCAGGCGCTGCCTGATCTGCAGCACGTCTGAGGACGGGGGGAAGGTCACTGGGATATGAAATCCGGCTGGCAGGGAGAGGTAGACCCCGGGAAGGTGGCAGAGAGGGTGAAACCTCCCAAACCCCTCTTCTACCTGCGGGTTCATCCGCCACGGGAAAGAAACGCATTGGAGAGGAGGGTTTGGCTCCCAGGGTTGCCGCAAAGTCCCGGCAGCTGCCAGGTTCAACAGCGGCTCTGTTTGCCCCACCACACCGGCATGCCTGGCTTTGTGGCATGTCCCAGCCTGGCAAGGCTCCCGGGCACAGGCAGCGAGGCTCCCCGCCATGCTCCTTGCCTCCCTGCAGAAAGAGGTTCAGCATCCCTGCTCCTCTCCAACTCCTGCTTTTCTCCCGCAGCCCCCCTAAACCTTCCCGCCGGGTGGGTACTCCTCAAAGGGGTGTCCCAGGAAGGATGCTGCCAAGGGAGAGCAGAAACAGGGTGTTCTGGGCTCCTGCTCAGGGTGCTGCAAGCAGGCAGGGAGCACGGCGTGTGTCCCCAGGGAGAAAATATGACATGTCCCTGAGGAACGCGGCCGGCTCGTCTCCTTTTTAGGGCTGCGGAGGAGCAGGGGTGGTTCTGGCCGCAGCTCCGGGGAGCAGGTGCAGGTCTCGGCTGGCCCCTGGCCTGGAGCAAATCCCAGGCTGTCGGGAGCGATGGATGGTGGGGATTAGCAGGGCAGCTGCTGGGGATGGGAGGAGGGGGGGAACTTTGCAGAGCGGAGGTGTTACAAAGCTGGAGGGTGAAAAGGGCTGGGAAGGCAGGGAGAGGGTCCCTGGGAGGTGGCACTGGGTGCTGAAGGGGAATGGGAGGGGGCTGAGCTTTCCAGGGAGGGGATGGAAGGAGCCAGGGTCGGGGGATGCAGCGAGGCAAGGCGGGGGGATGCAGGGAGCCAGGGCGGCGGGATGCAGGGAGCCAGGGTGGAGGGATGCAGGGAGCCAGGGTGGAGGGATGCAGGGAGCCAGGGCAGCGGGATGCAGGGAGCCAGAGTGGGGGGATGCAGGGAGCCAGGACCGGGGGATGCAGGGAGCCAGGGTGGAGGGATGCAGGGAGCCAGGGTGGAGGGTTGCAGGGAGCCAGGGCGGGGGGATGCAGGGAGCCAGGGCAGCGGGATGCAGGGAGCCAGAGCGGGGGGATGCAGGGAGCCAGGGTGGGGGGATGCAGGGAGCCAGGGCGGGGGGATGCAGGGAGCCAGGGCAGCGGGATGCAGGGAGCCAGAGCGGGGGGATGCAGGGAGCCAGGACCGGGGGATGCAGGGAGCCAGGGCGGGGGGATGCAGGGAGCCAGGGCAGCAGGATGCAGGGAGCCAGGGTGGGGGGATGCAGGGAGCCAGGGCAGGGGGATGCAGGGAGCCAGAGCAGGGGGATGCAGGGAGCCAGAGCAGAGGGCATGAGGAGTCCCAGCTGACAACAGGGGCTGGGAGCTCGGCTGGTGTATTAGGGGTATGAAGCAGTCGGGAAACCAGCTCCCTCCTTTATAAAATCACTGCAGGAAAGCAGGAGCTGGCACTGAGTGAGGGCTGGTGGCCATGAGCCATGGCCCACGCCAGGACACCTCCATGCCCGGGCAGGAGCCCTGAATCCCGTTGCCAGAGCCATCACACTTCTCCTCCTCTGGTTCAGTGGTGGGGAATGCTCCCAGGGTCCATGCTAGGCGCAGGGTGGGTTCCTCCTGGCACCCACCCTCAGCCTGCCATAGCCTGGGTGTCTGCTGGGCAGACACATGGCTGGTGTCCCCCTCCCTTACCCAGCGCAGCTGCTGGCTTTTGCCATTGCAACAGCTTGGCCCCCACACAGGGATGCCAGAGCCCTTCACCATGGTCTCTGACCTGCTGCAGCTTTCACTGTCCATTGCTGGGTGGTGAGGCTGCAGGAGCAACGAGGGACGGTGGGGAAGGTTCAGATATCCCGGCTGATGGGGGATCCACCAAGCCACTGACCACTCTATGGGTCTCCAACACTTTGGAGCAGCCCCTGTTTCTGTCCCAGCCTGGGGTGTAGCCAACGCTGCTCCTTCCAAGTCTGGTTTCACAGGAGCATGAAACCCCACAGCCCACAGAGCGCTGCCTCCCTTCCCACCCCGCTTCCCAGCAGGTCCAGCAGCAGCCACCAAGGTTGGTATGTTCCCGTGCATTTTGGGGAGAAAGGAATAATCCAGTTGCATCCAGAGACACCCAAGGATCCACAATTAGGAGTGCCCCAGGGATGCCTCAGCGGAGGAAAAGCCTCATCCTCCGGAGATGTTGGCCACCCCATAGAAACCACCCTCCCCGAGCAGACCCTATGCTTGCTGCTGGCTGGCATGACAGCGAACACGCAGCAACCCCACGCTCCCAAAACCCTTTAGCACCCAAAGGCAACCAAAGCCCAAAGCACCCAGTCCTGAGCCCCTTGGTTCCTAGGTCTCACGGTGAAACCCTTGGGGTGCCCCAGAGATAGAGGCGGTGGGTGGGCATCCCCTGAAATGCAGCGTGCCCGGGGCAGCATCCTTCTCCTCCTCCTTGTGCCAGCTTTGCAGCCAGCCCTGCAGCCCCCCACTCCATTGCTCCCAGTAAGGACCAACATCCCACTCAGTGTTTAATGGGCACCCATTTCCCAGTGTGTCCCCTGGGTGACGCGAGCTCAGCCAAGGTACAGCGCCAAGCTCTCCCCATCGCCTGTGGCCAAGAGCAACCCGGGCTGTGCCCAGCCCCACCAGTTAACCAGTGCTGGAGCTGAGCCTGGGCACCTCGGCTGCCCCCCAGGCCGGGGATGGGGACCCAGGTGATGCAGCTGGCACACAGGGTGCCCCTTGGCACTGCCTGGGAGATGCCCCATCCTCGCAAGGTGAACAAACAAGCAGGCAGGGAGCGGCTGGGAAAAGCAGCATGTGGCAGCGGCAGCAGCGCTGCCAGCCTGCCCTGAGCAAACACGGCCCTGGCACGAAGGGGCACGGCACTGCCTGTGCTGCGTGAGGACGCACGCACCCTGCAACGGCTCCGTCCCCCCCAGGACAGGGGCTGAGGGCAGCGGGAGGGGGCTCATCCTGCCTGGGGACACCTCCTGGGCAGGGCAGGGCGAGAGGCAGCCGGAGCAGAGGGACGGGACCCGGGCAGCGGCTCCCCAGGGCTGGGCTGAACTTAGGCAGAGCTGGAGCGAGCCCTGGGACCCACCGTACCTGGCTGCCCTGTCCCAGCTGGGTCCTGGACCAGGAGCAGGGACTATCCTCACTGCGCCCTCACAACCCAGCCTCTCACCCCATCCATCCATCCCTCCCTCCATCCATCTCTCCCTCATCCCTCCCTCCATCCATCCTTCCTTCCTTCCACCCCCCATCTCCCTCCCTGCCCATCCTCACCCCCCTCTCCATCCACCAACCCCCCCGAACCCCCTTCTCCCTACTCCCAACCCCCCCGAACCCCCACCCTGTGCTCAGCCTCCCTCCTGCCCCAGCCCAGCAGCGCTGGGGGCTGCTCTGGGGGGGGGGTGGGTGTTTCCCTGGGGGGGGGGGGGGGTGTCACCCTGGGAGGGGGGTGTCACCCTGGGGAGGGGGGCCGGGCGTGGCTGTGGGCTCATGTCTCTGTGGGGTGGGAGGGACCCTGGAATCAGAGACCCCCCCCCGGACACCACCTCCCATGTGGGGTGGGGGGGGAATGAGGTGGGGATCCCCCCCCAAAACACAGCATTGGGGTAACCCCCCCCCCCCGGTGCCCCCTCCCATCCTCTGCAGCAGCATCTGCGCCCTTGCCACCCTCCCAGTCCCCGCATCCCCATGACCCCTTCCTCCCAGATTTATCCTATACATTTTGGGGGGGGGTCACCCCCCAAAGGGGCTCAGAGCCACCCCCATCCCTGCTCCCCCTGCAGCAGGGTGGTGGGGGACAGCCCCACACCCCCTCTCTCTGTCCAGGAAGGGGGCAGAGTGGGAGGGTTTGGGGGTGCAGCTGGTGCCCGTCACCCCCAGGCATTGCTGCCTGCAGGCGGGGGCCGGACCCTGCCCTAGCGGGGGGGTCAGGATGGTGTCATGGAAAGTCCCGGCGCCGGCCAAGCAGCCTCTTTGCGCCAAAACTGGCAATTTTTCCCTCAGTCCTGGGGCTCCGCCAGGTCCCTTCCCGGCCCCCTCCATCCCTCCCTGATCCAGCCCCCCCCCTTCCTCCTCCTGCAAAAGCGGGGGTGCAGCCGGGCACCCCCACTGCCCTTAGGGGCCCTGCAGCGGGAGGGGGGTACTCTCTGCGCTGGCAGACAAGGCGGGATACCCCGGTGATGGGCATGGCTGGATGCTGGTGGACACCCCAACCTGGGAGGCTGGTCCTGCTGTTTTGGGGGGGGACGGACACCCCATAACCCCATGGGACAGCACAGACCTGCGGCTGGGGACATCCCCGCAGCCCCGGGGATGGTTGATATCGGGAGCAGAGCTGCTTTCTACACCGGCAGAGGGAAAAGGGGCCTCCAAGGGGAATAAAAAGTCATTTAAGGTCTTCAGAACCGATTTCTGCTGGCTCTGCCTGCCCTGGGACGGGCAGGGATGACGGGGGCTGCCCTGCCTGCAGCAGCTCCCACCGCTGGGCAGGGGGGCCCTGGCACAGGCAGTGACACCCCCCCACCCCGTGCAGCACCCCGGGGCCACCTCCCACGCTTGCAGGAGGCCCTGAGCCCCCTCCCCCAGCGGGGGGGAGGGTGACAAAGACCCCAGCCTCGTGCAAGACTCAGACCCCAAAGGATCCCTTCACGCTGCCCTGGGTCCCCCCACCCCATCTGCAAATGCACCCCCCTGTTTGCCCAGTGGGATGGGGATGCGGCGCAAGCTCAGGCATCACCTCCCCGGGGAAATGATCCGGTCACCCTGCCACCTCCTCCCTGATGAGCTAAAGCTCCTGAGCCCTTGATGGCTCTCGCTGCAAAGCTCCTTACGCCAGGGATGCTTCCTTCCCAGCCACCCTTTCCAAATCCCCCTCGCATTCCTCTGGGAGGCAGGTGGGTGCCATGTGCTGCTGCTCGTTTACAGAAAATGGGGTTATCCTCCACCATTTTTTGGCTCAGGCCTTCGCAGTGCAGAGCCAAGGGCTGGCGGAGGGAGGGCTGCCCCATCGCTCAGCCCTGGACCTCTCCAGGTCCCTTCGCCCAGAGCCTCCCCTGTGAAAAGCAGGATGAAGCTCCTTCCTCCCAGCGCTCTGCTTAGTTTGGGTAGTGGCAAGGTGTGGAGGGGTGTGCACACCTGCCCAGCACTGTGCACCAGCACCATGCAGCAGTGCCCAGCACCGTGCACCAACACCCAGCATGGTGCACCAACACTCAGCACCGTGCACCAGCACCCAGCACTGTGCAGCAGCACGCAGCACCAGCACCATGCACCATGCACCAGTGCCCAGCACCGTGCACCAACACCCAGCATGGTGCACCAACACTCAGCACCGTGCACCAGCACCCAGCACTGTGCAGCAGCACGCAGCACCAGCACCATGCAGCAGTGCCCAGCACCGTGCACCAACACCCAGCATGGTGCACCAACACTCAGCACCGTGCACCAGCACCCAGCACTGTGCAGCAGCACGCAGCACCAGCACCATGCACCATGCACCAGTGCCCCGCACCGTGCACCAGCACTGTGCAGCAGCATCCTGCCCCTGCACCCAGCACCATGCACCAGTGCCCAGCACCATGCACCAGCACTGTGCACTAGCACCCAGCATGGTGTGCCAACACTGAGCACCGTGCAAGAGCACCGTGCACCAGCAATACACACACCAGTGCCCAGCACCATGCACCAGCACTGTGCAGCAGCATCATGCCCCCGCACCCAGCACCATGCACCAGTGCCCAGCACCGTGCACCAACACCCAGCATGGTGCACCAACACTCAGCGCTTGCACCAGCACCCAGCACTGTGCACCAGCACTGTGCAGCAGCAGCATGCCCCTGTACCCAGCACCATGCACCAGCACCCAGCATGGTGTACCAACACTCAGCACCGTACACCAACACTCAGCACCGTGCACTAGCAACATGCACCAGTGCCCAGCACCACGCATCAGTGCCCAGTACCATGCACCAGCTCTGTGCACTAGCACCCAGCATTGCACCCAGCACCATGCACAGGTGGCCAGCACTGTGCTCTGAGCACCTAGCACCATGCACCTGCAACATGCACCAGTGCACAGCACCGTGCAGCAGCACCATGCCCCCGCACCCAGCACCATGCCCCGGTACCCAGCATGGTGCACCAGCACCGTGCACCAGTAACATACACCAGTGCCCAGCACCCTGCAACAGCACCACGCACCAGCACCCAGCACCATGCACCAGCAACATGCACCAGTGCCCAGCACCATGTGCCAGTGTCCAGTACCATGCACCGGCGCCCAGCACTGCGCACCAGTTCCCAGTACCATGCACTAGCACCCAGCATTGCACCCAGCACCATGCACAGGTGTGCCGAGCACCCAGCACCACGTGCGGTGCGGTGCACTGGGCACCATGCCGTGCACCAACACCCAGCACCGTGCACCAGCACTCAGCACCGCTTGCAGCACCAGCGGGGCCCTCCTGCCCCACGGCCGCTCTCCTTCACCCCTCTCTGCAGGCAGGCAAGCGAGACCCCTGCCCCGCCGCAGCACGCTCCACTCTTGCTCCTTCAATTAACCCTCCCGGCCGTGATTTATCCAAGGTGGCAGTGCCTGTTATAAATCCTGCATCGCAGTCACTCCAGCCTGAGAGCTGCCTGATAAATATTTAAGCCGGCTCATAAATCACACGCCGGCAGAGCGGGGCTCTCCGGCTGCTCTGGCTTGGGTCTGGCCTTTTGGCACCAGACCCGGCAGCACTGAGTCTGAGCAACCAGCCCTGGGGCTTGGTAATTGGGAAGAAAAACCCTGCAAAACCAAAGAAATTGGGGTTTTTCATCCTGGGCAATGAACCCCCCCCCCCACCTCGGAGCATCTCTGCCCCGGCACGTGGTGTTTATGCCTTGCTCTGAGTCAGGCTTTGCTGGCGAGTTTAATGAGGCATCAGCTGGGAGAGGCCAGGCAGGGGGCAGGGAGGGAGCGGGTATTAATTGCTGTTATCGCTCCGGGACGGAGCAGAGCAGGGAATTTATAGCCTGGGCGGAGGGGACGAGAGGGGGGCGGTGGGAGCGGGATGGGAGGGAGGGCTGCTCGCGGAGGGGCAGCCCTCCTGCCAGCGGCCAAGTCCCTGGTTCGGAGGGTGTCTGGGCTGAATCCCGTGGGAGAGGACGCGCACAATACCTCCCCACCCCATCATGCCACAGGTTTGCTGGAGCCTCTGTAGGAAGAGGCTCTGCCTCGTCGGTGAAGGCGCTGAGCCCTGGCTAGGCAGACTGCTGGGGCAGCGGGCTGTGACTGCCACCCCTAAAGCACACATCACTGCTGGGAAGGGCTCGGGGACGGCTCCAGTCTGGGTGCATATATGCCATCTTCCGATTCACCCTCTTCCTGCTCATTGCCTGCTACGAGGATCAGTGGCAGAGATGCATATGCCCTCATTAGGTTTGAGAGTGAACATCCCAAACAGCAATCCCAGTATACCACAGGCAAAGGTGGCAGGGGGTGGCTTTATGCCTAACTGGAGAGGGAAGGAAAGCAGTCCTGACCTCCCAGCATTGCTATCTGCTGACTCCTGCACTCAAACGAACCCCAGCAGCGGCCGAGGAGCCGCCAGGCTGGATGGGGCCGCTCTCCCGGGGAAGGCCCTGTGCATCCCCAGGGGTTGAAAGGGGTGAGATGCTGCCTGTCCCTCCCTGCTGCCTGAGCATCACCTCCCGTGGGGGTCTGGGCTGAGGGGAGAGGAATCCCAGCCCTGGAAGAGAGTGGTACAGTTTTTCCCACCGACATGTTAACTCTGAAACCTATCAAAGGCATGTTTGTAGGTGTCAGCGCTAGTCTCCACTGCTATCCTTTTTAGCCCGCACAGCTAGTGCAGGATGGGAACAGACATGTCCAGAGGAGCTGGAGGGAGTGGCTGCCACATCCCTGGCCTTTGTCCCCCCGGCCAGCTCCACTCCAGCCCCAAAATTGCTGCAACGTCCTCCTTGTCCCACGGCAGCTCCCATGCCTTCCCTGAGACGTTTCCCTGTGCTGTGACCCCCAAAAGCCAGACAATCGGGGGTCCTTCCCCTCCCACCAGTGCCGGTGCTGGTACCGGGAGGGTTGTGCTGGTACCACTGACACTGGCGGTGGCTGGGGGTGCGTGTGGGGGTGTCCCCAGGTCCTTCCTCCTTTCCCTGTCCCCAGGCCAAGCCCGCAGGCGTGAGCAGGGAAGGGCTTCCCACCTGGAGAGATGCTACGGATGCGACGGACTGGGGACAGGCACATCGCCACCGGAGGAGGTAGCCCGGGGATGGGGGTGACGGGGTGACTGATGGGGAGACCATGTGCAGAAGGGGGTCAGTGGGGACCCAGTGTCACCCCGGGGTCTCCTGGCCCGGGCAGGGTCCCCGCTCCCTTGATAAACAAGTGGGGAGGGAGGAGGGCTGTGACAGATGGTGACACCGCGGTGGCATTCGCCACCTGCCCAGGCCCACATGGCTGCTCGCCTCTCCGCACACGGCAAAGTTGGGGGGCGGAATGTGTTTTTTGGGAGCGATCCAGCGAGAGCCATCACAGCCGGCCCTGGAGCGTGGAGGCCCCTGGCGCGGGGACAGGGACCGAGGTGATGGGGGCCACGTCCGGCTGACGCTGACATCCTGCGAGGGGACCCCGAGGCTGGCTCTGCCTGGCTGCAAGGTCAGGCGCGCTCCCTCCCTGCCCGCTCTGCTGCTCCCCTTGCCCCTGGCTTTGCAGGGAGGAGGGCAGCGGGTGACGGCAGACCTAAATATCCCGGTCCTCGGTGCTTTGGGGGTCCCTGGGTGCTGGGGCAGCTCCTCGGGGGCGGGGGCTGTGGGGTGCAGGGCTCAGGGCAGCCTCACGGGGCGGGGGGGGGGCTGTGGGAGACCTTCGGAGCAGCGCTGGGACGGCGGCTTACCTCTTGGCTCTTTTCCCAGATAAAGGAAAAAAACAAAAAAAAAACCAAAAACAAAAAAAAAAAAAAACAAAACACCAAAACAGAAAAAAATAAAAAACAACCCCAAAATGTAAGAAAAACTTTCCGAGTGGGACCCGTCGCCCTCCTGGCTTTTCCTCCTTTCTGCTTTAAAGCCAACGACAGCACAGGGACCTCGAACCGCACCGGCATCCCAATGGATGGAGGAGCCTGGCTCTTTGCACTCCCTAACAGCAAGAGGAGCTTTACAGAGGGGCTGGCTGGTGATTTTCTGGAAGAATGCCTTTTTTTCCCCCCACTGGAAAATCCCATTTCATGGGAATAGTGGAATTTTCTTTCCCCTCTTGTGGCTTTTGATGATTTTGTTCTCTTCGCTGGTGCACGCTGGCCCCGTTCAGCAGCACCCGAGCTCCGTTGCAACAGGCCAGCTAAAACGCCTGCCTTCAAAATCATCA
Organism: Morus bassanus; assembly: GCA_031468815.1. Classification (NCBI taxonomy): domain Eukaryota; kingdom Metazoa; phylum Chordata; class Aves; order Suliformes; family Sulidae; genus Morus; species Morus bassanus. The sequence continues at coordinate 116,403,575 of CM062569.1, forward strand.
GATTTTGATAAAAACAATATTGCCTTGCGTATTTATGTCCGTGCCCCTTCCTCCTACACCGCCTTGGACAACATGGAGAGGCTGAAGCTGCCGGGAGAGAAGGGCTTGACGCCTGCAGAGCAGTGAAGCCCGGTTTGGGGATATTCCCTCTGCATTTCCCTCCCGCTCCGTTGTGGCCGGACACACGTTTTTTGGGGCTGGGTGTCATCACCCCAACCCCAGAGGGGACCCTGACCTCCCACATCGAGCCCAAGATGAGGTTTTGAGGTTTTAACCCCCGGCTGCAGCTGGCAGGATGCTTTGCTGGGGGTGTAACACGTGCATCAGGGCTCAGCCACGCTCAACCGTCCCTGCTCCATCGCTCCTGGGCTCCGGGCAGCTGCAGGAGCTGGGTGTCCCGGGGGAGGCAGGGCAGGGGCCCCGACGCCTGCCCGCAGCCCGGCGCTGAGCCACGGCCTCTCGGGACCGTGCACACCGGGCTGGCTTTGTCTCCCTCCTCCGTCACTGCAGCATCCTTTGTGTGGGCTGGCGAGACGCCGCTCGCTCCTGCTCGCCTCCCGCTCGCTCCTCTCCCCAGCCCCCCACGCACCCCCTTGCCCGCTCCTCCTCCCTCTCACGTCAAACATAAGCTGCTTGTCTTCACTTTCAAAGCCTTTCCCAGCTGCTCCCGCCAGCCGGGAGAAGCCAGTCCTTGCCTCCGCTCAGCCCATTGCCGCCCCAACGCCCGCGTCTCAGCCCCGGGAACCGACAGGCGCCCCAACACCCGCGTCTCAGCCCCGGGAACCGACAGCCGCCCCAACACCCATGTCCCAAATCTGGCACCCCACCAGCCTTCCCACCCCTCCAGCTCCTGCTTGCATCTCCCCGGGGCTATGGTACCCATGGGGATGTTGGCCAGGGCCAGGCCAGCCATGTGCCACTCTGGCCCGGCCACCGCCGTCCCCTGGCCCCCCAGACCCGGTCCCCAGGCAGTTTGGGGACCAGGGGATGGTGGTCACTCCGGGCGCTCCATCAAGGGGACCCAGAGGACAGACGGGTTGGCGATGTGACCAGGTGAACGCACAGACCAGCGGCCTGGAACACGGGGGGACTCTGTGCCCCCCCACCCCCAGCTCCTGCAGCCCCTCTCCCAAAGTGGGGGAGCACCCTGGGCACCCTGGGCGAGGTCGGGTCAGGGCAGGGGGACCACCCTGAGCACCGGGGCACAGCACGTCCCTGCAGGCAGGGACACATCCCCATCCCCCAGGTCCTGCCGGGCTCCCACCTGGGAAGGGCAGGAGATGGGCTGCGAGGGAACCCCGTCCCCAGGGGACCTTCCTCCTCCTCCTCCTCCTCCAGGGAAGGGGTCAGCCAAGGAAATCGCCTGTCCCACAGTCCCTCTGTGACCCCCCCCTGCTCCGAGCATCCGCTGCCCCCACTGCCCTGCCGGGCTTTGCCCCCCCCCCCCCCGCCCCGGGAACCTCCCTGCAGGGCTGGAAAGGGGGTCCCAGCTCAGCCCCCCCCCCCGGATACCCCCGAGCCGCAGAAGGGGTAGGAGTGGGGTTGAGGAGCCCCCGGTCCGTGCGGGGGTCCCCAAAGCTGTGGGACGTGATGGTGGGGAGCCCAGAGGCCGCAGGGATGGGCAGGTCGCCATTCCCCGAGGACAGAGAGCCAGGGCAGGCGGGATGGGCACGACGGGGAGGGTCCGGGGGGGCTCCAGGGGCTGGGGAATGGGGCTGGTGAGTAGCCCCGATACCGCGGGGATGGGCGGAGGTCCGGGCGGGGGTTTCCCAGGGCGGCGGAGCGGGTCGGGCAGCCCTGCCGCTGCGGGGATGGGCGTTTTGGGGAGGGTGCTGGGGGGCTCTCCCAGGGGCGGCGGAGGGGGCTTGGCGGGAGGGTCGCCCCGATACCTCGGGGACGGGCGGAGGTTTCCCGATGGCGGAGGAGCCGGGAAGGCCGGTCGCCCCAACACTACGGGGACGGGCGGAGGTTTCCCGGTGGCGGAGGAGGCTTAGGACGGGTCGCCCTAATACCACGGGGACGGGCGGCGGGGACGGGGAGGGGGGGGTCCGGGTGGCAGTTTCCCGGCGGCGGAGGAGCCGTGCGGGCAGGTGGCCCCGATACCGCGGGGATGGGTGCCTAGGGGACGCTCTGCACGGAGCCGGTCCCCCGCGGCCGGGAGGCGGGGAAGGGTCTCCGGGAGCAGCGGGAAGCGCCGGGGCGGGGGTAAGTGGTACCTATGGTGGTGATGACGGTGATGGCGAAGTAAAAGGAACCGGCGAATTTCCACTGGACGCCGGCCTTGTGCGGCTTGAGCTTGAGGACGACCCACTCGAGTTCGCGGTAGCTCTCGGCGCTGAGGTTGTACTTGCTTTTCAGCTCCTGGCTCTTCGCCTCCAGCCGCCGCCGCTCCGCCGTCTCCTCCTCCGACTCCAGCGCGTCGAAGACGGCGGCGCCCACCAGCAGGTAGGTGAAGGTGCACATGATGAGCGCCAGCGTCCGCACGTTCTGCCGCTTCATGGTGCGGCGGCGGCGGCGGGCGGCGGCGGCGGGGCCGTCTGGGGCATGGCGGCGGCGGCGGGGGGCGGCGGCGGCGGCGGCGGGACCGGCGCGGCTGGGCTCGGCTCGGCCGGGCTCGGCTCGGCGCGGCGCGGCTCGGCGGAGGAGCGGGGAGGGCGGCGGGGGGCGGTGGAGGGGGCGGGCGGGGGCGGAGCTGTCCTTCAGCACCACCGCCCCGCACCCGCACCCGCACCGCTACCGGTACCCGCACCCGAACCCGCACCGCCACCCGCAGCCAGACCCGCACCGGCACCGCACCCGCACCCGCACCTGCACCGCTACCAGTACCCGCACCCGAACCCGCACCGCCACCCGCAGCCAGACCTGCACCGGCACCCACAACCAGACCCGCACCGGCACCGCTACCGGTACCCGCACCCGAACCCGCACCGCCACCCGCAGCCAGACCCGCACTGGCACCGCTACCGCACCCACACCTGCACCGCTACCGGTACCCGCACCCGCACCCGAACCCGCACCGCCACCCGCAGCCAGACCCGCACCGCCACCCGCAACCAGACCCGCACCGGCACCGCTACCGCACCCGCACCCGCACCTGCACCGCTACCAGTACCCGCACCCGAACCCACACCGCCACCCGCAGCCAGACCCGCACTGGCACCGCTACCGCACCCGCACCGGTACCAGCACCCGCACCCGAACCCGCACCGCCACCCGCAACCAGACCCGCACCGGCACCGCTACCGCACCTGCACCCGCACCTGCACCGCTACTGGTACCCGCACCCGCACCCGCACCGCCACCGGCACCAGCAACCAGACCTGTCCCCGCACCGGCACTGCTACTGGTACCCGCACACACACCGGTACCAGCACCCGCACCAGTACCAACACTGGCACCCGCACTGGCACCAGTACCGGCACTGGCATCTGCACCCGCACCAGCACCAACACTCAGAACCGCACCAGCACCGGTACCAGTACCAGCACCAGCACCTGCACTGGCGCCCACACCCACACTGGTACCAGTACTGGCACCCACTCCCACACTGGCACTGGTACCCACACCTGCAGCTGCACCCACACCCACACCAGCACCAACACTCAGAAGCGCACCTGCACCAGCACCGGTACTGGTACCAGCACCGGCACCCACACCTGCACTGGCACCCACACCCACACCCACATTGGTACCAGTACCCGCACCCGCATCCACACCAGCACCCACACAAGTATCCACACCTACACCGGCACCAGTACCCACACCTGCACTCACACTGGCACCAGCACCCACACAGGTATCCACAACCGCACTGGAAAGGTACCCGCACCTGCACCCGCACCGGTACCAGCCCCCGCACCCGCACCAGCACCCACACAGCTCTCTGCACCCGCACCAGCACCGGTACCCACACCCACACTGGCACCCACACCCGCACTTGCACAAGTACCCGCACCAGCACCAGTACCGGCACCGGCACCCACACCGGTACCAGTACCTGCACCCGCACCTGCACTGGCACCCACCAGTACCGGCACCTCCTGTGCCAGGGCGCACACACGGGCACCCCCCACCCCGCATGCACACATGCTCACACTCAGGCTCACAGGTACCCACCCGTGTGCACCCCCTCACCCACACGCTCACACACACATGCACACGCAGGTGCGCACGTACACGTGTTCACGCTCAGGCACACACGTACGCGCCCGTGGGCACCCCCTTGGCCACACTTGTGCGCAGACACATGCACACGTGCTCATATGCACACGCAGGTACACACATACACACCCTCATGCTCGCGCACACCCACCCACGCATACGCACACACGTGCACGCTCACGCTCATGCACGCGTGCGTGCACACCCACGCCCTTGCCCACGCTCGCACGCACACGTGTGCGCACACGTACAGTCGCGCGTCGCACGACAGCCCTGCAGCCCCTCCGGCACGCCTCCACCTGCACGGACGCTCGCGTGCGTGCACACGCACCCCGCCTCCCTCCGCCGCGCATCGCGCGCGCACACACGGCTGCACGGCTGCACGCCTCACGCAGCGCTGCAGAGCGTGCGTGGCCCGCGGCGAGCACCCCGAACGCGCAGACCCCACGCGGGGTGGGCATTTGGGTGAGCCGGAGCACAGGAGCTCTCGGGCCAGCCCGGCTCGAGGGACGCTGCTGACGTGATGCGCTTTGGCATCAGCCTTACAACCTCGCCTCTCGCCAAGGGACGCTGAGGGTGATCCCGCACCCATGTTGCTCTCACCCCACCCGATCCCCAGCGCAGGGACCCGCCTGCAAAAGCATCCGTGTGCAGGGAAAGGCCGGATCCTGGCACGCTCTGGGCGAGGGACGGAGGTTGAACCGCCCAAACCAGCGGGATCGGGGCTGTCCCTCCTGCCGGGGGAATGCCTGGCATCCCAGCGGTGCCTTGGCACCGGTGTGTGCTTGTGGGCACCTTTCCCTGCTCCATCCCAGGCACCGGCCGTGCAAAGCATGGGAGATCTTTGGGACAAAGGCCCCAGATGCAAAAGTCCTGGGTGGAAGTAGGAATGGATCCTACTGTCTGGAAAAGGAAACGATCTTGGCTTGCCCCTGTGGCCCTGGGACGCGTTTCGTCAGCCGCTGACACCCGAAACGAGGAACAATTGCGCTTTGCACATGTGCTGGCACCTCAAGCAAGCTGCCGGCAAGCAGTGACATGTGTCACCAGGGCAGGATGCCCGGGGCCCTCCGGTCCTCAGGGGGTTCCTACCGCAGCATCGCTGCAAGCACCCCGGCGTCCTGCCCCTGGCTCTGCCCCGATGGCTCGGCCGTGGCAGCACCTCTGCTGCCTCCCGGCTCCTCATCATGTCCAGATGCAGGAGAGGGGGACAAATCCTGCCCCAACGGGGCCTGAAGTCAGCCAGCGGTGCCGAAAAGGCTCGCGAGGATGGGAATTATTTAATGCCACGGCCTCCGCTGTTGTGACGCAGGGCACAGGGTGGGAGGATGCTCCATGGTCACACTAAATTAGCTCTCAGCATCGGCTTCCCAGGGGACCTTCCCCCCGTGCCAGGAGGTGACAGTTGCCCTCCTGGGCTCCCAGCCGTGTTCTTCGCCCTCCCCGGGAACATTTCTGTTTGGTTTTCAAGTTGTGCGGGTGAGAAGGGGTAGGAGAGGAGGGAGGGGAGACCCAGCCTGGCCAGGCTGCAGCAGCCAAGACACACTTGCCCATGGGACAGAGGGACACTGAGCCCATCCAGAAGACGGCTTGCATCTGTTTGGCACCCAGTGAAAGCAAAAGGAGGAAAAACCAAAGATTTTTCCAGTAGGAAAAGTGTGTAAAAAGCTGAAATAATAATCACGCAGGAGGCAGAGCTGTGACTTCTTTGCCCTCCGCAGCATGCTTCCCAGATCCGTGGTTCCTTCAAGCATACGTGCACTTAACAGGTTGTGCCAAAGGCAGGGTGGTTCCTCATCCCGAAAAAGCGAAATGACTCTGCGGAAAGTTTCCATTCAGGTTTGGGAAGATTTCTGCAGGAAGAAAGAGACCTGAGTGCACAGAGCAGCTCGGCATTGCAGGGGCAGGTGGTTGGGACCTGCTGGTGTCACCGTGCCCCTGGGGACAGGGAAAGCCTCTGCCAGGCTCTGGCCGCCCCTTTCTCCCCGCTGCCGGCCTCTGGGAGGGCAATGGTTGGACCCGTGTGTCCAGAGGGGCCGATGTCACCCTCTGATTTCTCTTTGCTTCTGGAAATTAGAGCTAGAGCAATAATTTACAGGAGCTTTGCAAGTGCCTGCTCACCAGTGCTGTGGCTGGTGGGGTGCTGCGGCTCACGGGGTGCTGCAGCTCACAGGGTGCTGGGTCTAACAGGGTGCTATAGCTCACAGGGTGCTGTGGCTAGCAGGGTGCTGTAGCTAGCAGGGTGCTGTGGCTCGCAGGGTGCTGTGGCTAGCAGGGTGCTGTGGCTCGCAGGGTGCTGTAGCTAGCAGGGTGCTGTGGCTTACAGGGTGCTGTGGCTAGCAGGGTGCTGTAGCTAGCAGGGTGCTGTGGCTCACAGGGTGCTGTGGCTAGCAGGGTGCTGTAGCTCACAGGGTGCTGTGGCTAGCAGGGTGCTGTGGCTTACAGGGTGCTGTGGCTAGCAGGGTGCTGTGGCTCGCAGGGTGCTGTAGCTAGCAGGGTGCTGTAGCTTACAGGGTGCTGTGGCTAGCAGGGTGCTGTAGCTCACAGGGTGCTGTGGCTAGCAGGGTGCTGTAGCTTACAGGGTGCTGTAGCTAGCAGGGTGCTGTAGCTTACAGGGTGCTGTGGCTAGCAGGGTGCTGTAGCTTGCAGGGTGCTGTAGCTTGCAGGGTGCTGTGGCTAGCAGGGTGCTGTAGCTCGCAGGATGCTGTGGCTCGCAGGGTGCTGCTGCTTCCCCAGCACAAGCTCTACTCTTCGCCAGCCGGAACCGTGAGGCGTGAGCAAACAGAGTGCAACACAAGCTGTTGCCAGCACCTGCCGCATCGCCCACCACCGCGGCACTGGGCGGGCTGGGGAAAAGGCAGAGGCAACCTCTCCTTCTGGGGAGCATCTGGCAGCTCTTTTTTCCCCAAAACAGTTGCTGCTCCCTGCTGAGCCCCTGTGATGAGCCCCAGCAGCATCCCTGGTCATCGCTCTCAGCTGCTGGCAGCTCCTCTCCTGCTCTGGGACCTCTTTAGAGGTACTGAGCTCAGTTGCCTTGCTCAGCCCCAGACTGGCGAGCCCAGCTAGCTGGCCTCTTGCAAAAGATGCACAGTTTGCCTGCCATGGCTCTGTGTCCCCCAGGGCTGCTCCGGGGCTCATCCAGGAGGCAAAGGCAGGGCAGACCGCATCGCACCCCACTGCCCCACCAGTGGGCAGAGGGGTTCAAGCCCGCTGCCAGCTGCAGGCAGGGAGTAGAAGCACCTTCCTGCTGCCAGACCCGGGACTGGAGATCCCAGGTGGGTGAGGTCTGGCTCCGGAAAGAGACTGAGCTCTCTGCTTCCGGAGAAAATGGAAAAGGAGAGCATCCTCACGAGAGGGGAGAAGTGCTGCACCCCTTCCCAGGTCACTGGACCCCCCCCCCCCCAAGCCCCTCCAGATACCACTGAGAGGAAGAGGATGGTGTTAAAAGGGGCCTGAGGAAGGGAAGCAGAGACTGGCCCTGCCTGACTCCCTCTGCCTGGAGTGAGGACAAGCAGGGTGTGAGCAGGTATTTTCATTTCTGGCATCAGACTGGTGAGGGCTCATGCAGTGGGCCCTTGGATTGCCCTGACAGCCACTCCTCCATCCCAGCACCCTGCTCCTCCATCCCAGCATGCCTGCTCCTCCATCCCTGCTCCTCCATCCCAGCACCCTGCTCCTCCATCCCAGCATCCTGCTCCTCCATCCCAGCACCCTGCTCTTCCATCCCAGCACCCTGCTCCTCCATCCCAGTATGCCTGCTACTCCATCCCTATTCCTCCATCCCAGCACCCTGCTCCTCCATCCCAGCATCCTGCTCTTCCATCCCAGCACCCTGCTCCTCCATCCCAGCACCCTGCTACTCCATCCCAGTATGCCTGCTACTCCATCCCTGTTCCTCCATCCCATCACCCTGCTCTTCCATCCCTGCTCCTCCATCCCAGCACCATGCTCCTCCATCCCTGCATCCTGCTCTTCCAACCCTGCTCCTCTATCCCAGCATCCTGCCACTCCAGCTCTGCATCCATGCTGCTCCATCCCTTCATCCTGCTCCTCCATCCCTGCTCCTATATCCCAGCACGCTGCTCCTCCATCCCAGCACCCTGCTGGGTTTGCAGCACCTCCCTCTCCCCTTCCCTCCTCTCCGCAGCCCCACTGCCTGGCTGTGACTCATGCCCTCTGCAGCGCAGAGACTCTCAAACTCCAGCCACTTCTGCCTCTTGAAAGCCACAAATGCATCCGGGCTCGAGTGAGGCCATTTACTCCCTCCCTGCTGCCAGCACAGCTGCCAAAAATAAAATGAAATAGAAAAAAAAAAAGAAACCAAAAAGACCTCCTAAAAAGCAAACTGTGCTGTCTCTTTTCCGGCTGCGCTGCCGAGTCACTCCCAAAAGGCTTTTTATTTTGTCTTCGCGGGATCCTAATGCATTTCTGCCCCGACAACCAGACACCGAGTCCTGCGGGGAAGGGGTGGGCTGCTGAGGCTCCTCCGGGCAGTACCATCCTCCTTGCCATGGCTGGGGTCCGTGCCCAGCCATCCCTGCCACCAAAGGTGGAAATTTGCTTTACACCACTGCTCTGAGAGAAGTTTTTGGGGGCTGGGAGGGAAAAGCGCTCAGGTTGCCCATCCTCATGTCTCAGGAGGAAAGCAGAGCAATGCCTGTGGGACCAGCTCCCACCCCATCCCGGGAGATGGACCAGAGATTTGGGACAGGAGCTCTGCAAGTGGGACTCAGGGAAACAGGTTTGTTTTGGGCACTGTACAGTGGAAAGGACATCCGTGGTGGTGGCTGCTTGGCCTGGGTCTCCCAGGGCACCGTCTCCCTGTGGGTCTCCCCTTCTTGTTCTCCCAGGGCAGCCGGGGCAGGGGACTGGGGGCACTGTCAGCCCTTGCACCCCCGGGTCTCCTGCGTGGGGGCTGGCACTGATGGGCCAGTTCACACTGAGCAGCCTGGGTCCCTCCCTGCCTCTCCTACAGCTGCATGTCCAGAGAACCGCCCATGAGCCACCTTCTTCTGCAAACCAGAGGCTGGGTGGGCTGGCAGAGCAACAGCCCTGGGGGTGGGATGGGGTGGAATGTGATATGTTGTGATGGGATGTGTTGGGATGGGATGGGAGGGTTTTTCCAGGCAGAGCAATAACCAAGGGTCCACTGAGAGCCAAGGGCAGAGGTCCCTTGTACTTCTCCCATCAGCAGCCCAGAAATGAACTCGGAAAACAATGGCATGACCGGAGCAGTGGAGCCGGGCCCTTGCAACAAGCTGGTCCTGCTCTCTGAGTGCCAAGACTGACAGATCCTGCGGTCTGCCCTGGTCTGCCCCAGTCTGCCCCTCCTGCACAGCCCAAGCCTAACCCAGGCCTTGGGTCTGACTTTCTTGGGTTTCCTTTGCTTGCTTTCTTGGGTGCTCTGACCACTGACGAAACCTGGGTGTACCCTGCACAGGACGTTAGGCTTTGAAGCTATATGGGATCATCAGATCCAGGCTCCTACACCCAGTGCATTCTGCTTTATTCCCTGAGGTGAAAGGCTGTACAGCCCCACTCCATCATCTGCAGAGCTTCTGCTGCTCTATTTTTGCCCGCTCCTGCTGCTGGGGTTCACACAGAGGTCTCAGGAGCTGTGGCTGCACTGTGCTCCATGTTGTATGACCGGGTCCGTTTCCTAACAAAACACAGGACTTGGATATCTTTATAGGGCCACTGAGCCAGAAGGCTTCCACGACACATCTCTGTCATCCATGCAGAAAGCAGTCGCTCCACAGGAACAAGATGCAAAGTCCTCTTGGTGCTTCCTAACCCGCTTTGGGCTGGGGCTGGTGCTTCTCCCCTAACAGCGATCCCGAGCTCTCCATCTGCACCTGGAAGGGGCTCGGAGAGCAGGAGCCGAGCCAGGGCTTGACTCCGGGGTTCGCGGCTCCTGAGGCATCTCCCCAGGGCATGCTCAGCCCCCTCCTGCCCTGGCCGCTCTCGAGGCAAACCAGCCCAGGTCTGATGGGTGGTGCAGGCTACGGGAAGGGGTCCTGCAAGGAGGACACCCAAAGCAATGACCTGAACTTGGTCTTCTCCTCTCGCCACATCCCTGTGCTGCTGGGTTTGGGTGTTCCTGGCATTGCCCTTCCTCCAGCCTGGCAGCACCAGCTCCGTGAAGTTCACTTTTCCTACAGCACCTCATTATTTTTGGCAAGTTGTTTCCCAGGGAAAGTCCTGGAGCCACCCATCATCCCCAGGTTTCAGAGAGGGGCTTGATAGACCCCGGGAGGCTGCTCCAGGCTCCCTGGGATCGTTGGGTGCTGCAGGCACAGGTGTGCAAAGGGGGTGTCCCCAGTGTCCTCCGGGGCAGCATTAGGCTGCAAAGTGGCCGTGCAAATCTCTGACTGCATCCCAGCTGGGCATCACGGTGGGGGCGGTGGGGTGCCCCGCGCCCCGGGGCGGCAGCACGCGCCGGCAGCACGCACCCGTCCCGGCCTCGTTGGCATTGCTGCTCCCTAATGCATCATCAGCCTCTCCAGCCAGCTCGATTTAGCTCCGGTAAATGGCTTGGTTTCCTGATCTGATTTTTTCTGACGTGAAGCCATTCCTGCCCTGCGAGCTGCTCTCCCCGCCACGGCGGCTGGATGGATGCGGTCCCCAAGGACCTGACACTTGTCTGCAGAGGTGAGGGGGGAGCGAGCCACCTTCTCCTCCGCCCCAGCAAATCCATAAAGGCAGCCAAAGTGCTGTGCAGGACACCAGGACCTCCCCCTCCCCCAGAATACCCCCTCCCTGCACCCCCAAAACAAACCCAGCCTGGCAAGAGCCGCGTGATCCCTTAAAAACCCAGTGAAAACACCAAAATGGTTGTTTGTGCCATCTGGAGCAAAAGAAAATGGAATTTTAATTAAAAACTCATGAGCTAGATGCTATAAATACATCGTCTTGCTGTAAGTTATTCACCCATCAGGAACACGGAGGTCTGATCCCGGGCTCAGTGAGAGGAGCAGGGTTGTTTTTTCATTTCTGGGGATATTTTTCTTTTCTCTTGCTTTTCTTTCCCATTCAGTCCAGCTTCTCCCCGAGCCCTGGCGAGTAGCAGCACCCAAGCACCCAGTGCACGGCGGTTTGGGGGAGCCCTGGCCGAGCTGAGAACTCTCTGCCCGCAGGGCTGGAGGCCGGCAGAGCTTGCCAGCCCTTGGGCCGTGGCCAGCAGATCTGGGCACCAGAGGAGGGAAGCATCACTCCGGGTAATCTGGGGCCTGGATTTCTTCTTTCCAAGCACTGGGAATAACACACGGATCAAACCAGCAGCTACTTTGGGGAAGCAGCAAAGTTTCAGTAACAGGCCCCAAACTGCCAGGCGTGCTGCTCCCCCAAATCAGCCCCCCTCATCTGCCAAGAGGAGACTCAGACTCCCCCGCTCTGGATGTGCCTCCGGCTGCCTCGGCCGAAGAGGGAACCTGTTAACCCTGAAGCCTAATGATGGACATCTAGAAGTAACAGGAAAGGAAAAGCTTCCTGACAGCAGCACTGGGTGGGATTAAAAATTCATCTGGCCCAGGATCTGGTTGCCGTTCATGGAGAACGGGGACAGCCCCAGATCAGGACAGGAGCAGAACAGCCCTACCCCTCTCTGGATGCTTCCAGCATCAGGAGTTTACAGATGTCCCAAAGCACACGCCGAAATACCCACGTCGTGGTGGAAATCTTGGGAAAGTGGTTTCATCCCAGATGTTCTTCAGACCCAGGGTTTTGTTTAGGTCCGTCTCAGGGTCTCATGCTGGGAGTTAGGTTGTTCCCAGTGGTGCGGCAGGAGCCAGTGAGGCCAGTCCTGCTCCCAGTCCTGTGAAATGCAGGTAATACCCTGCCGTGCAAACAGGCTCTGCCTTAGGATCTCTGGGAAGCTGGAGACCCTCACCAGGGAAGTGCTGACCTCCTCTAGCATAGGCGAAACCTCGGAGAGGAGAGGGACAGGAATGAGCAGCAGGTCTGTCAGAAGAGATCTCAAATCCTCCATGTGCACACACAGCCAATCTTCTCCCGAAAAAGAGCCCTGGGTCCCTGCTATGAATTTCTTTGCAGGGTGCTGCCAGACCCCACCACTGCCCGCTCCTGGGTAGGTCTTGTGCCAAAGCACATGGGAGTCGAGTCCTCCCCAGGCTGTTTCCCAGGGAGGAGAGAGCAGAGCTGACCTGGATGAAATGCAGAGCTCTGCTTGCAGGGTGTTACGGGGCAAATCCACCCCATGGACCCCTGCTCCAGCCCAGCAATGCTGGCCTGGCTTCTGCAGCAAAGCTTTTATGGGCAGGGGGTCTTGTCAAGGCTGCCCGATCCCACCCTGGGGTAAGGGGACCACATGCATGAGGAATACAGAGATATCATAAACTCTTTTTTAATAGTTTGACAGGCGAAACTTTTTCCTGGCACAAGCTTGCACACTTCAGTGTTCATTTATGAGTCCTGCTAATAAATCATGGAGCTGCTCTGCTGACCCCAACCCTCTGGGCACCGTGGACCTTCCCAGCCCAGGTCCTGCAGGAACAAGGAGGCTCTGGACAGATGTTGTCTTCTGGATCCAGCGGTGCTGGGACGAGTGAGACCTGCTCGCAGCTACTTAGATCTTCCCTTCTCCAGGAGGTTATTGCCCTCTTGGAGAGCTCCCAAACCCACATCCATCAGAAGGAGCTCCGCGGTGATTCAGCACATCCTCTGCACAGTGTTTAAACCGGGGCTGAGATGAACCACCCTCTGAGAGGCTGGTTGCTCGCTCTAGACGATGGAGGGAGACAAGTTGCTGGACTTGAAATAGATGTAAAACATTTAGCTAGCTACAGAAATGACAAGACTATCATTATTTAAGTAGATCAAGCAAACCGAAGTTATTCAGCTTAAAATGGGGCAAGGGAGGACTCGTCAGAGCTGATCTAAAGCTTTTTCACATCCCGTGCTCTGGCAGGGCTGGCGAGGCAGAGGAATTCTCTTTCGCGAGTGCTTTTTTAAGAGCACACACACTCTGATGGGCCGAGAAACGAGATCAAACCGACGGAAAACTGGAAGCCACCAGAAAACTTTCCTAAATGCATGTTGTGATTCATTTGAAGTACATACTTTTGCTGTCACAGAAAGACAGAACCAAGAATGCTAATAAACTAAAAGCAATGCAAATATAGAGCAACGCAGTCAAAACAACGAAAACCCAGCATTTGTTCTGATTTTAAGTGACACACAAAGGCAACAACCGTTGCACTCAGAAACACGCCAAGGGAGAGCTTTGCAGGCAGCTGATAACCCCAGCGTAGGGGTGGTTTGTTTTCGCCTTCGCGGCATCGCAGGCTGCGTGGAAGCAGGCTTCCCAGCCCAAAACACGGCAGCACGGTTTTCAGGATGAAAACACCCTGTCTGGGTTCCTCAGTCCGAAAGCCCAAGCCTGGTATCTCGTCATGCCACGTACACAGCCAGAAAAGGATGCAGGAGGACTGACACAGCTTGGGTTACCCCTTGCAGAACGACATCCCTCAGGGATGCTTCTTGTTTCCCACCGCTGAGATGTGGGAGAAGCTGGTGCCCAGCGTGCGGTTGCCTGTGCCCATGCACACCCCACGTGCCTGCTCCGAGGTCCCTGTGCGTGCAGCTAACGCGGGCACAGGGTCCGGAGAACCCCGTGCAGTGCACAAGCATCACCAGAATGGCATCGTTTCTGCTCACAAAATGAGTGGTGGCAAGTCCTGTGGCCCAGCCCCGAGGTGCCCAGCACGCTGCACCAGCCCATGCAGCCTGTCCAGGGGGTGCCCTGCGCTGCCCTGCGCCGGGGTGGGATGGAGCTGGGCATGTCACGGCGTGGGTGAGCAGGAGGCATTGCTTGGGTTTGGCCGTGGTTATACCCTGCTGTAGGCGTACCCTCAGAGCTTGGCTCCAGAGGGGCTGCCATCCCTTGTGCTTGCCCAGGATGGGGGCAGCCACTGTGCCCCCTCAGCCCTGAGCTCCCAGCATCGCTCAAGGGCTGCACGTGTACTCCAGAACAGCATCTTCTCCCTCCCCAGGACCTCTAACATAGCAGCAGTACCCCAAAATGAGTGGGATTCAGCGAGGTACAAGCAACCTTGGGGTGTTCTGGGGTCTGCCCTTGTGCCTGCAAGTCCCTCTGCCTCCCCACTGCCTCCCCACGCCAGGAAGAGTTCTCCAGGGCCATGCCAGGCTTACGTAAAGCACGGCAAGCTGCAATAACAACAGGGCTGTTTGGCTGGCTGAGGTCAATCTGAGCTGTGAGATGCTGCCAACGTCCCATTCCCCTGCCAAGAGCACAGTGCACAGGCTTTCGGCACCTGCTGGGAGCCTGGCTCAGCCAAGGAGTCACTGCTGGCACCTGCCCGGCGCTTTGAGAAAGATCTCTGAGCTTTGGAAAAAGTCCTGGATTATGTACGAGAAGGATATAAGCGGTGAACGGTCATGCCATGCCAGACCCCAGCAGTGCCCGTGGTGCTGGCTCTGACCAGGACCGCTGCAGGATGCCCAGGGATGGACCCAGCCTAACGAGAGTGCGAGGAAGCACGTGGAGGAAGGCTGGCTCAGATGGGCTGGAGATGTGGTTTTGCTAAGAGAAGGACAGTGAAGGCACATGGGACCCCTCCTGCATCTCGGGCTGGCATTTCCTGGTCACTGGCAGCTGGAAAGATGTGAGGAGCCCTCCTTTGCTATCCTGAGACCTTACAAACTCCTACCACTGATAAACCAAGTGAGTCCACCTCTAGCTGCTCCCTGGCCACAGCGTGGAAGAAGAGCATCACCCTGGTCATGCTGCTGCTCCCTTATGAGGCTGAGGGCAACGGGGGGACAGGAGGGAAAAGACACGAAGTTGGGTTGGCATATGGGGCAGTGCCATAAAAACGGGATGACGCTGGTTGCTCCTTACGGCCAAGCCCGTCCCGGTTATCTCTGGGGAAGCAGAAATCCCACCAGCGGGGTCTCTTTGGCCTCCCAGGAGAAACCAGGGAGAGCAGCTATAAGAGCGAAGCCCACCCTGACCCACCATCGCTGGGGAAGCACCAAGGAGGAGGCTGCAGCCTCTTCCCCTAAAACCCAGCAGTGAAATGCATTGTGCTGCTTGCGGAGCTGAGCATTTTAATCCTATTTCTCAAATCGTTTTGTTTGTTGTCACGACAACCTGGGATTTTCAGGAAAATTGATTTTTCTCAACCAAGCCCTCTCCCTGGTGGGCTGGCTCTGGCCCCAGATGACTTTTATAAGGGACCCTCTGGAAGAAAATGCATGGGATGGGTGCTTCCAGGGCTGTGATGGGTGCTGCCAAGGCTGGGAAGGGCCTTGGTGATGGAGAGATGAAAACTTCTGCTCATGGGAGCATCCGAGCGCTGGATGTTCTGCAGAGAAGAGGGAAATCCTGGGAGCAAAGGGAGTGCAATGGGCCCTGGAGAGGCCTTGTGAAGGAGGAAAGCCCAGGTGGTGGTTTCACAGGGAAGAAATCCTCTTCTCCTTCCCCACAGGTGCCCAAGGAAGTCCCCTTGGGAGGCAGCTGGCCCAGGGGCTGAGCTGAAATCATCCCTTCCCCAAAGCTGGAGCGGGACCACTGCTCTGGGACCATTGCTCAGACTCCCTTTTGGGTTGTCCTAAAAGGACTCTTTTTCCTGAGAGCTGAGCATGCCCGGGCTGCCAGAGGGCACAGGATCTCTGGGTATCTGGAGCTGCACGTGGTGTGGGCAACTGTGGGGAGCAGGACCTTGGAGCAAAGCAGGGGAGAAACAGACGTCACGGGAGACACCCTCTGGACACCCGCATCTCCAGTCCTGGAGCCAGCAAGCATCATCTCTCCTAGGATCAGCAAGTCCTTGGCCACAGTTTGGCCTTTGGAACCACCGTGTCTCCACAGCTGCTGGGAAGGATGAAGGGATGGAGCTGCTCTACTAAAATCCCCGTTTTCTTCCTTCCAGCTGAGGGCTGCCCCGTTGCTGTCTCTGTCTGCGCCAGACAGGCCACCCACTGCCTTGCATCCAGCTTCGGAGGCCACGTCCCAGGACCACAGCCACAGGCGGAACTGGATCCAGCCCCTTCCCGTGTCGCGCTCAGTAATCCAGATGGCTCATCCGCGGGATGCTGTTACCCAGATCACATCCCTTCTCCCACCCCGGCTACGTGAGAGCCCTTGCCAGGAACGCAGGGGCCTCCGGCCACCGTGGTTCATGCCATCCGTTGCCGGCATCAGCCGACACCGGGTATTTAACTGCACATGGGTATGAAGGGCAAAGCCCCAATTCATCTCTCTTCCAACTGGTCTGAAACTAGGCATCGGTCCACACAGTTGGCAGCGGTTCATCCTCACTCAGGCAGCCAAGGATTGCACTAAAAAGCCTGGGAAAGAGCGGAGAGAAGGGGACAGTTGTTGGGCTGGGAAGAGAGGGACTCCTTGCCTCTTGCAGGCATGCAGGGAAAGTCATGCGCAAGCTGGGTAACTCCAGCCAAAAACTGGGCACAGGCTCCTGCGGCACCCGGGACACTTCTGGCATTTGTATTCTGAGCAGCAAAACAGCAAGAGGCGTCACAGGTGAGTCATGGGCACGGACGTCCAGGAAAATATGGAATTGAAATCTATAATTGACTTGTCGTGCTGAGGTCTGAGGCTGGGAGCTGCAGTCTGCCAAGAGGAAATACAAACATTTGGGTTTTTTCCTTTAAAAAAAATGGGGAAAAAATGAAGGAGAGGGATTATTCAAGGACGCAGCATGAATCATAGGGAACAACTGGAGGTTGCTTTCCAGGAGGCCAGAGGAGCAAAGCACTGAGTTAAAATGCAAAGCGCCAAGTTAAAATGCAAACCACGATACCTGGCAAAATGGGATGAGAGGTGCGTTCATCTCTGCGGCTTTGCTCCAGGTCTGTGGGCCATGTAGCTCTGAGCAAGGCCAAGGTGAGCTGGGGGTGGCATGGGCTCAGCAGTGCCCGCTTGGGGCTGTTTCAAGAGGACCTGCTTTTCAAAGGGTCTTTCTGCTGTCTGGATTTGAGCACCTGAAGATGAAGGCAGTTGTGGTTTCCCAAAACATCCTGCCTGTGTCTGAGCTGAGAGCTGGAGAGCTCAGGGGAGCATGTTCACACCAAAAGTAAGTATTTATACCCCTGATACCAGGTTGTGATCCAGATGCCCACGGGTAGGTGTCTAGTGCCATTCGTGATGCCCTCAGGTGCCACCTGCTAGCCCAGAGAGCCATGGAGCTCCCATGAACCTTTCGCCATCTCAGCCACTCCATCAGGATGTCTTGGGCATCCTCCCAGGCCCTGTGAGTACCTCAGGTAGATCCGGCCACCTATGCTTGGGTGACTGACTTGAGTCCGTAACATCACTCTCCTTCTGCTCAAAGGGCATTTCCAAAGAGCAGCTCATCAAGGCACATCAAGTTTACCTCCTTGCACCTAGGAATTCCTGCTTTTCTCCAGGTGGGTGGGAGGGTGAGCGGCTTCAGCAGAGATGTGTGAAGCTGGATGTGGAGGCTACCATGCTGAGGAGTGGCCAAGCTCAAGACATGGCTTGCAGGCCTGGACTTTCCCGGGAAATGCATTTATGAGGAGCACCAGGCATTGGGATGGGTGCATTGGGTCCGTCCGGGTGGGACCTCTTCAAGCAAACCCAACCCAGAGGCGGCATTGAGGAGAGTGGTGGGTCGGGAGGACGGTCCCTTGTACCAGGGCTGTGTCCGCAAGTTCACTCAGTAGCTGGATGTAACTGCTTAGTGGATCTATGTGTAATGCTGAGAAGGTCAGGTTGGGTCTTCAAGAGGTCGTGGAGCACACTGTAACACCACTGGTGGTCACCAGCCTGTGTAAATGATGGGGGTAGCCCAAGAGATGGCTGCAAAAGAGTGGCCCAAGCTGCTACCCCAGCCCAGAGCTAATGCCACACACCCTTGAGCAAGGAGGAGGCAGGCAGAGGACAGGGAACTCTGCTGAACAACTTTTGTTGGCTTGCGAGCTGCTCTTGGGTCTCAACACATTAGCAGCCCGCAGGGCTTGGGACTCTGCTTCCAAAGGGTCTAAGTGGTCTGTGGTGTAAGAGAGGATGTAAAACTGTGATCTCCTGCCCGCAGGCAAAACCTTCTGCCTGTCCTGAGCACTCCCTGATGCATCCTTGTTAATCTGCTCTTGAAAATCTCCCTTCACTGACCTTGGATGGTCCAGACCAGCACTTTGCTCTTCTTTCTAGAAAGATTTTCCTTAACTTTCACCTCTTTTGCTGCATTTTGAGCCTGGGCTTCTCTGCTGGCCACCAGGACACCGGAGACAGGATAGTCTCTTCCTGTTTGCAGACATATTTTTTGCATTTGAAAAACAAGGTCAGGTATCCCTGGCACTGTGTCTTCTCTAAAGCAATTCCCATTCCTCCCGACTGCTGTTACAGGTCATACTTTCTGGACCACTGGAAGCAATCAGAGCAAAGGCACCGGTGAACTGGTGTGGGATCTCAGAGCATCTGCACTGGCCCCGGCAGTGAGTGCAGGGGAATAAAAGACATGAAGACAACTGAGCTCTCAGCTGTCGCACCAAGAGTTTTTTGAAGCAAGAACAGAAAAGCATCGGGGAGCGGAGAGGCATGAAAGCCACAAGCGCCTGATATGGCAGCAGAGGAATGAAATCAGAGAAAATCCAATTTCCACCTGAGAGCAAAAATAAACTCTGACAAGCGAGGGGAGGAAGGGAACAGCGCGTTCCCGAAACCACCGCTTCCCCCGGCAATGCGCACAACCCGACAGGCACCAGAGCGCATCCCGCAGCCTGGGGGTCATGGTCCCCAGAGGCGATGGGGACCCTGAGCTGTCCCCTGCAGAGCCAGTGCAGGCAGCCGTGCGCTCTGCCCTGCCCAGGGCTGTGGTCCCAGCCCAGCTCGTTGCTCAGGGTTGTGCACGGTGCCCGTGGTTACAAACCCCTGGGACCAGCAGAAAGGAGCCCAGAGGGGCTGGGGATGGGCTCTGCCGGTGCTAACGAGCCCTGACGGGCTCAGGCTCTGTCCCAGCCTCGTGACCGTGGTGAGGACCTCAGTGGGGACCAGGGCAGCTTTTGCACATCAGCCAAAATGAGGGTGCTGGCCACAGGGATGCACCAGGATGCTGTTTGGCTCTGTGGGGGCTTCCCAGCCATCTGGCTGAGACCTTTCCAGCTGATCCCACCTTGGCAGAGCTGGTGCAGACGGACATACAGGTGAATCTCTGCTGGGGGATGAGCCCAGTGAGGCTCAAGAGGCAGGTGCTGGGCTCTCACCATCTCTCCTTCCCCTTGATAAAGCTGCTTTATCAGGCACTTCTCTGATGGAAAAAGGACTGTGGGTCCATAGCTCATCTTGGAGGGACATGCTGGGGATGTCCTAACCAGCCCTGGGAAAGCACTGGAAGGCAGGAAGGGAGCGGGTTGCACGGAGCTGCTTGGCACAGCCGAAACCAGACCCCGGCTCACGTTTAACAGGGTTATAGCACTGGTGGCACAATGCTTTCCCAGGCAGTATGTGGGAGATGGGGGTGATTGCTCATGGCCAATCTCCTGCCCACTCTCCCCGAATATTTCATTACCAGCTTTTCTAATTCATGTTCTCTTAGCACGCCCACAACACTTACGCTGTAATTTTGTGTTTTCCTCTCTAATTACACAAATAACCGCACAAAGGTGGCTCCCAGCAGGTAATGAGCATCCTGCCCATGAGCAAGCAAGTCTGTCGTGGGTATCTCACTGCTGCCGGTGCAGCCTGGCAGTGCCTTGATCCTGCGTGGACTCACCTACTGCGAGAGGTGCCCACCTCCCTCGGGAAAGTGGTGGTGTCTGGAGACCTGGGAACCAGCTTTCTTGAAAACAAGTTATTTCCCCTCAGAGCCTGGAGGTTTCATCTCCCTTTATGTTCATCCTTGCAGATGAAATACCTGTTCCTGCAGGTGATGCATCTCATGGATCCACGTGAACACCTGCGCTGGGTCCTGAGCAGGGAGAGAGGTCTTGTGGGGGCTTGGGGCTGCGGACGAGGAAGGGATCAAGTGACAACAGCGTTTGTGAGAGCTTCGTGCTCCTTTTCTCTGGCTTTGGGGACCTGCAGACATATGGGCAGGAGACCCCCTCCCCAGCTGCAGGTGACTGCCCCCACCACCAGCAACTGCCGCAGCAGCTTCCTCACCTCTTCCCAAAAATCACATCCTCCGTCTGCTCCATCATCCGTGCGGCTCTGCCCCGTGCGCCACGAGCTGCCCTTGCCGTGCGCTGCCCGACACAGCCCTGCCTGTGCTGCTGCTGGCTCCCGAGCCCCGCGGATTGTCACGTTGCAGGCAGCTCCCTTTGCCGTGCATCCAGCAGATGAGAGCTAGTAGGGATGAGAAGACAGACACACCACCCCCATCCTCCAGCTGCCCCCCATGACTCCTCCAGAGCCACTTCTGGGGCTTAAGCAGCACATTTGAAGGATGGAAGCTGGATCTGGCCAGCCTTGGATGCTCGGGACCAGGCCCTGCTTTGGCTGGCAGGAGCATCCGCACCAGGATGATGCCCAACATCGGCTTTGTCAGTCGGATGCTGATTAAAGCCCAGACTCCCTCTGACTCCCTCCTCTGATACAGGCTGATAATGCTGGCGATGCACCAGTGGACTTTAACTCCAGCCTAATTGCGCTCCCTTTCTTTCTTTATTGTTTCAATGAAAAGGGATCTGAAGAATAAACTCCAAACTGCTATTTTAAGGGCAACAACCTAATGCACAAAAAAGCCCACGTTTCTGCCAAAATGGCATCGCAACGCGGCAGCGCGCTTGGCTTCTCTTGAAACCGAGCCCCATGCCCAATTTAGGTGAAACTATTTGCCATCAGAGGCAGATACTGCAGGGTTTTCTCAGACCCATCTCCTCAGATAGTCACCGTCGCAAGACACGGTGGCTCTTGTCTCGTGCCCCGTGCCCGTGGGGCAGGAAGGAGAGGTTTGCAGCCAGGCTGATGGTCCCAGACCCCATCACAGCCCTCTTGCTGCATCCCACCTGGATGGATGGGGTAGGTGGCAGCTCTGTATGAGTTGAGGTGGTGCCTTTTGTGGGGAAGGGACCGCCTTCTGGCATGTAGGGACATGGTGCTGGCCTCTCTGTGACATCCCAGCACTGCGCAGACACAGGCAGGGCAGAAACAAGGGTCTGCTCTCCTTCACCTTGATAGCAAAACAGCTGACAAGAGCCATCAAATATTGATGCTTTCCATTTATGAGGCCCTCAGATCTGGGTTGCGGTCAGCGGAGGCGGAGGCTGATGCTCTCCATCTCTTCCAGAGTTGTGCAGACAATCGATGACAGCAGTGGGAACACAAATGGGGACCTCCCTGGTGCCCTTGTCCCTGTCCCATCGGGGTTGACATTGGTCCTTGCTCTCACAGATGGCTGGCCACTTAGCCTGGTGAAACCAGTGATTTTCTGCACCCTCCTCGGCATGTCCCAGCTTGCCATCATTCTTTCCAGGAACCTGGGGAGAAGCAAAGCCAGCAGCCTCAAGCTGCAGAGACCGGCTCCCCCTCCGTGGCAGCCCATGACCCCTGCAGATGATTTTCCATCGGGGATGAATGACATGGGGAATGGCAGCATCAAGAGCACAGGCTCAGCAGGTGATGCTGCAGAATACCCAGGACATTTGTCGCTGAGGGATGGTGCAGGACTGGGCAGGACTCTGCTGGCAGAGGGGTTCGTTAGCGCTGCGACACACTGAGGGCCATGGGCAGGCTTGGCCATTTTCAGGGGGTGGAGAAGGTTTGGCCAGCGTTAGGGTTTCCTTTCACTTGCATTGGATTTTTTTTAATCTCTTTCGAGCACCTGCTCAGGGCTGCTGTTAAAGATGGGATCCTGATTTTGGCGTTTTGCAGGAAGGGCTTGTGGAGAAAGCTTGCATCAGCTCTCAGTCCCAAGGAGCTCTCGGGACTCTGCGTGAAGGTCCCTGGGCTGGGTGCCTACAAGCCCAGCACCCTTGCTGGGGTTACAGCATGCGTGAAGAACACCGGAAGGTCCTCCTGGAGCAGGGTCCTCTCCTGAATATTTTCTAGTGTCCCTTGCCCCCATCAGCACAGTCCCCGCTGTCCAGTTGGCCCCATGGCACATGGTGCACGTTTGGATACGTCCAGCCCCAAGCCCACACCTCCCGCCCCACCATCCCCGGGAGGGATGAGCATGGTGCAAGCACCCTGGGCAATGCCACCACAAGCCTGCAGAGCAAAGCTGCTAAAAATACCCTCCACGCAGTGACAGCTAAATCCTCCTCCCCCTGATTTACAACATCTCCAGCTGCAGTGTTGGCTCCCTGGGGCATCGTGGCTGCACTGGTCCCTGTGGGATCATGGAGATTGACTTTTGGGGTGACTTTGTCAAGGACAGCAGGAGAACGCTGACACTTGGGCAGCCCCACAGGTCTGCGTGCTCCAAGGAGCCCGTTGAGAAGCCTGCATGACGCAGCCTCTCGTCCGGGATGCGAGTGGACATCCCACCGTCAGACACAACCCCACCACAAGCCATGAGAGAAGCCTGGAGGGGGCATGGGAGGGGAAGCAGGTGACAGGGACGTGTCAAACTACAGTCTGGACAGGAGCTGCCTTGGAGCCAGATGTCCTCAGGGGACACGGGTTGGGGCTTGGGAGTGGGAAGAAGTTCCTCAGAGCCCTGCACCCCTGTGTGTGCACAGCTGGTTGGGGAGCAGCACCCAGAGCCTGAGATTTGGCCTCCTGTAGCCAAGAGCAACTTCACCCCGAATTTTGCAGTAGCATGAGCTGAGCTTTGCACGTGAGGATGCTGAAAGCCTTGTCCTGGAGTCAGAAACCAGTGTGAGCTGGTGGCCCTGTGCGGATTGCCAAATGTTGGGAAGGTCCTGGCCAGTTCTCCGCATCCAGCACTGCCAGCACTGGGACATCGGGAGCATTTGCAGCTGAAGACCTGACCTCTTTGGGGCACCTACCCCTGGCAGGTCCCTTGGGTTGGAGACCTGCACCCCTCGGCACCCCAAGACCTTCGCCAGCCCTGCCTGCAGAGAGGGGGGAGGCCAGGATGCCCCCACATGTGGATCACAGACAGGTCCCTCCGTCTGATGTGGCTCATCCTCTGTGGCAGCTTTCAGGGCTCCGTGTTTTGGGGGAGACGCGGTCAGTAAGGGGAGCACAGGGGTACAAAGGAGCCTGGAGATCCAGGTCTTTCCCTGCCCAAACCCCCCAATCCCAGAAGTCCAAGGGGAGGAGACTGGGGATCCTCCTCCTGCTCTTCCCCTTCCCCTATATCCAAAAATG
Source organism: Morus bassanus (assembly GCA_031468815.1). Taxonomy (NCBI): domain Eukaryota; kingdom Metazoa; phylum Chordata; class Aves; order Suliformes; family Sulidae; genus Morus; species Morus bassanus. Next base: position 116,426,973 of record CM062569.1, read on the forward strand.
TGAGAAGCTGCCCCAGGAATCAAATCCACATCTTTAATCCCGCCAGCAGTATGTTCAGATGTGGGCTCTCTATGCCCTCTGCAAAGACCTCAGACCCCAGTAAGTTGGGGCTTGTGTGGGGCTGTGGGTGGCAGCCCCTGGCGGACACACACACACACACACACCCCCCGTTACAGTCCGGGGATGGGACCGAGCCCTTGCAGCAGCCGGGAAATATTGGAGCACCACGGCAGAGCATCCCTTGCTGCGTGGCATGCCGGAGGTAGGAGGATGCAGCGTGCTGCTCCTCCCTTCCCAAATCCTCCAGTTTCTTCCCAGTGGGAGCTCAGTGCCCTCAGCTACTACTGGTCTCCTTGAGTGGGGAAAGGGGAGTGACAAGAGCCCACTAATAGCTGTGCCAGTCGCTTGAATGGCCTGGAGAGGGTTGGGAGAGCCCAGCTCATCCTCACTTACAGAAACGGTAAATTCGACCTGGAATTACCCCATTTGAACAACTGGCTTCTCCTGCAAGGAGTGGGCAGCCTGGAAGATCCCCAGACCTGCAGACATTTGTCAGAGGGCTTCGCTGTGTGGGAGGCGATGCTGTCATCCCCAGCCCATGCAATCCCAAGTGACTCCATTCAGAAATCACGGACGATGCAAAAAAGAAAAAAAAAAAAGGAAAAGCATCTGAAATGGAGGAAACACCAGAATCCTGGTTGCCTGGACAACGAGGTTGGACCCCCTTGTCCGCACGCCTGGTGACTCAATCCTTAATAACATGACTGAGGATCGGTTTTGCCTGCAGGAGCCCCAGCTCAAGCAAGGAGCAGAAGCAATCACAGCCAACATATGAGCAGGCACAGCTCATGTCTTGCCTCCTCTGGGCCTGCTGACGATGTCTCCCCACTTAAGGCCAGGCACAGGCTTTTGCCAAATGACCAAAGGACTGCCACGCCAGGATTGGGGCTGGCTAACTCCTGGGGACACTGGGGACACCGAACCGGAGGCTCCGACTCCTGCAAGGATGCCCAGGGAAGGGCACCCAGTGTGGGAACTGGGGGGCAGCAGCGGTCACAAGACTGCGTCACCCATGTCTTTAAGAGGTTTGGTCTTTTCCTCTGGTTTTCAGCACTGCAAGAAAGTCACCAGCAAGGTCCTCTTGTGACTTTTATTTAAAATCCCATCATGACATGCTTTTTTATTCTTTTTTCTTTTACGCTTGCCATCTGCCGGCATCCGTTCTTTCCAAACCCCACTCCCACAGGGGGTTTGGATCGGGGAATAAAAATGCCAGGCAGGGATTAAATAATTCATTGGGCACAGCTACCGAATGCGGCATCCAAAGCCCATGGCGTGGCAGGTATTAAACAGTCCCACTGCGGCACAGAGGCCAAATATCATTGCTGGCCCCAGCTTTGTTCTGATGATGGCATCTGCCAGGGCTGGGAGCACAATGTACCTGGTGCCTCTGCTGATGCATCACAGCATGCCCAGCCTCTCCATCCTAAAGATTAGGATTCCTGGCACGGAAAATAGAGGGAGACTTGGGCTTTAAATAAGAAAAGCTGGCGGGGTTGGGATGGTGATGGATGGGAGCTTTAGGGGGGGCTGGGAGGGAGGCAGAGCTGGTGGCACGGAGGACACAGCCCTCCAGGGACTGCGGTGGCCTGGCCAAGGTATCCTCAGCCGAACCACTCTGCTCCAGCCACAGCCGAGACCCCGTCTCCGCAGTGGGGACCCAGGGACGGTGTCGGAGGCTCAGCTGGAGCACGGAGTGGAGGAGGTGATGCCTCCCCCTGTCCCTGCAAGGCAACCCCGCCAGACTGTCCCGGTGTGACCCCCGGCAGCAGGGCAGAGCTGAGCAGGAGCTGGCAGGGGCAATGCCACAGCCCTGCTTGTCTCTACTGAGATCATCACTCTCGTTGTCCTTCCCCTTTGCAGCAAGAGGCTTGTTACAGAGAGGACCATCTCAGAGAGGATGCTCTTGCCGAGGGGCTGGTACCCCTGCCACTCAGCATTGCGGGGTGTGAGCAGCCAGAAAGGGCAGCAAGGGGCTGGTGGCAGGCACTGCCGGGGAGACTACCTGCTCACAGAGGCAAAACAGGTCACTGCTGTCTCCCATCCTCACCGGAGACAGAGACGACACATAAGAGCTTGCAGGCAGCCCGCCGGCTCACTGCCAGCCCTCGGTGATGGATAATGACTCACCCAGGTGAGGACCACGCCAGGGATTGCACTTGCAAGTCTCGCCCAGGTCCAGCCTCCTACATAAGCAGATCTGGGCTTCATCCTGCTGCCCTCACACCCTCCTCTGCCTCCTCTGTGTCCGCACCAGGAGCAGGTTGGGGCTGGCCAGGAGAAAAGCTGCATCCCTGCCACATCCCTGTCCAGGCAGAGAGCAGGAGCAGGGGCTGGGGGTGAGACCGGGGGGTTTCCCCAGCAGCAGAAGGGGTTGGGGACAGATGGTGTTGCCCGCAGTGGGGTGGGGGGTACCATCTGAATTTCAGAGCCATTTGTAATTTGAGAGCAGTTTGGTGCTGGATGCCAGGGAAGGAGTGGGGCTGGGGACTTCAATCCTCAGCTGACGGAGGGTGAGATGTGGGGAGGGGGCTGCTGGTGCATCCTAGATATCCCCTGTCCTGCCCCACTGGTGGCTGAGCCCCACAGCTCACCCCATGCTGCAGCCCATGGGGTGACCCTGAGAGCTGGACAGACCACTAAAGCTGCCTAATTGCTGTCCTCCCAAGGCTCCAGGGAGAACAGGGGTGGTTCAGCTGGACTTATCCACTGGGTCTGACCTCAGGGGGCTTCAGACAGCTGCGTTTCCCATCCAGCCTTTCAGTTTTCCTTCCAGCATTTTTGCAGTAATGTGTGTTGAGAGCAGAGCGGGTCCTCGCCCGGGAGAGCTTAGAGAAATTCACCCCTTACACGCTTCTCCCCTCGCCACCCCTCTCCTCTTGCAGGAGACACACAGACCATGGCCAGCCACCTGAATCACAGGCTTGTTTTAGCTCGGCTTGGGTGCCAAAGCTTTGTAAAGGAAGGAGTAAGGGATATTTAGGGGGAAATCATCCCTGGCAGGACTGGCTGCTGCTGTGTGTCCGTGATTCACTTTGCAGGCATCTGCCCCACAGGGAGGAACCATCCTCTCCCGGTTACTTTACCAGAACTGAAGCAGCCCCGGGGCTTGTATGCAGGTCAGGACTGTAAAAACAGGCTTTAGACTGTGCCAGACAGGAAGGGATGGATGTGCCAGCTGCCCTGGGGCGGGTGGGATGCTGCCAGCTCCAGGCGGGCAGAGTGGTGGCCATGAGGGGTTTGGGCAGTGGTGCCAGGCACCCCAGGTCCTGGCGTGGATGGTCACGACAGCCAAAAGGTGTTAATCCAGACGAGAGCAGCCAGACCCTGCTCCGGAATGAGCTGACCCCTGCCTGCACAATCAGGCAGGGGAGCAGGAGGAACCGGGGGGGTGGGTGAGGGGGATGGCAGGGATGCGGCAGCCCTCCTGTGGCTACAAGGCTATGAAAAACTGATTTTTTTGCTCAGTCCTTGAGAATTTTTTCCCTGGGTAGCCCCAAAATGAAGGGCTGGAGCGCGGAGGTGTGTGCAACGTTTTTGTTTTTATCATCTAAGCAATCCTGCATTGGCTCCGTACACGGGGGCTTATCCAGCTGCTGCCACTTGTCTCGCTGTCCGCAGGGGACAAAGAGGGTCACGGCCACCGAAACAGGACACTGATGGCTGCTGTGTGTGCCCCTGGCCAGGGATGAGCTGGCAGGATCCCTGCCCGGGAATAAACGTCTCTGCAGGCAGCCCTGGCACAGGTGCACTGCCCCATGGGACACGGATGCTCCCACCGTGCCGGCCCTGGGTGTCTCCCCCCGGGGGAAGCCTCCAGGGCTGGGGTTTGTACTTGTTTGCCCTTTGGGGATAGGAGATGGGTTAGAGCTGTGTTTTGGACAAGGGGGAACCTGCCCTGTCATCCTCCCCTGCGTGCAGACACCCTGCCTGGGTCTTCACGAGGTACGCAGAGCTTCAAGGGCTGATTTGGGGCCAATAAACTCCCAGGACCCGATCTTGGTCCCCGCAGAGGCACTTGGGTTCCTCGTCATTGCACTCTCTCTCTCTTTTTCCTATTATCTGGGTAATTTTTATCCTATTGCCCCAATAATGGCAATTCAGAGTTGAAAAGTACTTGGCTTTCTTCACTGTGCAAGGAATTATGCTCTTCAGGAAGAGAAAGAATGGAATGGAATGGAATGGAATAAATAGAATAGAATAGAATAGAATAGAATAGAATAATTTCCAGTTGGAAGGGATCTACAACAATCATCTAGTCCAACTGCCTGACCACTTCAGGGCTGGCCAAACGTTAAAGCAAGTTATTAAGGGCATTGTCCAAATGCCTCTTAAACACTGATGGGCTTGGGGCATCGGCCACCTCTCCAGGAAGCCTGTTCCAGGGTCTGACTGCCCTCTGGGTAAAGAAATGCTTCCTCATGTCCAGTCTGAACCTCCCCTGATGCAGCTTTGAACCATTTCCCAAAGGAAATGATACGTCTTTCCAAACAGGACTGTGGGAAGCACCAGCATTTTTTCTTCTGCTTAAATTTGTGTGTCTGTGCCTGCACGTGGCCGGTCCCTCTGGCTGCGCATTTTTCTGCAGACCCTGCTGAGTGCAACCAGCAACGTTTAACCTGCAGATGAGGAGGAGAATAGTGGAAAGTCTGCTCAGGCAGCCCAAGGAGGGAAAGAAATTCAGCCCAGTCCTGTGCTTTGAATGCCTTTCCTGCTTGAACTCTGCTCATCTGCTGGCTCAACCCCCCTTGAAAGGCTGTCACGGGCCTCAGGACTGGTCTGCCTGATAAGCATTTGTTAGCTAATGGAGATGGGGTACCCAGGACTTTGTTTCTAGCCCTTAGGAGTACCTCAGATAAAATATTTTCATCTTTATTAATGCAAAGAAATGGCTGAAGCATTTGGTCCTCATTCAAACAACTCCTTGCATGACTCCACCGCTGCAAAGGAGCTTCAGAGCTGTGAGCTTCCCAGAGCTGCCATCACCCCTGAGTACCCCTGGGTCCTTCCAGGCAGAAATGTTCCCCTTCACTCCTTCTACAACTCTTTCTTCGGTGAGCCTGGGATAGAAAACGATCCGTCTTTCCAAACAAGACCGTAGCAAACACCAGCATTTATCCTTGTAATGCTTAAATTTGTGTGTCTGTGTCTGCACACGGCTGGTCCCCCTGGCTGCACATTATCTTATTGACCCTATTTAGTAGGATCGTGCTTCCTCATTTATCATCAAGAGCTGGTGCCGGCTTTGCCGGAGCCACAGGCTGTACGAGTGGCTGAGTGGAGCAGTAAGCCGTGTTTCTGCCCATGCAATGTGGTTCAGCTGCCCTGGGAGGCTGGGCAATGCCATCCATTGGCCAGAGCAGCTCAGCCTCCCTCCTAATAACCTCCTTCAGCCCTTCAGACTAGATCTAAGTAGCAGTCTTCCAAAGGGAAACTGAGATATTAATTTAAAAAAAATAGAAGACCCTGGTAGCCACCTCCCTGCTCATCATCTCAGTGGTAACAGCTGGATGATGGGCAAATAATGGGAAGAGAATAACAGTCTTTGTCCTCCTTGGTTGATTTCTGCTGTAGAAAAGTCTTGTTCTTGAAGCTTAGAGCAGGGTTTGGTCTACCTTCGACCCCCTCCAATGCTGCCCGGAGCTGCCTCTGCAGAGGTGGCAAGGAAGGTCCATGGAGAAAGCATCTTCCAGAGTCCTCAACCCAAAAAAGGCCCAGGGGTCAGCCCAGAGGAAAGCACAGGCAGAAGTTGGGGCACCCTGGGATGTGGGATGCTGCACTGCCTGTGTCTCAGACGGCACAAGGTTCCTGCATCCCTCCCCTGGTCCCTCCCGTACCTCTCTCTCCTTCCTGCTGACAGTTTTAAGAATGATATCCCAGGCTGTTTTTCCGCTCTGCCCAAGAGCCGTTGGATAAAACCATGGAGCCAAACTCAGGTGTGAGAACCGGCCATGCTTGTCCTGGCTGTGCCTGAGAATCCCTGGCACCAGGATCAGCGAGGATGCAAGCCAAGAGCCGGGAGCGACCGGGTGTGTGTGAGCAGAGGCTTATTAAACCAGCCAGGTGTTTGATGGAAACCAGAGATTGCTGCAACAGGTCCCCAAAATGCAATTAGTGCTTTTAAACAGCCAAGGCCAGCTCAGCGGCGTGGCTGCAGCCTCCAACAGTGATGCGCTAGCCAGGTCCTGCAGGGCAAGGTTTGGCCATTTGGATAAACCCTGTGGATAATGCCTGCAGTGTCACTGGGTAAGGTTTTGCAAGGAAAAGGAAGATTTTAGGGGGCAGCCTAGTGAGTTGGCAGAGCGAAAAAACAAACACAGCTGAGGTTTGGTTACAAGCTGCTCGCAGATGGCAGGAAAGGAACAGAGGTCACCTGGGATGGAAAGAGGTAAGCAACCAAAGTCCAAGCATCTCAGTTTCCCGGCGTGGCTTTGGAGAGCAATTAATGTCAGGGAAGTGATGGTACCGCTGAGCGTAACAGCTGAGGGTTCTCCATCTCTGGTTTTGGGTCCCAGGGTGGCCTGAAATGCCACCGTCCCTCCCCTCCCAGCCTGCCGCATGCAGCTGGTGGAGGCAGGATGGGACCTCAGCAAGTGTCAAGGTTGCTTCCCTTGTTCACCACTATTTAACATAAGCATTTCCAAAGCAGATAGATAGGGACAAATAAATCCCTTTCTGTTGCAGGTTTGGGGGCTGGGGGGAGTGAGGAGCTTTGCCCTTACCCTGCCCTTCTCCAGCCTCTCCTGCATCCTGCACATCCCTTTTCCACCTGTAGAAGGGGGATAGAGGTGGGAGGTGGGAACAGGCGGCCAGCGGCAGGAGGAGGGCAGAGTCGACGGGTCTGAATGGAAGAAAAATTAGGGCATAAAACACTCTTTGGCTGTTTTCCCCTCAGCTTTCCACAGCAGGTAGAAGACTCTCCGGTCCTTCATCTTTCCATGCTGTCTCATGGCAAAGCACATCGGTCCCTTTCTCCATGGCTCTAATTGGTATCTCTGCTCTGTGTCAGGTTCTTGGCTGCTCTCAAGAATGATGAGGAATTGATTTTTTTTGCCTTTGAAGCAATCAGAGGGCTTATTTTTAAACTCTGCTTTCCTCTAAGGAATCCCATTTTTCTTCTCGCAGAATCTAAATCCTTGGATAAATAAGATCCTCACAATGATAGTATTTCTGACCTTGTCTGATCTGCTTGAGTCAATTTATAGTGTAATGGCTCCCTGTTTGGCTGCACAGGGAGACTAATTAACGCCTGTGTTGCAGAAATTAGTGCAGGAAGGTAAAAAGAGCTGTGGGAGCCAAAAGCCATTAAAAAGAGGAGAAATATAAATATTCACAGGCCAAGGTCAGCTGGACTTCAGGTTGCTGCTACAACCTTAACTCAGCCCCTGAGGTCTGGGCTTCATTGCCATCAGCTGCTTTTCTTGGAGACCGGGGAAGGGGGCTCAGGTTCATCGACTGCTCGACCTGTTGCTACAGTTGGGACCATGCAAGCATTAGTGCCTCTGCCAGGTCAGTCCCAGACAAACTGTCCAGAAAATGCTGCATGGAGAATAGGATTAGTTTGGCAGAGGGCAAGAGATGATGCTCCTAACTTGCTTCCCTACTGCTGAATCCAAAACTGTTTGCTACAGCCCACTGCCCATCAGCATGGCCCTGGCACAGGCAAACCATGGCCAACACACCCATCCCCATCCCTGACCAAGGCAGAGGTTAGTCCAGGACAAGCATCGCCGGTGCAGCTCTGCGTCCTGATGGTATCATCAACCCTTTTCATTTGGGAGAGTGAAACGGGAGCAGGATGCATTGGCACAAATCACCTCCTGCCCACAGCAGCTCCAAGGAACTGCCCCGAGATAAGATCTTTCTGCCCTTGGAGACCGCTAAGCTATTTCTGAGCTATATTTGCTTTACCCTGGGGGATACTGAGTTCTTATAGACTACTTAAATCGCTCAATTTTACGTCAGTCCTCCATCAACATTTACTATCCTATTGCCATGGTTATATTATTATTGCTTAATACTTGGTCAGTCACCAAAAACAATTCCTGATAATAATCATGAGCAGTCACCGCTTAGCGGAAACGTCATCTCCTGGATTCCTCGCTTCGCCAGCGGCCACCCCAGCTTTTTGGGTAAGAGCCTAATTCTGCACTGTCAGCACATCGACACCTGGCGCAGTCCGAGCTGGTTTCTGCAAGATGCTGAGCTAGGCAAACAGCGTAGGCAGCAAGGGGCAGCCCTGGGAGCGGCTGATGTCTTCTCTGGTTCTGGGTCTCATGAAGGCAGAAGCATGGCACTTGCTCGGGATGTGCTGCTCCGCTGCTGTGGCTTCAGCCACGGCACGTGCGATGCCGGGCGCGAGGCCCACGCACAGTGTGGCCAGCTTCTAACCTCTGGTGAGCAATGCAAATCAGCAGAGCTGCTTCTGTAATTCAGAGCAGGGTGATTTGAGCAAATCTGGATGGACGTTTCTTTTATACAAAGGTGCTGATGGTACCTTTGTGTCATAGCTCCAGCTTTTTCATGAGTCCATGCTCCAAGTGAATGCCAAGCCATCTGGAAAGCAAAGGAACCGAGCTCCCTATACGAGCAGTCCTTCAGGGTAAAACCACCACATGAAAGTGAAAGGAACATCTTTTCTCCTGATCTAATACACAGCTCAGATTGGCGAGATGGTAAGTAAGTGAATTGCTGCGGGGCACTGCGGGTTGTTGGCCAACGTTGAGATGTCTGACAGTCTCGGTGCCCACCTGGAGGTGAAGCGCCTCGTGCTCCTGTTGCACAGACAAAGAGAAATGAGCCCTTCTAGGAGGAATTTATCTCTCTTAGCTGAGATTAATCGTTTCCTAGAAGCACCCTTTTCTCCTCCTTCCTCCAAAGGGAGCCGAGGCCACTGACCCAAGGAGGCATACTGACATATTTTTCTCTTGTTGGGCCAGCCTCCAGGTGTCCTCCAGGCACTGCTTGTTGGGGTTAATTAGAGCAGCAGTTCCCAGGCTTTTGGGGCCAACAGAACAGCCCAACCTTGCTCCATCCTCCCCACAGTTAGCTTTGTCCCCCAACAAGTGATGGTGCCATGGGCAGTGGTGGCTATGGAGTAGGTGAGGACTGGATGGATGGTGGAGATGAAAAACATGCTGAGGAGAAGGTGGCAGATGGGCTCTGGGGCCAGGGAGAGCAGCGAGAGGGTCCAGGACGGTGCAGGGCAGTGCCCTGGTAGTGTGGAGGAGGGAGGAAGGTCCATCAGCTCCTGTCCTGGGCAGCTGTCCTGCCAGAAGCTGTCCCACACGGAGCAAGGGGGTTTGGGTTCTGAGCCAAAGAGCAGCTTCTGAGGCAGGAAGGATTTCCTACTGTGAGACCGTGAGCTGCAACTAAACCCCCGCGGGGGCTGTGGTGTCTCACTCTTTCTCTCTCTTGCAGCAAAGAAATGTGTGAATACACAGAGGTGGCATCATGTGGGCTCATGTCATACCAGTCTTACCTTTTCTCCAGGGTCCTCGAGCAGGACAGAAGTTCTAAGGCTGCGTTTGTGCCCAGATTGAGCCCCTTCCCAGGGCTCCATACTCCAATGAGTCCCAGCCCACTCCATGGCACCTGGCAGAGGCTGATTTACTTCCCTCAGCCCACCTCAGTTGGTACTTCCTTGTGCATCAAAGCAAAGGTGAGCAGTGCTCTTGGCACTAGGAGTGGCTCAGCTACCTTTTCCACTGCTGCATGAGGCTGTTACTATTTGGGAACAACTTGCATCTGAAGAGGGATGAGAGCTTTCAAGGAAGGGCCAGGACTTCTGGTACTGATGCAGGACTGTTGGTGTCATGTCTTGTCGCAGACATTATCAGGAGACTTAGCGCTGATCTCAGCTGTGCATATGGTTTGGTTTGGGGCTGTGTGTCAAGACCCTTCCTCTCCCAGCTCCTGGTCAAGCTGCAGCCAAAGACACCTGGACTACATCAGCTCTGCCAGGTGAAGAGCAGGGGGAGATGCAGAGATACCGTGTCAAACATCAGGACCCAGAGGCTGTTGGGCACAGCCTTGAAGCCACTCAGGTGTTTGTAACCTTCCATCACTTGAAAACAGCCACAACCCATGGAGGGAGGAACTATATCCAGCTGCTGTCTGCTCTAAGGCATTGAATACAGCTGAGATCCAGAGCCTGGTTTCAGTCCAACCTGAGCATGCACCTTGCAATAAGCAATCTGGAGAGCAGAAGATCCTGACCTGGAGTAGATGCTCCAGGCTGTGCCTCATCAGCCACATGGACACCCTGTTCGGGTCCCAGCCACCACCTCTAGCTGCCTTTAACTTTGGGTTTAACCTTGACTGCATCTTTGCATTCTTGCACACTAGGCAGCATTGTCCACTTCTGTTTCATCTGGTCTCCCAAGTGCCCAGTGCCATAGTAAATGGCAAGTTTGCTTTGCAAACCAATCGATAATAAGCTATTTAAACAGTGTTCTGTTGAGGTAATAGCATTAGAGAGTCTGTAGGGAATTAAGGAAATAACAACTGGCTTTATTAAGGAGCTTAATTCAATTACATAGGCAGGATAGTTTAAGCTTCAGTCCTGAGCTCTGCACCCACAGCTCTTGGAGCAGGATGCACAGTGGCAGCAGCGAACAGGGAGCCAAAACCAACTCCGGTGTCCCTGGAAGTCTGCAGTGCAGTGTAACGGTGGAGCCTGCAGGACATATGACAGCATCCCTTTACCTGGAGCACGAATGCTCAACACTGGAGCAGTGGGAGAATCAGCAGGGCTGAGGCTGGTGGGGCTGGGAGAGGGCAGTCCTGCTCCAAATTGGGATCAGCTCTTCACATGTCACCCCGGATAGAGGTGTGCTAACCGTCCTCAGCCCACACTGGGATGGAGCCACCACTCTCTCCTTGTCTATCACAGAGTTTCACTTATCTGAGACTGCCCCTCCACTGCTTAACCTCACCATCCCTTGTCACATCACTTAACCTCACCCTCCCGTGCCACTCAGGAGGCCCCATCCCTGCCTTGTCCTGGTGAGCACAGAGGGAAGAGCAGGCTGTTTCCCTCTGCAGAGACTTCTCATTGGTGCGGTGGTGCCCACCTGGTCACGACTTCTATTTGCACACCCTCCTTGCACACGGCAGCGTGCCCAAAGCATCTGGGCTGACACCCAGCAAATGTTTTCCAAAGTCATCCAAGCTGGGAAGGGCTTTGCCCATTACCCAACCTGTCTGACTGCAGATGGTATTTGCTGCTGGTGGTTACTGGTATGAATGTAGACAACAGCGTGGGGACAGTAGTAAGATATCCCTTCACCCTCTCTCCCCCATCCAGAGCTCCTAAACACAGAGGACAGGTTGGCACTGTCCACAGATGGTTGCAATGGAGATGTCCCCTCGGGATCCTTCCGCTCCCAGAACCGCAGCACAGCTGCTGCCCCAAGGGCTAACAGCCACGACATGTCCTGGTGGGGCTGGGAAGAAGGAGGGAAGCAGGAAGGGTGTGGCAGCATCTTGGGAAACTCAGCTCTTCCCAGCCACCGTGGTGGGACACCATCACCACAAAGCAGGAGCATCTGCTGTAAAAAGGCAGAAAAAGCTTCCAGCGTTGCCACTTCAGGTCCTCTGGCAGCTCTCATGAACCTTGCAGGGTAAGAGGGTGGCCTCGGCACAGCATCCTTTGGGTGGATTCTTGTGTATGCTGCAGAGGTAACGGAGATCAGGGGTTCCATTAACAAGGGTGTCTGCAAAGTGCTTGCACCTGCCGGGGCACACAGCTGAGCATTTGCAGTACTAAGGCTTACGTAAAATAAAGACACCCTGCATCCAGTGCAGCATCCAGCGAGGATGCTGGTGGCACAGGGTGAACATCTCCAAGTCCCAACTCGGAGCTGCCCCAGGCAGAGCACTGGGCTCTGCTTCTCTCGGAGTTCAAAGAGCAACAAGGAGGCTGTTCTGTCTCCAGGACACCGGGGAAGACAGCTGAAACACTCACCCTCAGCAGCAATAGCAGTTTAATAAACACTCCGGCAGGAATGGTGAGGGACATCTGCCGAAGACGCATAATTGAATTTTGTGGTGGCAAGTGGATTAAGGGATCTGAAATGGAGAAGTTTTGAAATCATAATAACGCAAGGGATGTTGCACAACCTGATTCTGCTGTGGACAATGGAAACAGATTAATCCCCGGGAGGACAGGAACCAAAATATCTGGCAGGCAGTGAGAGGGGGTCATGTTTATACAACTCGAAATACGCTGCCTGCATCTCCTGCCTCTGCGGAGCTTTTGAAAAACCCATTTTGGGTCATCTGAGCCATTCTCTACCGCGTTTGGTGAGGGAGGCAGTTCTAGCAGTTTGCCAGCACCCTTTGAGGGCCAGAGGCTGCAGGTCTTATTGATGTGACTGGAGACTTTCTGGGGAGGCTGATACCTCAGGCCTCATCACAAATGCTGTAGGAGCAACCTGCTGCCCTGGATGCTGTCTCCAAGCATGACCGGTAGCAGAAGCCTGGGGCAGGACATACATGATGGATCATTTCTCTGGTCAGACACTCTTGGCTGCTGGCAGCCAGAAGAAGGACTCCTTGAACCAGGCATTGCATGCAGACCATCACGATGACCGACCAGAGGACCTGTTCTCCATGAATCAGCCTGGCTTTGTTCTGAACGCATATATATTTTTTGACATCTTCGATACCATTTAATGACAGATGTGATGTGCAGAAATACTTCCTTGTTTGTGCTTGAAGCCTGTTATCTTCTCCCCAGGTTGAAAGTCCAACCACTCCGGATAACACTGGGACATCCATCTGTCAGATTATTCGTCAGGACCAAAGTAGTGACTTCAGGAAAAGAAAGGCAACTGCAAGAGATAAAGGGGTTGAGATAGGTGTGCTCCCAATACATGTGTGCTGCTGAGCACCAGGGATGGGGAGGCAAGTTGTCCAAGCTACAGCACGAGAGTGAATAGAGACACATTGCAAATGAGTAAGCTAAGCCTTTGAATTAGAAAAGATTCATAACCTAAGAATGGCTGTTTTCAGCCCACACCAAGGCTCGTCTTGACCAAATGTGTCTTCTGTAGTGATTGCTCATGAAAAGCATGTAAGACCAGGGTGTTATCTAGTGCCCCCTCCGTCTCTGGCTCCTTGAAACACAGTTTTCACAGGAGGGTGGGTAAAAGCACCAGACAAACATCACTGTGCCTCAGTTCTCAGACATCTGCTGATGTCTGGGATGTGCTGATGTGCCGGGAACTCATAACTGGGCCATGTGGACCTTGTTCCCACATTGTCAGCTGTTCTGCTCTTCATTACAGTGCCGTCCAGCTTCGGCGATCAGAGGTCATGTCAGATCTTCCAGCACCCCAAGGCTTACCCACGTTCTTAATACAAGAGTCCTTGAAAGGAATTTCCCTCAAGTCTTGAACATTTTTACTCTTTCAGCAAGAAAGAGGCAGCACAGACTGATCTGTGGTGTGGGGTGGTGAAGGAGTTCCTCCGGCTTGTTTCACAGCTCCCACTGGATCGTTTCACAGAGAGTGTGTTCCTCATTCAGGCAGAGTGGTTCTGGAGCAAGGGGTCAAGAGATAGTGTTTTTAAGCCTGAGCTAGTTCAGATTCTGGAGACGAGATGGGATGGCATGGCATGGCATGAGATGGGATGGGATGAGATGATGAGAGGAGATGGCGTTGGGCATCACAGGGCCCTTTGAGTGTATGACCCAATTGCTCCATCCCATTCTTCATCAACAGCCCCCCAAAGAGACAGAAACTACAACAGCCAAAGAAGCCATCACTTGCCAGGAGGTAGAAGTCCTGGGAGCTGGAGCAGGGAAAGGACTCCCAGCTCTCCCAGGCATCGGCAGAACGCATCAGTCAAGCACTCTGAACCAGTAATTCCTGCCTGGCAGGACCAAGCTGGATGAGCACACTGAACTCTGAAGCAATGTTTGCTCTGGTGAAGGAACGTATATCCCATTTCCCCCGTTTTCCCTCTCTTTTTATGTCCCCCCTCTGTGAGAAGCAGCAACAGTTTCTACACTCAGCGTTCAACAGGCAGAAATGATCATAGAATCATTAAGGTTGGAAAAGACCTCTAGAATCATCAAGTCCAACTGTCAATGTCTTCGCTCTGCTGCCTTCTGGAGTGCTGCTTCAATAAAGAGGGGAGTTTAATTGTTTCTTTACTAGAACTGGATGAAAAAACAACAGCCCTGCACTGTTTCATCCTCCTGAATGAAAACGTCCCAGGGAAGCTGCAATCTATTTTATTTTATTCTTTTACACTCCTCAGTGGCTCATACATCTGCCCCACAACAATTTAATTAGGAGAGTCCTCGCTTCCTTTCATGCATGGAGGAGCAGCAAAAGAGAAGAGAACAGCAGTTGTATAAAATTATCTCATTCCAGCCTCTTTCAAGATGGAGAAAAGCAAGAGGGTGTTTTCCTTTCTGGGTTGTGGAGCGATGAAGAGGCTCAGGCCGTGTACTTGTGCGAACAACTGATGCTCATTGCTTCCAAATACTTTTCTTATGCTACTCCAGGACCAGGCTTGCATGTTAGAATGGATATTGCTCACCTCTTCCAGCCCCTGATAATATTTTGGCCTTAAACCTGCTGATATCTCTACCAATGACTCCCACGTTGGTGCTGGAGAGCATCACCCAGCTCCCTGCTGCTGCTGGCCCAGAGCCCACGTGGCAAAAGGTGATTCTGCATGGCCAGGGTGGCGGGGGACATCCAGGCCGGCACATCTGCATGGGATGGTCTGACGAGCCTTTTACCATCATCCAGCCTGACATCATCCTCTGCTGAGGACAGGCTGAGTCATGTTCCAAGTGGAGGCAGTGTCTGTAAGTGCAGGGAGTTCTCATGTGACCTAGCTCCTCTTAGCTTTCATCTCCGACACGACGTGAAGTAGAGTCTCTAAGGACCAGTTTATTACATTTTCTTGGAAATTTCACCGCCCAAATGTGTTTGATGATTGAGAGAACGCAGGCAAGCTAAGCCAGGGCCAGAGAGGCTGGAGACAGCCACCGTGTCCAAGTAACGCACTAAAAGGACAATAATTATCTGTCCAGTTCCCCAGAGAAATTAATTCCTCCAAGTATAGCACTTGCAATGGATTACTCATGCTACTGGTGCTTTCCACACACAGCCTTTCAGGAGGGTGCTTGGGACAAAGCTGGCAGGAGCGTCATTCCGTCCTGTTAACCAGGCTGGAGCTGTTTCCCTTAGCAGATGCTCCGTTATTTGAGCGAGGCTGGGATGTCAAGGATCATAACAAGAGATGCTGGTGGGTATCAGAGGCACCCATGGGGCTAGAGGGTGTTAAGGGAGATCTGTGCCTTTGTTTGGGCTTTGGGCCTGAGCCCAGAGCAATTCAGCTGCCCAAGCCCAAGGTGAGCTGGGTTGCTCCCTGGGTCAGGTCTCCACGGGCTGCAACGTGGGCCAGACACCAAAAGCACATACAGATGCCAGGACACAGTTTGGGACCTGCATCTGGAGGGGACTCCTGCCCCAGCCAACAGTCCCAGCCAGGGAGGATGTTTTTAGGCAGGTGCTGAGAGCATTCCTCCTCCATCTTTTCCAAGCACTTGCTGAAAATGCGTCAACACACACTAGCCCACCCATCAGTCTGTCCTCCAGCCACCCAAGGAGGAAATGCATGCTGTGGGGTGAAGTCTGTTTAGATTTGCTAAAAGCACATCTGCCTTCCTGCCTCCCTCACTGTTTATGGGAGGGGACAGAGCAGAGAAAAGATGCACCTGGAGTAGGAGGTGGAGACACTGGTGACAGCTCATGCCTCTGGGGAGGCTTTTGACTGGGATAGCCTTACTTCTGTTGAGTAAGGATGCTCCTTACCCCGGGCACAACTAATGCAACCTAACTGCAGAAAGAAAATCCAGGTCACAGCATCCACTTTCCATTCTCTTTTTCCCCAACCAAGAGGGTTAACACAGTCTTTCAAGCTGTTCAGCTTTTCACCAACAGCCTCCAGGTCTACCCGTGGTCTCCCCCAGACCAGTTGCTGGATTGGCCTGGAGATGCCCCACTGCCACCCTTGTCCTGCGTGAAGTTCACTCCATCCCCGCTAAGCAGCCTGTGCAAGAGCCCAGAGAGCTCAAGGAGGCAGCAGAGGTCCCTGTCCTAGAAGGGTGCTGGGTGTACCAGCCACCGATGAAGCTCCATGGGGTGAGAAGGGGTGAAGTGGCTCTGCTTTCTCCCAAGGCAGTGCAGAGCAAAGTCCTGGGTACGGGCGAGCTCCCAGCCTGCTGGTAAAAGCACAAAGGTTGATGATGGAGGAGACAATCCAGTGCTAAAAAGCTCTGAAGCACCAGCAGTGCTCAGGGGGTGAGAAACAGCAGGGTCTGAGGCTGGGATGTCTGTGGAAATGCTGGGACCCCGAAGCAAGCAGGGACCCCAGGACGTCAGTGTGAGGACAGGGGAGCAGGGTCGGGGAGGATGGTCTCGCCCCAGGACTTGGTATCGGGCAGAGCTGGAGCACAGGCAGCACGGGAAGGCAGGACCACAGCAGATGCACTCAAGGATGCTGCCAGCCTGGGAGTACCGTCCCCACGGGGTGAAGTGTCCCATCGCACAGGGCTCTCCTGGGGATGGGGTTTCGGTGCTGCGTGGCTCTGCAAAACTGCATGGGCTCAAAGGTGGTGGCAGGGTAACCCTGCTTCTACCAGCCCCTTCCTACACCCCTACTTATCCCAAACTAGAGGAAAGGACCAAGCATCACTTTTCCCTTCAGCCCCTCAGCACCGGCATCCTCCAGGGAGGCTGCAAAGGCATTTTGTGCCCATCCTCAACCCCGCGTGTCACGAGGCTCCAGCTCTTTAAGTGGATAAATACTCCAACTTCTCCATTGCCCAGGAGCAGATCTTCTTGTTTCAAGACCAAGCCACCTGCCTGGCTGTTAATCTCCCCCAGATCCAGCAAAACCCCAGTAATCCCAGTTAAATGGGATTGTTTTATCTGTAGCTCTGGCCCAGGGACGACTGGGATGGATGCTCCCTTTTAACTCCACTGTGTGCAACTGCTCATCGTGATTTGTATTTAGGATAAGTGTGATCTGCAGCCCTTGTTCATTAGTTATCTCCCACAGGCAGCAGGCACGAGGGAAACAAATGGGTTATTTTACTCACATATAATCCATTGCCCTTGGAAACCCACTGATCTCTGAAGCTGCCATAATTGAAAGGAGGATGCTAACAAGAGCGATGCTGAACAGAGCAGGGTAAATAAGGGATAAATTGGTTTAGTGACTGAACTAAGGAGTCAAAACCCCAAGTTATTCTGTGAACAGGGGAATTCATTATGCCAGACTACGTGTTCTCTGGACAAGGCGGGGAGCTAAATGCAAAATCTCTTCCCTCTCTGGCACCAAGTCCAGCTGGAGGGGTTGCACCAGGAGCCCTGCTCTTGAGGAAGAGCAGCACATCTTCCACGGTGGTCTCGGAGGACGCGGAGGTGTGCAGAGGCTCCCTGGTACCACCGAGCTCTGCCCAAGCTGCGCACTCAGGTCATGCGAGGCGACAACGGCGGCAGCAGCAGTCCGGGAGCAAGCGAGCACAGCGTGTTCGAGACACCTCCCGCCTGGGAAAACATCTGTCCTGCCAATGGAGTAACAGGCAAGAGCCTTGGAGCATGATCTGAAAATAATTTTGAGCTTCCCATTGAGGGTCTGTTGTTTAACACATTTTCCCCTGTCCGCAGAGAGTAGCATCTTCAATGCAGACAGCCTAGCAAGTCCAGAAAAGGCGGGTCCCTGGTATTAACCTGTCTGCTACATTGCATCTGAAGGGGATTAGATATGCATAGCATGCAGCCATGTCTTCCTTTTTTTTTTTTTTTTCCTAATTTTCCCTTTGTCATTTCCCTTTTTAATCATTTCGCATGCTTTAGGGATTAAACACCTTGCTAGAAAATTCACGTTACGAGTATCTCATATCCCTGAAAAAGACAACATGATGCTAACAGTCTATGTGCACCAAGAATAATGTCTATATTTTCTTAACAGAGAAACTACACATGTTAAGATTTTAGAAATACTGCTGCCTTATCTGCCCAGCAGGAAGGAAAATGCATGTTCCCGCAGCAAGGTTAGTGAACGGCTTCCAGCCCTGCGCCGCTCAGTATTCCCCTCGACGTGCCCAGAGCCAACCTTAAATCCTTCCTGAGAGCTTTTGCCTCCAACACAATGATGGATGGGAGAATAACGGCCAGGCTGAGATGCTGATCACTTTGGGGATGATTAAGCAGCGCAGGGTTTAAGGCAGATTAAATAGCAACAAGTTTTTTTTCCCCTCTTTGCCCCTGGCAGCATCCCCTCTGCCCAAGGCTGCTGCATGATGGGTGTACAGTTATACGGGCAGGGGATGGATGGGGACACGGACATCACCTCTGTACCCAGCAGGGTCCCTATCTGCAAGGGACAATGAAGACCCGGAGTTAGATGCCAGAACTTCCCCAGTCTGCAAAGTCCTTCCTACAGTGTGCTCAGGCTCTTTCACTCATCAAAATAAAGGTGAGGGAGAAAACTTGTCACAGCATATAATGACCTCACCTGGGGGGAACTGACTGGTAGTGGAGGCTCTTTAATCAAGCAGGCAAAGGTGAGCTGAGAGAGCTGGAGACTAAAGCTGGAGCAAGCAAAGATGAAGGTTGGAATAAGATCAGAGCTTCCCAGGACAACCTTTCCGAGGGGACCGGGCAACCCCTGGGCCCTGGGTCTTCAGATGAAGCCTTCGCATCCACTTAGGAAACCTCCCTGAAGGCTTCCTCAAGCCCCTCAAGGATGAACCACGGACGGGGCTCTGCAGGGGTCAGCTCAGGAGATGTCTGATCTCTCCTGATCCCCATCAGGGCACGGACCACCCTGGACACCTGCGCGGGGTGGCGGAGGGTGCAAGGACCCGGTCCCCAGCCGGGTGCAGTGCTCCTGGTACCCACAGCCCGCTCCGTGCTCAGCTCTCAACCTCTTATCTTCTCCCCACCACCCGCTTTCAGATGCCTGGATATCATTATAAAAGCATCATATGTGTTTTCCAGGGCTGAAGGCTACTCAGCGCTTCCAGAGAGGGGGATTCGGTCCTGCTTGATGTGCATGACACTGGTCCTAAAGAACTTCCCCAACTGTTCTCCTAAAGACATCTTCTGTCCTTTCGTACAAAACTGCAAAACTCCCTTTAAGGACAAATCCCAACTGCAGCAACTCGGGAAGATGCTGGGGTTGGGTTTCTGCAGCCAGACCCACTGCGAGTTCCCCGAGACCCGGGGCAGCTGCGGAGGAGGTAGAGCTGCTGTGTCCCAGCTCGAGGGAGGGTGTCCTGCTTTTACATCTGTGGCGAGCTGGGAATTGGCACTGAACTCCTGCAAAAGGTTGTCTTCTGCCAAATCAACCCTGCGGGGGAACTTGGCCACCCCTAACCTCACCTCCATGCGGCTTCCCCAAACATCTGCTGAACCCAGAGAGGATTTAAGGGGATTTTCTCCCTTCTTTTGACTCAAAATACAAATGAATCATGCTGAAGACTCAGCTCTTCTCACATCTTCCCTGTTGCTTCCCCCCCCCCCTTTTTTTTTTTTCTTTTTTTCCTTGTTTTGTAGTTTTTCCAGCCCTGGAAATGCTGCAGAGCAGTGAAAGGGGCTGTCAAAGCTGTTTCTTAAAGACAAAAACTGAGAAGACCATCCACTTGTTTAAGAACTGCTCCTGGATTTTGCTTTCTTTTCCCCCTGCCAGCTCCAATCGTCCTGGTTAAATCATGACCTTGCATTTTCAGCTGTCACTTGGCTTTCACGCTTCCCACCCCAGGGCACCTCTGTTCTTTCCAGCAGAGCTTCCTCCAGGCCCTCCCAGACAACTCCTGCAATGGGCAAACAACTGCGCTGGAGCTTGCTTGCCAAAAAATTTACATTATATGGGGACCTCAAATTGCTCACTGCTGTGTAGCCTCGTGTATGGTTTGCGCCTTGCATCACCTGCAGCTAAAGTGCAGGTCCCTAAAAGCAATGATGCACATGGGCTGCCCCGAAAACGATGCACAGGGGCTGCCCAAAAACGATGTCCCTAAAAGCAATGATGCACAGGGGCCGCCCCGAAAACGATGCACAGGGGCTGCCTGAAATAAGAGGGGGGCAGGCAAAGGGAGGCAGCTGGGATGGAGGAAAAATGTCAAAGGATGGTAATAAGGTGGCCCCAAAGTTTCCTTAAGTGCACCTGTACCCACGGGACCATGCAAGCCACGCACATAAAATTGTGCCACTCTCAGTGCTGCTATATAATTACACGTCCCTGTTAGGGAAGAGGCTTCTCCTTTCCCAGGGTGCTGTAGCATCAAGGACATATTAATGAACAGTTCTCATTTAATTACTTCCCCTCCACAAGACAGATGGCTTGGAGGAGGGTGGGAGACAGATGTTCACCATGAGCCCATAGCAAGACCTGGTTGTTCCCAAACCAAGCCCCAGCCCCAGCAAGCAGCTGGGAGATACTGGAAAAGAGGATGCCTCTGCCCAGACCCCAGCAGTGCCCTGGGACAGCCAGGCACGAGCCCGTCCTGGAGCCCAAGAAGTCCTGATGAGGGTCTAGCAATTGCCATCACCGATTTCTAGTGCCCTGACTGTGTAATTAAGGGATTACACTGATTAGAGAAAAGCAGGGCACATGCAAGGGGGAAGAAATGTGTTTCACTTAATACCGCTATTTCACTTAATACCACAGGCAAGAGAGGAGCATCTGGGGACAGCTTGCTTCGGGGGGTGGAGACCCTCTCCGGGGGTGTTTCTCCATCCCTCATCCCACTCCAGCCATGGACCAAAGCAAACTGCGCTGAGATGTCTCCCCTGCGCTCGTCTCGGGACCATCCAAGTACTTTGTAGAGTTCCTGCAGGGGTTTTCAGTGCTGATAGTTCATTTCTGGGATATTTATGATTTTTTAAAAAAAAAGTACTGTTTCTTTTGGAAGGCAAAAAATGAGCAACCTTGCCTTTTCTACAATCAGAGAGATTGTCATGTTGGGACCCATCCAGGTTTCCTCCTGATGTCATGAGCATCCATCACCTGCCTGGGACTTAAAATACGTGAAATCATACAAATGCAAATATCTGTGTGGAAACCGTGCTCCTCTGTCCCAAGGAACAGCAAAAAAGTAAAAAGGAGAAATTCTGAGTTGTGCTTGAGGAATCAGACAATTGCTCTGGAGGACTCATTTAAAATCCAGGAACTAAATATATATAGATACACTGTCAGTCTGAATTACACCAAGTGTGTTGGACTTTCACATGTTTAATTAAAGTTCTTTGCATAACGGGCTGCACAAATCTCACAGCTCAACTTTACAAGCTCCTGGAACAAATGTTTTAAGAGTGAAGAGCTCTCAGAGGCATTAAAAGTTAAAAGAAAACTGAAAAAAATGGGAGGAGAGCTGTATCCCCATGTGCATGGTGGGGGGGACAACAGAGAGGTGTGTTTTGGGGACGTTTTTTCCTTTCCAGATATCAATTGAGATCTGGGACCGTGGGGTCCTGCTCTGGGCAGGGCTGCTGTGTTGGGAGCTCATAGAAGGTATCCCCGCTCCATCCTTGCGGGAGATGGCCCATTCCCACGTCCCCATCGGATGCTGCACTCGGTACCCGGCTGCGCTCTCCCACCGCGGTGCCTGCATCCCTTTGCTCCCACAGCCCGGCGGTGAGCCGGCAGCGGGGACAGACAGCATCACCGTCCTGTCCTCCCAAAACCTGGCTGGGCTGAGAGAGAGAACAGATGAAGTTGTTTATTCAGGGCCGAGATGCTCGTGCCAGGCAGAGCCACAAGCTCGTCCGGTGCCCCACAGGCTGGGGGGAAGCCCAAGCTTAGTGATGCCAAAACCTCCCTGCACAGGCTGCAGGTGGGTTCCCCCCACACCAGCTGTCCCACGCACCATGTCACCACGGTTACCCCCGCGCTGCCTGAGAGCCCGTGCTAATTAGCTTGTGTTTTCACCTTCGCCACTTGACATTTGGAGTTATGTAAACACGCCGAGCTGTGGCAGACTTTGTGGTTTTTTTCCATTCAACGGCACTGCTAGGCTTACTTTCGCGACCGTGGCGGCCAGCGGCATGTCAGCGAGGAGCACCGCGAGCGTGGCACAAGCATGCCTTCCCCCAAAATGTGCTGCCTCCCCTCTGCTCCCGCCAGCTGGCACGTGGGTCCCACCATCATCCCCCTCCATGGGTGGGAGCATCACCAGCCCCAGCCCTGCTGCCTTGGGAGATTCTTGCCCTAAAGAGCAGATTTCCTCTGGAAAGCCCATCTAGTCCAACCCCCTGCCATGAGCAGGGACATCCCCAACCAGAGCAGGTTGCTCAGAGCCCCGTCCAGCCTGACCTTGAGCGTTTCCAGGGATGGGGCATCGACCACCTTTCGGGGCAACCTGGGCCAGGGTCTCAACACCCTCAGCATAAACAATTTCTTCCTTACACCCAGTCTAAGTCTACCCTCCTTTAGTTTAAAACCATCACCCCTTGTGCTGTCGCTTCAGGCCCTGCTAAAATGTCTGTCCCCACCTTTCTTATCAGCCCCCTTTAAGCACTGAAGGGCCGCAATGAGGTCTCCCCGCAGCCTTCTGCTCCCCCGGCTGCACAACCCCAGCTCTCTCAGCCTGTCCTCACAGCAGAGCCGCTCCAGCCCTCGGACCATTTTGGTGGCCTCCTCTGCACCTGTTAAATCATCTATGCAAGTATGAATGAACCCAGCTGATTCCTCTGCACCTCCCATCCCCACCTGTCAGTGCAGGCATCCCCCCACCGTGGTCCCCACACCATGCAACCCACGTCCCACGGGGGCCCCGGGGGGGTGAAGCGTGCCCACTGCCTCCCAGCCTGGGTCCCAAGGCTCAGCTCCTGGTTTTCCCAAAACTCTGCTCACAGCAGGGGAGCAGGACCCAGGGAAACCAGTTTTCTGCCATCCTCTATGTAATGCAATGTTGGTAGACACCTCCGAAGAGCCGATGGCGGAGCCCACCTCTGCTCACAGCCTGTCTTCTCTTCCTCTTAAACACAGCAAACCAACAATTTACATAGTTCTCACTTCTCCAAACCAAACCAAACAACCAGAAATACTTTAAAAAACACATTTCCCCCCATTGGTCACCTTTGTACCTGTGCTCCTCTGTATGATCTTTGAACAGAGCTTGGCATCTCAAAGTCATGAAGGTGTTTTGTACAAAACCCAGACCACTGTGAGGCTGAAAATCACCTGGTTGATCCTGTTTTGATGCCCACCCCGGTGCTCCTTTTCCCCCTGACCAAGTGTGAGGACTTTGCACTCCTGAGCATCCCTGTGGCTGATGCACACAATCCGCACGTGCACACCCCACAAGGAATTTCCTCATGGGCAAAGCTTCCTTGGATCTCACGAGAAATTTTCCCCTGGGCGACGCTTCCTCAGGACTTTGCCTGTAAGGTCTCACTCAGCCCAAGGGTGATGGGGTTTAAGGCCAGCTTAAAAGCCTGCTGGGATGGTCTGGGACGTGTCACTTGGGGTCAGGGACATCAGCAGCACCTCTCTGGGCCACCAAAATACCTGCTGGAGACCTCTTTATGGTGTATTGCTCTGTTGTTTGCTTAACAGGCAATCTAGCCACTTCCTTTTTATCTGCTTGGCCCTCTTCCTTTCTCCTTCTGGACTCAGGAATGTGCCAGAATCATAAAACCTAAGAAAAACAGGGCTAGAAGGGTGCTTGGGAGATCACCCCATGCATCCCTTCCCACTGCAGGAGCAGCTTCTCTTCCCTCCATCATGAAGAAAAGTTTTTCCCTTGCTCCCCTTAGAGGTGAACAGGCTCAGCATCTCACTGAATCTCTTTCCAAGGTGCCCTGCGGCTGTCACTCCTCTTCTTTGGACTCAATCCTCCTGGTCCACATCCTCTTCCAAGCCAGGGGGTACCGAACTTGCTGTCATGCACTGCAGAAGGAGTCCTGCAAGGGTCTTGAAGATCATACAGCAGCCAAGGCTGCTCACCAGCCAGCCTAGCTCTTGGGCCATTTTCTGCTCCGCTTTCCCCCTCCACGGGGCCCCATCCTAGCCTTGGATGGTTGCTTACGCCTGCAAAGTGCTGGCCTGCCCCAGCCTCACCTTTGGTAATACGACTCTGCGTCCCTCTCCTGCTTGCCATCCAGACACGTGAAGGGTTTTTTGTCCCTGTGGAACAACATCCCACTGTCCTGATAAGCAAGGCAGGCAGGATGGGAATCACCCAGGAAAGCAGCGGCAGAGAGGTGGCTCACAAACGCTGCTGGGACCGTGGCCAGCGTGACAGTCCAGCTTTAGGTGTCTTTCCAGGCAGTGTGGACAAAGAGATGTCTCCTGGGTGTGATTTACCTCCTCCTGGAGTGACCATTTGAATGAATTCATGTGACTCCTGTCCCAAAAAGTAGCTCTGATGAGGATTTCTCCGCTGCACAAGTTGTAGCGCTGGGGATGGATCCTGCTCTGTGCTGGCACAGCACTCCCACCGCCCTCACCGCTCGGCCATGGGTCCCCTTCCACGGGGTGGGGAAGCTCCCCGCAGCGGGGACCCCCTTTGCAGAGCCAGCAACAGCCCCGAGGGTGGGGAGGTGCAGGATGTGTCCCATTGCCTTGCACCCGCCCAACAGGCTCCTGTCCAGAGGGGCTTCTCCTGGATGCGTAGAAGACCCCTTCCTGCAGGCAGGACTTCGGGGTGCTGGCCCTGATGCCGTGCAGCTCTATCCCTCCTCCCCCGCAGAAATCTCCCCCTTGGGAAACAAAACCAGCCCCGCAGGCGAGAGGAGCAGTGCTAAACCTCCCCGCTTCTTATTTATTCCTGCAGCATCCCCGGCGCAGAGCGAGCGGGAGAGACAGTCAGAGTCTCGCCACACGTCTGCCATGGATCATTTCAGACGAACATTTTGCATTTCGGGAGGGCTATAAAATGCTCAAGCGAGCCTTTCCCCGGGCTGCCTCTGCAGTCATTACCCACCGAACAGACAATAAAGAAGACGCAGTCGTGCATGTTCCCATAATAGCAGGACTGAGGGCTCCAGCAGGCAGCTCACGCCGGCCTGCCTTGACTGCTTATGCAGGGAGCAGCTCTGGTTTGCTTTTGTACAACTGAATTTTGCACAGAGCTGGGGGCGGGGAACGGAGAGGGGTTTTTTTTCACGTTTGGAGTCAGAAAACACTTTGTTATTATGGATCATCTGTTTTATGCAAGTATCTAACAGCCCTGCGTAACGCCAGGCATGCTTTGTGCTGCTGGCTGGCTGAATATGCAACAAAACACATAGCTCCCATCCAGACGAGCTCCCATCTAAACACAGAAAGGTGGGAAAAAGCCAGTGTCACGGGAGGTGGAGCACAGAAAGATTAAACAAACTGTCAAGACAGTAAAGAGCACCAGATCGATCCCGTAACCATCCACCTGCCTGCTTCCGTAGCTGGAAAAACACGGCAGGAGCTGGGGCTGTAAGGGCGGGTGCCAACCTGGGTTAACCTTTACCTAGTTAAACGGTGGCCGTGGCTGTGCCAGCGGATGCCCGGGCTGGTGGTGAGGGGGGACCCCACCTTCAGGAGGGGTCTGAGATGGCGTCTGGGAGTGGACGAGGTGGGGAAGGGGCAGTGGTTGTCAGAGGGAGAGATGGTTTTCCAAGAGGAGGAGAGGGCTTGCTTGGAGCTAAGCTGGGTCTGGACAAAATCAACCTGCATTTGCAAAACACTGAGCCTGACTTAATTAACGGGCCACACTGGAGGGTGGGAAGAGAGCAGTAAACAACGACATTATTTATCCCTGACATCTCTGCTGTGGTGGATCACAGAAACATAGAATGGTTTGGGTGGGAAGGGACCATTAAAGCCCATCCAGTCCAATCCCCTGCCATGAGCAGGGACATCCCCAACCAGAGCAGGTTGCTCAGAGCCCCGTCCAACCTGACCTTGAGTGTTTCCAGGGATGGGGCATCGACCACCTCTCAGGGCAAGTTATAATTGAAAGGATGAAGGGAACAAAGGGTTTTCCTTCCCTTTCTCCCCTTGCTTTCTCCCCATGCCTGTGTGAAGGGCAGGAATCTCAGCTAGTATTCAGGGTATACTTAGATTTTCCAGGCAGGTTTGACCAAGACCCACAGCAGAGGCTGTGAAAGCCAGGTGGATGAGCTGGGGCATCCTCCCACGGCTTCAGAGCTGCTTGGAGACCAGCAGATAAAGTGAGCAGGGGTGGGCATGGGTCCTCTTCCCAGCGGAGAAGAGCTGCTGGTGTGGCTGTCTGCAGCTCTGTGCCCAACAGCATTCACAGGTGACACGGAAAAGTGGCACCAAGTGGGCTGGGACACTCAAAGCCAGCCTGCAGCCAGGCAATGTGGAGGAGGAGATCTCAGTGCAGGCTGCCTCGGCAGGAGGTTGGCCATGAAATTCAACATTGCTGAGTGCGAAGTAATGCACAAGGGAAAGAGAGAGCCATGATGGGCTTTAAACATATTACAGCTGCTCGGAGAGGTGCCCAGACTCAAGGGCAAACCCCACATCAGGGGTTCCCAGGAAGGCTAGAGTGAGCGAAGGAGGGCATCCCTTCCAATTGCACGGTCGGGGATGTCGAAGGGGGACAGCAGCTCTGGAAAGCACGTCCCAGGGAAAGCTGTGTTACATGGCACGGGGTGGCCAGCAGAGTGGCTCGGCTGCCCTAGCAGGAGGGAAAAGACAGAGCAGAGCTCTTCCCCCTGGAAAAGTGGCAGCTCAGGAGGGTGTGAGGTCTGCAGGCTCAGGGTCCCCTGAAGAAGAGAAATAGCAAATGGTCCTTGCCGTGGGCTAGACCCATCCCAGAGCCCGGGCCTGACCCAGCAGGGGAAATCCCACCATCTGGCTTACACAGAGCTGATCCACACTGTCTAGGGCCACTTTGAGGAGCAGAAAGGATGCTTGTAAGTGAGAAGGTGTCTGGGCATGTCCAAGCACGCTGCTTCTCCAGCCTCTGTGTATTACAGACACACCAAAGTGAGCAGAGCCAGTGTGAGCATCACTGAGACGCTCAGGGGCACGCAGAGCTCAGCGCCACGGCCCCACACCGGCAGCCTGAGATGGGTGAGCTGAGGTGAGCAGCTCCTCACCTTGCCCGACTCAAAGAGCAGTCATCCTCCAACACGGCCAATGCTGCCCGCAGGAGCGGCACCCCGGGTCAGTGACATGCACAACGTGGTCCCCAAATCGCGGCCACAAAGATGCACCCAGTCCCATGCTGCGCCCTGCAGACCTCTTTTCCATGCAACCGCACAGGGTGGAGGAGCACCTTCCCCTTCTCCTGCAGCACGGAGGAGCTGGTGTCCCCTTCCCCAGAGCTACAGGAGAGCGTTTGGCACGTCCCTTAGGTTTAACGGGGATTTCTCTGTCTTTGGACACCAGGTATGCCGGTGACACTTGTACTGTCCCCATCGGTTGGTGCCTCTTCCCCATCGGTGCTGTGACTGTGTCCACGTTCCTCCTCCTGAATCCAGTGGTGTTTCCTACCAGCCAGCGGTGCAGCTCCCGGACCTGCAAATCACAGAGTGTTCCCGGTGACACTGGCGTAGCCTTTGAGGCCATGACCCTCAAATTTCTGCCGTAGCAGAGCACCTCAGAGCTCCCTAGCATGTTTTAATGACTGATGACATTGTACCGTCTACGCACCGCCTTATATAGTCCTCCCTGACACTTTGGATTTTATCCCTACATCATCCTTTTGATGGTTGGAGCTTTTCCAGCGAAATAAAATTCTTTTGGAAAACGCCGGTCCCTGGAGCGCCACATGTTTTGGTTTGTTTTTTCAGTATCTCAGGTTCAGTGAACTCTCGCTGGTGCCCGGGATGGGTCCCCAGGGCTCTGCCTGGTCTCGCTGCAGAGTATCCTGGAACGGGGGACCTGCTGCCAGCACCTCCACCTCCAAGCTGTGCATTGGCTCCAGTGGTGCTTGCAGGGCTGGGTGCTGCTCAGGGTGCCCCAGACCACCACCTCCTCCTCCCAGGACAGCCCCCAGCAGGTTTATCATGTCTCTAATGGGATCTGCATGTAACCCCCCCCCACACCACCGCCTCCTGAGGGAGCTGCTTGGGGTGAGCCCAGTGGGATTTCTGGGAGGTCTCACTCCTGAAGAGCTGATAAAGGGGGTTTTTGAACACATTTTCTCCCATAAACTCCAACCATCTTGGGCTATTTCAAGGCCATCTTCATACCCTGCCCCTGGCTTTTGCTGCAGAGGGGATGCTCCAACCTTTTATTTCTAACCAGGTTGCTGGTCCTCCCGCCCTCCCCATCATCTATTGCATTTGGGGTTACCTCATCCAGCCTCTTCCAGCGTCACAGGAGCAGCAGAACATGACAGCCAGGATCCATCTGCACCGCAAAGGAAAACCCCTTTCCCCTGTGCCAGGGACATGCAACAGCTTTGCCTGGATGGTGGGTTTTAATCCCAGACGTGGCTGAGCCACCCCAGATGGTGACAGCCCCCTGTCCCCCGGGGGGAGTTTGTAGCTCTCCCATCTCCCCAGGCACCCGGGTCCTGGAGAGGGCCCTGCAGACAAGCAACACCGTCTCAGAGGGCTGGGAGCCAAAGCGGCTGGAAAATGCAGCTGGGTTTTGCAAACTTCAGCACTTTCCCCTGCCAGAAGGGAGCCTGTACGTGCCCCAGTTCTGCTGCCCGGGCAGGAGGCACCCTGTTATTTCTACCTTGCCCTTCCCCTGTCACTCACCCCAGCCCACGTCGGGAGCAGGAGGGATGCCCGAGTGCAGGTCCTGTACAAGCAGGCACGGTCCCTGTGGGATCCAGGTGCCTGAGCCTCCCCCCACGCCAAGGAAAGTCCCTGGTTGCACAGTCCAAATCAGCGAGGGAAAAGATATGGGAAACTGAGGCAGGGAAAGCGGTTGTCCCTTGACTTGCCTGCACATCCATTGCATGTCCCTGCACCGCAGCTGGGTCCATGCATCGGAGCTGCACCGGGCAAAGCACGGCTGCCCCTCTGCTGAGGCGAGCGCAGCTACTCGGCAGCGTGGCACCTGCATGGGGCAAAAACTGGGTGGAGATGGAGCAAGGCAAATTTGGTGCCCATGCAAGCATCTAGCTTCGAAACCAGCCCGAAGGACTGAGGGTCCCGTAACCCACCTTCTGCCTGACCACGCTGCCAGTGACCACAGAGCAGAGTTTGCAAATCGCTGGTGCCCTCTAAAGGGAGAAGCAAAGGGAAAAATCGCCAGCAGGCTTGTCCTGAGCCCCAGCAGGACCTCGCTGCAAGACAGATGTCTTCTGCTTCGGAACACAGCATGGATTTTGGGGAGCCTCCTTCCACCAGCAGCACCACCCCAGCAGCCTGGTCTCGTCCCTGCTGCCACCCTGCCTGTGAGATGCCAGGGCTGCAGAGCAAGGAGACCTGATCATCAAAGCCCTGATGAGCACAAGAAAGCCGCAGAAACCCTGAGAGAGGCTTTAAGGATATAAACTTGAAGTGGTTTTAATCTGCTGCTTGTTCTAGGGGGAGTTGTACAGCTCCAAATGGCCAAAAAGAAATGTGCTTCATCAGGATCGTGTTATTCCTCAGCCTCCCCATGATTGTCCCCCTGCTGCAGCAGCCCCAAGCCCCTGTGCGATGGGGGAAGCACCAGGAAATGGGGCTGTTTGCTGGATCTATGTCGCTTGGGAAGAAGGAGGGGAGATGCACCCACCCTCCTGGGCTGATGGAGAGCAGATATGATGGGTGCAAGAGCTCCAGGGACTAAACACACCAATAATTCACCCAAACGCTCCAGCTGCAGTGGGGAAGACTGTGCAAGGTGACGCTGCAGAAGGGCTTTCACCTTCCTCTCCCTTCCACATTTCCTATTAAAGACATTCAAAAATGTGGCAAGGATTGTCTGTACCCTTGGCAGGGTTTAGGTGCTCACATGCTGAAAACATTGCCATTTCTCTTTGCATTAAAGAGCTACTGAAATGGGGACACCAGAACTGGCTGCTTAAAATAACTCCTGAAAAGGCCGAGGTGTTCTTGGTGCCTTCTCGAGAGTGCTGGGGAGGTGGAGGGAGAGGAGCCAGGAAAGCCGTTGAAGCTGCTCTTGCCTCTGTTACACTGGACACAGTAATTACCAGCATGGTTTAAAGCTTGGAAAACCCAGCCTGATGTTCTCAGAAAGGTTTCTTCATCATGGGACTCTTTTCCATCTGTTTTCATTTGCTTTCCTGTACTTAAACCCTGCAGGGTGTATTCAGGCAATCCTCTTTTCCCTGCCTGCAGGTCAGTCCTGCCAGGCACCAAATCTGCACCGTGCTCTCTGCACACCACAGTTCTGCACTTCAGGACATGCTAGGCAGTGACAAAGCATGTCCCTGGCTAAAAATAGACCCCGTGTTGGGTATTTGCGGTAAGATCACCTCCCCTGCCAGCTCCCTGCCAGGCAGCCCTTCCCAGGGACGTGGTGACAGACCAGTCATCTTCTGGGGACGTGGTTTGGTAACCCCTGGGCTCCCTGTCTGCTGCCGCCACGATTCATGGAGCGGGGAGAAGAGGGAGAGGTTTCCCCACGATGGGGAACGACCTCATAGGGTTCGGTGCTCAGACCGTGCCGTGCATGAATTAAATACCAGGGGTTTCTCTACATGGCAGGGTGGCTGGAAGGATGAGTCCATCTTGGAAATCTTGGCCAGAGCAAAGAAAACAAGAGCGATTTATTTTCAGCACCAGCTTTGATATGCGGGGGAGCTCCAGGGTGCTTCAAGGACCGGGTTATGGAGCTCCTCCAGCATCTGCAGGGAGGGAGCTGGTGATGCTGAGGGGCTCAGACTGATGGTGAGGAACCACAGAGGGAGCTCACAAGAGCGTGAAAAGGCAATAAAAAGGCAAAAAAAGTCCTCATCTGGCATCTAAAATGTTAGACTCTGAGTTGGCCATGGTCCAGAGCCATCAACGAGGGAGGATTTGGGCTCAGCCACCCCGGGTGGGAGCTGTGAGCTGGGGCGAGCAGGCAGGGGTGCTCCATGAACCCCAGCAGCCCCCACAAACCCACCAGACGGCTCCCATGAGAGGAGCGAGCACCGAGATACCCACAGCCCCCCTCTGCCGCGCAGGCGCGTGGGCAGGTGCTCAGTTCCCACTCCTGCAGCATCCCTCCAGGTGCCTAAAAGCAAGTTCAGGATCAGATCCTGGTCCTGGAAGGGGTGAACCTCCCCAGGACACCTTAGCAGCCGTGTCAGGGTCAACACACAAAGCCCTTCTAGGGAGGCAAGTGAAATTTGGTGGAAATGATGGCATTAATGTATTTTTGTCTTATAGTTCAAATAAATAGATGTCTCTTGGTGTTTGGTCTTTGCAACACTGGCACAAAGTGAGTTTCTTCCTTGTGGCTCCTGCGCACATCCTCCCCCCAGCCCATAAATGCTGCGTGGTTGGTCTTGGCCAAGGAACAAGCCCTAAAAAGCATGTACCACTCTGTCTCACCGCGAATGATGACCTGATAGGAGTTTAAAGGGATTTTAGTAATGCACTGGAATACATGAGGACTTTCCTTGGTGTGTTAAACCCTAGCTTTTGAAGTGCTGCAGTAGTTAGTCCCCATCAGCTCGCTCTAACTGGATGAAATGTTCTGGCTGGGGAGTGATGAGGAGATAAGTTTAAAAGGGTTATTTCACTTCAGATGTCAGTGAGTGGGGGGAAAAAGTCAATAAAAAGCTACTCTGGGTTTCTAAAATAGCTGCTACAAAGAGCTCCTCATTGCTGGGGTACTTTTGTGTTTTGAATCAGCCCTGGGAATCAGACAGGAGGCTGGTTATGAACCAGACAAGGAGGAAAGAGCCCAGGGATGCGGCTGGGGTGGAAGTGGGGTAAGGATGTGAGGCTGCTCCTGTCCCCTGGGTTCAGCTGGACCTCCTGCCTCTGCCATTCCTCCCAGCAGCTCCGAGATGGGGTAGGAGATGGAGCTCTGCCTGTAATGGTGCAGAAGAGGGGTCAGGACCCCTTCTGCAGCCCCGTGGGCGAAGGGCACAGGCTGATACCCAGGGAAATGCTCTTCAGAGACAAGCAGATGTCTCTCAGACACGGACACAGCTTGCGAGGGTGTTCGCTGGTGGCCCAAAGGCACCGTGTCCCCTCATGGATGGGTCCCACCCTCATGGACGGGTGGCACACAGAGGGGGGGGGCAGAGCCCCAGTCGTATCCATCAGTGGCAGACTCTGTCCGTGCCCTGCCATGTCACCCATCTCCAAAATCACAGGAGAAAATACGTCTTAAATAAATTAAGCAGGGCTAAGGCTGTGTGCTGCCCCTTGCCCACACTGGGACACTGTCCTACCAGCCAGTAGGCATGGCTTAACCCATCCTAATGTATCTTGTAGTCAGTCATCCTGAGAGTAGTTTTCTTGCACCAATTTCTCTGGTAGCTTTCTGAAACCATGTCAAATTTTGCCGTGTGCAGCAACCCGGGAAGGGGAGCCCTGTGGTTTAGAAGAATTACCCCGTTGGGTTTGCTTTGAACCTGACACATGGTAACGTCCCATGGTCCTGTTCTGCTCTTGTACGGGATGAGCCAGCAGACAACCACCTCTCTGACCCTCTGCCCTGTCCAGGCTGCTGGGCTCTGGCTTGCACAGCTGTTTCTTGCAGGGATGCCACACAGACCTGCAGCTGCTCCGATGCCCTTCCCTGAACCCTCTCCTGCTCCAGCATCTCACCCTCTCCTGCTCCCACATCTACTGGAGGCAGGACAGCCACCCCATGCACAGGCAGCAGGGAGGGCAAACCCCCTTTGGCTCCCAGTACTGCCTGCTCTGCTCTCCATTCTCTTCCTAATTATTCCTGTGGTCTGATTTGCTTTTTTGACCACTGCCAGCCACCCACCCACTGTAAAGCCATGGTCTGGCTGCTGGGTGGTACCGCTGGGCTGGGAGCCCCATAGATGATTTAGCAACATCTTCCTGCAGCCAGCCCTAGTCTTTGTTACCCTGGATGATTTCATGCCATCCACAGACTCTGGTGACTATGCTGAAGTCCGTGGGCTCTTCCCCACCATTGCAATGCTCCAGCAGTTGTCCCAGCCCAGGTGAGAGGGTCCTGGGTGACCCCCCACCGCCACGAGCAGAGCCAGCACCGGGGCAGAACCGCCTTTCCACCCCGGCGGAGGCAGCAGCATACGTGGGCAGGGGCAGAGCGGGGGCATTTTGCCTGCCCGGTGAAACTGAGCTAATCCCCTGCCTGTCCTCAGTCTCTCCTCAACCCATTGATCATCCCAAATGGCAGGAGGAGCTGTGGGTGGGCAGCTGCCCCCTCTCCTTGGAGGCCACAAACAAGGAGCATCCCTGCCACACGCAGGCAGGTCCCCATGGCACGCAGAGCCCGAGACAGCAGGCAGGTTCCTCTCCTTTATTTTCCTGTTGTACCTCTCTCAGCTGCAAAACCAGGTTTCCACCGAGGGCAGGGTGGACACCATTGCTTAGGTTCTGTACTGGAAAAAGCTCTCTCAGACCTCTCCCTCTGGGGGAGGCGACCCTCTTCCCCAAGGGGGAAGGTCTGGTAGTTCTGCAGGTTTGCTGGTGACACCTGCAGCAAATGCCAGCGGGTCTTCACACTGAGCGGTGGGCTGGGGAGCAGCAGAGCGACAAGGATGGTGACAGAGGTGCAGGCAGCAGGTCCAGAGGTGCAGGCAGGGGTTACAGAGGTGCAGGCAGGGGTTACAGAGGTGCAGGCAGGGCTGAGCCGTGGTGGTGTGCTCTGAGGGCACTGGGGCATCTGCAGCCCTGGCACTGTTCACCCCAGCAGAGCTGCAGAAGCAGGCGATGTTGCACCGTTGTCCTCCCAAGAGGACTTGTTCAATCTGACCTCGCACTGGGCTGATGCAACCTAGGGGCTCCCAATTCCTGAGTTCCCACTGCCTCTTCTTGCTCCTGAGCCCCACACGTGCACCCCAAGTCTTGCTTTCAGGGATTGCACGGGCGCGGGTATCGCCCACTGCCAAATGCAAGGAAAAGAAAGGCAGAATTGGGGGATTTTACCTGTGCCATGTTCAGAGCTGATGCTGCAAGGCCACAGGGTACAATCCTGTTTGTAAGCACCCGTCACCTCCAGGCCATAAATATTAATGGAGAAGCAGCTCTGCATATTGGCATTACCCAGACGGGTTCAGTCACACACCTGCATGAGGAAGGATCCTGGGGATGAGAAAGTGTTTGAAGGGATAGAGGGAAAATACAGATTGCTTTCAAGGCCACCACTGCTTGTGCCCCTTTGGGGACACACTGTCTGTCCCTCCAGGAGCTGGCCAAAGTTAGATAATTTCTGTAGGGATGGGTCAGGGAGCAACGAGATCCTCAGCAACAAGGAGCAGGGGTGTGTAGCAGCAAGTCAGGGTCAGGATCAGGTCTGGAGATGGTGCTCAGGGTCAGACGCAGCCCAAGGGCCACCCAGCAGTGAGGGAGGTCTGAGAGCAAGCCCAGATCCAGGTCTAGGTTGAAGTGGCGGTACAAGACCAGGCGCAGAGCCAGCTGTGGCACAGCTGCAAAGGTGGGGGCCGGTGGTTAATCTGCAGCGTAAAAACAGATCCCGAAGGAAGGGAGGCACCGGCCATCACCTCCAGCTTTGCTCATAACAGCTCTTATCAGTGCCGGGGCTGACCTTGGCCTCTGCCAGCTAAATTCCTGGAAGGGGGATGTGCTCATGGCCCTGACAGCATCTGTTTTACTCCATCCACTGCCATCTATCCTCCTCGTCCCACACATTTTTTCCCTCTTGCCATGAGACCTGGTCTGGGTGAAGGACAGCCTCCCCCACTCCTGCTCATTTCTGATGGGCAGCAAAGGGCTGATAAGAAAGCGTTAGCCAGCCTAGAGAGCCACAGCATACAGCCAGGAAAAAACGCTCCATGCCCATCAAAAAACCTCTCATTTAAGCAGCTTCTCTGAGCTCCACATACAAGACTTTGCAGATTTATGGGCTTCCAGGGCTGGCCATAGCTCACAGCATCCCCGCAACATCCCGTCTCACAGCAAGGAGGGACCAGCTGCCTCCTGGGCTGTGTGAGCAGGAGAGTCGGCCATGGGGCAGAGGCAACAGCCAGCGCCCCCGGTCGGTGTCTGCAGTGCTGTGGCTGGTCTGAGGCTCCCCTGTGCAAGGAAGACATGGACATACTGCAGAAAGGGCCACCGAGATGGGCTGGAGGACATGATGTGGCATCCCCCTGCAGTATTGGGTCCAGCTCTGGAGCTGATAAGAAAGGTGGGGACAGACTTTTTCATAGGGTCTGTAGCGACAGGACAAGGGGTGATGGTTTTAAACTGAGAGCTCGTAGGTTTAGATTAGATATTAGGAAGAAATTCTTTACTGTGAGGGTGGTGAGACCCTGTCCCAGGTTGCCCCGAGAGGTGGTCGATGCCCCATCCCTGGAAACACTCAAGGTCAGGTTGGACGGGGCTCTGAGCAACCTGCTCTGGTTGGGGATGTCCCTGCTCATGGCAGGGGGTTGGACTAGATGGGCTTTAACAGTCCCTTCCCACCCAAACCGTTCTGTGATTCTATGGTTCTGTGTGCAAGGAGAGGAAGAGAGCTGGATTATTCAACGTCAAGAGGAGAAGGCAAAGGGGGATCTTCTTATTGTCTACAGCTACCTCAGGGCAGGTAGCAGAGAAGGGAGCATCTATGGGATGTAGAGGTGTAGAAGGCTGGAGGACACACCCTGAATTTCGAGGTGCACAGTGATAGGAGCAGCGATGGGCACAAGTTACAACACAGGCAGATCCAGCCAGATATAAGGAAAATATCTGAAGATATTTTATCTGAAGCCTTCTGAAGATGATTGGAGGCTTTTTTTCCCACGGATTTTACACTCCTGTTGAGCCAAAGGAATATAGCACTAGAGGGCACCCATGTATTTCTGCTGGCTGCTGGCTCCGGCTGCCTCCCACCGCAGCTCAGCTCCCAGCCCTGGGCTGGCAGCACTCTAAGTGCATGTTCAGCCCATTTCAGGTCTACTGTAATCATCCCAGGGGGCCAGTGTTGTGCCTGGAGCTCAAGGCAAGAGGGAATTTTTCATACCAGCTATAACCTCCGTTGATTGAGAGCAATACACTCCTCTGATGGCTCCTCTGGTCCTTGGAGGGCTGAGCAGGGTGTTGGCGGCTGTCAGTGCCATGGGTGTCCATCCAGAAGGGTGGTGGGACACCATGCTGGGCCGTGCCACAGAGCAAGCCAGCCGGTAACGCACAGTCCGTGGCTGTGAAGTTAGACAGTCTCAATTGCTTTGGCACGTGCAAAGTCTCTTCAGGGGAGTTTAGCCTCACTGCTCCCTGAATTTGGGCTGTGCTCTGCGCTACTCCATGTCCCCACCAAGTTTTACTTTCCCTTTATTCTTGCTAAAAAATATTTATGACTATTTCTTCCCATCCCCAATATACCCACCATGCTTTCAGTGCTGAAAAGAAATATCCAGCCACTTAATCCACATTTCAGCAGTGCTATGCCTACTTCTGTCCACCTTTGTGCCCTGGAGATGCCGACAAGCTCCCTCACACGGTCCAACTTCTGCAGCATCTGCCCTGACATTCCCAGGAGGAGAAGCTCCCTTGTGACTCTCTCAGCAAGGCATTTCAGAACTGCTCATCCCCTCTGTGTGCCAGCACGGTGCTGGGGGCTCAGCTGCCACAGCCTTTCAGCGAGGAGCTTAAACGGATCCTTCGAATATCACTTCTGCAGCTGCACTTCAGTGTATGCACCCCAGGCTGCATGCATGGGACCCTGCAGTGTTTAAGTGGCTGGACACGAGCCAGCCGTGTGCCCAGGTGGCCAAGGAGGCCAACGGCATCCGGGCTTGTATCAGCAATGGTGTGGCCAGCAGGAGCAGGGCAGGGATGGTGCCCTGTGCTCGGCACTGGTGAGGCCGCCCCTCGAATGCTGTGTTCAGTTTTGGGCCCCTCGGGACAAGAAGGACATGGAGGTGCTGGAGCGTGTCCAGAGAAGGGCAACGGAGCTGGGGAAGGGTCTGGAGAACAAGTGTGATGGGGAGCGGCTGAGGGAGCTGGGGGGGTTTAGCCTGGAGAAGAGGAGGCTGAGGGGAGACCTTATCGCTCTCTGCAACTGCCTGAAAGGAGGGTGTGGTGAGGTGGGGGTCGGTCTCTTCTCCCAAGTAAGTAGCAATAGGACCAGAGGAAACAGCCTCAGGTTGCGCCAGGGGAGATTTAGATTGGATATTAGGGAAAATGTCTTCACTGACAGAGTGGTCAGGCACTGGAACAGGCTGCCCAGAGAGGTGGTGGAGTCACCATCCCTGGGGGGGTTCCAAAACCATGCAGACGTGGCACTTGGGACATGGTTTAGGAGGCCTGGGGGTGTTGGGTTGGTGGTTGGACTAGACAATCCTCAAGATCTTGTCCATCCTTAATGATTCTATGGTTCTATGATTCTAAGTGCATATATTCCCCTTGTTGCAGGACTGTACCACGTGCAGACCGGTTGCAACGACTGGTGGAGGAGAAGCAAAAGCTGATGGTTTATAGCCAACATAACCACAGCACTGCTCTGTCCTATTTTCCAGCTCTGCCTGGGGGGTCTGCTGATGGGGCTGCTGGGCTGGACACCCTCAGATGCAGCAACAAAAGCGTTTAATTTTGGGTGATAACATGTTTTGGTGAGATGTGTGGATGCATGAGTCTGAGCTGTTCTGACATGAGTGGTTTAGGGACCACATCTGTAAGGTCTCTGTGACCCTAATGTGGTCGTTAGTATAGAAAATGTGAAGCTGTGCCATCGGGCATGCTGAGCGCAGCAAGGGATATAGCGAATGAAACCCACCCATGAGATGCACCGAGGGCCGGATGAGGAACAACGCCTACGTGCTGCCCTCCAGGATTGCTGCTTCACCTTTCTGACCCTCTGCTCCATCAGGCAGGGCAACAGGTCCGGGAGGGATGAGGAATACCCAGGAACTTCACTCCTTGATGTCTTTTTTTTTAATGAATGACTATATAAGCAATAACAAAAGGGAAATTTTTGCCTTTCAGTTTTTATAACCTCCTCTCCTCTCCAGGACCCCATATTTTGGAGGCACCTGGTCAGCAGAGGATTGGATCCACCAGCTCAGAGGAGAAGAGCCCCAGCCCAGCCTGGCTGTGGGGATGCAGGAGGCAGCTATGGGACAGGCTTGGGGTTTCCCCATCAATTCATGGCCATGGTGACTTGGAAACCTCACCTATATGTGATGGCTTGGGTGGCCAGTGGGCAAGCTGGGGGTGGCAGCTGGACCTTTGGCCAGCTCACATGTTCGGTTGCTAAAGTCATGCCTTTTTCAGTGGCCGCTTTGGTGTAATATTCAAGTAAAACAGTTGCAGCTCTCCTCTGCCACGCAGGTGGTGGGAAAGGTCCCAGGGAGCAGCAGACCCTGCGGGGTGTCCCACATCAACGAGGAGGGGAGGAGATGGGACACGGACCCTCCAGGATGCTGCTTCGCTTTTTGTGAGGGCTTGGAAATAAATAAACATCCAGGATTTCAAACACACAGCCAGGAGGATGCTTGCTTTTAAAAAAATCCCTGGGACTTCTAAGTTGGGAAAAAAATCTCAAAGCCTGGCACGCTGCCCACCTATTCTTTCCTTTCAGGTTAATCTGGTTTCTTCTGCTCTCATTTTTCTGAGGACAGAAGTTTTGGGTGAAGAGGAGAAGGAGGATCAGGTGTGGGGCTGGCTCTCCCCCAGACCTCTCCAGTTTCGTCTCACTAGCCCAAGCCCTGGGAATTGGGTGCCACCATGTCCTAGGGACTGTCCACAGGGATGTCAGTACTCACAGGTTGAGTGGATGAGGATATCTCTCCTTTTCCTTCGAGGGCAGCACAGAGTAGGGAGGGAGGTACAGCATCACTGCTCTTGTCCCTGTAAAACCCGCGACGCTGCTGCAGATAAAGGCAAACATCCAGGTGTTTCGGCTAAGCTCAGTGCTCCAGGTCTTGTTTGCACCAGGATTTTGCAGGAGTTACTAATACAAAGCACATGGCAATCACCTCCCCACGCCAACCGTGCAGAAACACGGGTCACAGCCATGGACTTAAGCTGCCCTGCCTCAGAGACTCAGGCTGCTGCGCTAACAGGCAAATTAATAAGCAGCATCTGTGCTCGCCTCATTAATTTGGCAGCTTGGCTTGCATTATTTGTGTTGCATTGTAAGGTGTTAGCAAGAAACGGGCCCTGCTGTGGCCGAGGTGTGGGGCTAGTGCGGTGCTTGTAGCAGGGGCTCCTGCAGCCAGATGCTCCTGCTGCTTCTCAAATGCTGAGTTATCATCTCAGGTGCTTGTGCACGCCGGTCTCTGCCCACTGCTCTGCAGACAGAGCCCGTTGCATTTAAGACCCCCACCTTGTGCCCTGCCCTCCAGCATGCCAGCCCACTGAGACAGGGGCTCTGGAAGGGGCAGAGCTGGCTGCTGCAATGGGGGGGGCTGCTCCCCACGCAGCCCCCCAGAACAGCAGCCCCAGCTGCCCACATACGTTAAGCATGCACAGTGCACACACATGAGCGATGCCTGGGATTAACCCCCGCTGCCAGGCTTGTTTTGGTTTTGTGAGCACCTGAACACTCAAGCTACCTAAAATCAAATCCAGCTGCTGAGGTGGCATCCCTGCCTGCTGCCTGCGCATGGATTTTGGGCAGCAAGCCTCACCATGCGCAGGCAGCAGAGGAGGGGTCATCTGTCTCCAGCCTCCAGCAGCCAGCAGGGTCCTGTGGCCATCCTGGCTCCCCTCCACGGTCCCCCGTGTCCTCACCTGGTAAAACTTGCTCAGCCTCTGGGATCAGCTGCCGTCCAGGCTGAAGCGGGTGTGCAGTGGGATGCACGAGCACGGGTCCTGGCCCACTGCTTGGCTTGCCATCACGGTCTGGGAACTCTGGGGGTATCTCATGGTGGCATTCCCATGAGTGTTGCTGAAGGAAAACACTGCGTTCGGCATGTGCCTTCAATACCTGCATGGGAAACGTGGTCAGCAAGGGCCATGCTGGGGATTTCCAGGAGCAAGGAGCTCCCTTCTCCTCCACAGCTCTGCAAAATGCTCACAGGAGCCAGCACCCACCTCTCTGGGTTTAAATAATCTCACTTTAGCAAAAAAAACCCCCACATTTCATGCACAGCATTGCATCTTAGCATTGCATCTACTGCTGAAGGGATCCTGGTGATGGAGAGAATGGTACTTTCATGACCCAGGATGTGTTCAGTTTTCCTTTTCCCTTTTAAGCATCCTTCCTTGCATTTTAGGGGTGTCCCAGGCAGGGAGCTGCTGGCAGAGCAGGATTTGGCATATCCCCAGCTGTGCTGGGATGGCCATGTACCTGAGGAACAGGAAAGGGGAGCAGCCGGTCCCTCTCCTGGCAGAAAACCAGCAGGAAGAGGGAAAATGAATGAATAGGGCCCCTCTATTCCAAGCACGCAGACCCCCAAGATCCAGGAAAGGTCATCATGCATTTTGGCCAGCTGTCTCCTGGTGGCCCCACTTCCCACAAACCGTGGGGTTTCAGGCTGAGGACGTGATACCAAACTCAGCTCGTTCCTACTGGGCAGCTCACAGAGGGCTCAGGGCTAGATGGGGAGATGGGAAGATGCTGCAGAGCACCTCGGGGGACCAGTCCTCTGCTGGGATCGTCCCAGAGGCCCCACGATGCTGCCTTTCTAAAAGCAATCAGGAGCCTCCCTCAACGAGGGAACAGCCCCACAGATGCCCCCTTTCCAAAACACAGGCTGGGCTTGGGCAGGGAA
The DNA here is from genome assembly GCA_031468815.1 of Morus bassanus. Taxonomy (NCBI): domain Eukaryota; kingdom Metazoa; phylum Chordata; class Aves; order Suliformes; family Sulidae; genus Morus; species Morus bassanus. The sequence continues at coordinate 116,467,738 of CM062569.1, forward strand.
TTCATCAGCACACGGTGCTGGCACACAGTGCTGGCTGGCCCTGAGGGCAGGGGATGGCTGCGCAGACTCGTTTCTACCACTTCATCTGCCCCACAAAGGCATTATTTGAAAGTTCCCTTAGCTCTTTGCACACTCAGAGCTGAAAATCCAGGTATCACTAATAATAAGTGGTAAAAAAATAAACTGCGTTCACCCCAGAGAGTTTGTAGGACTCCCAGTGTGTTCCCAGAGTGTGGAAATACATCGTTATTCTCCCTCCAGCTTCTCGCAATGGCCGTGAGCAACCGGCTTTCCTGCAAAGCCCAATGTGCCGAGACACTGCTACTTTCCACACGACTCAGTGGAAACTGCTTCTTTTTGCCAAGCAAACTCACCCAAGGCATAGTGGAGTTAATTTTGCTGCAGTCTGAGATGCTCTGCCTATAACCTGAAACCAGCATTTCAGCTGGTGCAGGAGACCTTGGCTCTGAGCGCAGAGCTGTATCACTCTGCAAAAGCCAGCAGAAGAAAAAGAATATCTAAGGGAAAAAGGAGGAAATACAGCTCTTTCTCCTTGCTGCCAGGGCAAAGAAAACAGAGCTGCAGAAGAAAAGAGATAACTGAAGGTGAAAATCAATGACAAACTACTTAGTGCATCCCCTGTTCAATGAGACCCTGGGGCTCACGGAGTCCTGTGCCTTGTGCCTCCCTCCCCAGGGATGCTGCAGTGGTTGTTTTTCGAGTCCATGTCGATGAAACCACTGTCCTGCTGCCTGCCCCGGTGGGAACTGGGCTTGGTGGCCTCAGCACCCCCCTGTGCTGAGCCCAGTCCCTGCCCAGTCCCGCGGCAGGGACAGCACTAACGCCCAGCAGACACCCCAGGCATGAGCACAAGTTCATTTGTCTGCCAGACAGCAAGATCTCAATCAGCATTCTGGGACAAAGACAGCACAAAAAACCCAGCTTTCCCAGGGAAGTCCATTATATGTGTGTTTTTCTGCCTGACCCTGCCCGGTTCCCATGGCATAGCTTGAACTGGGATTGATGATTTGCACACTACAAACTTTGCTCATATTTGAGCAAGATCCGGTACCTCATTTAAGGACCCAGATGATTTTTCACAAGAGAAGGTTGTGAATCCAGACCTCTCTGTTAAATGGATTCCGCTTTCCATATCCACTGGTGCCACAAGGACGTCAGGCTATCAGCGGCCAGATCCAGCACAGCGCCAACAGGCCACAGCTCGCTTCACCTAATCCTCCGCACATTTAAATACCCTGCCTTTGACTGACGACACCATCATTCACCAACAGACAGGACGAGAGAGCTGTGCTGGCCCCTTCCCTCTGCTCAGCTCTGGTTTAACAGCCAAATAATGAGCATTTCTCTTGTCTGAGCCTCTTGAGGCACAACGGGGGTGATGTGCAGCCGGAGACTCAGCCCTGCAATGCTGTTCGCTTCTACTGGTATCAACAGGCCACAAATCCAAAGCAAAGCAGTAAATAAAGATATGTAAGTACGCTGTTGCTTGCCACCCTTCACAGTGCTGGGAATATTTGTGTGAACAGGTACAGGTGCCAAAAATGCGGGATGTGATTTAAGCGTGCAAGCACCCACGCAGCCAGGCGGGTCCCCAGCCTCCAGCCCGGGGCAGGCAGAGCAGAGCCCAGCGCCCGTGCGTCGGGTCCCGCAGCTCGGGGCGTTCCGGCGTTTCTCTCTGCAGCATGGCTGTGGTTTGCTGTTTGCCAGAGCAGCTGAAGAAGAGGAAAGGCGAGAGATTTTAACAGCAAACCCGCTTTGGGGTTAAAGCGGTGAGATGCGAACCGGGAGTGGGCTGTCAGCCAGAGCACTGGATGGCTGAAAATGATGCTCTCAAAAGACCAGAGGAAAAATTTTATACATATATATAAAAAAAATTAAAAAAAATATATATCTCCTATAAATATAGCTCTGCCTGCAAGGGAGAAATGGACTCCAGCAGCTTGGAGAGCAGCAGCGAGAGGGATGGACGCCAGCCACAGATGTAACCCCACCAGCAAGGAGCCCGCGGGTGCGGGTGCACCTCCTGGGTGCACGGAACACACAGCCTCGGCACCCAGGCCGGCTTTATGTCAGGGGAAAGCTGCCAGGGAGAGGCATTGCCCACCCAGGGCAAGGGCTGCCCGGGGCAAGGGCATCCCCTGGCAGTTTGGACCAGCCCTGGCTGCAGCATGAGTCTTTGCTTACACAAAACGAAAGGAGACGTGAAAGAAAACAAGAGAAGAGGGGAGAAAACATGTGGTGATGGGAAGGGGCTGGCGAAGCTGCCTCACCTGAGAGGGCAGGGGGAGGATGAGCCAAAACTCGGTGTGGCTTGTTTGGGCAAGAGACATTTGGGGTCTATCGGGGAGAGGAAAAGCCCCCAAAGTCCTTCCAGGACCAGGCGGGTGTTTTAACAGCGTGCACTTGAGAAGTCTGCCTCTCTAGAAGGCTGCATGCATTATGCACTGCCCTCATGTGATATGCATGAGGAGGTGATAAAATCCACCACTCTGTCCCTCTACAACCACCGATAAAAGTGACAACCCCTGACCCATGTAAAACAGCTCGAGGAAACACGAAGACGTGGGGTTGCAAGGGCAGAGCAGTTGGGAGATGGAGTCCCTGCAGTGCACGGCTCTTACAGCCCATGTTAAACACAGTCTTATAATAGGAAGGGTGCAGGGTGCATGGGGCAGGGTGCAGGACCCATGAAGTGTGCAGGGTGCATGGGGCAGGGTTCAGGACCCGTGAAGGGTGCAGGGTGCATGGGGCAGGGTGCGGGACCTGTGAAGTGTGTAGGGTGCATGGGGCAGGGTGCGGGACCCATGAAGGGTGTAGGGTGCATGGGGCAGGGTTCAGGACCCGTGAAGGGTGTAGGGTGCATGGGGCAGGGTGCGGGACCCATGAAGTGTGCAGGGTGCATGGGGCAGGGTTCAGGACCCATGAAGGGTGTAGGGTGCATGGGGCAGGGTGCGGGACCCATGAAGGGTGTAGGGTGCATGGGGCAGGGTGCATGACCCATGAAGGGTGTAGGGTGCATGGGGCAGGGCGCAGGATCTGTGCAGGGTGCGTGGGGCAGGGTGCAAGACCCATGAAGTGTGCAGGGTGCATGGGGCAGGGTTCAGGACCCGTGAAGGGTGTAGGGTGCATGGGGCAGGGTGCGGGACCCATGAAGTGTGCAGGGTGCATGGGGCAGGGTTCAGGACCCGTGAAGGGTGCAGGGTGCATGGGGCAGGGTGCGGGACCCATGAAGTGTGCAGGGTGCATGGGGCAGGGTTCAGGACCCATGAAGTGTGTAGGGTGCATGGGGCAGGGTGCGGGACCCATGAAGGGTGTAGGGTGCATGGGGCAGGGTTCAGGACCCATGAAGTGTGCAGGGTGCATGGGGCAGGGTTCAGGACCCATGAAGGGTGTAGGGTGCATGGGGCAGGGTGCGGGACCCATGAAGTGTGCAGGGTGCATGGGGCAGGGTTCAGGACCCATGAAGGGTGTAGGGTGCATGGGGCAGGGTGCGGGACCCATGAAGGGTGTAGGGTGCATGGGGCAGGGTGCAAGACCCATGAAGGGTGTAGGGTGCATGGAGCAGGGCGCAGGATCTGTGCAGGGTGCGTGGGGCAGGGTGCAGGATCCGTGCAGGGTGCAGGGGTTTTGGGGTGGGTGCAGGACCCGTGCAGTGTCCATAGGGCAGGGTGAAGGGCCCCAGGGTGCAGGTCTGGCCGTGCTCAGCCCTACCCGCTACCAGCCGTGTCCAGGCTGTGAAAGGCCCCTGTGCTGCAACTGCCCCCAGATCCGTCCTGTTTGCTTTTGCCTGGCCCAGCCGGGTCACAAACACTGTCACTGGACAACGGTGGGAGCCCAGCACCCCCCGGACCCCCTGCCCACCCTCCCCATCACCCTGAGATCCCCTGCACCCCCCAGCACCCACTCAAACATCCCCTGCACGCACTGCCTGCGCTCAGCCAGCCCTCACCACTGCACCCACCCCAGCACCCTCTGCCTGCCCCCACCCCGGCACCATTGCCTGCACCCCTCCCCAACAACCCTTGCACCCCCTGCCCTTGACCCACCACCTGCAGGGGATCCTGAAATGTCCCCAGGTTTGCATTCTTTAGGCTTTTTAGTTTTTTTTTTTTCCCAGCTGCTTGTGTAAGGGGAATAGCGGGCTCTGTTCCTGCCCTAGGAGGGCAACCAGGGACCTGTCCTGCAAAGGCTTTGGGAAGGGTCAGTTGCCTATGAAGAACCAATGCAAAAATAATAATTGCACAGAGAGATCTGCACATAAAATAATCATATTATGCTCATAAGGGGCACTGGGAGGTGTGGGAATTGGAGGGGCTGTTCTTTATTTGCATCTTGATCTAAGCTCTGAAATATTTCAAAATAAAAAAAAAAAAATAGAAGACAAGAAAAAGAAAAGGGAAGAAAATAGAAATCCAGGGGCTTTCAGCACCCACCTCACGCTAGGACATTCCAGTGCCAGCCCTGGAGAAGGTCTCCCAGCCGCCTTCTCTCCCAGTTGGGTCATGCAGCAGAGGCATGTGTTGGTCTCACCGGGTTACGCAGCCTCAGGTTTCAGCATTTCCAAAAGCCACGCGGCATTGCTTTCCTCGAGGACGGATCTACTGCGGAGTTGATGGGTTGTTCCTGGGTCAAGCCATGCATCTCCATGGGTGGGACCCCGTGGCTCAGTGGCCGAGCTGGGCAGGCTCCTGCTCCTGTCTTCTCTAGTTCCCAGTGAGATGTGGGGATTCAGCCAATGTGGGACTGGTGAGAAACTGGGAGGGGGTTTGCTATGGGCCCGGGAGACCTCACGTAGAAAACCAGTGCATATCCTTACAGCTGGCTCCTCTCTGCAGGGCAAACAGATGAGGAAAGCTCGATTTGCTAATTGTGCTGAACTCAAGAAAATGGGAAAACCTCCATATCAGAATTTAAAATAATAATAATTTAAAAAATCCACCCATTGAGAGCTGCTGCATTGCTACAGCTGCTGAGTAACAAGGATAGCTCTGGTGTTTAAGAAGGAGTGAGAAGGTTGTCTGGCTCTCTGCGGGCTTGCGACTTGGCATCCACACGGCTTTCCAACCTGTCTCGGAGGATACAATGAGAAGATAAGAAAGTAAATGGAAAATGATGCAAAAGGCCAAATGGATTTAGCAAAAGTCAGTCCTGCTAGACTGACTAGATTGCTTTCTTTGAAAACTGCTGATCTTCTGGCTGGGGAAGGGGACTGGACCTCCTCCAGATGGGGTTAGTGCAGCCAGGGCAGGGAGATGGACTGCTGGTGCAGCTGGAGGAGGTGGGAATTGGTGGGAAGCTTGAAGGGTGTGAAGAAGCTGCTAAGGGAGAGGAGACGGGTTGTGGTGGAGGGAAAGGGGCCAGGCCAAAGGCAGTTCAAGGAGTGAAGCTCTTGGGGAGCCAAACATGGGACCTGCTGCATCCAACACTCATTAATGATCACGGCATAAAAGGGGAGAGCGGATAAACGTGCTGAGGACAGGCTGGAAGGGAGGTGAGAACATTGCACGGCAATCACTCATGGGCTGGAGGGCAAAATGCATTAGAGGCCAAGGAAAAGGATGTGAGCGTGCCTGTGGGTCCCAGACCTGCAAGGAGATGCTGCCCAGTGCCAAGCCCTCCTGGTGTTTGTGCCCTCAGGCATGGTCTGGAGGATGATGTGGAGCCCCAGGTACCACCCTGCTCATCCTGCCCTGAGGAGCTGCAGGTAAGGATGATCAGGGAAGAGAGGTCCTGTCCGTCAGGAGGAGATGAGAAGAGCTGGGCTTGGTTAGTCAAGCAAAAGAGAGGCTGAGGGGAGAAGACTGCACTTACGAAATTCTTCTGGAGGCAAAAAGGGGAAGACAGAAGGGAGTGAGAAAGAGGGAAAAGGATAATGAAATGTAATGCTCCATCTTTGCTGGAGCAAGAAGAAAACCATGACCAGGGTGAGGTTGCAAATTAGCTGAAGGCTTCTGGCCGCGAGACCCGTGTGCTTCAGCAATGGTTTTCCAACAGCAGTCACAGGGGCAGAAACTTTGCAGGCATTTAAATGGAGCTTGCTTTTGGGAGGAGCACTGCACGAAGGTGCCCGGAGCTGCTGTCTCAGAGCTACCGAGGGTTTGGGTTCCCCTACACGTCTTCTTTGTCCACCTGGAAATGATGCTTTTGGGTGGGCTGCCAGGGAGCCCTAGTCCAGGTGTCTCCTCTGCAGATGCGAGGACTCCAACAGAGCCTGGGACTCTCCATGAATGCACAGACCAGCTCAGTCCTGCCAGGAAACCCCAGGCAGAAGTTTCAGCTGCTCTGGAAATGAGTGAGGGTCTTGTCATTGCTCTGGGAAAAGGTCTCAAGTTGCACCATGGGAGGTTTAGAACAAATATTAGGCAAAATTTCTTCACCGAAAGGGTTGTCAAGCACTGGAACAGGCTGCCCAGGGAAGTGGTGAGTCACCATCCCTGGAGGTATTTAAAAGACGTGCAGATGTGGCACTGAGGGACATGGTTTAGTGGCACTTGGCAGTGTTGGGTTAATGGTTGAACTTGTTGATCTTAAGGGTCTTTTCCAACCTCAGTGATTCTATGACAGAAAGTCCTGCAGTCACTAAGGGTGCAGAGCTCACACCTATTCCCTGCACAGCTGCACCAGGGTAGGACACTCAGTCCAGAAGATCTCATGAGGACACTTTGCAAGCACTACTTTACACAGAAAAGTTTACTGGTTTGCTTTGGATTTGGCATTCCCCCTTTCTCAGCAAGCCCTTTTACTTGCTCACACTTCTGCTTATGTACAAAAACTGCCTCCGCAGCGTTTTTCCCCTTTTTTTCAGAGACCGATACACACATGCAGAGCCGCCCACTGCAGCACTCAAAATTATAGATGATGCTACGAGGCAGCTTTATCCCACAAAGCCTCATTCATGACAGTTGCACCCCTGAAATTCTTTAAAACGAGACACGACTGCAGGGGGGACGACGGCAGATGGAGGGAGACTTCCAGTGGCAGAGTCAAGGTCGGGAAGAGCTGGGATCTGAAAGATGGGCTCTGTGAGCAAAGTGATGAAAGATGACAGGCGACAAGGCTTGATCCCAGCCCTTTTTCAGCTCGTTCCTTGGCCCCAATTTTGGTAGCCATGAGTAAGTCTCTTGGATGCTCTCCATGCACCTACAGGACACAGTCACTGCTCCGCGGAGCGGTTCATCAATGGGGGCTTCAATTCCCTCTGTGTGGGGCTAAATTGGTGTGACTGCTCTCTAGGGAGCTGTGGTGTAAGTGATATTTGTAAGGCACTTGACAGCTCCTTAGGGAAAGGGTTGGAGAAGCTCCAGAAAGGTGTTCTCATTTGGATATTTGGCCTCCATGAGGGTCTCCTTCTTACTCACCCTCCAAGGCTCTAGCTCATTTCTTGTTGCTGGGGCAAAGGGACAGCATCCACACAAGGAAGAGAAGGGCCAAAAAAAATGAGTCTGATGCAAAATGAAGAAATGCACATTGCTGTCCCTCAGGGCGAGGAGGCTCTGGCATCTGCTGCCTGCAACCACGGGCCCTGGACTTGGTCAGAGGAACATCTGCATTGGAGAAGAAAGGTCTTTTCTGCTCCTTTTTGTCATGCCTCCAGCAACAGCCCCTTTGCCGCCCAGCCAGGTCTCCCCTCCAGGCTGATGCTGATGGAAAAGCTGGTTCGGTCCCTGCTCCTGTTCTGCAGGATTTGGGACTTTAGCTGCCGATGGGAGAGAGGAGCACCGTAGCCACCGGTGACCTCAGCAGACAGTGGACCCAACATGGGAATCTGCAGAGCCAAGCGCTGCAGGCTTTGAAAAGTAAATAAAACAGCCTGGAGGAAAGGGCAGGTGATATTTCTCTTAGCAAAATCACCCACTGGAAAATGAAATTCTCTGTGTCCTCGCACAGAGCTGCTGCATACCCCCGCTCGAGAGCTCTCTGATAAGGATATTTTCTATACCTGAAAGGAGCCCATCAGCCAGAGCTGCATAATTGTTCTCTGCTTCCCCTCTCCAGGCGCTGCTGCATTGCTCTGCCACCCTACCAACACGCTGTCCCCAAAGCACATTGTCCCCAAAGCATGCTGTCCCCAGAGGACATTTTCCCCAAATCACGCTGCCTGCAGCCGGCAGAACGCCAGGACCCTCTCTGGGGCTTCGTTTGCCCCTTCGATGGGCTCTGCCCTGCGCTGCCTGCATCCTCCCGGGAGCAGGGAGAGCAGGCGGCGGGGTGAGATGCAATCTGCTGGGACAGCTGACGGCTGCAGCTCCAGCAGAGAACCACCTCCCTGCAGGTGCAATGAAACGGGATAGTTCAGGCATCCATTAAGGCTTTCTAGCAATCGGAAGAAAATTTAGAGCGGATTATTTGGCACGTTTATTGCAGGTATGTTACTGGAAGAACTGCCTCCTTCAGGCTGTGTTACAGCAGCCTGGATCTGCTCAGGCTACCACGTTCCTGGGGATTTTACGCAGCAGCCTGGATGGCACGAGAAGAGAAACATAATGCAGGAAAATATACGCACACACGCACTTACACAATATATTCGCATCCTCCATCAGCATTTAAACATCACTCAGAGCCTGTCCCAGAGATTCCTGTTGATGAAAGGGGCCAAAATCAGCTCCCGAGTGCAACGCCTTTGTCCGACTCTCAGGCAACACAAAAAAATAGGAAAGGAAAAAGACAGCAGCTTTATGTAATTAATATAAAGGATCTTAGTGGTTTGACAAATGGGAAGGCTGATACGATTTTTCTGAGCGTGGGAGGAGAAGAGCTGGAAAAAAAAATAGAGAAGAGTTAAGAAGAGAAAATTTCATTAATTTTGGACTTAACATTCTATAGCATCATCATAAGACTATTGCTTCAGCATGTGCAATTGGATTTATTTTAATGGGATACCGGTGCTGTGGGAGGTGTACGCGGAGGGACCAGTTAAGGCCTGATTCTGCCATGGCAAGCAGTCCTCTCCCCCTTGCCTTTGGTGTAAACCCATAGTAAATAAGAGCAATCATCAGTGATTCAGAGGTGGGTGTGTAATTTTATTCACATGCAGCGATGTGAAAATTGCAGAGACATTGTGAAAACTTGAAACCGATGTTTATAAAGGGCATTTTCTCATCTTGCTCTGTTAATCACAGGCAGGCCTCTCTAGCTCTGAAGCTGGAGAGAACATTTTTAACGCGCCGTACTCTGGCAATCCTTGTGTTTTGTTGATTTTGTTGCAGTTGGGTTCCTCTGCTGCTCCTGCTCATCTTCATTATGCAATTTATGGGTGTAATGGGTGGATAAATCACCAGGGGTGCAAGTGTAGATCTTCCACCATCCAGAAGAGCACTGAGCTCTAGAGATCTCTTAGCTATGAGCAGAAGAACTTTGTTAGGTTGTGGCATCCTAAGAGGATGTTTATGTCCAGCAGCCGAAGGGCAGCGGTTTCTTGCACTGCTTTCAGTGACTACAGTCGCCAGATCGCCATCAGATTTAATGCACCATATTAAAGACCCATGTGTATATCATCTTCTGTCTTAATTTCTTCTTTCTTGCTTTGCTGTGTCTCTTTATTTAAGTCTGGGTGTACAACCATGAGTTACCACTCCCCAAGAGCCCTCCACCTGCGCTTTTACAGTAGGAACAGTTAAATCATCTGGGATTTAATATAAAACAAAATCAGGAAAAAAGAAGTCACAATCTTTATCAGGTCCTTCAGGCTGGTGTTTTCACGGCAGCCACCCAGCATCGCTCACCTAACCACACATTGCAGCTCTACGTGATCCATCCTACTGCCTCTTGCAATGAATATCCCTAGTCAACACCCCTTATACGGGATGTTTTTACTTAGTTATCTGCTTTCTGCTATTGAGAAAGAGGTTTAAAACTGACTACATGATGTAGAAGGTGTTTTCTGTGGTACTTGTCCTTTTAGGGCAAGGTGGGGCGCTCTGAAGGTGCCTCCTAGAAATGCTGGTGTAATTTGCTTGCTCTCGAATCAAGTGACTTTGGGAAGCAGAGCTGGGGGAGATGAAGGTGAGGACATCTTCTGCTGGAGCACCAGAAAAGATGAGCAGTATTTGACTGAGGGGTTTCACATGGCTGTTATGTCCCACCAGAGCTGCTCAATGATAAGGCTCAGAGTAACACTTCAGTTGAAATTCATACAGCTGCACATTGACTACACGGCAGGGGAGAGCCAAGCACCTGAAAGAGGCCAAGTGAAGTTAAAACATGTTGCAAAACCCATGAGAGCTCCTCTGAACAATCAGGGTAAATCCCAGAGAAACCCTCATTGCCTCTAAACTCCAGCTTTTTGGCAAGACTGAAGGCAGAAGGGTGAAAGGGCTTGCAAAAGCAGCACCAGCCTGGATGGCTCAATGAGAAAGACCAACTAGAGACCAAAAAATGCTGGTTTAGCAGCACCGGACAAGCTGGACCCGTCTCTGGCTCATGCTTGGTCTCACCTCCCGAGCTCTTGCATGGGCACAAACTCTCATTCGCACGATGTGGACCAGCTTGGGCACGGCTGCACCTTCCCCTCCCAACATTGCCACAAACCTGCCTTTTCCTGAGCCATCAGCAACAGTCGGCACCCAGCACGCTGCTGCCTTCACCGCCACCTCCTCCCCGCCTGCTCCAGCACCCTCGCCTCTGGGCCGTGCTGCCAGGGGGTAATTATGAACCTAATGACAAATGGCACACGCTGTTAATCCCCACAAGTTCCTTCACTCTCATGCACTTATGAATGATCATAATGATATTTTCCCCTGGCAGGAGAACAGCAATTCAGACTCTCTAAGAGAACCTGATGCAGTAGATGGAGACAGATGTCTTATTTCCAGTGTTTTATCACCCATTTGTGAAGGTTTCACCCTCACTTCTCTCTCTCTGATGATGTTAAAGCTCTCCTGGGTTCACTCTTCACCACAGATGGATTTTTTCTGGAAGTGCCCAAGCAGGAAAGGCAGATGGGTGAGGCTCAAAGACCCTTGTGTCTGCTCTTCCTCTTCCCAAATGCATGCGGTAATTATCTTCCTTGAAATAAAGGACAAGTTTAAAACTCCAGGAAAAGTGCTTATGTGCAACCCTACAGGCAAGACCTGCTCCAAACGGAGCCCACAAGTCCAGACTGTAAAGCTATTATTTATGCCTGGAAACCCCACTTGACCTTGGTGAGGTTCAGCCTAGAACATGGCAAACACGCAGAGCGGAGCACGGAGCACGCCACAGCTCGGATAAGCTCAGAGCAGAGCACGGCGCTGCCGGCGTTCCGGCAGCGGCTTTTCCAGGCTGGGATGCCGCTGCCCCACGGTGCACCGCCACCACCTGCGCTGCCAGGGACCTTCCTGCATCCAGCAACGCTACAAGACATGTCCCATCCTCTGGCCCAGACTTGTTTGTGGTCCAGCTGAAGAGCCATGGTCTAGTGGCCCTACTGCCATAGCCGTGGTCTTAGCCCTGCCTCCCACCCCCGCTCGCTGGCAGTGTGGGGGGACACGGATAACAGCCCACCCATCTCTCGCACCTGAACCCAGGAGATGCTGAGAAGGGTGCGGGCTCCCCGCGCTGGCCCCCCCTTGGTGGTCCCAGGCGGTGGGGGGTGAGCTCGAGTCCTCCTGAGCACCCCCATCTCCCCTCCCCTGTGATATGTTTCGGCGGGGTGGGCATACACTCTTGTCCCAGAGGCTCCAGCTTGTTGCAGATGCTGCGGACCCAGCTGTGCTGGGGGGAGCCCTGCCTCAGTTTCCCCACTCGCAACCTCCTGCAACCCCAGGGGGAAGATTCCTGCAGCCTGCCCCCCCCCAACCACCCACCTTCCCCGGGGAGGGGAGGGAAGGGAAGGGAAGGGAAGGGAAGGGAAGGGAAGGGAAGGGAAGGGAAGGGAAGGGAAGGGAAAAAGGGAAGGGAAGGGAAGGGAAGGGAAAAAGGGAAGGGAAGGGAAGGGAAAAAGGGAAGGGAAGGGAAGGGAAAAAGGGAAGGGAAGGGAAGGGAAGGGAAGGGAAGGGAAGGGAAGGGAAGGGAAGGGAAGGGAAGGGAAGGGAAGGGAAGGGAAGGGAAGGGAAGGGAAGGGAAAAAGGGAAGGGAAGGGAAGGGAAGGGAAGGGAAGGGAAGGGAAGGGAAGGGAAGGGAAGGGAAGGGAAGGGAAGGGAAGGGAAAAAGGGAAGGGAAGGGAAGCGAAGGGAAAAAGGGAAGGGAAGGGAAGAGGAGGGGAGGGGAGGGGAGGGGAGGAGAGGGGAGGGGAGAGCAGGCGGTGCCGCTGCTGAATAATTCAGCACTGGACACACACACCCCCCACACCGCCCCGCAGCTCCGCGCATCCCTCCGCGCCCCGCACGGCCCCGCACGGCCCCGCACCACCCCGCACTACCCCGCACCATGGCTCTGCTGCTGCAGCTCCGCACCGTCTCCGGCCTCCGCGGCAAAGCCGACCGCATCGCCAAAGCGGTTTTCCGAGGTTAGCGGGGAGGAGGTGGCGGGAGGGGGGGTCCCGCGACGGGTTGTGCCCCTGCCGCCGCTGCCCCCTGCCTCAGTTTCCCCACTGCGGCCGTGCTTGGGTTGGGAAGGGGGGATGCGAGCCTGCCAGCTCTAAGGGCTTCTCACCCCTCCCCGTCTGGTGTGTGAGACCCCCACCCCCACGAGAGCTGCTCTCCTGGGGTCCCCCTGCCCGCCTGCACCCACCCCTGCCCGCCTGCACCCAGCCTGGGACACTGCAGCCCCCATGTACCGCCCCCACGGGCAGCCCCTGGGGAGGGGGATTCGTCCAGGGGAAAGTAAGTGAAGTCCTAGGGTGGCAAATCCTCCCCCTGGGAGCAGGACCCTGCCCCAGCTGGGGGGAGCTGGGCTCCTGCCGTAGGGTCAAGGGCTTGGTCACGAAGCTGTGCAACCAAGAAAGTGTCACTGGAAGGGCCAGGAGGAGAACTTGCCTTGTGCCAGGACCTGACGTGTGCCTGGATTTCTTCTAAGGATGCTGCAGCTTTGGTTTTTCTGCTCAGGTCCGTGCCATCTCCAAAGCTTTGCAAGGGAAGCTGCAAAAGGAGCAAAACCTCTCCAGGGGTGCATAACCTTAGCAGCTGCCAAACCTTTTCCAAGCCCCCCAGGGGCTTAGGGCAGGCTTGGTGCCGGATCCGGATCCATCCTCTTATCACAGTCTTCATGCAGGAGCCCACCAGCAGGCAGGCAGAGGTGGGTGTGGGATGTCTTGACAGCACCGGGAGTCAGGAATAGGAATCCCTTCTCTCCACGAACACGCCGCGGGAGAGCAGGGGAGCGGGTATTTTCATCACCTCCAAGCCAGCACTCCCTGAAATGGCCTTCCCTGCACTGCCTTAATGACTGTAGAGTCGTTAAAAAGGCACAATTGCCCACTTACTTCATTGTCCCTGCCTCCCAGTGTCAGCACAGGGGTAGCTAAATATGTCTTTGGGCTCAGGTCGTACCCCCGGCTGACAGTGAAGCCTGGAGCGGTCCCAGCCCTAAGCCACGCTCAGTGAAACCCCACCACCTCACCTGGCAGTGGGCAGGGGTGATCTGCAGGATCACCTGCCAGTTCCCATGTCAGAGCCCTTATGGGGCACCAGGGCATTTCTCCAGAGCCCCCCATGATCCCACCTCCATCATCCTCCCTGGCATGAGCTGGCTCCTGTGTGGTGCAGGATTGCCATCGCTGTCACGCCATCCAGGGAGGATAACACTAAACTTCCCAGCAGCGTTTCCTTCCCCGGTGCTGAGCTGCGAGGATCTGGGCTCCTGGAGGACATTTCGTTCCCAGGGAAGAAATTTGGTGTCATCTTCGAGGACAGTTGGGTCAGGGTTTGGAAATTTTTTACCCGGTAGCTTGCTGCAATTGATTTCTGTGCAAAGAGGGGGTTTAGTGTCACACTGTGAATATCACCACCATATAGCACCACTACCTGCAGTCGGGGATGCCTCTTCCCCTGCTTGTCCTGGGCAGCCGTGGAGCTCGTGACCAGGACACCTGATGCTGCTGTCTTCTGCAAGCTCAGTCCTACAGGAGAGGCTCCAGGTGACCAGGACCCAGCAGGGCTGGATCCTGAGGTTGTGGCTAGCAAAATCCTATTGTTAAAAGGGTGGTAGAGGTGGGTTAGGGAGCGATCCCATGCATGGTTGGGTTGGTGAAGGCAGCAGGTAGGTGGGTTGGGACTGACCCATCCCTTGGACGGGATGGCGGGTCGAGAGGGGTTTGGTCTCGTTCCTTTTTCATGCCACCCGGTGTGTTGTCAGAAGCCGCAGCAAGCCTTGCCTGTACAGGAAACAGCAGTTTAAAATGTTGTGTTAATATTTAGCACAACATTTAAATCCGGCTCCAAAGCCGATTTACATCTTACCCAAATTCCTTGTCCCAAAAGGGGAACAAATGGAGGCAGCTCCGTGTCTGCCCTGCGACAGGGAAGTCCAGGGGCAGATCCCTTGGGTAGCTCTTTGACACGTAGCAGCATCGTTTTGGTTTGTGGGAGAGCACTGAGCCTGGGGTGCTGGCTAACATAGCACATGAATCCAGGGCAGGACCTTGCGGGGGGGGCAGGACCTTGTTCTGGATGAGGGGACCAGAATTATCACACCGTGAGGATCCATAAGCAGTACAATCCTTACGGAAAGGTGATCTTTCTGAGGCACCATGGATTTCAACAGTTGTAGTAATAGTAAAGTAGGAGTTCTCACATGCTCTTGGACTTTTCTTGATGTGCTTTTTGGTACTTGTGAGGCTTGGCTCATGCCACATTGCTCCTCGCTTTGGAGGAGCCAGGGCTGGGTCCTGCAGGCACTGGGCTGGACCCTGTCCTGCACCGGTGGGTCCCAGAGCTGGGTTTCAGCAGGTGGCTCCTGACACCGGTCTCTGAGGATGCACAGCACTGCCTTGCATTGCCTTCTCTGAAAGGCTTTCCTGCCTCTGGGGCGTTTAGGGCATGGCCATGATGCTGTTGTACTAATGAGTGCGTAAGCACATCCCAGGGCTGGGAACAGGGTCTGCTCCCCACCGGGTCCCACGCTGGAGGTGGCCGTGAAGTGTCCCAGCACTCTGGACACTCGGCACATGGATGGGGCACAGCTCCTCTGGTGGTTAGTGTCTCTGTGGCTCAGGCAATGCTTTGCTGTCCCCTTGCCCCATGAGAATTTGGGAATGATGGGCAGCAGAGTCATGGTATGGTGAGTTCAATGCTGCTGTGAAGCTGCATTACTTATGTTGTCTTGGCTGCCTTATTCTCTCAGATCAACTCTTGAAATCCCTGGCTGTTTGCTGTTAGGTTAAAATGGTGGTGTGCCATCCCTGCCCTGATCCCCATCCAGGCTGGCCATGGCTTTTCCCTCCAACCAGGGCTCATCCAAATTGCTCAAGGACCACCCAGCCCTAGGCTAACCCCTGCCCTGGGATGGGATGGGATGGGATGGGATGGGATGGGATGGGATGGGATGGGATGGGATGGGATGGGATGGGATGGGATGGAGCCAGGCACATTGGCCTGGACCCTTAGTGCCAGACCCAGGGGAACATCCCGGTGTGGGTGGTTGGGTTTTGGTGCCAAGGTCCCTAAAGGGAAGAGTCTCCTGCCTTTCTGCAGTGATTCTAGAGGGAGCTTTAGACCCCTTTAGCATGGAGTGAGGTGACCTCCACCAGCCCGTGGTGTCCCTCAGTGCTCCTCAGAGCAGCTCCTTGGTGCCCTGGTTTTCCTGGAGTTACTAAGCGTTGCAGAGAGGGATGCTCTTTGCCAGTCAAGCTGCCATCCAGCCTCCCCCCTCTCCTCACCCACCGTCAGCACAGCCTGGGGGTTCAAGCAGAGCTCCCCAAGGGGGTGTTTGCTCATTCAGCCAAAAGCATCTATTACTGCACGAAAAGAAGTTAAAGAAAGGGTTCGACTCTGGTGTGACAGGCTGCCACGTGTGTTTCTGCAGGTGGGCAGTGCTCTGAAATGCTGCTCGACTTCAGCTCAGGTGGGAGATGAATAAATCACCACCCTGATAAAAGTGTTCCTGAGAAAGGGCTGAGACTGACAGCCGTGTGGGATGGCTATGGAATAACACTGCTCCACTTCTCCCAGGGTTCCCCGCACTCCTGGCCACCCTCGTGAGCCGTAGCTGCACTATTTGCATTTTGCAAATAAAAGAAACTGAGGCACAGACAGGAGCTCCCAGTTCTGGACTCATGGGAGCGGCCAGGGAGAGGTGCCAGAAGTTCTTCAGGCTGGCTGCAGGGGGAGAGCAGAAAAATGGTGAATTTTCTTCATCCTGCCCATTTTGGGGGTGCCTGCTTCTGTGCCCCAGCGGGGTCTGAGCTTGTACAGGGTCACTGGCTTATAGCAGTTTTCACTCTTAGACCAGCCTAACTGTGCTTGGGAAGAGGAACTTGCACCCCAGTACAATTAGAAAGCTTATCAGCTAATTGATCACAGATGGAGTTATAAAGAGCTTCTTGGCAAGGCTTCCTCTATGGATTAGTGTGTGTAAATGAGGGAGGTCATTCATGGATACCCCCTGGACCACCACTGGCACCAGTGGGTAATGATTCTGCTGTACTGAAACATCACCGTGATGCTTGCTGGATTGGGAGAGGACAGGGCAGGGGAGGTCCCACCGTGTTGGCTTAAGTCATGCTTTTAGGAGAAATATTTCGGGTGGCAGATTGTCCCCCTTGGAGTGTCTTCTCCCAGATACTGCTTCTTACGTGTATTCCCTTACAGCTGATTCACCCCCTGACCTGTGCACATCTCCTCAATTAGTTTGGTCCCTTATCTACATGAGGGTGCTCTGCAGCTTCCCCTTAAGCCCACACCAAGAGATGGTCTGTGCCTCTGGCACATGGTGACTGTCCCATCACCTGGGGGGCTGTTGAGTCCTAGAATCATCTAATCATGGAATGGTTTGGGTGGGAAGGGACCATTAAAGCCCATCTAGTCCAACCCCCTGCCATGAGCAGGGACATCCCCAACCAGAGCAGGTTGCTCAGAGCCCCGTCCAGCCTGATCTTGAGTGTTTCCAGGGATGGGGCATCGACCGCCTCTCGGGGCAACCTGGGACAGGGTCTCACCACCCTCAGCGTAAACAATTTCTTCCTCCTGTCTAGTCTGAATCTCCCCTCTTTTAGTTTAAAACCATCACCCCTTGTCCTGTCGCTACAGGGTCTGCTAAGAAGTCTGTCCCCACCTTTCTTATCAGCCCCCTTTAAGTACTGAAGGGCCGCAATGAGGTCTCCCCGCAGCCTTCTGCTCCCCCGGCTGCACAACCCCAGCTCTCTCAGCCTGTCCTCACAGCAGAGCCGCTCCAGCCCTCGGACCATTTTGGTGGCCCTACTCCTGGCGGCTCCATCTCAGAGGAGGAGTGGTCCCATTCCCAGTCCACATTCCCCTCCTTGGGGGGGTGGGGGTGGGGGGGTCCAGGCTGCGTCCCACTGCAGCTCCCATCCCACCCCATGGAAAGCAAGGAGGGAACTGGGTCCCCTTGCACTGGGAGGCAGCCAGCGTGCGCAGGGCGAGGGTGGGCAGCCGTCCCGTAGCCCATGAGGCTCGTGGGTCTCCTCCACCCTCACCCGGAGTCAGCTGGCATGAGATAAATACAGTGCTCTGCCTATATCCCTGAGAAACTCGAGCATCTGTGGGTGAAGTGATTCATGGCAGGGAATGGGGAGGGTGATTTGGGGTACCAGACACAACTTCTGGGTTTGCTTTACCCAGGTCGGATGCTGCAGACAGCAGAAAGCCTGACAAAATGATTTTTCTGGCTCTCCTTTTGTAAGAGTTAAATTAGAAAGGAATGGGGCATTGCCTGCAAAGAGCTGTGTCATCAGGATATCTCAATCTTTGGTAAAATAAAGCAAAATATTCGATTCTGTTCTAAAGTAAAAGTTGACCCCGCAGCAATAAGGGGTACCCTGGCATCCGCTTTCCCTGACCACATGTTGTCTGTGCAATGCTGGGCCCAAACCAGACTCACGCACAGAGCTGTTTTTAATTACCCAGAAGACAGTTTTCCTTTCTGGAAGGGAAAGCCTCAATGTGATTCAGTGATTAAATATTAGCATTTTTATAGGTTTTCCTCCTGCAGGGTTATGAAGTAGATATTAACTAGAAATATTGATTCAGGGGGGTGTGGGTGGGTAAGGTTATCCTACTGAGAGCAACTCTAAGCACAGGGCAACCTATGAGCTGGGGCTCCTTGGGAAAACCTGGTTATTACAATAACTAATGCACGTGCTTGGCTGCCCTCCCTGGGCTTCCTCTCCGCAGCAGCACGCCTGGCCGCTCCTCCTCTCTTCTTGTCCCTGCTCCCAGCTGACCGGGGGCTTTCAACGCTCCCCTGCCAGCGCAGGCAGAGCAGCCTGAGCTCCTCGTCCTCCCCAAGTCCCTGCCCCAGGGCAGTGCCCCGCAGATGCAGGGATGCGGCGGTGCAGGGATGCTGCCGTCGGGGCGGGCGTGTGTGGCCGCATCCCTGCGGTTGGACTCCAACGTGCAGATCCTCTGCTCTGTGCAGGAGCTGGGGCGGTTTTCTTGGGGCAGCTGGTCTTAAATCTCATCCCTGGGCTTTGAGCACACTTCTGGGGTGTGTAGACCTGCATCCCAACACCCTGAAGCTTGAGGAGCCCCTGTTCAACCAAGGTAAAATCCACTGCAGAAGCTGCCGCAATCCCCATCCCCACGCTCTGCTTTGGCTGCTCTGCAATAGATGGGACAAGACCTGAACATACCGATTAAGAGCACTCCAGAAAAACCTTCTTATTTAGCTCTTAAAGCAGGTTAACGTGGTGTTTGGTGCCGGTGCGGGGGAGTTGAAGCTGGATTCACCCTCTTGCATGGGCTGTGTCCCCTCTGCACCCCCTTACATGCACACACGCCTGCGGTGTGCAATACCTCGCTGCAACCGACCTGTTTTTCCTCTCCCCTCTCCAGGCGTCTCCTTCTACACCCGAGTGCTTGAAAACTGTGAGGACGAGGCCAGGTTTGATGAGGTAAGAGGAGACGTGTTTTCCTCCTGGTCTGTCTCACACATCTGGTTTGCTTTGCCGTGACTCTCTGTCCAGATGAATATTCCTGTTCCCCAATTTAACTGTGTTTGCATCTTCGTTGTCTGCTCCAGGGTTTCTCCTGGCAGGTACCAAATGGGTCTCTTGGCTGTGGTCTGGCTGGGGCTGAGGACACGGGGTGTCCTGTGATGTGGGAACAGCCCTACAGCATTTCCCCTTGGGGTGTTTAATTAAAAAACAATTTAAAAATCCATATTGTTTGTACTGAAGTTTCAGGAAAAATTGCTTGTGTCCGCTGGGCAAATCCCGCTGGGCTCTTGCCTCTCCTCTTCCTTGCCTCAGGGGGAAAAACTCCTCCTTTTTTCAAATCCCTGGAGCCTCAGCTGCTGATGCTCAGCCTGCCAGCCTCCCTCAGCCCGTCTGCATCCCTCGACTCACACCGGGTAACAAGCCGATTGATCTGCTTTGGGTGCCGATTGATCTGCTTTGGGTGCCGATCGATCTGCTTTGGGTGCCGATCGCATGAGGCATTGGCCTTTAGCGTTTGGCTTTGGGCTTGAAAAGGGAGAGAGAAGGAACTGAAACCCAAGTTCTGTGTGATTTTAAAATACAGCCTTTTCTTAAGCAGTTAGCAAGAAAATATTCCGAGATGATTGAAATAAGGTCACCCACACAAGCAGGGAAGAGAGGTGCTGCTGAAAAGTCACATTCAAAATGGAAACATGCTTTCAAAAGAGAACGGATGTTTTCTCTGATTGCTTTGTGTTTCTCGTAGAAGACAACCCCTTCCCAGGGGCTGGAGAATACCAGAGGCTATGAGGAATATTAAGGTCTTTAAATTGTTTATCGCTTTCTAAAGCTTTTTCACCTTTAGGAAATAAGGTTTCATCCTGGTTCCAGGCATGGGGTGTTTTCGTGGGGTGATAAGTCCCGTGGTGTTCCCAGCTTGTGCAGCCAGAAGTACACCCATCTCCTCCCTGCCCCTCTGTGTCCCTGGCATGGCTTAGCCCTTGCTCCAGGTTTTAGGGGAAGAGCTTAATCTCAGGCTCCCCTAAAATGCCAGGGAGGATTAAGGGGCGGGGGAAGCCCATGGCTCGGGCAGGGTGGGATCTGCCACCGGTACCCGCAGTGTTGCAGGGGCTTGGTGGGGCACAGCGAGAAGCTGGCTGGAGATGTGGCTCCAACCACGCTCCTACAAAGCTGAGGCAGCCAGGGGAAGCTGCTGGTGTTAACAGGATGCAGGTTTCTAGAGATCTGCAGACAGCAATTTGTTAGTATAATAACAAATTTAAATAACAACCACGGAGATGTGCACTGGTGGAGCTGCCTGTGTCTCAAAACTCTGTGTGATTTGAATGAGGAGATCCTTCCCTGCCAGGGCTGAAGAGCTGGAGGTTCCGCTCGCTGTCTCAGGCTTGGTGGGATGCCAGATGCTGGCTGCTTCGAGTGCTTGGTGCTGCACAGTGATCTTGGAGCATCCCAGCCACGCTCTGAGCACCCCAGCCACGCTCTGTGGTCCCAGGCAGTGTGCAGGAAAGGATGGGTACTGGTGCATGTCAGGAGGATGAGGACTATAGGCCTTAAAAGAGAGCAGGTATAAGAGAGCCTTGAGCCACAGATGTATATTGCTGTGCATCGTTTTTTCTTCTAGTGCCTCTTACTGCGTCTGTGGGGATGGGTCTCAGGCTGTCCCCATCTCTCTGTTTAGATCATGTTTATTACAGTTCCTGCTGTGGGAGCCTCATATAAACCTGGTTAAAATCAGCCTGGTAGTATCCGTACACACAGTGTACACAGTGAATTGTAGCAGAGTGAGGCAAGTTGATTTGGAGCAACCTTGCATGCCTGGACCAAGCTTTGGACTCT
Source organism: Morus bassanus (assembly GCA_031468815.1). Lineage (NCBI taxonomy): Eukaryota > Metazoa > Chordata > Aves > Suliformes > Sulidae > Morus > Morus bassanus. The sequence goes on from CM062569.1 coordinate 116,488,565, forward strand.
TCTCGTCTCCTTGCGCTGGGTGATAGGCGATGCGTCAGCAGCAGCTAGGCTGTACCCAGCTCCCCGCTCCCCCACACTGCAAACACCCTGACTTTTCTCATCAACCGCTTGACTCCAGCTGGAGGAAACTCCAGCATGAATCAGAGGTTACTTTGCACTGAGGACCAAGGTCAGCATGGAGGGATGACATGAGGGTGTGCAACTGCTGCTCTGGGGCTTGGGACCTGCCAAACATGAGTAATCCAAGCGGTTTTTAAGTTAAGCACGTTCCTAAGTCTTTCCTGTGCTGGTAGGAGGGTGCTCATGCCCTGAACAACTGCCTCATCAGTCAAGCTTTTCTCCTTGGGGTCATGCAAGGCCTCCGCAGGTCTAACAGATGAGCCGAGATGTGCATAGCCGCTCCATGAGGCATTCAGTTACCTAAACGTGTGCTACTGCCAGGTCAGACACAGCTCCTGCTGTAGCACCATGACCCGATACTATCCCAATTGACCCAAAGCATAACAGTTTGATGAGTTCTGATGGCACGTAGCGAACAGCGCAGAAAACACGTAGGCAAGCCTGCATATCTGGGTTCAGCTTTCCAGCTCTGCTGGGGGTTTGCTGGGAATTCAGCCACATCTGCAAGATTAGCTCGAGTGAGCCATGCGTCCTGTGTGGGTAGACATGGGGAGGCTGCTGCTTGCCCTCCTCTGCAAATTGCTGAGAGCTCTGTAAAAGCAGTAGTACTGGTGGTGTAGCCCTGCCGCACACTGGGAGGCTGAATGCCGGTCCCTGCTCTTGCACAGCTGGAGATAGCTGCCTTTAGGAGGAACAGGCACTTGCATAGATGCATCCTCTTTATCACATAGGGCAGAGCACAAGCCACAGCAAAAGATGGCAGAGGTGCAGACCTGCTTCCTCTTCCCCTGTTAAATCTCTCATTTTCTCATGCTGCTGAAGGACTCCCTGATGCAATGGTCACAGACAAGAAACCTGCCATGCTTGGGAACGTGTCTTGGGTTACCTGGAGTAATTAGCAGATGAGGCTATCTAGGAAAGCAGATGTTTCTCTTTGAGTGCACACACAAGGCAAGTCATCATGCCATTGATGACAAACCCAGCTGATCAATGTTATTGAATAAAATTTGATTATTGCATCACTGAAGCACTCAGCTATTCCCCAAATATTCCTCCACAGGGGGCTATCTCACGGGGAGCTTTTGGAGGGAGCTGATAGGCGCACGTGGTCTGTAATGCTTGTGGTGCACAAAATTGAGCTGACTTCTAGATGAGCCCTGATGGCTGGAGCAGTATCGAGAGGTGCCAGCTCTCTTGTGGAGAGATGATTGCTCCGTGACCCGGCCCCTACGAATTTTTGCCATTAGCTGCTAGGTGAAGGGGACCACCCTTGATGCCAGTGCGTCAGCACTGAGTAGCTGGTTGGTAATTTTGGCAGCTAGGCTGTTAGTGGGGAGGGCTGTCTGGCAGGATGAGGTGAACTAGAAAGGTCCATCGCTCGGAGAAGGTGGTATTCACAGGAGACAACAGTTTCAGTGCAGACCGTGGTGCAGGAGGTTCCCAGGACCAGGCTGGGATGCACAGTGGGGCAGGGGTGGTGAAAAACCTGCAGGGAAACCCTGAGCGAGAAGCCTCAGAAAGAACCCCATTTCCTCCTGTTTTCCCCTTGAAATGGGGTAAAATAGTGACCTTTCGTCTGGGGGGTGATTTGGATGGGGGGTTGTCTCATCCTCTGTGTGGGGAAGGCTTTTGAAGCTGAGCTGGACGATCTCTCATCTCTGTGAGGGGAGACAAAACGGGGTGAGGATGAAGAGGATGCTCCCTGCCTCATCTCAGAGCTGGGGACAAGCAGAAAATTCACATTAGGTTCCTGTGAAGCCAGAGGTTTTTTTGACAACACTAACGAACGCATCAGCCTTCCCTGCCACCGCTTAACATTCATGAGGACCCACTACAAGGCTGATTTTGGACTGCCCTAGTGGTTTCCATTTGTTTGGTTTCACTCTATTTCTTTTGCAATTATTTTTTTTCATTGCTTAATGAATTATGCAAAGCCTGTGCTTCTCCAGAGCCTGGGGGAGATAAGCTGCTGGCTATTCCAGAGGGTAGCTACAGCACTACAGCTGTATTTTACATTATCAGGAATGGCTGCATTGTGTCCTGCCTGCAGCCCAAAGGGTTTCTTCTTGGAGGGGCCAGCCCTCCCGCAGGCACCCACCGGAGGGAAGGGGACTCCCGTGATGGTGCTGGGCATGGGGAGCTGTGGATGGGTCCTGTGTGGTCTTCCTTGCCTGCATCCAGTCTCTCCTAAAGGGGCCAGGACAGGCTTAAGCACTGCTGCCAAGAAAGCTGAGACCCAGAGCTGCAGCCTTGACCCGAACATCTGGAAATGCCCCTGATTAATCAGGCTTGGAGAAGACAGGCAGGATGAGCATCCAGCCAAGGCTCCCAGGTGCTGTAGGAGACATGGCTTAAAAAGGGGTGACATGGCTCAAAAAAGGGTCATATGGCTTAAAGGGGGGTGACATGGCTCAAAAAGGGGTGACAAGGCTTAAAGTGGGGTGACATGGGTCAAAAAGGTGTGACATGGCTTAAAGAGGGGTGACATGGCTTAAAGAGGGGTGACATAGCTTGCAAAGATGCTCTTTCCCAGCCCCCTTAAAGCAGTCTCACTGGAAGTGTCTGGCTTCTGCATTCTGCCAAGGCATTTCTCTGTCTCTATCATTTTTTCTTCCCCCTTCGTTAATAAAAACAGATAAAATTGACCCAGCAGATATCACTTGCTTAGCTTTGCACGGGGCTTTTAAAAAGGCTTTTAACAATAAAACCAATAAGGAGAATAAACAGGCAGCCAGCCAGGGGAGGAGGAAAGGTAACAAAAGCAGGGAAGCCTTTGGGAGCAGCGCCAGCCCTGAGCAGTGCCGTGGTGGTGGATGTCCTCCTGGGCCTGTGCTGCTGGCATTTCCTAATGGGGCTGGTGGGGAGGGAGCAGCGAGAGTATCCCAACAGGCATTCAGGATGGTGCTGAGTCCCATGCTGAGAGCTGCTTGCTATCAACTCAGCTATCAACAGCAGTGCAGGCACTGTGAGATGCTGCTCCAACTGTGTGTTCTCTCCCTCTTCCACAGCTGCACACAGCTGGACCAGCCCTGATGGGGGTGCTGGCACAGCTGTCCCCTAGAGACGGTTTTCTCCTGGCATGTGTCCTGGAGCAAGAGGCACTGCTGTGGGCAGGGAAGGGGTGACAGGAGCTCCTCCAGCCATCCCACTGTAACACATCCCCCGATCACAACAGTGTCTGGTAGCTCAGGACCTTCTTCTTCACTTTCTGTAATGCCCTTGAGCCTTAAATGCCGTCTGGGTGCCAGTTCTCACCTCTGTATTTGGTGCATCACGCTTGTCTTTTCTCCTATGACTGCATTCCCCATATGTACCTTTCCCTAAAAAAATGTGAAGTAAGAATAATTTCATAGAATCATCAAATCACAGAACGGTTTGGGTGGGAAGGGACCATTAAAGCCCATCCAGTCCAACCCCCTGCCATGAGCAGGGACATCCCCAACCAGAGCAGGTTGCTCAGAGCCCCGTCCAACCTGACCTTGAGTGTTCCCAGGGATGGGGCATCGACCACCTCTCGGGGCAACCTGGGACAGGGTCTCAACACCCTCAGCGTAAACAATTTCTTCGTCCTGTCTAGTCTGAATCTCCCCTCTTTTAGTTTAAAACCATCACCCCTTGTCCTGCTGCTACAGGCCCTGCTAAAAAGACTGTCCCCCAATTTCTAGGCAGATCATTGAGAAGGGATAAAACAGGTTTAGGGATTACACTATTACTTTAATAGTGATGTAGTACTTAGATCATGCCGTGGCTGGAGGGATTCCTGATGGATATGAGATCATCAGTCCCAGGAGGTCAGCTGCGGAGGGCCAGGAGGGTGGGGAAACTGGATGGGTCTAATGCCCAGCACAGTGCCACATGGATGAGCCCAACTGCCTGACTTGGAAGGAGGCAGAAAACCTCACAGGTGGCAGATTTGGGATAACCCACTGTCCCCACCCGGCAGCGTGCAGCATCCCTTTGAACGGGTCCCTTGGTTAGATGTCAAGTTAGGGTTTATCATCGGTTTGCTTTGTTTCTTAGCTGGCATCCACAGTGGCGTTGCAGGGATGTTTTGCAAAACACTCGGCTGTTCATCCCTCTGTGAAAATGGGCTGAAAGGTTGAGTGGGACTGCTGCTGCTCCCAGGGGAGGAGGGATAGATGGATGTGCTCTCAGAGACCTTCCAGCCTCATTTCCTGGGCTTCTTGGACACCGTGGGCCATCAGACCACCTAATTGCATTGGATAAATGTAAAGCCTGTGGCTTTCACCCTGCAAGCTAACTCCAGCGCTCGTGCTGAAGCAGAGTGGCCATTGCAAGTTTTTCTATTGACACAAGCCACATTTTAGCAGCAGCCTTCCACCCTGCCCCCGCGCCACCTCCTGCCACAGGAGTCCTCCGCCACGGTCATGGTCATGGATAAACACGGCGAAGAGCGGCCATTAAGTGCAGCCCCTTGCAAAGGCTGGACTCTCCCAGGATGGGCTGGGTCTGAGAGGACAGACGGGTCACCTCCGTGCACGCCGCATCTGGGGAGTGCTTTAGGGGTGGGGATGCATCACAGACCCTGGTGCTGTTGGGTTTTAGTGGCTTGGTGGAAAGCAGCTTGGGAAGGGAGGCATGGGAGTCGCCGCAGGGACTGCAGCCCCTGCCACTGAGTTACTCCATGGCATGGTTTGTGTTCGCTCCCCAGCCCACGTTACCTGCCACGCAGTATTTACCTTCAGCCCAAGCACTCTGAACTGATGAAAGCAAGTGATCCCTCAGGGCCTGTTATAAATTAACTGAGGAAACTTCAGCTCCAAAACATTTGCCCTCTTTCATTGCTTACATGAAGGGCAGCTCCCTGCAAGGGTGTCGAGGGAAGGAAAACCTGCCTGCAAAGGGCAGAGGCTGTGCAAATGCAATGCAGCCTTTGGGTGACAGCAGCTGCCTCGGCACCAGTGAGAGTGGCAGGAATTTGCAGTGAGACGATGCCTGCCCTGGCAAAGCCTGCGCTAGGTGCTTTTAGCAGGGTGTCCGTCTCCAGTCTCCTTTCTGGAGGTGCGTAGCCTGGGCTGGTGGCATTGCTTTGCCTCTCCGCGTTGCAAAGGGAGCGCTGGCTTCAGCCCAAGGGCAGTTCCCTCAGTGCATCTCCACAGGCAGCAATGAACAACCTAAAAATCTAAATCTAAAAAGCCAAATGAAAGACTTTAGGTAGCACCTTAGCTTGGTGGGAGAACATAGGGCAAAGGCTGGGGAGCTGAAGCCCATAAATTCAAAGCAGAAGTATGGTGTGAATGCTTATCGCTGAAGGCAATCAGCCATGGAAACCACTTATCTCGCAGTGTAATTAAATGTTGTTGCCTGAATTCTGGGTTGTCTTTTTTTTTTCCTTTTTCCCTGTTAAAAATACATTCTGACTGAGGTACAAGGCATATCTGTGTTTGATTTAGGAGCCTTTGAGTGAAACATGAAAATCCGTGGACTGGGTTGTTTAACAGGTCAGGCTGAGCAATTCTAATAATCCTTTCCAGGCTTAAAAGATAATAATAATAATAATAATAAAAATAATAAATAACCCCACCTATCTTAGGAGGGAAACCATATCACCCAGTTCCTTTGAGCTGTTTTTTTCCTGCCGAGGCTGAGGTGGCTGTAACGCACAGCCATAAGCACAGAGACGTGCATTTTCATTTCACAGCCGGGCTGACTTGCCGCTGTCAGACCTTCACCCGCAAGGTGCTCGACGTGCTCTGGGTGCTCCAGATCCACCACCCACCTCTCCAAAATACTCAAAATCAAACGGCAGTCAGAGAAGCTGAGAGCAGCCTCGGAGGGAGCAATGCCCAGGGATTCACTAGCACACAAAACAGTGTGTTTGTAAAACAAAGAGGCGGGGAAATAAGTTTGTAAAACTCCTGACTAGGTGCCACAGGTTGGTTTGAGTGGTTTTCCATGCACTGGGATAAAACCAGGAGGAGACAGAGGGTGACTGGGCAGACCAGTAGAGCATGGGCCATGGGCTGGGGAACATGGTGCAGAAGTTTGTTCATAGCCTGGAGACCTGGGTGCCCATTCCTTGTCCTGTTAGTGCTGTTTTGGGGGTGGATTTTGGACAGCTTCCAGAGCAGGGTGCCCTCCTTTAATCTGAGGAATATGTTCCTGGCTGGATAGTCTGTCCAGAAAAGACAGAAAGAGTGTGACCCCCTCCCAAAGGTGAGCCATGGCTCGGTTTGTACCTGGGACATGCCAGAGTTTCTCCAGTGATGGACAGCCCAAACGAGGGGTGTTGATTCAGGTGGGTAACCTCTAAGCATCAAAGTCAGGCGGAGGAATCCCAGCCCTGATTCTTCAGCCCCAAACCAAGAGCATCTGGATTCTGTCCTAAACGATTTAGCCAAATCCAGGGGATCTGCAGCAAAATTCAGATCTGAGCCCCTTTCCAAAGCCCAGCCCCAAGAAACCAGGGACTACACCATGAAGGGATTATTTCTGATGGCAGAAAATGGTACCCTGTATCACATTCCCCAGGATTTTAGGCAAAACCCCAAGTGCTTTAAGCAAATTGCATTGGTGGCTCTAGGTAGGTGGGTCCCTGTGGAACTGGAGGTGTGCAAGCACGTGTGCAGGCACGTGTGCAAGGAGTGCTCCCAGGTCGATACGGCACGTCGCGGAGCACGGCAGATGGGAGCCTGCTCCTCCACGCCGTGCATCGCTTGCCAGATTCCCAGGGTTTGCTGCAGCAGCAGCGGATGGGCTGCGGCGTGAACATCCCCGGACAAGCTTCTTGGTGCGGAAAGCTGTCAGCAAGGCTGTTCAGCAGGGATCCTGGAAGACTTTCTAGCCCATCAGACTTACCAAATTTGTTATTTTGCTGCCTGACAAACCTCTAACCCGGGGCGGGGGGAGCCTACACATTATTTCTGTACCTTATCTTGGTAGCCACACTCAAGCTCTGGATCTGCTCATTAGAGAGGACCAAACTGTAGAGCAGGACTTCCCTGTGCTCGGTGCTGTATGTACCCAAAGAGCAAGAGACAGCCTCTGTCCTCCACCCTATAGCCCAAGGATGGGGAACAGAGATTTACCCAAATGATTTTGTGAGAGAGGCAGGGATGCCTCTCCCCCAGCTCCTCCCTAAATGTGGTCTGTGGACAAGCAGAGAATGGTATTTCTGAAGAAGGGGAAAAAAAACCAACCAGGAACTGAGCTCTGGTGGGGTTTCAGGAGGTTTTTCCAGACTCCTTTAAACTCCCAGTTTGTGTTAGATGTGTGTGAACAGAAAAGAGCCTGTGCCTGGACCGTGGTTTATTCTTCTATGGAGATAGTGGAGGGGTTTGGGTTTGTCTTGTACTGGCCAAGGCTCTGGACAGAGGGATCAAAGCTGAGGCTCTGCTGGGGTGGTGAGGATGCACAGACATCAGGTTTCAGGAAGGACCAGGAGGAGCCTTTCAATGCTTAAAGGGGGCTGATAAGAAAGGTGGGGACAGACTTTTTCATAGGGCCTGTAGCGACAGGACAAGGGGTGATGGTTTTAAACTAAAAGAGGGGAGATTCAGACTAGATAGGAGGAAGAAATTGTTTACGCTGAGGGTGTTGAGACCCTGTCCCAGGTTGCCCCGAGAGGTGGTCGATGCCCCATCCCTGGAAACACTCAAGGTCAGGCTGGACGGGGCTCTGAGCAACCTGCTCTGGTTGGGGATGTCCCTGCTCATGGCAGGGGGTTGGACTAGATGGGCTTTAACGGTCCCTTCCCACCCAAACCGTTCTGTGATTTGATGATTCTATAACCCAGGCAGAAATCATGTCCCCTGTGCTTCAGCTTTCTGTCTCCACCTTAGAAGAACCCAGAAGTTCTGATCTTGGCCAAGCAGCTTATCCAATAGTAAACTACCACTGCTTTTAAAAGTGAAGAGTTTCCCTTGAGAAGGTCTAAGCTCTGGTCTCTTTGGCCATCTCTGGGCAGACCCTGGGAACACCGCCTTCTGCTGCGGGGCAGGATGGGGAGTCCTTTGCCTGGCTGAAGCTGCAGATAATAGATGGAACCAGTTTAACATCCAGAACACTGTGGGAGGTTGAAGGGGCTGCTGTGCTCGTGGCATGGAGGACTCTGTCCCCTTCACCAGCGTGTCTGGGGGTAATGTTGGAGAGGAGAGGCTGGGGGCAGGAGCACAGGGCTGATGAATCTCCACCTGCATGTGTTGAGGAGCTCTGAACAGTCAAGGTAGGACAACCTGTCAGGCCAGAGAGGCACGGTGATGGCAGGAGGGAACAGGCAGCTAGTAATTAATCTTGGGATTGCTGGTTGCATTTATCAACCTAGCTAGTACCGGCTAAGGGAGCATCAGAGCAGTGGGAAGGAGCGAGCAGAGAGCAGCACACATGCTGTAAGGGGATGAGTAACATCCCCATGATGGAGAGCCCAAAGTAAATGCAGCTGCAGAATGAGGAGTGAGGCTGGACCATAAGCAAAATGACATCACTATCTTGGGGCCATTTCTAGTTTTCTTTTATATTTCAAGATTTTTTTTCATTTGCTTCCTTGACTCACTGCAGAAATCATCCAGGGGAGAAAAAAATAGCTTAAAAATGAGTGTTGACGTATTGCTGAAAAGTCACTAATTTCTTCCCGTGAAGTTGCTTGATAAGCACTTTCCTTTCAAGACTTTGAATGCGGTCCTGCCACTCCTGTAAGTGATGCAGGGCTCAACCCCGCTGCCTCCGCATCTGGGGCGTCGCATTCCCATCCCGTCAGGCACCGAGAGCAGCTTGGCAAGGGGGTGTGCTTGGCTTTGGGAGGTCACAAGAGACCTGTGACTTGGAAAAGTGAAGGCAGCTCGGGTTGTTTATCCTAGCAGACGGAATTCTTGGCTTGGGAAGCAATACCACAAATGAAAGTGATTTTTATATGTATATATACATACCTACATATATATTTTTAATATATCTATGTATAAATATATAAATGTAAAACATATGTGTTAATATTCATACTATATATATAAAATATTTGGCACCGAGGCACATTCTTCATGAGACCCCTGTAAAACAGCCCTGTCTGCCTTTTTGCTTGGAAAAAGTTAGGTTAGTTAGCCTTTTTTCATAGTCATCTGGCTAGTTAGCTTTTTTCCCATGGTCATCTCCGCTCCATCCCCATTGCCTCTGCAGCAGTTCCCTGAAACAACCCTGACATCTCCCTCCCGTCCTTTCTCCGCAGACCTTCCGCTGGCAGGTGGCAAGCAATATCGACGGGAATGAGATCCTGGAGATCCAGGTGTTCAACTACAGCAAAGTCTTCACCAACAGGTGAGAGCGTGGTCTGCCCTTCCCTCCCACCGACCCCCCAGGTTCTCTCTGGTGGGAAGAGGGAGCTCCTGCTTCAGCTGGAGCCACATCCCTGTTTGGTGTGGAGACTGGAGGGTGAGGAAGACGGTGGTGGTTGATATCTACTGGGAAGGGCAAGGAAGCTCAGACGCAATGTCTCAAGCTCAGCAAGTGAGGTTGGTAACCACCAACAACTAAATGGTGGTCAGTGCCATGTCTATGCCATGGCTTTCCCAAGGTGCTGCCATTTGGTTCAATATGATTTGCATGTGCTTAAGAGAAACTGAAATCTTTTGGTTAATTACCAAGGTGGGAGTCGATACCTAAATATAGTCCCTCAGCTTTTGCAAATTCTGCAACAGTTTATTTATCTTATTCTTGTAATTTTTTTTCTCACATATATACTGTGGTGGTTGCCAGGACTTATGTATTCCATGCAATGCTATGAACATTTTTTAAGGTTTCTTCTGGTCTAAGTTTTGCCCCCACATTAATAATGAACATCAGAGAAGGAAAGTTTGTCTGTCCCGTCTGTCAGCTGTAGTGTATTTCATACATTTCTCCATGCTGTCATTGAAAAAATATGGGAACATTTCACAAAAACATGGGTGGCATACGTGAATTGTCCTACAGAACATTTACACTGACATTAAGGAGGGGAAAGGAAAAAGGGAGCTGAGGAAGGGCTCATGCTTGTGGTTGGACATTGCACTAATGTTTTTGCACTGAAATCCAGTGTCTTCCCCAGCTGGAGCTTGGCAGGGTCTCCTGAACATCTCCCAGACACGTGTTCATGCAAAAGCTTGCTTTAGAGCAAAAATGTGAGGCGACAGAGAGATGGCATGCAGGGCAGGCATGTTAAATATACAAGGTTTCAAAAAAAAAAAAAAAGCCACAAAAAACCTGCAAACAACACAAAAAACCCAAACAACAAACTGAGAGAAAAAATCACCTACCTTTGTCTTGCTTTTAAGTAGGAGCTTGAATAGCAGAAGGAGAGTTGAAGAAACTTGGTTTCTTCAATTGCTCTCTGGGAGGCAAAAGGTAAGGAGCCCCCAGAGGGTCCCAGCCCAGGTGGACGAGTTGGATGGAGAATGGATGGCAGATAGAGGCAGAAGAGTGGTCCAGGGCTTGTGGGGAGATCTCAGCTCCGCCGCAGGAGCCATAGGTAGTACAGGTCACTTTGAGTTGTGTTCAGACCACCTCCTATAGGCACCTTCATTGAGGTAGTGCAGTTCTGGTGGTCAATAAGTTCATGAGTGATGGGCACATGGAATAGGAGATCTGAATCGTTTCGGCAGCCCTGAACTGTCCCAGGATCCCTGTGAGAAGGGACTCCTCAGGGGCTGTGGGCAGCAGACAGACGATGGGAACCCGAGATGGACAGTTGCAGACCTGGAGATCCACCTCCTTCCCCAGCCAGTGTAAGGTCCAGCCTCCAGAACCTACTTTTCCTGTTGCATCCATGACAGCAGTGGTTTTTCTCTGACCGGATGCTCCTTCATTGTCTTCCTTCACTTTCTACTCCCCTGGTGTGAGCAAGCAGCCTGGATACTGCCACGCATTTGCACAGGCTTAGTGCAGCCGGCAGCTGGATGACATGAAGGGACAGAGCATCCCTCTCTCCATCATGGCTTGGAGCTTCATATCTTCATTACCCAGCAGAAGGGAATGAAAAGATGCCAACTGAATCAGATACTTTTACCCTAACAAACTTCTCGTCAGGATGTACCCAATTTACCTCCCGGACAGCAATTCTGAATGCTGTGCACACGAAGAAGCAACCCCTTCTCTCTCTCTGTATCTTAAAACCTGAAGAAAAAATCCACTTGAAAGGTGCAATAAAGAGCAGAAAGTGATTTTCTGTGCCTGGAAATGAAGAACCATCACTGCTCCTCCATGGAACTGGGAATTGGAAAGGCAAGGGCATATCAGCAGGTTGCAGTGACTAGAGGACGGGAAAGTGATCACTCAGGCAATTCCTTCCACTTAAACACTGACCAAAGTATCTTAGAAATTTCCAAATACCCAACACAAAGTAAATATCCAGCTAGTTCAGCCAAATTGCTTAAAGTGCCTTTTTTCCGTTGGTGAGCTGCATATACAAAGAGGTTGGCTGTATCACAGAATCGCAGAATGGCAGGGGTTGGAAGGGACCTCTGGAGATCATCCCGTCCAACCCCCCTGCTCCAGCAGGCACACCCAGAGCAGGGGGCACAGCACCGCGTCCAGGCAGGGTTGGAATGGCTCCAGGGAAGGAGACTCCACAGCCTCTCTGGGCAGCCTGTCCCACTGCTCCGGCACCCTCACAGGAAAGGAGTTTTTCCTCATATTCAGGTGGAACTTGCCGTGTTCCAACTTGTGCCCATTGCCCCTTGGCCTGTCGTTGGGCACCACTGAAAAGAGTCCGGCCCCATCCTCTTGACACCCGCCCTTCAGATATTTATAAGTATTGACAAGATCCCCCCTCAGTCTTCTCTTCTCCAGGCTGAACAAGGCCAGGTCTCTCAGCCTTTCCTCATAAGGGAGATGCTCCAGGCCCCTGATCATCTCCATAGCTCTCCGCTGGACCCTCTCCAGCAGTTCCCTGTCCTTCTTGAACTGGGGAGCCCAGAACTGGACGCAGCACTCCAGATGTGGCCTCACCAGGGCAGAGCAGAGGGGGAGGAGAACCTCCCTCGACCTGCTGGCCACACTCCTTTCAATGCACCCCAGGACGCCGTTGGCCTTCTTGCCCATGAGGGCACTTTGCTGGTTCATGGTCAGCCCCCAACCTGTGCTGGTGCGTGGGGTTGTTCCTCCCCGGGGGCAGGACCCTACACTTGCTCTTGTGGAATTCCATGAGGTTCCCCTGGGCCCAGCTCTCCAGCCTGTCCAGGTCACGTTGGATGGCAGCACAGCCTTCTGGTGGAGCAGCCACTCCTCCCAGCTTGGTATTGTCAGTGAACTTGCTGAGGGTACACTCTGTCCCCTCGTCCAGGTCACTGATGAATATATTGAACAGGGCTGGACCCAGCACAGACCCCTGGGGAACATGGCTAGTTACGGGCCTCCAACCAGACTCTGCCCCATTGATCATGACCCCCTGAGCTCTGCCCTTCAGCCAGTTCTCAATCCACCTCACTGTCCTCTCATCTAACCCACACTTTCCTAGCTTGTCTGTGAGGAGGTTATCGGCTAGCCAAGAGCCACATCTGCTTCCAAGATGACCTTCTCTTTTGTCATTTTCATCCATTTGGACATTTCCCTCAGTTTGTCTTTGACTCGTGAGGGCCTGGGCTGCTGCAGAGGAGCACATGCTGATGGGCCTTACCTTTGGGCAGCAATTGCTGATGCTGCAGGGGAGCAGGCTGCAGCCGCGTACCAGCATCCTGGCTGGGTTCGCACTGCCCAGGATGAAGCCTGCATCTCTTTATCTTCTGCTGCGGTCTCAGCTAGCTCAGCTGGTGCTTGCATGCTGCAACCCCATCTTCAACATGAACTGAGCCGTGCCATTAACTTTATTCCTCACCAGATCTGCAGTGAGCAGCAATCTGGTTCCAACACCCCATGAGAATTGCCTTCTTCCATCAGTTTAGCCCCCCTTGGTACAAAGAAACCCCCACGTGCTGTGGTCCTTGTCCCAGGGACCCAGGACTCTGAGCTGAGGCAGCCAGGCTCCCCCGTCGTGGTGTCCAGAGCACATGAAGCCAGGAGCGTCCCTGCCCATTGCTCGGCGGGTATTTTCTGCTCTCAAAAGCACATTTGTAGTCAAAGCACCTCTCAGTCTTGTTTTTGAGAAGGCCGTTCTTGGCACCTCTCGTTGCACAGTGACTTTTACCATCTCAAATCATCTTTGCAGCTCTTTATGCCACTAATGTTCAACTTTCAGCATCCTCCCTCTAAAGTACAGGCACAGCCTGGATGCATCCACTTCTGCCCTGCATCTCCCCAGCCCTGCAGACTGAGGGTGAAACACATCTCTCTTCTCCCCCATCCCTCCTCCGTTTGTGCAGTTATGGATTAATTGGTGGTTTATTCACCGTGCTGGGCTGCTGGTGCACTGCACTCTCTGGAGCTGTTGCGTTCATGGAAGTCGGATCCATTTTCTGCCAGCCTGAGGTGCAGATGCTACTTCTTGGAAGTGTTTTTGGTGCACAAGTGCCCTGTTTGTTTGGCTCAGGCACATCTCAAGGTCCCCGCTGCTCTGCGTGGCTGCCTCCACTTCCTCCTGGTTGACTGCTCTGTCAGTCTTCACAGTATTTGAAAATTTGATTGTAAGTTATTTTTACATCCCAGTCACTGATGTAGTAGTCATGGGCTTAATAGCAAAATTGCACCATAGCACTGTCATTCAAAGATGATTCTCGGCTGATGTCCTATTTTTAGAGTTTCTCCATTAATCTGCTCTCGTTAGTGTGTAGCACTGACAGCAGGCGGTGTTGAACCAAACATGTTGTAAGAACCTGCTGCTTTCATGCGGTTACCAAACAAACTGACTCCAAAGAAGGAAACCAACCTTGTTTTGACAGGCTCTATCTCCTCATAAACCTACCTTGAATGTCATTAATTACACTCCCATTTTTAATTGCTTATTCATTGAATCCTGTACATGCTTTCCTATTCTTTTCCTAGGACGGCTGCCAGGTTAGCCCAGCTCTCCCCATTCACCCTGTATGAACTCTTTGCTGTGCTGGCATTTCTCTATAATTCCAACTTTGTTAAAAATTTCTATCAGTGGATCAGAGGCTGCTGATTCAAAAGAACCGTGATGATTACTCACAAACTACCCCTGGCCTGCAACAACCAACACAAATATTTATCCAGCATATTCACCTACTTCGCATCATTATGGGCTGGAAGAGGAGCTGCTGCTCCTGTTTCTGGGGTGTGTTTGCCTTGAAATCATAGAATCATCGAATCACAGAACAGTTTGGGTGGGAAGGGACCGTTAAAGGCCATCTAGTCCAACCCCCTGCCATGAGCAGGGACATCCCCAACCAGAGCAGGTTGCTCAGAGCCCCGTCCAGCCTGACCTTGGATGTTTCCAGGGATGGGGCATCGACCGCCTCTCGGGTCAACCTGGGACACGGTTTCGCTAAACAATTTCTTCCTCCTGTCTAGTCTGAATCTCCCCTCCTTTAGCTTAAAACCATCACCCCTTGTCCTGCCGCTACAGGCCCTATGAAAAAGTCTGTCCCCATCTTTCTTATCAGCCCCCTTTAAGTATTGAAATGCAGAGCTCGTCCTCCCCAGCAGCCAGACCCCGGGTAGAGTCTCCTCTCGCCGCGCTGTGGGATGCAGCTGGACCAGCCATGCTTCAGAGCAGCATCAGATCAGCTGCCTGGGGCAGTGGTGGTGTTCAGCACAGTGGTGGAGTATCCAGCACCTCCCTGCAGAGGTTTGCCAGAGTTTAATTACCTGTTCCACCTCTCTTTGCTAAATTAAAAAGCTCTTCAGGTTAGAAACGGTTTCCTCATGTTGGCATTTACAGGCAGTGGTAAAATGAACCCCAAAGCCTGTCTGTGGCAGTGTGCATTCAGTCTGTCCCTCAGCAATTAAGAGACCCAGCACAGCGTGCTCTCCTTACAGCCCATCTGTGCTTTGGGCCACCGGAGCAGCCCAGCCCAGGAAAGGAGCTGGGATCAGAGAGCCCCTTCAGCAAACACCAAACAAGACATCTCCCCTGGCATTAGTGGGAAGCAGAATCCCAAAAGTGGCTTTGTCTCCTCTCACTGCATTGTAGGTGTCCATGGGGAGTTTAGGCTCAGCTCAAGTGCCCACACAGGTCTCCAGTGCCCTTGAGTATCCAACTTCTGGAAGGACCCATGTCTCCTGTAGATCCAAAGTTGTATCTGCCAGCCCTGTGTTTGTCTCAGACATCCCAGGACATCTGTCTGGCAACATGTACTCATGTTTACGTGATGGAGCTGAACCCCCAATGGCTGGAGAGGGGTCTGGGAGAGCCAGGAGCAGCAAAGCATGCCCTGCTCCAGGGCGATGTGCTTTGGGCACAAAGAACTGAGAACTGGCTGTGGTTGAAGGATAGGCTGAAAAGGCTGAAGTTCCCTGAAGGAGAAGACAACCAGGACCCCAAACGAGGCAACGACAGGAGAGCTTTAGTCCAACCCTATAAGCTGCCTACTGACGGAGGAAGGAGTACTCTTCAGACCTGAGCATCCATGGCAGAATAGACTACTTCAAGTCATAAATATAAAGGGATTATCTGGGGATTTCTGTTCAGACTCACAGCACTTCTCCTGCTGGCTAAGAAATGTCTACACCAGGATATTAGTGCCAAGGCCCAGGCAATGAACCTGGCCCCAGCCCAGCCCAGGCAGCTGGTGATGAGAACCTCCCTCAAGGAAATGCAGGGAATCTGTGGTGCAAAAAAAAAAAAAAAAAAAAAAAAAAAAGCCCAAGGTCACAAGCCAGAGCTATAACTACAACCCATTCTTCCTGCACAGAAAGGAGTTGTAGGAGGACAGACAGACATAAATCTTAGAGAAGAGGGAGGGGAGTGGGGAGAAGCAGAGCCCTGGCACTGGGGTTTGGAAAGGTGAGCTGTGGTCTCTGTGAATAATTCACATCCAATTGATTAGTCCTATTTATCAAAGCCCCAGATAAAGGCATGACACCTGATGCAGGTCCACCCTGAATAATGGAGCGGGCCGGTGCTGAGACGTGGCTGTGTGGCTCATTGAGTTGCTTTGTTTCCTGCCTCAGTGGCCATCAGCATGCAGCTAATTAGCTGGTAAGATAATCCTTTCCTGGCCCAGCCAGGTGCCTCAGTCTCCTTACAGCAGCTGATTGCATGCTGGCTCCTCGGAGGGGCTGTGGGCTCCAGTGGGTCTTGGCTCTGGGACAGTGGCTGTCCCTGGGAGCTGTTCCCCAGGGTGCCGCATGTCTGAGTGCCCAAAGAAAGGGGCAGAGCATGGAGGAGGGGAGATAGTTCATGAGGACAGCTTGAATGGGCCAGACCAGCAGTGCCATGAGCCCAGAAACCTGTCTTCTGCCCCTGACCAGATAGGGCATCCCCAGGCTGGGAAACTCTCCTCTCCAGCCAAGACCCATCCAAACTACCCCAGGGATGCCCTGACCCAGTGTGGGTGGATGAGGGGCAGTGCCACATTCTGCCTATGGTTAATTTACTAGTGTAGATGCAGGTTGAAAATGCTCCACACAAGATGAGGACCAATAATCATGGGTCCTTCATACCTGTCCTGCAGATGTGAGATGCTTCATCTGATGCCACATATCCCATCCTGGAAAGCAGGTGCTGAAGCCAAATAACTGCTGCAGGGTGGGATGACCTGGGCAGAAACTGAGTTCCTACTGGAACTCAGTTCATCTCTGTCCTTGATTCCTGGAGGTTCGAGGTGGTTTTTTTTCCTCTATGTCACTGTTTTCCTCTATGTAGTGATTCGAAGTGGTTTGTTTTCCTCTGTGTCACTCCTGGAGGTGGTTTGAGAAGCAGCTGAGGGGGCTGGGGGGGTTTAGCCTGGAGAAGAGGAGGCTGAGGGGAGACCTTATCGCTCTCTGCAACTGCCTGAAAGGAGGTTGTGGTGAGGTGGGGGTCGGTCTCTTCTCCCAAGTCACTAGGGATAGGATGAGAGGAAATGGCCTCAAGCTGCGCCAGGGGAGGTTTAGATTGGGTATTAGGGAAAATGTCTTCACTGACAGAGTGGTCAGGCACTGGAACAGGCTGCCCAGAGAGGTGGTGGAGTCACCATCCCTGGGGGGGTTCCAAAACGGTGCAGACGTGGCACTTGGGGACATGGTTTAGGAGGCCTGGGGGTGCTGGGTTGGCGGTTGGACTTGATGATCCTCAAGGTCTTTTCCCACCTTAATGATTCTTTCTTTTCTGGTCCCTGGGGAAGACCTACAAAATACCTTCAAGATGGGTGAAAATTTGTAGCATGTGGTCCCACAGTGAAGGGCCCTGGGAGGGGGAATATGCAGGAGACAAGTGCATGATGTGAGGTCCCAGATGTGGATTTGAGTGTTTCTGAGCAGGAGAAGACACTGTGGGACACATATGAGTGATGTGGCATGGAGGACTGTAGGCACAGGAGAGGCAGAGATGCAAGAAGCAAGTAGAGGCAGCAGCCAGGGCAGCATGCCATGCTGGTGAGACATTAGAGAGGATGGCTGTGTGGTCCTGCAGCCACAGAGCATCATCCCTGAGGCAGAAGGTCTGGTCTGTGCTGCTGCTCCCATCCCTGACCTGCTGGGACAGGCTCCCATCCCTGACCTGCTGGGACAGCCTGGACAAACCTCTTCTAGGCCACATGTTTTCCTTGTGCATAAAACAAGGACAGTACCAGTCAACGACCACATCCCTTAAGGATGAGGAAGGCTGCACAAAAACTAAGAGCTCTTGCTTCGAGGTAGCTTGTTTTCCTCTATGTCACTGGTTTCCTCTCCAGGGCAAGAAGCAGTAACTGGATCTGGCCAAAGGCTGAAAGCCACGTTACAAACCCGTCGGCTCCAGGCGATGCAGGGATGGGGGCACAGATAACATCCCCCTGCAGAAAACCGATACTCACGGGGAAGAGGCAGGAGCTGGCTCTCCTTACCTGACAGAGAGACAAAGAGATGAATACCAAAGACTTTTAATACAGCACTGTGCTCTCCAGGATAAAAATAGAGCTTTGTTTTGTCCTTTGTAGTCTGGCTTTTCCAGCAATTAAGATCTTTTCAGAATTCAAGTCTTTTGTATGAAACTGCCTTCAACTTGCAGAAACCAGGGTGCTCACCGTTTCATCCGCAGAAAATAATCTGCTGCAGCATCACTGTAGAGAGTATAATGGAAAAAATTATTAACTCTACCGCGGTAGGTTTCCTCTCCTGTCTGAGTGCCCTCCCCGTGCAGAGCAGCACTCAGACTCCAGGCAGGTAGGCAGTTGCAAGAGCTGTGTTTTGCAAACCAGAAGGTGCCACGGTTTCCTTGAAATGGTGCTTGGACCACAGCTGGGCAAGCCTTTCTGCTGCCCAGCTTGCTTAACCATTCCAGAGGTCTGAGCTGCAGCCCTTGGAGCATCGTCAGTGGTGTGGGAGATTCAGTTCTCCCCAGTTTCTTCCCTCTCAGTGTGGAAGATCCCAGGGACACCCTGAGGTTGCATCCAGAGGTCTGCATCTGACTCACCAGACCACTGGATGAGTGATGCCCCCGCTGCACCCATCAAGATGTTATTGTTGTCTAGAGAATTGCTAAAAGATAGAAAACAATTAAATCTTTTTGAATGCAAGTAAGTATGCCTGTAACCCAGGCAAAATGTTTACATAAGATCATGACATGCCTGCCTCATGCTTCATTTGCCTTTGTCTCTGTCCAAAACAACTTTTTAGAGTCCCGTCCTAATCTCACCAGTAAGACAAAAAAATTCATATGGGAAGGTCTTATGGGATTTGGGGGCCACCTGCACAACTTAGGGTTTATGTTTGTCATTTTGATATGTGATTCAGATCCCCAAACTTTATTGTGTGTAGTCTGGACCAGGCAGGTCTCTTGGAGGGAATCTTACGCCTGTCTCAGTAGTTGGAAGCAATCCAGTAACCCTGATCATCCGAACATCATTAAAACAAGTTTCTCTACTAATCCTTTCAGCACTAGAAACACAGAAAGTTGCTTTCCAATGCTGTTATGGGCTGTCTTCGCAACAAGCTGTTGGTTGTGAGAGTCCTTTGGTTTTGTGTTATTTAACTGTGCAGGAGCAAAAAGGGTCCAATAGAATGGACAAAAGTTCTGGAACAGCTTTATATGAGGAACTATAAATTAAATCAGTCCAGTTCAAAAGAGGACGTAATGAATAACCACAGGGTTAAACTGGGGAGGAAGCAGTTATTCATCATCTGTTTCAGTAGAAAAACTTGGAAGACTTGAAAAGGAAGATAGGGGGAGCAGGCTCAGGATGAAGTGGGTCTTCAGGTGATTTTGGGTGGGCTGTGGAGAGCCCCACCACGAGATCTGGTGGGTGCTGAAAGCTTACATGTTCAAAACTGAATTTGACATCTTCATGGAAGAAAAATCTGTGTGAAATTATTGAACGCGAAGATAACCCCTCTGGCCCCAGGAGTCCTAAGGGGGACATTTTACATAGGCCAGAAGCCTCATACTTGGGATGACAAGGTTTGATGAACTGTGGTCCTTCTTGATGTATCTGGGTTATCATTACAAACAGATTTGTCCTCCTGAGAGCCCAGGCTTTCCCATCCTCCTGATCCATGGGCTGCACTCCTTCTTTTCATGCTTTTTCTTAAACTAACACTTTTTTCTTCCCCGTTTTCCATTGCACTTCTTGAACTGTGGGATTATTCACCTCAGAAGAAGGTCCTAGTCCAACTTCTTTTCCAGTTGATGCAAAATGGGCATGGTGGGGATCTGTCCAGCAAGCAGGGTCTCCTCTCACATAGCCCTCCCCAAAGTAGGGTGGGTGCCAAGTGCTCCAGAGCCTGAGTTTCATAAAGCTCAGCTTACCTTCCCAGCCCTTAGGGCTGGTGTCTTTGGTACACCTACACCTGCCTGGTCTACAAGCAGATGTATCATCTACCTGAAACCTTTCTCCTGCACAAAGCCCCTTGCAATGGGATGGCTGCAGCAAGCAAGTCTGAAGTCTCATTAAGACTTTCTAGCATCAGCCTCTGTGGAAGGTAGAAGATAGATGGACAGATAGATGTGATAGGTTGTGACCTGAGAGGACTGATGTCACCAGGGGCAGCAACCTGGAAAGGTAGAAGTTTCCGTACCATGTCAGAGGTGCAAGCTAATCAGCGAGATGTCTACAGAGGTACCAGCTCAGCCTTTCTGCAAGTGATATCATGTCATACAAGTTGTCCAGTTTCGCAGGCAAGGCTGGCACGTGAAAAAAAGAGCTGAAATGCTGAGGCCCGTGGAGGAGGGAAGCCACAGAGACAGAGATGAGCAGAGTCCAGACTTCCCAGGAGGGGCTGCAAATCATCTTGGCTCGCCAAGAGCCAGAGCAAAGCCAGCAGGGGAGAAGGCAGCTGGGATGGCTGGCTCAGCTCAAGTTGGACACAGCCAGCAAGTGATAAATGTGGCTTGTGTAGTGCAGCCCGTGCAGAGGAAGAGGTTTGAGCCCTTTCTTTCATTTTTTTATTACCTCCTGAGGCAGGCTAGATGTTTGGCTACTAAAGGAAATTATACTTTGCTGACTTTCAAACCCTTTTCTTTTTGTAACGCTAGAAATTCAGATCCTCTGCCTGGAGGTCTGCAGGAGTTTGTGTTTGGGTGCTTTCAAGAGGAAACCTTCCTTCTTCTCTGGACTGATCCCCACCAAAATCATTTTGCATCACCAGGAAAACACATTTCATTAAGATCTCCAGCAGCAACAGGACAATTCCCACTGCCCAGCTTTAGCTGCCTGTAACCTGGGCATGGGGTTTAAGTCCAGTAGTCAGCAGAGCAAGACCAGAACCTCCCATGAGCATTTTCTCCTCTACTCAGATACATCTAAGGCATCTGGGATGGATTTCCCTTGAGCTGGGACAGTCCCTGCTTTTGAGCACGGAGAGCTCAGGGACTAAAGGTGAACTGCAGAATAGCTACGAGTAGGTGGGATGGACCCTTCCCCAGGGAGAAAGGAAAATGAGCAATCATCAGTGCGTTTCAAACCCTGATGATTCTGAGCTGCATCAGGACTTTTCACTTTTTGGGGTTTGGTTTGGTTTTGTTTAACACATTTTTGGTCATTGAGCAAAGTCTATTTTGGAGAAAGGGAGTCTCTGAAGATTCCTCAGCTTTACATTTAAGTTTTAAAAGCACACAGAGCATAGGTGGGCTTCCCACAGACCCCAGCAAAGGCTGGATCTGATATCCCTGGGCAACTTGGGTGTCTGGAAAAGGGAAAAAAGGAGAAGAAGAAAGCACTTCTGTTATTCCTTATGCAAAGACACAAATATACCTGACCTGACACCATTTTTTCACATCTAAGGTAGCTTTAAAATGACCTCTGGGCAGGATCTTGAGCGCAAAGTCCTCCTTGGAGGTAGCCTGAGACATTCATGAGTTACATTGATTTCCATATAGCTTCTAGATTCATGCAACTGAAAATCCAAGCCCTCCTTTGCTTGAAAAGTGAGTTGAAAAGTTGAAAAAAGTGATTTTTTTTTTTTTAACTAGCCATTGCAGCATTTTCTAGCATTATAATTTCTCTGTCTCCCAGCACATGAGGATGCATGTGCTGGACATGCACCAGGGGCTAAGCTGTGGGCAGCTTGCCTCTAAGAAAGGTTTCTTTGCTGTGGGACCATCTTACTTCGCACCAGCAACCCACAGCAGTGGCTGTCCTTTAGCTCTGTGATGCCTTCCAACCAGGCCAGACTGGCTGGGAGACCAGAGATATGTGAGGGGTCCAAAAATGGGTGATGAGGAACGAGAGAGCTGCTCTGATGAGCAGCTGGGTAGGTCTGTTTGGTCTCTTAAACTCATTGGGGTACCTGGAGGTGGAGGCAATGGCTCTCTGGGAGCTAAGGCTGGAAAAGCAGAAAGTAAATGAGCTGAAAGGGAGTTGCTGTTGGATACCTGGGGGGTCTGACTGTACATTTGGAAGCTGCAGCGCTTGCATTTATGTACAAATCAGTGTTTGGGCAATACTGATAAATGCAAACCATTTCCTCCGGCAGCTTATGCGATGAATGCCCTGGAGCTTGGTACAAAATGAAGACCCTTTTTCACTGTCTAGCCAAATCACAGCTTCATCTGTAATCATCTGACTCTTTAAGTTAAAGCTTCCTAAACCACTTCCCTCCTAATTATCCCCTTTGCACCGAGCCTGTGCAATAGGCAAGTCAGAGCTTACACTTGCAAGCGTATGTAATTATTATTGTTTTGTTAACGTTTGGATAACCTGGTGAAATGTAGGACACAACAGCAGTTCCAGCTTAGCAGCCTCCAGATATTAAAAGTTGCTTCAGTGAATTAACTTTTTTTCAGCAAACTCTCGCAAAAATTCTCATTAAATATAAATGGATTTTCTTTTCACCCTGCAAGACAAGTGGAATAGCATAACGAGTGCCAGTCAGCCCTGTCGTATTGAAATACATCCTGTCAGGTAGCTATTTTGGAATGAGATTACAGATCTGGTTGCTAAAGTGGTAATTTGGGTATACTTAGACTTTTGCACTGTGTTTGACTTGGTGTCACGCAATATTTTGATTAAGAAATGAAAATTCTGCAAAAATTTGACATGGCGGGTGCTGAAGGTGTTACACATGTGAGCGGCGCTCGGGAGTGACTGCAAGGATTCGTCACCGAGGATGCTGGCAGCCGGCAGAGCCCTGCGGGGACCAGACCTTGTACAGCAGTTCACATTTGCCCACGTGCAGGGAGCGGTTATGTCTAGCAGCATGGGCAAGGACGCCAAGCGTGGGGAAGCCATGTCTAGGGAAGCTGGCAGGGAGCTGCTACGATTGCTTGGCAGCCCAAGAATAACAGCGTAAGTGCTTCAGTGCGGTCTGAAAAAAAAATAGGTGTCTAGTTTCAGAGCCCACTGCTTCCGAAAGGTGCTGGAAAAGTGGGGTTGATTAGAGAGGAGCAACTAGAATCATTAAAACCTTAGCAGATCTGCCTACGCTGAAGTCATCAGCAGCTCTGTTTGGCTTATTAGTAAGGAAAGGGAGAGGTGGCCTGATCATGGACCAAGAAGTGGGAATTTGATGGCTTTCAGAGCTGACAAATCCACAGGGGGTCATCAACTCAGCAGATTTTAGCTGAGTAGGGCTGAGTCGTGTGGTCGTCTAAGCCCCATTGACGGTCCCAAAGATCAGCATCTCCCATGATCACTTCTTTGAGCAACCCAGGCATTGGTCATGTCCCTGTGCTGTCTGTTTTGCATTGCAGAAACCCATTAATTCAGGGCAGACCATGCACGGGGCAGGCATTTGGGAGAACTGCTCTCCCTCCCCACCATGCCTCCAGGTTGGAGACTGTGTGCCCCAGCTGTCCCCGAGAACCAGGAGCCCCCAGATCTCCTCAGCCCTCTTTACAGGTTGAGCAAGGCAGTGCTCGGTGTGTAATCTGGGTGGTAGCCACGGTGCAGGAGTTCAGAGATGCTGCTTTGGGTTGTGGGGGGTGTAATCAAACCCTTTGGTGTTTGCAGGTTGCAGTGCCAGGGGGTGGGGAAGGTGTCCTGGCAGGGGGGAGGCAGCAGGGAGATGCAATGGCTCCTCCTGCCTGCCCCCTTCCCCGCAGCCGCGATATTCCTGGTTTTCTTTCAGACACTCTGGAATATGATGAGCTTTGTAAGTTAGTTTGGGTGGGGAGCAGATGAGGCTGCAGGGTTGGGTTCTATAATGGCTCAGCATGATAACTCTTTTTTTTTCCCCTTTTTTTTTTCTCCTGTTTCATATCAGATTACAACCCTCATTTCAATTCCACAACTTTGATTTGGGTCTGACCCATTCTCTCCATATATCCTAGTGCCCTATGCAGACATCACCAGGGTCCTTTTCCATCCCAAGCCCTCAGCTGGGTTGGCCACGGCCAGGCGGGGAAGCTCTCCTCTCCAAACCGCCCTGGGGCTGCCCAGCCCTGGGCTACCCCCTGCCCCTGCATCCCTGCGATGGGCTGGGGATGATGCATTGGCCTGGCCAACCCTGGCAGGCAGCATCCCAGTGTGGATGGGCACAGGACAGTGCCCAGGCAGCACTTAATTCCCTAATTTAGATGGAGCCAACAACTCCAAGTGGTTCAGGAGCAGGAGACCAGTTCTGCTTGAGGTCTTTACTGTAAGCGCAGGTTGGATCCTCCCTTGGGCAGCTGAGCCTTCATTCCAGTCTCCTGGGCTCTTGCAGGCCTGGCAATGGGTTAAAAGTAGTGGCATCCCTCTGCTTTCCCACCCTACTTTGTGAGGGGTGTCCAGAGGTGGGGACCAAACCAGGAGAGAGATGCCATGATTTGCCTTTTGTCACTTCCCAGGATCTGATGATGGATGGATGGAGATGCCACCCCCCCTACCAGAGGCTCTCCCTGGCTGCAGGAGCCCAGGGAGCAAACAGCATCCAAGGGACACTAGGAGAGAAGAGGGGACAGGACTTCATGGGCTGGAGGATGCTTTTAGCAAAGCCAGACCAAGATGGACATCTTGGCCTCAGAGCTCTTGCTCAGAGGGAATGGGCACTTCAGTGCTGACAATGCCTGGTGGGGTTCACTGTCCCCCCAGCCACTGTCTCTCCGGAGCTGCACCAGGCACACAGACAGCTTCATTGAAAGAATGTGCTGCACGGGCAAAGAGCAAAGCATGTCATGGGGTGTGCAGCAGCCCCAGGCTGCCCTGATGTGAGGCTTTGCACAAGCCCTAAGCACCGAACCAGCCAGCCTGGGTTTGAAACAAGAAACATTCCTACAGTCTGATAAAATTACAAGTGACCCAGAAAAAATCCCTCTCTTTCCATCAGCAGAAATGCCAGGGAAGGGTGCAGGGCACATGATGAATTATGAAACACTTGGAAATGAAAGGCTGTGTAGACAAGTGCTGAATATTTCATTCCCTCTTGCTTGGGTCTTGCCTGCCCGGGGAAGTGGGTTGGGAGGGGTCCGAAGAATGAGTGTGTTATCCCAAGCCTAACGCAGATGCATCTTCCGAATAATTCACACGCTTGCAGATGAGCTGGCCCGAGGTCTGCGAGCAGAGCTGGGGAGTGCAGAAGTACGTAAGTCAGGCTAAAGGGTTGCAAAGACGTGCTAAGAGGATGGTGAAAGGGCCTGCATCTCACCATCTTCTCAGGAGATGGGAGCATCTGCTCTCTGCCTGTTGCCACCATCCAGATATTGTGGCTGGGGAAAAGCTGTCACAGAGCTAGGACTGGCTCTGACATACCTGCTTTTATACGCTCTGTGGTAGCAACAGCCTGCAATTCCAAGCACTCACAGGCAGCGTGCGCTTTCGACTGTAGCTTAGCTGGGGAGAGCACCGACGTGCTGGAGATGGATGTGATGTTGCTCCAGCCTCTGGGCTTCTCTCGGGTGACCATGTCCCAGACAGAAGCAGCATTGCAGCAGGTCACAGAAGCAGGAGGTGCCTGGAAAGTCAGTTTGGGGGGTCAGGAGGGGCCTGTGGCTCTCTGCTGCAGCTGGGGCATGTGCTCTCCTGATGGGTACCTCTGCCTGGGACATCCCCACTGCCCTGTTCTCATGCGGAGATGTTGCCTGACTCTGGGGTCTCCCCCGTCAGCCCCAGCTCCCTCCATCCCACAACCATGCTCCTGAGCAAGCACAGGAGGGTTGTGCACAAAATGCCTCTTGAAGATGTTTGCACCCTGTTTTCTCCTGGCGTTTTTTTCCCCACTCTTCTTGCTATTTGCTTTGACACGCCAGATCTAGATGCTCTCAGGCAGAACCACCATAGGGTTGTGTGGCTGCTACCATGCCATAAAGCCTTGAGCAACTCTCATACCCCTCCTGGCAAAGCCACAAGAGCTACACTGGAGAAACCCCGCAGTTACTCCTGTTTCTAAGGTGGTGTTGGTATTAAGATGTGTCATGTCATGAGATGGGCTGAACTGTGGCCAGAGCTGCCAACCGTGGGGGCTTCATTGATTGTAAAGCATCAGGGAAATGCACATGCATTATTGCTGCTGTGGAGCAGAACCATGCTTTTTCACACCAGCCTCCCCTGTGCCCTGTCCCACCACCAGCAGCAAGGGGGTTTAGAGGAACCAGAAGTGCCCCTTGTTCCCCCAGCTGTATCCTCTAGCATACGTTTAGGTATTTCCCGTGGAATGGAGTTCCCTGGAAGCAACCAATTCATGGAATCATAGAATCGTTTGGGTTGGAAAAGACCTCGAGGATCATCAAGTCCAACCATTAACGTAACACTGCCAAGTCCCATTAAACCATGTCCCCAAGTGCCACGGCTACATGGTTTTTGAACCCCTCCAGGGATGGTGACTCCATCACCTCTCTGGGCAGCCTGTTCCAGTGCCTGACCACTCTGTCAGTGAAGACATTTTCCCTAATATCCAATCTAAACCTCCCCTGGCGCAGCTTGAGGCCATTTCCTCTCGTCCTATCCCTAGTGACTTGGGAGAAGAGACCGACCCCCACCTCACCACAACCTCCTTTCAGGCAGTTGCAGAGAGCGATAAGGTCTCCCCTCAGCCTCCTCTTCTCCAGGCTAAACCCCCCCAGCTCCCTCAGCTGCTCCCCATCACACTTGTTCTCCAGACCCTTCCCCAGCTCCGTTGCCCTTCTCTGGACACGCTCCAGCACCTCCATGTCCTTCTTGTCCCGAGGGGCCCAAAACTGAACCCAGCATTCGAGGGGCGGCCTCACCAGTGCCGAGCACAGGGCACCATCCCTGCCCTGCTCCTGCTGGCCACACCATTGCTGATACAAGCCCGGATGCCGTTGGCCTCCTTGGCCACCTGGGCACACGGCTGGCTCGTGTCCAGCCGGCTGTCAGCCAGCACCCCCAGGTCCTTCTCCGCCGGGCAGCTTTCCAGCCGCTCTTCCCCAAGCCTGGAGCGTTGCATGGGGTTGTTGTGACCCAAGGACAGGACCCGGCACTTGGCCTTGTTAAACCTCACACAACTGACCTCGGCCCATGGATCCAGCCTGTCCAGATCCCCCTGCAGAGCCTTCCTGCCCTCGAGCAGATCAACACTCCCGCCCAATTTGGTGTCATCTGCAAACTGACTGAGGGTGCGCTTGATCCCCTCGTCCAGATCATTGATAAAGATATTAAACAAGACTGGGCCCAACACTGAGCCCTGGGGAACACCGCTCGTGACCAGCTGCCAGCTGGATTTAACTCCATTCACCACAACTCTTTGGGCCCAGCCATCCAGCCAGTTTTTACCCAGCAAATAGTACGCCCATGCAAGCCATGAGCAGCCAGTTTCTCCAGGAGAATGTTGTGGGAAATGGTGTCAAAGTCTAGGTAGGCAACATCCACAGCCTTTCCCTCATCCACTAACTGGGTCACCTTGTCACCTAGAAGGAGATCCCATTAGTCAAGCAGGACCTGCCTTTCGTAAACCCATGCTGACTGGGCCTGATCCCCGGTTAGCCAGGACTGCAGGTAAAGCATGGAAAGCAGCTTGGTGAGCACCTCCACCAGCTCCCTCAGCACCCTTGGGTGGATCCCATCTGGCCCCAGACACTTGTGTGTGTCTAAGTGGTGTAGAAGGTCACTAACCATTTCCCCTTGGATTATGGGAGCCCCATTCTGCTCCCTGTCCGCATCCTCCAGCTCAGGGGGCTGGGTACCTGGAGAACAACTGATCTCACTATTAAAGATTGAGGCAAAGAAGGCATTAAGTACCTCAGCCTTTTCCTCAGACTTGGTCACTTGTTTCCCCCAGCATGCAATAAAGGATGGAGATTTTCCTTAGCCCCCTTTTGTTGTTAATGTATTTCTAGAAACATTTTTTATTGTCTTTTACAGCAGCAGCCAGATTAAGCCCTAGGTGGGCTTTGGCCCTTCGAATTTTCTCCCTGCATAAACTCACAACATCCTTGAAGTCCCCCTGAGTTGTCTGCCCCTTCTTCCAAAGGTCATAAGCTCTCCTTTTTTTCCTGAATTCCAGCCTGTTCAGCTAGGCTGGTCTTCTTCCCCACCAGCTTGTCTTTCGGCACATGGGGACAGCCTGCTCCTGCACCTTTTTGATTTCCTTCTTGAAGAATGTCCAACCTTCCTGGACTCCCTTGCCCTTCAGGACTGCCTCCCAAGGGACTCTGTCAGCCAGTCTCCTAAAGAGGCCAAAGCATGCCCTCCAGAAGTCCAAAGTAGCAGTTCTGCTGAACCCCCTCCTTCTCCAAGAATCGGAAACTCTACCATTTTGTGATCGCTATGCCCAAGATGGCCTCCAACCATCACCCACAAGTCCTTCTCTGTTCACAAACAATTCATTGCAAAGTCTTGTCATGACTCATATAAGACTTCAGTTGCTTCCTCGGTGAAGTCAACACCACCAGCCATCAGCTGAAACTACCACCGCCACCATAAATGAACTGTCAGCTGACTAGTGCCTGAAGCATGCAACCTGCAGGGAGAGGTGGAGGGAGCAGGGCTTGGTTGGTCTGGTGGAGAGGAGACCAAAGGACCACCCAACAGCAGTCTGCAGCTACTTGAAGGGGAGTTACAGAGACAACAGATGAAATAACAAGGAGCAACAGGCACTGACTGTGGCTTGTGAGGTTCAGGTCGGATATCAGGAAAATATTCTTCCCCAGGAGGGTGGTGCAGCCTTAAAAATTCAGTAAAGAGGTGGGGAATCTCCATCCACGGAGGTGTTTGAGGCTGGAATAGATGAAGCCATGGCCAAATTCTAGATCTAGAGTTGGTGATGGTCTTGTTCAGTGCAGGAGGTCCCATCCACTCAACAGGTCTGTGATTCAGACTTACTGGCCCTTGAATAAAAAGCTCTGAGCCCTGCTGCGAGATCCCTCAGGAAACATTTCAGCCCTGCACTGATTTGCTGCTAAAGCAGCAGCTGTGAGCACCGGGCTGCAGGAGATTTCAGACGGGAAACCAAGAGGTGTTCAGGGAGTGAGAAGTGGGTACAGGCACATTCCTACTCCCTGCAATTGCAAAATAAGGCAAGGCAGTTTGAAACCCTTTTAGAGAAGCTTCTGCAGCTTAAATAGAAAGCAGAAATGCCCAAAGCTGCAGTACTGCAGTCTGACTGTTGTTCATCCTCCATCAGCCTGAGGATACTGAAGTAGAAGGTGGATTGCAGTCTTGTGTAAGTCAGCTTTTCCAGAGCATTAAATTGATCAGGAAAATTCAGTTATCTGTCTGAACGTGGTGAACACACTTCTGGTGTCAGACACATGCTCAGTTCATGGTAGCTAAGCAAGCTACCACGGAACAGCTGAGCTTTGAAGTCTCTCCATATACTCATAGCCCACTGCAAAGACAAGCGAAAGCCTAGCTCTTCCTCAGTCCCATAGACATCATACCATGTCCCTCGTTAAAGGAGCACACCTTGTCTTGAAACCATGGCTTTTCCCTGAGGGTAACTCGGTAAACCAGAGTTGGTGGGAAGGAGCCTAAGCCCAGGGTAAGTTCTCTGGACATCAGGCTGGCTCCAGCTCACTTTGCATTTCCCATCACAGTAGAAAGGACTTTTCCCATGGCTGAGAGGTGTCCCCACTTACAGACACATCCGTCACTATGTCAGTGCAAGAAGCTTTCTGTTCCTTCATCAGGCCACTCTGGGCAATATGCATCTGTGAGCCAAAGATACCTGGGTCCACCTTGGCCTAAGAAGAGCAGAGAAGCCACCACCACACCTTAGAGCTGCGTGGCCTTTCAAAGGGGCTGCATTTTTGTGATGTGCCATCAGCAAACAGGTTAAATAATACCGACACCTACAAACATATGGAAAAGCAAGAACTGCACAGTGCATTACCAGCTGAGCCTAGCAACCTTCACAGACAAATCTAACTCGTAAGCAACTGCGCTAAAATAACTTGATTTTAGAACTTAAGCCACAAAAGCATCCCTCCAAATTGACCTGCTGAAATCGAATCCAGCCATGAGCAAAGGGCAGCCCTCCAGAGCCCTGCAACAGAGTCTGTGCTCAAATCCTGAGAAATAAAGCGCATATTTCTCTCAGGGAAGCCTTTCCAAAACAAGAGAACTGCTGCTTTTGCAAACAGCAAATAACATTATTTCACAAACCCTGAAATCCAGGCTGATACAGCAGCCTTTTCCCCCAGTAAGCCCATCTCAGAGAAAAAGCAAGTCTCCATGGGAGGCGACGATGCATTATTCATTGTGCACGAAGCAATACGAAGCACACAAAGAAAAGGTGTTCATGTTCAGTGCCCTACATGGCACCTCGGATATAGAGTTAAAAGAAGCTCGGTGCTGGGATCCACCCGTGCACAGCACATGGGAGCTGAGGAGGGGAGGCGAAAGTCCTGCAGGGAAGGGCCTCATCCTGCACAGCACACCGGGGCACGTCTGCCATGGCTCCCCCTTGCTCCTGGCGCAAAGTGACAGCAGGACCCGTCAGAGGTTTGTTGGAAAGCAGGACCTCCCTGCTGCTGCTCCAAGCCAGGCAGAGCTAGATAAGTGGATGAGCACGAGTAAGGTCATTTTTCTGTTCTTCTCAGGTAGTTTATTACTATAAATGAGTGGTGTGCAGTGGGATAACTACACAGCACAGTTTGATTTCTTCGGTCAGAGAAATGCCCATGGCAGTACTGTCTGATCCCCACGCACGCAGGTGCGTGCACAAGGGGACACAGGGACCTGTGCAAAGAAAGGCCATTTGGGTGGGGAAAGAAACAAAGAGGGTTGGCAGGGGCAGGACCCAGGCAAGTCAAGCCCCAAAGCCAGTGAAGACCCCAGGGAGACGAGCAGGGCTGAGCAGACCCTGCTCTGACATCCAGCGTTGTGCTGCACTTCAGAGGGTGCTTCAAAGCATAAGGGAATGGCTCGAGCGCTGGGAAAGACAAACCCCATCCTCAGCTCTGCCACAGACTGACCTAGGGCAAATCTGCTAACCCTGCTTTTACCTTGGGTCTCCAGGCTGCCAATGTAGGCACAGCATCGGGTGCTTGGGTTACAAAAGGGCAGGGGCAGGAGAGGAGCCCTCAATATCCCACCACACAGCACGGGGAGTTCTTGTCTCCCTCTCTGAAATCATGTCTCAATAAATCAGCATCACAGTAAGCAATGCCTTAAGGTTTGCAAGGAAGTAGTTTAATCAGCAGCAGCTTTCTCGCGGGCCCCAGCCAGCAGAGCACTGCAGACATATTCCTGGCGTGTCACGTAATATCTTTGCTGTCATCTGGGATTGTGGCCCTGGAGATGACATGCAGGGCAGATGGTGTAAGGCAGCTCCACATTGACTGTTTCAGGCCTTTTTCCGTGTCAGGAGTCACTTGTTGATTCATAGCTGGCTCTTCTCAGGCTGGGAAGGTCCCTCTGGTACAACAGCAGAACATGAAGAACATAAAGCCACAGCTCCTTGACAAGCCATGAGCTGACAAATAAGTAATGACTTTTATTAGAAAGTGCCAGGCTGCTCCACTCTCTGTGGTGTCTATTTGATCCTGCAATTTAACAAATGTGGCTGCTTTTAGTGCACACAGTGCCCCACTCCCTGGCCGCGAGAGCAGCAGGCTGCAGTGAGCCCTGGCAAGAGCCACTAAGAGCAATTAGATGCCTTCCTCCTGCTCATCTTGGGAGAGTTTAGGTGGTGATTAGACACTCATGGGAGAAACGTCCATGGTGGTGGGAAGGTGTTATACACCCTCCCCTCAGCATTCACCTCAGCCCATGGTGGGAGTCAGCACGTGCAGGTTGCATGGGAGAGGTGTGAGCCCCCCTTGTCTGTTCCTGCACAGAGTCAGGCAGGCTGCTTGGTGCAGCAGTGGGGTTGGGGAAACCAGCTGGTTTTCCACCGAAGGAAAGATGGGAATGCTCTGCATCCAGCACATGAGTGGGAACAACCTGGGAAGGGGGAAATACCGTGTTAAACCATTGCTCCATGCCTGCTGTAAATGCCTCCCTTCAGCCACAAGCCCTTTTGGCTCTGGGACATGTGGTCCTGGCTCAGGTGAGGCTGTCATCAACTCCATGAAGTGGGACAAATACACAGGGACTGAAGTTTGGCATGCAGCTTACCCCACGCACTACAGACCACAGCAATAATTATAGGATCAAGGATCATAGGATCATATCAAAGAATCACAGGATAATTCAGACTGGAAGGCATTTCAGGAAATCGCTAGTCCAGCTTCGTGCTCAAACCTTGGTCTGCTTGACCTCACACTAGGTGACTCCTGCCTTTTTCCAGTCGGGTATTGAAAGCCCCCAGGATGTAGACAGCCTAAGCTCCCTGGGTCCCTGCTGCATTGCTTGAAGATACCTGGCAGGCTGGGACAAGGACACGAGCCTTCAGGCATCAGTTATGATTAGACCTGCCTTAGCAGGAGGGAGTCAGTCTTCTCCTCTGAGCAGCTTTCAGACTCACATGCAGCACCTTCAAGCTATGTCCATCCAAGTAAACGAACAGGCACAAGACCTATTCTCCAACTGAGCTGGGCTGGGCTGTTCAACTCATCCCACACACAACCAGGCACATCCAAATGGCTCCAGAGATGCTCTGCCACAGGGTAACTCCTCCTGGGTGGGTGGACTGGGGCCAGGCATGTTGACCTGGGACGTCCCCATGGCCTGTGCTGACAACGTCCTGGTGCAGATGGGTGAGGGACAGTGCCCTGGTTCTTGCCTTGTTCAGTTCACTGGTGCAGACATAACTGCAGACATTCAGGATGGAAAAGGCCAGTTTGGGTTCCCTTAGTTGCGTGCCAGTGATGCAAGCTCCTTCTCTTCTTATCCCAGCAATGTCACCTTGAAATGGCTTCTCTCCTGGCTTCTCCTTTGCCCACCATGTCCACTGAGCTGGGGTCACTGGCTGCAGCTGTCAGAGTCCTTGGCCATGCTCTGATCCTGCATCTCATGTCTATCTCCTCTTAAGGCAAATGGGAAGCAAAAACAGTCACGCAAGCTCTAGCGACTTGGCCAGCAAAGCCCTTTCCCATTAAAAATGAACGGTGGTGGGTGCTCACCACAGCTCACCTGACTTTTCTCCTCTTTGCTCCATAGGCTTATTGGCACTTTCCGGATGGTCCTGCAAAAGGTGGTGGAGGAAGGGCAGGTAGAGGTGACAGATACGCTCATAGACGACAATAATTCAGCCATTCAGGTAGGTCATGCGGAATAAGCGGCCACTGCTGCCCTTCAGTCGTCGGTCCATCTGTCCGTATTTCTACTTCCTCTGTGGGAACAGAGAATTCTGTGTAATGCACCTGAATCCCCGAATCCTCAACCTTTCCTTCATCCCATTATTCTTCGTCGAAGGACTAAGGCAGCCGGGACTGTCCTGGGGGTGCACAGCAAAGGCTGGCTATTCTGCATGCCGTGAGAAGTTTAGGATGAGGACAAAGCAGGAAGGGATTGGGTTTAACCTGCACACAGACGGGGTGCAATTGCTCATGGACAGGTCAGAAATAGCCTGAAAATGTCCTGGTGCAGGAGACCTGTGGCAGCTCAGGGCACAGCATGGTTCTCAGATCCCCACAGAGATGCTGAGCAGCTGCTTTGACCACAGTCCCGCTCTGAGCTCTGCTCCCAGTGCTCTCCTCCTGCACCTGAGCAATCCCATGCTGGCTCTGCCCCAGCCACCAGTTTATCAGCTTTAACCCAAAGCAGTAATACTGGGTGCTTGAAATGCTTGACGCTTAGAGTATTTGTCTCTGACCTCAACGCTGCTTTTACCTGACCCCTATAGCACCTGAGGAATACCTTGTGCAGCAGCTCACCTGCGGTCCCACTCTTTATACCCCTCCGGGAAAAATAAGGACAAGAAACACCACCCAGTCTGGGTCTGCACCCCTCATCCAGAGCCCCCCATGCCAAGGAAAATGCTCCCTGTCTGCAGAGCAGCTGCTGCGTAACTCGGTGCATTTCCATCTGGTTAACACATTTCATGGGAGCTGTTTCCCACAGGGACTGAGTTTTATAACACACTTGGAAGTACAGCGACTTCTGATCTTCTTGGGTATCAAAACCTTGGTGTTTTAATTAAAAAACAAAAGCTCAGCTTCCCCCCCCCCCCAACCCCTTCTCTTTTCTTATTCCTTTATAAGCAGCTTCGCACACTCAGCATAGAGGAAAAGTGCAATTCCACGTAACCCTCTGTGCTAACAAGTAATTAGCAATGAAAAGGCGAGTGGTTTCATTAGGAGACAGGAGGTGACACCTCCTGTGGGGGTAGAGGGAATGAAACCAATGAAAGTAC
The DNA here is from genome assembly GCA_031468815.1 of Morus bassanus. Taxonomy (NCBI): domain Eukaryota; kingdom Metazoa; phylum Chordata; class Aves; order Suliformes; family Sulidae; genus Morus; species Morus bassanus. The sequence continues at coordinate 116,522,732 of CM062569.1, forward strand.
AAGGGTTACAGTCCTGAGGAGGGAGAAAAAAATGGAGGGGCTGAAGACCCAGGGTGCAAAAATAATTTCAGGGTTGGAGAAAACAGCTCCTGCTGTTCTCTTGGTTTATCAGACTGAGAAGTTGCCTGATTAAAGCCCATGGGACTCTCAAAAGGAAGAAAATCCCATATTTTGAAGATCCTTCAGCATCACGGTGGGGAAAGAGGAAAATCAATGGATGAAAATGAAATATATACAACTTTTTAATATAAAAAATGACGGAATTTTTAGAATGAACTAGCCTAGGACTGTGGAGGTACCTGCATTGCCTGGTGCCTTGCAGCCTGGCCAGGAGCTTGGTGTGGCTGCATAGTAGGGCAAAGCACATAGTCTGCCACCCTTCGCCTCTTTACAAGCCATGTGCTTCTAACGGGAGGCACCTGGAGGAGAAACGACCTTCCCCAGCCTGTGCCTGATGTGCTGGATAACCTATGCTCATCACCTCCCCTCCAAGGACCTCACGCCTACGTCTCCTCTGTGTCCTGGCAGCTCTGATGGAGTTGCTTTAGTGGGTATCCACAGAGTGCTCTGGAAAGTGTAAATACTGACTGTTGTCTATTGCTACAAAATCAGGGCAGCCTGGGCAAGGCAGATTTTACCGGAGTACAGATCTCCCTTGGATAAGGCAATAAATCCCCACATCTTCCGCACACCACAAGCCATATGCATGCACATGCACAAATCCTGCATTTCCAGAGCTTGCTGTGAGCAGAAATACAACATCCCTTGATTTCTCCTGCATTTCTGGGGCATCGTCTTAGCCCCAGGTCACCCCTGTTCAAACCAGAGCTCGGAGGTGAGGGTATGTGTTTGCATTTTAGGCTTTCAGCAGGATTCTGGATCCCTTCTCCCATGCAACTTTCTTCTATCTAACTTCTATCCACTGCAACTTCAGGGGCACGGAGACAACTCAGCTTCAAAAATTCTCCCTCCAAACTGCCTGCTCCCAGTCTTTGCTCCAGCAAGAGGATAAATTTGGACGGAGGGAGCCTCGAGAAGAAGGAATCCAGAGGGCAAAGCCTGGGACATTTTGCATGGAGAAATGCTAGTGGAAATATAAATCTGGAAGTGCTGAATAACCTGTGCTCATCGCCTCTCCCGGCAGCAGGGCAGCCCTCCTGTAGAGGTGACCCACTTTCTCCCGGACTTGAAAGATGCTGATTTTTAGTAGGTGTAGGAGTGGACCACAGCCAGTGAGGGCTGTTGCAGGAGGAGAGAGGGACTGAAAAATGATCAGACCTGGTGAGGAGGCAGAGGTGGGCAGGTATGGAAAGCCACTGCCCATCAGCTGTGACAGGATAACCGGCCGTCTGCACCCCTCGTCCTTTGAGATGCAAAGAAAAAGGTTTTGCTGGAAGCAACATGTTCTTCACATTGAGCAAACTCGAAGACAAATCATGTGCAAGGGTTGCAAAAATCACCTCCAGAATTAGGGAAGAAAGCAATCTCCATATGTCCCCTCTCGCAAACCTCTCCTCTTTCAACTCCTTAAAACCTGTGATTTTAAAGGCACATTTCCGCTGCAAAGGCACCTGAGCAAGTTCTGGCATTGCATTACCTGCAGAAGGGCTGCTGGCAAGCACTGCATGGACCCTCAAGGTGCTGTATTGCAGCACAGCTCCATTTTTGCAAGGTGCTGAGCTGGCACCAGGGATCCCTCCTGCAGACTGCGCTCACGGAGGTCCCACACCAGCGCAACCATCCCACCTCCAAACCCACACTGGGGCGGCCACGCTGTGGCCACGTCGGTGTGAAGGGCCGGCTCGGAACATCAGCCCCCAGCTCTGGATGAAGGGAGAGGCGCGTCTTCACTGCCATCATTTCTTGGAAAGCAGTTTCCAGGCATAACTTCATCTTTCTGCAGTCAAACACAAAGGAAGGGTTGGAAATTGTTTTCCTTTTTCTGTGCTGACTGCAAAACCTCACTGGCAGCTTCCAGCCAGCCCTAATAACGTTATTGACTTGCCTTAGCAAAAAGATTAAAAGAGCCAGGAATTGTAAAGCCAGGAGGGATATTACAATCGTGTCATCTGGCCTCCTACAAGAGAGGCTCTGGGACGTCTCAGAATTTGTTATTATCTCAAGTGGTGAAAAAAAAAAAACCAAATAAAAATGATTTTATAATGTCCAGTGACAGAGCAATCCCAGCCCTTCAGTGAATCATTCCACTCATTAATTTTGTTTACTGTTAAACTGAGTTTTGTTTCCAGTGTGAATTTCTCTTGGTTTTAGCTTACACCTACTAATTTGCCTTCAAACAAGTGATGATTTTATCCAGCTCAAACCAAAATCTTTCCATTTAATACACCCATGAATTTTCATCCCTTTTAAAGGATTTTTAAACCTTTAGATGTAGTTTAAAAATGAGATTTCAAAACCAAAATGTTCACAACAGCATTGAGGTGGTTTGAAAATGTGAAAAATTAATGTTTCAACATGAAACTTTGTCTCTCTTCTGCATTTGCTTTTTTAAACAATCCGAAACAGCTTGGTGAGGTCAGCACCGTGTGGCAAATCATTTTGATTGACTCATATTTGTATTTTGCCATAAGAAGAATAAAATCATTCAAAACCTTCCACGAAGCTCTGTTTCCAGCTGGGTTTGAGTCACCCCTTAGCTATCACTTGCTAAATGCACAGAATCCTTCCAGGCCATATCCCGTATTTTCCAGCCTTTCATCATCCCTTTGACAAGCTGTGGCTGGAGCCAGTCAGGGTGCTGTACCTCCTCTTAAACACATAGATGAAAAAAGGAAGACTTTGTAATAATTTTTCCCACTTACTCTTTGTTAGCCTTTTTGTTTTGCTCTTGTGTCTAAAATCGGTTGCCTTTGCATTGAATATAACTTATAATTTCTCCGTGGAAGCTGAATGGAGGTGGAGAATGGGTTTTCCTTTTGTTTTGATCTTTGTAGCAGCTGTTTGCCTTTCAAAAGAGATATGTTTTTAGCAGACATATCTTTCTGGCTGCTTTGTCCAAAGCTGTGGTTTTAGAAGAACTTTGGACATCAGGGCAAAGGAAGTGCCAGCAGTTCATTGCAACAAGATGAACTTTCATGTATTTGATTGGGTTCTAAATCCAGAGAAAGATTTTTCAGGGGAAAATGTTTGGGAGCTCCAACCCTGAATTTGCTGCAGCAGCCTGGTGCAATCCTGAGGTGGGTAAGTGGGGCATGACCACACAGAAGAGGAAGAGGACCTTACTCTCACTTAGTTCATCCAGAAGAAGCTTTACATCAAGCTTGAACAGACACAGTGCCAGGTCCCTTCCCATCCCTGAGCCCCAGGCGGGCTGGTCATGGCCAGGCTGGGAGACCCTATCCCCAAACTAGGATCTATCCAGTCCTCCCCAGGGATGCCCATCTCTTGCCAGACCCTGCCCTGCCTGGGGACGGGATGGGGCCAGGCAGGAGCAAGGCTCCTTGCATCCATGGAGCTTGGCAGCCCAACACTTAACAACAGGGCACAAATTCTTAACAAGTTGATGCACCACAGATAAAAACCCACCAACATGACATGGCTTCATCTGCTCATGGTGCCTTCAGCTGCTCAAAGGGTTTGTCTGCTGTTCAGGGCTTTTGGCATCTCTCATATCTGGTGTAGCTGGTCTGGGATGCACCAGCGACTCCAAGTGAATCAGGCGCCTGAGCAGGAGGGAGGCTGCAGCACCACGCCAGAGCTGGGTCAGACCACCTCCTGTAGCCAAAAGACCTGCTCTTCACATGTCTCATGCACTAAGAAAGAAGAGACTTTGGGGTCAGTAAGGCTCAGAGATCAAGCCAGCTGATGCAACAGCTCTTCCTGTCTTTCAGATTTTGCAGGACCTTCCTTCCTCCCTGTGCTGCCTTTGGGTGCTGATTGTGTCTTCCTTGTGCATTGCAGACCAGCATCTCCATAGAGATCAGGTACCAGGCTCTGGACGGGACAGTGGGTGCATGGAATGACAAGGAGTTCCTGGAGACGCCCGGCATCCGCTCAGAGGGGGATGGCAGGTACCCCTTAGAGACAGACAGCCTCCTTTCTGGCCACCGGCAGGGCTCTGACATCTCTCCAGGCAAATCCATCCAGCAGTCCGCAGAGAGGAGCTTCAGAAGGTAACGTGGTGCTCAGCACTTGGAGATGTGTGATGGCAGCAGGGGTGGGGAGGGCTTGGCTTCTCATGAAAGGGCAGCATTGCTCCAGTGTTCCTCTAAGGTACATCACATCTCCTGGCTGTCAGAAGACCCATTATCACAGCTCAAGGTGAGGATGGGCTGTAAGTGCCCACCCACCAATGCCAGCAAGACCCTGGTGCTCCACCATGCCTGCCCAGCACAGAGCTGAGTCTTCCAGCAAGCGCTGAGGTTTGTAGCACATGGCAGATGCTGGAGAGCAAATGTAGAGATTCAGAGAAGATTAAGGGTCTGGCGGTTGGTCAGGCTTCACACCGGATGGGATTAGAGCCATGCATGGGGTGTAGAGCCACATGTGTGGATGTGTGGGGTCTTGCGTCTCGATGGAGCTCGTGGTGCCCCCAGAACTGAGCTGCCATCAGGGCAGGAGGTGGAGGTGTGCGGAGGGACGAATGCAGCTGCAGCCAGGGGCAGGGGGAGGAGGGCACATCGGCCGCAAAACCACACCAGTGTGGATGCTTCTGGGGTGGAAGGTGACAGTGACAGTGCCTCTGACCCGTGTCTGTGTGCTGGGGGGCATCATGAGTGTGCGCATCCCATAGCAAGGCAGTTGGCACAGCAGAGGCTGGAGGAAAAAGCAGGGACACTGTGGCATGGGCAGGTGGAGAGAATGAGCGCTGACACCTCCCTTGCAGCATTAACCCTCAAACAGACAGCTTCTCCAAGACATTGTCAAAGTTCCCTCCACGGCAGTCTGTTGGGACCTCAGTACCTCACCTGGCTCAAATGAAATCCCATACCAAAGGCAGTGCCTGGGCAGGTGAGCCCTGTTTGGGTTATCCGAGGGACCTTCAACCTGTGGTGGCAGGTGGGGACACCTCCAGTGCTTCTAAGGGATGCTGTTACCAGCTTTCTATTCATTTAAGGGTCCTTAGCACCACCCTTGTGACTTTCTAAGCTCATGGGACCTGACACTGGATGAAAACAAGCCCAGGGACTGTCTCCTTCCATTTCTTGACACAAAGATTCTGTAACCAGCTACAAACCCAGCCTGGTGACTGGGATGGGTGGAGAGGGCTCAGGACTGGGGACGCTGCAGTTGGCTGTCCATTGGGATGAGGTACACACCGGGACCAGTTCTGCCATGAGCCGTGGCTTATGATGCTCAGGGTCAGTCCTTGCTGGGAGCAACAGCCCCTTTACTGCCTCATACATGGCCACGAGGCCGAGGCATGGATGGACACTGAGGCCCCAGTGATGCTGGGCCAGATTCAGCCCACTCCATCACAGGCACTTTGAACGCCGTGCTCAAATCCTCACCCAGCTTGTCGGGCAACAGGAGAGTTTTGCAAGCGTGAAAACGCTTGTGTATAAATATATTGGGTCCATGGGTTGCTAAGCCAGATTTTCAGGCAGCTTTACATGAAGTTGTGTTGTCCACAGAGGTGACTTTGTCTGTTGGTCTCCATCCCCGTAGCTCTTGAACCCATTGGCCTCTTGCAGTTGGAAGAGAGGAGCCATCAAAGTCCTGGACTTGCTACAAGTCTCGTGGAAAGAGATAAACTGGTAGAGGAGAGAGACTCTGTAAGTGGGACAGGCAGCCCAGGCAGAGCTGGGTCCTCAGGTCACCCACCGCTCTCCTGGGATGAGCACCGTCCTTGTCCAAGGACTGCAGAGCGCTGGTGGATCAAAGGACAGCCCTTGCGTTTCCAGATCCACACGGGAGCCCAGCCTGCTGGTGTGAATCCAAACATACCCCTAGGAATCAGCTGCTTTTCTTAACAGCATTTACATCTCGGGCGCTGCTGCAGCCGTACGTCTCCCATGCTGGGTTTGTGCAGTTGTGTGCTTCGGTAACGTTTGCTTTCTGTCTGGGTTTAGCACTTTACTGTGGCCATATAAGGGCAAAATTTCTTTTTCCCCATGGTGCGAGATTGAGGGAAGATATCTCCAGTCACTCGCATCACTCCTAGGCAGTTAATTAACTGTGTGAATTGGGCTGAAACCTGTGAATTTTCAAGCAAATTGGAAGTGCAGATTCATTTCCCAGTTCAGTGGACCGTGATGTTGCTGAACAGGGAAGATGCTGAAGGATTTAAAAGGCGGATGGCAGGGCAGGGTACCAGGCGCAGCCCGGCTTGCAGAGGGGGTTTCAGTCTGTCTGGCAGCCCCGTATGTTGGGAAATCAGCAGCCTGCCTGCGCCACGTGGACTTTGGAGATGCAGGCAGCTTGATGTGAACGTGGTTTAACTCTCACCAGAGGGGTAATTAACGCTGCATGGCTGATGCATCGCCTGCAGCAGGCAGTCAGATGAATTGAGGCTCTGCATTAGGTCTCCAGGGACTGTAAAGTAAGTCTAAGATGACCAGCTCAGCTGGAGGTTGAGGACAGCCACATTTAGCCTGACAGATCCCACCCAGGAGCAGTTTTTAAGAGGAGGGTTTGCAGAGCACCCCTGCCTGGGTGCACAGAGATGCGCCGTGGCTGACGGCTGCTGAGTTGTGCTGGCTGCATGCAGACAGTGCTGAGCAGAAGGACTTTTTGAGGTTAGTTTGTACATAGTTGGTGGAAAATCCTTCCTGTGGAGAGCTGGAATAAATGCAACTATTTATAAACAGGCAGCAAAGCCATGTGGAGGTTAAGTATCGCTGTGGCATCTGCAAATTGTGCTGTGGCACTGATCCTTGCACTGCGTTTCCCCCACAGGTCAGTGCCTCTTAGCAGGTGGGTGAGTGGTTCCTGGTGGTCACAGTTTGGTGAAAATCCCTTGATATTTGGCTTCAGTTTCTCCTTCAGATCCATGATGCTTTAGAAAAAAATCCCTTTGTACGTCGGGCTTCTGCTGAGTGAGGCCGAGTGCTGCAGGTGGCCCACCAGCCCCAACGCTGACCAAGAGAACCGCTGTGGCCCCTTCCCGTTGCTTCACAGCCCTGGCTCACAGGAGCAGGCTGTGCAATCCTGCACTGTAAGCAAGCTCATAGACAAACTGTTTTAAAGGAGGAGAAGGAGGAGCATCCCTTAGCAGACATGCCAAAAAAGCAAGGCATGCTAGTCCCACTGTCCCAAGCTTAAATTTGCATGTGGACAATTGCACTAAAACTGGTTTCACCTGCTGCTTTTGTCCCAAGGAACTTCCCCTTGTCCTCTGGTTTGGAGACTTGTCCCACAGAAGGTCATTTTGAGCTGTCAGGCTTGGCTGTGTCTTGCTGCCCAGCACTCACTTCTGCCAACCCCAAGGGTCATTAATGTCACCACCACTACTGTTACGAATAACAAGGGCTGATGTTTTCCATGTCACCACCCTTGCAGGATGGAAGAGGACGAGATGTATTACCACAGTGAAGATGAACTTTTGGGAGAGGGGGACACCCTTAGCCAGGGATCCCTCAACATGAGGTAGGGAGCCAGTCAGCACCCACTCGTGCTGGTGGCAGTGGGGTTTGCCGTGCTGTGTTGCTCCTGCCTTGTCCCTGTTGATGTCCCACAAGCATTAGGCTTAGATTCCCATTTCTTGGCTGTAAGAGACCTGGTGGATAGAAGTGATGGAGCAGCTGGAAAGGCATCCTTGGAAAGAATGCTCAGGAGGGATGCTGGGATCCAGGATGGAGAAAGGGCCTTGCCTTTGAGGCCCCCTTCCTCCTCCAGGTCCCACCACACATCAGGCACAGCTGTCTCCAGAACCAGAGATCAGCCTTGTCTAGTGCATGGGGAGGAGCTCCTTGTGATGTGCACGAAGATCTGATTCCTGTTTGCAGTGGCTTTTCTTGCAGTGTGGTGCCATGAGCTGTTCTCCACTGTGTGGCAGAAAGAGTTTGGGGTGGAGCTGCAAAAAAAGAGAAGTTCAGGTAAAACCCAGGGACCAACCCAAAGCCTCTGAGAGCAGCTCAGCCAAAGGAAGGAGCATGTTGGTGGGGGGACTCCTCAACTCATCTGGGTCCAGTCATAGCAGAGAGCACATGAGGGTGGTTCTTCCTACACACGGCTCTTCTGGGGAGCTCATTTCTCGTGGCAGCTCCCCATGCAGCCTGTCACCGAATACCTCGAGCTTCGCTAGCATGAAGATATTGGCTCTCTGTCATGGGAATTCATGGCCACATCTGCACCGGTAAACACCTCTGTCGAGTCAGATTAATTAGACAGTGCCAGGCCACGCACCTGAAGTGCCCATAACATTAATAAATTATTAGGACAGTCTCTGAGAAGGTTTTGGCTACCTAGAACTGACCCAAACAATACCCAGGCAGGGTCAGGAGGTACAACAGCCATGGACCAGTCCCAAAGGGCAGATTAAGGATTGCCCATCCAAACCCTTTCTTTGGATGGGAAGCATTAACATGGGTGCAATGCATGCCAGGCAGTTTGGCTTCAAAGGCAGGGATTGTGCCCTTGAACTTTTAATTTCATAGCGTGGAGGTGTGTGGCTGTAGCACATGCCCAGCGAGCAGGACACTCCATAAGCATGTTTCCTACACATGCCCCAGGCTGTAGATGCATCTGGGATGCCTGGGTGCCTGGAGATGGAGAGACAGCCAAAGTGCTCTGACAAAGCTGCTGGATGCCTAGGAGTCCCCCAAAAGCTCAAATGCCACTTGGGCCAAGCCCAGATGTGGAAGCCATCACTCCAGGCGTTGGACGGGGCATTGCTGTGCAATGCCTTCAGCTTCCCGTGGGTACCACTGCTCGGTGTGGGGACTGAGGTGGGCTGTCCTGTGCCACACCAACCTTCGGACCTGGCCAAACCAAGGAAGACAAGTTCAAAGCCAAGTCCAGCTCCCACCTTACCTTCGAGGGTTGGGCCAGGTTCGGGCTGAGCTGCTCATCATTTTGGCACAAGACTGCCAAAAATCAAATTTCTGTGTGGTGGCAGGGAGACGTGTTGTAGGGATAAGGGGAGAGAAACCCCAGGACTGACTGGGAGGGAGTTCAGCTCCCATCCCTGGAGATCCATAAGTACAAGCTGGATGCACATCCGAGGAAGGCTTTGTGGGGAGCTGATCTCCCCTGGGGGAGACCTTGGACTAGAAATCTTCTTGGCAGCCCCTTTGCCTGTCATTCTGTGTGTCTGTTTCCATCCTCTGTGTCCCTGCGGAGGGGGGGCTTTGAATCCAAATGAAGACAGTGGAAAGATTTCCCTGGATTTCCACAGGCTTTCTGTCAGCGTTGTCTCCATCACAAAGCTGTTTACCTCCTCCCCTGGCTCATTAGGGATATTATTTTGTTATTCAGCTGATTCCCTTTCCTGAGGGGATGCAGAAGGGGGGAAACAAACAGACCTTGAAATGGGAAAAGCAGCAGTAACAACAAGGAATATATAAATAGTGCTGGGCTTGCCAAGCACTTCTCAGCCATTCACTTGCAGCCTAATAGAGGTGCCAGCGGTGCTGGTGAGACACGTGTTGGAAACCTGTGCCAGTAGTGGGGATTATAACAGAGTTATCTGCAGCCAGGCTCTGTCCCTGTGCTGTCAGAAGACACACACCTTGCAAGGAAATACCATATTTGCTCTTGTAACCCCTCCATGCCCAGAGCAACAACTTCAGTTCATAGATGATGTTTGCAGGAAGTGAATTGTCTTGTTTTCTGGACAAAATCTCAGGTGACAGAATGAGACAGGGGAGGCACAAGTTCATACAGGGTAAATAAATGGTCCAAATGGAAGCACAGGTGAGGGTTGGGCTCTGAGACAGTAAAAGGCAGAAAAAACTGTAAGTGCAGTCACGATTCACTGTTTCAGTCAAAGAGGTGCCCAAGTCCCTCGACCCTGCTGGGCAGGGGTTGAGGAATGGCCCCTTGAGCGTTGCTGCGGCTGGATGCTGCAGAGCAGAGAGGCCAAGCGAGGTCCCTCTGCCGCCAGCATCCCTCATCGCTCCCACCACGCCTCTGCTGCCAACACCTCTGTCTGCCTGGCCAAGCCAACGGCCAGGTCAGGGCACGGATCCACCTGGCAAAAAAAAGTCAAGCAGTAAATAAATAACCACTCTGGGCTTTTATTAATTTCTTTTTCAAAACTGGATCACTTCCAGTTCACAGTGGGACCACACAGTGACCACCAAGCCGGCTCCAAACCTTGCACCACCTTTGCTGTTGACCCACAGCCTGACGGTCACTGAACTTCTGCCTGGACTCAGACTTTGCAGTTTTGCACAGAAGCTCAGACCTGCTCGCAGGCAGATGTGGAGCTCTGGCCAGGTTACTAGCCAGGGTCACCTCCCTCCTGTGGCTTAGAGGTGGAGGGGTCCTTATGTCCAGGAACTGCCCAAAGAGGTAACCAGCACTCTAGAGAAGGCTGGTGGGAATGTTTGGGACGTTACGGTGCTGAGCTGTTACGCAGCAGTGAGCAAGGGATGCCAGATTTGCCTTCTCTGCCAGTCTATGCTTTATCTCCCTTAGCAAAGCAAGACCTGAAAGCCCTGCCCCAATGTGTGCTGCACAGGGGCCACCCTGCCCTCAGCAGTAGGAACAAATCCTTAAGGGATGGCCATTTGCTCCCCATAAAGCCCCAGCAGGATTCCTGGCAAGGGAGTGCAGATGCAAAGCTTTTTTTGCTATTTGTCCTCCATCACAAGGAAAAGTACTCCAGGGCCCGGAGCACTTCCCCGGCTCCCCACTAATGATTCAGGCAGAGACAAATAGCACACCAAGAAATAAGGCTGCAGTCAATAGACCCGCAGGAAGCAGTTTGTTGGAGGCGGCTGTCTCACTGGAAATATTCTTAAAACACAGCCGTCAGCCATGCTTCCTCATGGCTTGACCCTCGCCCGCTGACGGATCCCTTGGGAGCGTGGGCTCATCTTCTGGTTGCACGCACAGTGCTTTCATGCAGTGACAGCATCATTATTGGCATTTAACCTTGCTAAGACTGTGAACCAGTTGGTATTGGCATAGTCCAACTTACCTCTGGTTTTTTATCACCCTCTGGAACAGCTTTTAATTTTTGCCATCCAAATATGCAATGTCTTTTCTAAGTTACCTTCCCAGGCTCCCTCAACATTAAATAAAGAACAGTGGGGCATCTTCACAGGCTGTTCATCTCCCCCCAGACCCAAGCTTGAGGCAGGTGGAGGATCCCCCATCCACTTTGCTTCTGCTTCTCCAGTGAATGTGGGAGGTCATAGACAAGAGGGTTACTCTCCACCCCTAAAGTTTAAATGGCTCAGGAAGGACAATTCCCATCTCAGAAGTGCCTGCAGACAGCCCAAGTTGGCAAATTAAGGCATTGCAACTGCTTTTATTATTCCACTAAATGGAACTGTAATCCCACGTATTTATTAAAGACAGACCATTATTCCCTTACTTCTATTACTTGAATGTTAGATCTGTGGTTACCAAAATTAGCAAGACTTTTAACTAGCTGAATCCCGCAGGGTGCTAATCGAGATCTCTTAGCAACACTTCTTCGTACAGGCTCCAGAGAGAGCTCCTGCGCTCCTGGACCAAAGGAGTTGGTGGGGGGAATGGATGTGTCCCTGTGGGCCACCGTGTCTGGAGCATCCTCCCCAGGCACATCATGGCCAGCTCCAGTTTTTTCTGATAGCTCTAGTTATTTTGGCAGCTCTAGTTATTTTGGCAGCCAGGAGCAAGGACTCCTGGTGCTCTGCATTTGCCCTCCAGTGGAGGAGGTGCACTGATGGGCTTATCTAGACCTCATTGCTCTCTGCAGCTTCCCGAGGAGGGGACGTGGAAAGGGAGGTGCTGGTCTTTTTTCCCTGGGATCCAGGGACAGGACGCCTGGGAATGGTTCAAAGCTGCATCAGGGGAGGTTTAGACTGGACATGAGGAAGCATTTCTTTACCCAGAGGGCGGTCAGACCCTGGAACAGGCTTCCTGGAGAGGTGGTCGATGCCCCAAGCCTGTCAGTGTTTAAGAGCCATTTGGACAATGCCCTTAATAACTTGCTTTAACTTTTGGTCAGCCCTGAAGTGGTCAGGCAGTTGGACTAGATGATTGTTGTAGGTCCCTTCCAACTGAGATATTCTCTTCTCTTCTCTTCTCTCTTCTCTTCTCTTCTCTTCTCTTCTCTTCTCTTCTCTTCTCTTCTCTTCTCTTCTCTTCTCTTCTCTTCTCTTCTCTTCTCTTCTCTTCTCTTCTCTTCTCTTCTCTTCTCTTCTCTTCTCTTCCATTCCATTCCATTCCATTCCATTCCATTCCATTCCATTCCATTCCGCCTTTGGTCTGGCTGGGGGCAGGGGCTCTGTCTGCACTGCAGGGCAGGAGGTGAGAGCTGGACCTTGACCATCTGCTCCAGGATGCCCGGGCAGGGCCACTCCCTGGTCAGTTTGGATGGGTCCTGGCTGGGAGGGGAGAGGTCCCCCCTGGCAGGCTGGAGTTCCTGCTTGTGGGAGTCATGGATTAGTGAGTATGTAAAGAAAAAGTTAGAGAGGGGGAGATTGCAGCAGTTGAGCTGTCTAAATGAGGCAAGTTTTTCAGGGATAATGGGGCTGGATGCATCCATGCAAGCTTGCAGCAGGAAGGGCAGGATGCAGGAAACATTGGTACACTCTGTCCCACCCCTGGGAGGGGGAGGACTTAGCCCCCACCCCAATCTGCCCTGAGATTGATCCCCAGACAGATTGCAGCAGCTCTGAAGATGTTAATGGCATTTTACCATTGACTCATTTTCACTTGAGCTCCCCTGGTGCTGGGTAGATTTTTGCACTGGAGGACACAATGCCCCAAGAAACATACAAGGCATTGCACAAAGCTGAGCCTGGCTCGGGCTGTAGCAAACCTATGCTGGAGTTTACCATGAATCAAACAAGAGGAGAAAAAAGAAAGAAAAGACATTTCACATTCAGGCTTTTGAAAAGAATCAAAGGGCATTTTGATGTGAACCATCCTTCTGAATCAAAGAAAAGGACTCATTTTTTTTTAAATTTTTTTGTTCATATGAACAAAAATGTCCTGGCTTCTTTGGAAGGTTCTTCCATTTCCATCAGTTACGGGTCCCAGACCCAAGACAAAATTGCACCAAAAGAATAAAAAGAAGAAAAATTTTTGGTGTTGCCAAATTTGCATTTCAAAACCAGGCATCAGTGTGGCTGGGGAGGGCTCCCACTAGACCCTCTCCTGGCCTTCCTCATCCTCACCCCCCCCCGTCCCCTTCCCTGCAGCTGTGCCGAGAGCATCGCAGGCCTGAGCGTGCCCCGGGGTGTCCTTCCTCCAGCCTGAGGAAACCTCTGGACTCTCCGTCTTGCACAGAAGATGGACAGTTTACATCAGGGCAGCAGGACCAGGGTGCAGACAGCTGGATCTGGGCTCAGGAGCAGGCAGAGAGGAGCAGGGGGGAAAGGACAAGGGAAGGGGCATTAATGAGGCATGGCCTTTTCTGTCCCCTCAGTGCACAGGAGCAACCTAAGGGATCATGGGCCAAGCCAGCCTACAGCCCTGGAGACATAGAATCATCGAATCACAGAATGGTTTGGGTGGGAAGGGACCTTTAAAGCCCAACTAGTCCAACCCCCTGCCATGAGCAGGGACATCCCCAACCAGAGCAGGTTGCTCAGAGCCCCGTCCAGCCTGACCTTGGGTGTTTCCAGGCATGGGGCATCGACCACCTCTCGGGGCAACCTGGGACAGGGTTTCACCACCCTCAGCGTAAACAATTTCTTCCTCCTATCTAGTCTGAATCTACCCCCTTTTAGTTTAAAACCATCACCCCTTGTCCTGCTGCTACAGGCCCTGCTAAAAAGTCTGTCCCCAGATGTGGGGACCTGGTTTAACTCCCATCTTTGCAAATGACCTTTTCTATGATCTCAGGCATCTTCCCTCCTTGCTTTGCCTTTCTTTCACCCCGCTCCCAGCTTTGAGACCTGGTGCTCTCCTTTTCCTCCTGCTCAGTCCGCTGGGACTCAGACATAGACATCCCCAAGATGGTTCAGCCCAGAGATCGTGCAGCTTTGGCAGATCTGCTAGCAGAGTTGCAGCCCTCTCCAGCCCCAGCACGGTCCAGGGCAGCCCTGCCAGCTTCCCATGGAGCAGAGCAATGCCCCAGCCTGCAAATCCTCATCGAGGTTTTTGGGGGTTGCACTCCAGGGCCTCACCTCATTCTGCCAGTACCAGAGGACCCAGATCCATCTGCATCAGCAAAGGGTCTGCATGCTGCATTTGATCCAGCTCCTGCAGAACCGCGTGGATGTCTCTGCACCAGGCTTCCACCACACAGGTGCTACCAGACAGCTCCTGGACAAGGAAGAGCTGATGGAATCATAGAATCATTGAATCATTTAGGTTGGAAAAGACCCTTAAGATCATTGAGTCCAACCACTAACGTAACACTGCCAAGTCCACCACTAAACCATGTCCTTAAGCGCCATCCTACCGAAGCTGAAACCCAGCAGTAGGTCTCTGCTGACCAGTTCTGACTGCTCACCTTTTCCCATGTGGGCTGCCTCTGTGTTTTTCATATGGATTTTCGTGGCCGGGCAAGCTGGCAGCCAGTTGGAGACAAGACAAGAAGGCAGCTGGTACAAGTGAGGAGGAGGAAAACCATTAGGACCCCAGCTGAAAGAGCCCCCAGTGAGATGGTCTCACACATCAAAGTGTGCTAAAGGAACATGGTTTGGGGAGAAATAGCCTTAACTGCAGATGCACCACAATGGGCCCTGGCTCCTACCCTCAGGAGCAATCTGGTCCCTGCGAACACAGCTCAGCATGCAGGAGCGGCCAAGAAAATAGGCTGTGTCCTGGGAACACAAGGACTTGGGACAAAAAGACTTCTTTTTTCCCTTCTTATGCCTGTTAGGGCATCCCTCTCAGCCAGTGCTGGATCCTGGATGATCCCTTGCTCTGACACAAGGCATCTTCATCTTCTCTCCCTCCTTTGCAGGGTTTCTCTGTGTGTTTCACCCTCACGTGTCTGTAGTCCCACAGACATAGACATCTCTGCTTGATGCTAAGCATTGGACTACTATCATTGATGTAAACGAGACCCCCACGCTTCGCTTGAAGCAGCCACCTGAGACCAATCCCACAGCTTTCCAAGCACAGATCACGATGTGCAGGAGCTCTACCCCATTTCCCAGCGTCTGTAGGGTCTGCTCCGGAGCAGGGGGGCAGCTTCAGCAGAGCTGGGAGCAGAAATGCCTTGGACCAGCGCTGCTAAAACCATCAGAGCTTTGTTCTCAGGCCCCTTAGACTGGTGCTGTATCCCCCTGAGGGTGCTGTGCAGGTGTTTGCAGGATGGGGCCTGAGTCTGCAAGCTGTGATAATTATTTGTGTTATATTAGCCTTGTGTTTCTGCTGGGGAGGGAGCTGGTGTGCTAAAACCTAGCTTGATGCCCGCCGCTCATACACAGCACTGCAATCAGCCAGGATGGGGTGAGGGGAGGAATTTCCAAGGGAAAAGCAGCTGGTAATTCATCCTACCTCCTTCCAGGCAGCCTGGCACAGGGTACAGCACTGACCCAGCATAGCTTTTTCCAGCCTAAACAGCTTTTCTTTTTGAGCAAATTCACCCGAAGCAGAAGGGAGGAGGGTAGGAAGGAGGTCAGGGCAGAGGAGACCAGTTCACATCCACCCTAGTATGGAGCTCAGCCAGCCAAATAGCCCCAGAAAAACCAGTCTGGGTCATGCATGGACCCTGCAGGCACAGCCGGGAGTGGTGTGGGTGGCAGAGGGAGGATCAGCCCAGTGCAGGGTGGTTGTGGGTTTTCAGACATGCATGAAGTGGTTTGCTGTGTTGTTATGTTCTGAAGTTCTTCCTGTACCGGAGCAAATCATCCCGTTTTTTGAAATGCTGACACAACAGAAGAGCCCTCTGTCTTCATATCACAGTGGATTTTTCTCCTCTCTCTGTAAATGCCCTAGCCTTGGAGACGATGCAGAAGAAGAGCAGCACACTAGGTAAATACCCACACCAGTCCTGCTCAGACGGTGGCCCTGAAATCTGCGTTCAAAGTCTTGCTCTCCAGAGAGCGCTTCCTTAAATCCGGGCGTAAATGTCAAAACTTGGAGGCCCAGATCTGTCAAGTCTAGATTTATGCATTTCACTGGAGGTCACAGGCTAGGATCCCACTCACCCTACACAGCATCCATATGATGAAGCAAACCAGGGCATGGGGGAAGCACCCTCTCATCTGTTAGGTCATTAGCACGGTCCCTGGCATGGCTTTGGCTCCATATATGTCTGGGATGGTTTATGATAGCACAGGGACTATGATGTGATGGACAAGGGACCAGCCCCAACATCCTGGTGGATGCAGTTTGTGGAGAGAAAGGACTTTACCCGTACAGACACAAGCCGTGTCATGGCCAGAGAATGAGCCTTGGTCCATTTATTTACCAATATAGACTTATCCTTAGATTCCCTCTGTGGCCAGTAAAGAGAGATGGGCAATTCTAGAGGTGGTTCAGCTTGCTGGACTGCCAAAATTTGGGTGGGATGGGGCTGTGCATGTCACGGCTCCTGACCACCATGAAACTGAGATCCCAGGAAGCGTCATCTGATAGCTGTTGACCTTGAAATATTCATGGGCAGGACAGAGCTCTGCAGCCGAAAGCAATCTGGTCATGATGAATTATTGATTGTGTCTTTTCTTGTTCATGCCCAGTGGATCCAAGACATGTCTGACTGGGTTCAACTCTCTGCCTGCCACTAATTAGCCCCATGGGTCACTTGCTCCAAAGCTGGGGTCATTGCCAAGCACTGGAGTTGGAACTTGAAGAAAATACCCATGACAGGAGGCTGGGAGAGGCAGGACTCCCTGCTTCTGTCAGGCCTGGGCACTTTGCTGGTCAGCCTGGGCTGGTCAATGGTGCAAACACATTTGCTTGACACTATTGCTGCTCACGGTGGCTTTCCAGAGCTGCTGTGTCTTTAGAGACATCCCAATCTTCCTAGGTTGCCCCTGTAGTCAAAGGAAAGAGGAATCTCCCAAGTGATGGTTACCCAGCCTTTGGATGTGTGTGACTCCATCCTTGGCTGTCATGGAAGACCGGTGTGGACAGTTCATAACCTCCATGTCCAAGTAGATAAGGAGGGTTTAAAATTGCTAACTCAAGTGTAGCATTTGGGCACACATCTTAGGGATGTCACACACCGGACCAATGCCTCCATCAGCATGACCAGGCAAGTCCAGAGTCCTTTTTGTCCTGAGCAAAGAAAAGTGAACGATCTCCCAAAGACTCTCAGCCCCTGCCAATTTTCCCCCAACCTTTTTGCAACCCTTCCAATGTACTATTAAATTTCTAGGGAAAAATTGCATCCTGAGGACCCTGAAAAGCAGGAAAAGGGCTAGGAAAAGGTGTTCAAAGCAATGGACTGGGTGCTGCTGCGAGACCCAAGGCAGAGCCTCCAGCAGCTTGACATATTTCCTGGAAGCTGTTAGCACCTGTGATCTAGATTGACCCCAAACTGTTCCAGTGTAGGAGATCTCTCCTTGTAAGGGATGTCCCTGCACTCACCAGGTCCATGTTTCCCTTGCTGCTGGTGGGCTGCTCGAAGAAGCCTGACACTGGTATTGTTTTGGTTTTTTTTCTCTTTCTCTTCAATGCCTCACTCAGGATTAAGTTTAACGATGGATACAAGTCAGTAGCAAGGTACCAAAATGTCATGACTGGGGGGATCTTGGCTTTTTGGCGGGGGGGTTGCTCTCATCCCGGCCCATCCCAGTCACCCCACATCCCACGAATATGTGACTGTCCAGGCATAAGTAAGCCCAGGATGTGGGATACGAGTCAATCTGGTTTAAGCTCCAAATCTTTCTTAATTCAAATTAATTCCCAAATCTTAAGCCAGAAGAGCAGGGTATGTGGTCCAGACCTGGGTGAAGCCAATGGTTCGTGCACCAGCATCACAGCACTGCGTCTCTGCAAGTGCAGGACAGTACATGTGAGTGCTTGAAGCTGGAGCCCAAGCCTGCAAAGGAGCAAGAGCTGTACAGTAGCCCTGTGCTCCAGGGGCTTTCTGTGGGACCCAGCCACACCTGCAAGCCTCCTCCACATCACATTGCAAAGGAGAGACAGGTCCTGTGGTCCCTCTACAGCCAAATCCTGCATAATATGATGATGATCACCACATCTGTAGGGCTAGTGGACTCCCAAAGGCACCATGAATAAGAATATGTCTATATAAGTAAATTTGTCTGGCACGGGTGAGTCCAGGACAATGATCCCAGCCCCAACCCATCCCTGTAAGTCTGTTCTTCATTGCTGCTGCTCAGTATTTGGGGAGAGGTGGAGAGGATGCAGAAGAAATCTGCAGAAGAAACCTGCAGAAGAGTGCTGGCCTGCCACGGGCAAGCAGGACCTGGGTGGTGGCAAAAAGCTGTGGGACAATGTCTCCTCAGTACCTTGCCACGTGCTGCTGGCCGAGGCCGGAGTGGGACCTTGCCCTCCAGTGTGCATTGATTGCACTGAATGAACCTGCTCAGCATCAGCCCAGGAGGATCTTCCCAGGGGTGGTCGCAGCCATTAGCCCCTTCCCCTGTCCTGGCTGGCTCCCATGGGCACTGGGAGGGTATATCTGTTTGGGTGGGTTTGTTTCTTCCTCATGTTCATCCTCCTGGATGTGTCTCTTCCAAACAGTGAAGACCCTGAAGATCCCAGGTACTGGGCATGGTATCCCTGCTTCGCTCAGGCCCTTTGGGCATGCTGTGTGCATGCGTGTGACATGCGTGTTGGTGTGCATGGCATTTGGACCCAGGAAAAGGTCCTAACTGCTTCCTGCCCTCTTCTTAACGGCGGGCAGAGATTTCTTGTATTCACCCCATCCCCTCCTCCCCAAAGAGCAGGGCTTCTTTTTATTCAATCTATTCTCCCCTATGACCAGCAAGGACACGATTCCTTCTACTCCTTCCAAAAGAGCTTCAGCGATAATATTTGTCTGCCTGCCTAGCTATCCACCCATCCATCCATTCATCCCAATGCAGTTCTCACCATCCACCAATCTGTCCATCTGTCCATCAATCAATCTCAGTACAATCCTATGCATCCATCCATCTCATTGCATTTCTTTCCATCCATCTCTGCAGTTCTCACCATCCATCCATCCATCCATTGCAGTACGGATCTATCTGTCCATTGATCCTAGTGCCGTTCTGTTATTCCATCCATCTATCAATCCATCCTACTGTGTCCATCCTTATACGCATAACACCAGCCAGCCAGCCCAGTGTCAAACTATTCATCCATCCATCCTGAAGCAATGCTCTTTTTCTGCCAGTTATTCTATCTTGTTCATGCACTCTCTCTCCCCCCTGCTCATTCCAGCACCACCAGTACTGTCACTATCTCTGTACCCAGTTCCCTGGATGCTAGTGGGTTAGGAAGTCCTGTTACAGCAAGATGTCCCTCTGGTATGCTTGTGAATTGGGTTTGGTTGATTGCTCGGTGCATGTTGCTGATGGGGGTTTTGAGGGGAGAAGGTGGGCAAGGGTCTTTGTCACTGCAGCAGGATGAATCACGTCTGAATGAATTATTCTTTGTGATTGCAGAGCTAAGGCAAAGGGGAAAGAGAAAAGGCATCTCATGTTACCATTCAGGTACCCTGACTCCCCCATCCCTGCCTGTGCCCAGGCTCATTTTCCAGCTCCAGCCTCTAGCCCTTCGCAGCAGTGTTACTGCATCCCCCTGAAACAGCTGCAGGGCAGGACCACAAGCTCATCTCTGCCAGTGAGAGTGCTTAAGACCAAGTTGTTCGAAAGCATAAAATGATAATTCTCTAGTGGTGCCATTAGTGGGAAATCTGTGCCCTTTTCAGGCACCCAAAACCCAAACTGTGGCTTTCTGGAGTCAGGGAGGCCCCTCTTGCAGTGAGAGTTGGTGTGGAAGGGTCAAGAAATAAAGGAGGGGAGGGAGAAAGAGTGATCTGGTGTTAGGTGCTCCACCAGGCCCTTGAAGAAGGACCTCTGGACCTCTCACATAGTATGATCGCCTTGTTCACCCAGGCACTGATGGTCCAAGTGCCCAGGACCAGCAGCACCGTGTGTTGCTGCATACGGGAGCCAGGACAGCAGAGAGATGCAGAACGAGGGAGGCACTCAGAGCAAGAGCGAGCTGCAGCTGTGTTCTTGCATCTCTCATCCAGGCCACATTTACACCAGTGAAATGAACAGGGAAAGGGTGCAGGCTTACGTACTGCCCTGTCCCACCCCTTCGAGGATGTTGCTCCCCATCCTGGCATAGGGGAGACGACACCAGGGTCTCTGGCACCCCCAGGGCAGTTTGGATGGGCACTGGTTGAGGAGGGAGGGTTTCCCAGCCCGGCTGTGGCAGGGAAGGATCCCGCAGCAGTGAGTCACCCAGGGTGGTGCAGCTGCTGGTCCCTAAAGCGATGCAAAGATCTTGTGCATTCTGACCCAGCCAAACCAGCCACGCTCTGGGTGAGATGGTGATGAGCCATGGCTTTGCAGGGACCTCAGACCACATCCACGAGCTGTAGGAGAAAGCTTGGAGTGATTTAAATCCTCTCCCAGCACTGGGCAGGGGCACTAGGGCAGCTTTTACAATGCAGATGAATCAGCTGAACTGCTAGCATTGGTGTTTGCCTGTTTCCCTGACAAGCTCAGCTGGCGAGGGAATAACTTCTGCTAGTTTGCTCTCAGAGCAAGTGTCAGTGCAGGGAGAGAGCAGGACTGCTTGTTTCAGAAGCAGTTTCTGGATGGGTTTCCTTGGCCACTTTCTGGTCCAGGCTCTAAGGTGATGCCTGCCCATGCTGGGCTGAACGGGAGGACCCTGCTCTTCCCAGACTCCCACCCAGCGCTGGGTCCTGCCCCCTGTCTTGTGCTTGGAGCTGGTCTTCTGGGCTTCAACTTTCTAAAAACCCATCCAGCAACACCTCAAACAAAAATGGCTTTTTTCTGGGTGGTTTTCCAGCAGCTCAGTGCACAGGGAGCCAGAGGTCCATGCTCTGAATCCACCCTCCTGCCCCATGTCCCCAGCACAGGCATGGCCATGGGGTGAAGCAGAGTATCAAGCTGTAATTAAAAAACAGCCCTGCTAATAACTTTCTGGAGCTGGTTAATTGCTTTTTCCTCCACATTTTACTGATGCATAATGGAGGGAGATCAGCCAGAAAGAGTGACAGAGGAGGAAAACAGGGAGGCAGGACCGAAACAGCAAAATGTAGGAGCCACAAGAGAAGGAAAACAGGTTTGAAAAGCCAGAAAGCAGAGGCAGAGCAAGAGCCTGCAAGGCAAAACAGCAAGGCGAGGAGTCAGTGTTTCCTGCATGGTAGCAGGGCAGGAGGACACACTGTTAGTCTGGGCAGGGATGAGGACACCCAGATCCAGCCCATCTCCTCCAGCTGAGCCTTCTTTGGAGGGAGGATGTAAATACACCTTTGTGGACCACTCACTTCTACCAAAAAGAAGAAGCCTTGCCTCCTGCCCTGGCAGCATCCCCAGTGTGCACATACCCACTCACATGTGTGCATGCACAGCTGTAGCTGCTTTACTGGCCCCATACACGCATCCCATGAATGCCCATCACCTCCAGCTCCTAGTGCAGGGGGCTCTGGTTCTCCTAAGTCCCTCTAGCCTAGCAGAGGGTAACACAGAGCTGTTACCTGCCTAAATTACAGATGTAGGCAGTACAGGGGTGTTTGGGGTCAGCCCTGCCGAGGAAGGTTGCCCATGACCACAGCCTGGGGATGGGGCACTTGGAGCACTCATGAGGAGTGGGGAAACTGCAAAGGGAAGAGCAGCCTCTTCTGATTTTATGCTCTGATTTAAAGCACTTGAAGTACACTGAAGCTTGTTTGCCTTTTGTTCCCTTGATGCGTGGCCAGCGGCTCCAGCAAAGGCAAAGAGAAGACAAAGGAGCACAAGTAGGTTTGCTCGCCCTGCTCCTTCTCCTCCTTCTTGTTTCCAGCTTTCCTAGCTCATGCTGTGGCTGATCCGGTACATGGTGTGCTCTCCCTTTCTCTAAAGCTGAGCCTGTCAGGCCTGGAGGAGCTTGGGTCTCTCGGATGTGTGGTCTGAGGCTTCAGAGCCTGCAGGGAATATTTAACTAAGCAAAAGCCAAATGTAAAAGACAGGCTTGGAGCAGTCCCTGGCAGCACTGGAAGGGAACTGTGAGGTCTTGAGAGAAGCCTGGTTTCCATCAGGTTTGGATGGGCCCTGGCTTGGTGGGGGAGAGTTTCCCAGCTTGGGCATGGATATCCTGGCCAGGACTTAGGGAAGGCAAGGGTCTGGGTGCCGGTCATCAGCACAGGGCTGGGCTAATGGGAGTTAGCACCAGCCTTACAGCTCCTGTGCCCACAGGTCGGGCTGCCACATCATCCATGTAGACAAGTTTCTTCAGCTCCTGCCTTCCTTTTATCCCCAGCTGCTTGCACTGATATCAGGCCCGGCTGTGTCTGAGCTCACTCCCAACAGCAGCATCCTCCAGCTCTCCAGCTTAGCAGATCTGCTGAAATTTAAGCTCAAGTCTCTTGCGAGCGCAGGCTAATCTCCTGTCCAGGGGAAGATCCCTGCAGCCACCACAGGACACTTCCCGAGCAGTGAGGTCTCTTCTGGCTCATATTTCTTGCACTGCAGTTTAAGGACCAGTTTATGGCAGTGTCTTACTGTTGGACCCTCATAATTAATGGTGTAAAGCGAGGAGGCAGAGATGAGGTGGGGAAAGGAGACAAATGTCTTCAAGCAGTCAGCAAGGAGAGGGCAGGCTCAAGAAGAGATGGGAAGAGATCTCCCTGCACCAAGCAGCCTTGCTTGGCTCCCCTCCCCAGTTTGGCTGTGCAGGGAGGGGGGAAGAGGCAGACTGGGTCTGAGGGCTGGGGTCTTCCCTGGGCTCGAGAGCGGTGTACGTAGGATGACCCCATGGGGCTGGCAGTGGGGTCTGTCCCCAGTACAGGTGGGAGAACTGGAAGCCTTGTTAGCACGGGGGTGATGGAGGCAGCACCCACCTAATGGGCATAATTCTTGCAAAGAAATGAGCCATGGAAACCCTGTTCCCTGCTCCCAACTCCCCAGTAAAAAGCAATGATTAAAATGTCCTTTTTAGCCATGAATATTTAACCAGTAATCTGCAACTGTATCTTTAACTAGAAGCTGGCCAGGAAAGAGACTGCTTCCACCTCCCTGCCCATGCTTCAAAATCTGTCTGTCTCTCTGTGCTCCCCTCCTGGAGAGCCACATGGGTGAAGCTCTAAAGGACAAAGTGAAGTTTTTCTGGGAGCAGCAAACTAAATGGCGGATGTGTGCTTTGCCATCAGCTGATGATAATTCATCCCATATTAGACACCAGAATTTCCAAGGGGAGAGTGCTGTGGGAGGCTGGGTGGATACTCTGGTGTCTGACACAGGTTTAAGCTTGCTTGGAGGCTTGTCCCTACTTGGTAACAGAGTCAAGGTGTCTAGTCCTACACGCCCAAACTTGAGGGAACCCAGGCTTGACCCTGCTGCCAAACTGGGTTGCAATGGGCCAGCAGCTTGCACTATTCTGGAGCGGGGCAGGCAGGTGGGTGGCAGCCTCCTCTCCACCATCTCAGTTCTTCAGGGAAACCAGGCTAAACCCAGGCCTTGGCAAAGGAGGGGCTCTCGGTGCCACCACACACTGTGTCGGCATCTCAGGTTCACGGGTCCTCATGTAGTATTCATGCGGGGACGGTGTCAGCTCTCCGCCAGCGCCAGCTTCCCATCCGCACCATCGGATGCCTGGCAGGAGCAGCAGAGGGGTTGGTACGACCTGTGTTTAACGCTGCAAAGACCCTGCTGTGCCCACAGAGGAGCTTGGCCGGGGTCCCCATCCCTGCTCGGCTCTGCCCTCGGCACTGGGATGGCATCTCCACCCTAGACGTGCCACTGGCCACTCTCCTGTCTCAGCTGAGCTCTTCCAGCATCTCCTCCTGGAGCAAGCCAAGTCCTGGATGGCTGGCAGGTGAAGGTAGTAACCCTAAGGGATGGGAAGGGGAAGGGGCGTTGTATGGGATGTGTCAGTGCTCACCTGGCTTGGAAAAGGTGACAGATGGGGCTGGGGGACGAGGGTGAGCCACTGGGCATCTGCTCCTAAAGCATCTGGGACAGCTCCTTCCTCATCCTTCCCTTGCTTCTTCCCTGCTCCTCAGCATGTACCAAGTATGCTGCCAAAATCCACCAAAATCCACTTTTTTCCTTTTTTTTTTCTTTTCTCGGTGACCTCCAAATTCCATTGTTTCCTAGATATTTGCCTCCCTGGAGCTCCAGTCCACTGTGATAATACCAGTAAGCGCAGTGGTGAAGGAAGGAGGCAGCGCCAGATGTTGTAACTGGGGCTGAGATGTGACTGGGATGCAGGCATGGGGACAGCACCTGAAGTTTTATGCCACCAAGGGACCTTGTGCCCTCCGGACTCTGCTCTCCGAACCAGCTAGAGCTGCCGCTAATCTTGTGGATGTGCTAGAGGCATCAGGCTATTTCCCATTTCTGGGGCCTCTTCTGTAGTAAAACCGTCTTTGGGGCCACACGAGAGGCTCCTGCAGCCGATGTCCCCAGCACATTTACTGAGGCTCAACTGGCAGCAAGGGGTCGTCGCTGCAGGAGGGGAGGGGGGTGACACCACCTCTCACGTGCATCCCTCTGGAAGGAGCTGGGTTGGGCTGGTGCTGCTGGGATGGGTCTCAGTGGATGCTCCTTGGACCGGGTGCTTAATCCCAGTCTGTTCCACATGGCCCAAAACCAGGTTGATTGTTTTACGGATAGGGGCACCAGATGCTGTGCTAACCAGGACCCAATGCATCCTCATTGCTCATGCAAGGACCTTGTTATTTTGGGTCCTGGTAGAGGACCAGCACTGCCAGCATCTTCCCTGCAGAGTCCTACTGGCTCCAACACCAGCTGCTCTTCTGCTTTGTTTTACTTCCCAAGGAACCTCAGAAATTCCTGGGACAGATACAGCGATTTTATCACTAACCATCAGAGCAAATTGCCTCCATGCCAGCTCTGGGGCTGGTGGGACTTTTTTTTTTTTCCTCCATTTTAAAGAAATTAATTGAAAAGAAGGGAATGAAATGTAACCGACCCTGGAGGTGCAGTGTCTCACTGCAGGGCTGTGTGGCTGCTGGATTTCCCACACTCCGTGGTGGAGAGTGGTCTCAGAGCAGAGTTTCACAGCCTGAGCTGTTACAGCATTTGCTCATAAAAAAAATGAGTTTGCAAATAGCTGAAAAGTGTTACTTCCCCCGTAGCACCTCGAGGCAGACGTTCCCTGGCAGGATTACAGACGCAGAACCCTAGCCCTCATCTTTCCTCCTTCTATCCATTGAGAAATTGCCCTTTAACTGAGGATCCTGTGAATTAATCACAGATACCAGAGACTGCCTTGAGGCCCAAGCAGTGCTTTAGTCCCAATTAAACCTCAGCTATAAATAGTTCCTGTATCTTATGCTGGCCTTCTGCCCCAGCTGAATTCCCCTCTCCCTTGGTGAATGAATTATCCTCCCGTTCTCCTTAATTTTCTTCTCATTTGCTCTGGCTCCATCACCAGCCTGCAAGCTTCCAGTTGTTATTTAAGACAACAAATGCATCAGGCTGGCTGCAATGCCAGGACTTCTTTGTTTTGCAAAAAAAAAGGGTGCAACTTCATCTTTTGGCCCCAGCTGGATGGGATCAAAGCTGAGACAGGGGGATCCTGCAGCTTCACTGCTGTCACCTGGCTCATGGGCAGCGCATCCCAATCCTGCTGCATCCAGGGCTGGCGCTGAGCCCTGGCTCCCCTGCCCGGGCAGCCAGCTTGGAGGTGAGGTTCCCCCTTGGCCCAAGAACGTGTCCATCAGACCTGCAAGGTTTCTGCAAAGAGCAACACATTCGGGTAATGGGAATTTTCCAATTTAAAAAAAAAAAAAAATCCCCTTTGGCTTTACCGCCTTCTGCTTTTGGGACAGTCACAGGCCATTGCCTTCACGTCTCTCTCCGGCCGTTTGCTCTTTAGAACATGGTTACTGCACGGTCTGACTTGTGCTTCTTGCTGGTTTCAGTTTTGCAAATCCTACAGAGTTTTTTTCCTACTGAGATTTTTCAGCTGAATCTTCAGGCTAAAAATCCACGTTACATCCAGATTCTGTAACTTTCACCAGGGTGACTCAGAACCTCCCACCTCTTTGCAACAGCAGCATGGACTTACCTCCAAATAACAGGGAACCATTTCCTGAAAATATCTGCAAGATTCTTATTGCCTTTAGCAATCTCTGTCCGTTTGCATTTGAGAGCAATCCAGTTTGCAGTGCAGAAATCCTATGATTCACTGAATGCTGTATTTTTATATGTTTGCTGTATATGTATGAAACAAACATCAAATAATGTAGGAGTCCAGTCTGCCAAAGCACTTGTGGTTGCACAGCCTGATTTCTGAGCTGGAGCTGTTAGCCCTAGCCCCACTGAAGCATTTGGAGCTAGAAGTTTTACTTCTTAAACTTGTCTTGAAATGATGGATATTTTTAGAAAGCAACTGGCAAGCCATTTGCAAACCATTATTTTATCAGCCAATCCAGCCCAAACTGCCCTGAGTGAATTAGACCCCAGCCTAGATTGCAGACGGGGAGTTAAGACTGACCTGGTACTGGCGTTTACCACGCTGGAAGGAGAAAAATCATGTTGCTGCAATGGGCTGCTGCAAGACCTTAGGATCTGCATAGGTTTGCTGCTGATCTAGCCAAGGAGGTTACCAATTTTTCACAGCAAGGTGGTTGGGGAAGTGGATGGATGTTTTAATTTTTAGTAAACGGTTTTAGGTAACTGGGGAGCAATTGCACAAATGGGTCAGGGGAGATGAGAAGTCTGTGCGCAGCGAGCCCTAGCAGCAGGGACGAGAGGCATGAGTAGGGCAGAAGAGCTCATTGGCTGCTAACTCTGTGCTCCAGCCTTGTATTTTATCCCAAGTTGGGGCATTCCCTGAGAAAAAACCGAGACCCAAGACTCAAAGACAGTGCATTTAGCTGCGACCTTGACTCTGCCCTGTGGCATGTTTGCAGCAGCCCCTGCTTAGTCTTTCAGCTGATACTTCTTTCTCTTGCTTTTGAGCTGTGAAAGGCTCCTGTTCCCACCCCCAATCCTAGAAAACAGCACTAAAACTACAGTAATTGATGGGTTGTGGTTTATTTCTCCCTCTCTTCTTCCAGAGCCGGGAAAGGAGTTTTTTCAGCCATGAAGCTTGGCAAGACGCGTCCATCAAAGGACGACCATCGGAAACAAGGTATGTTGTTCCTGGGAGGAGGTTGTTCTCTGCTCCAGTGCTGCTTTTAGGCTATCCTTCGCATCTCAGGAAAGCACCTGAGAGACCCCACAGAGTGGTTTGGGTGGGAAGGGATGTTTAATGCCCATCAAGTCCAACCCCCTGCCATGAGCAGGGACATCCCCAACCAGAGCAGGTTGCTCAGAGCCCCGTCCAACCTGACCTTGAGTGTTTCCAGGGATGGGGCATCGACCACCTCTCGGGGCAACCTGGGACAGGGTTTCACCACCCTCAGCATAAACAATTTCTTCCTCCTGTCTAGTCTGAATCTGCCCCTTTTAGTTTAAAACCATCACCCCTTGTCCTGTCGCTACAGGCCCTGCCAAAAAGTCTGTCCCCAAAGTGGCTGACGTCAGGCACAGCCAGTCATGAGCTTGGGGACTACACAGGGAGCGTTGGGTGCTCGGGAGGAGAGCCGGAGCGAGGGGCTCCATGGGGAAGTGGGAAGTACGAACTGATGGAGAGAGGCTCCCGCTGCAGGCTTGGCCAGGTATCACCCACCTTGTGCAACCGTGGCAAAACCTGGGAGACGTGCAGGCAGCTTCCAGCTTATTTTTAGGGATGATTTGCAAATGTGACAATGCAAAGCTTGATTTAGCCCTTGCACCTTACTGGGTACACAGTGCAGCAGCAGCACAGCGAGAGGAAGGGCTCAGCTGCTGCAGGGCTGCCTGTCCGCCAGCTCAGCACCACAGCAGCCCTGAAACCGGATGCCTTTCTGGAAATGCACAAAAGGCTCAGAGATTGGAAATTTGTTGTTGTTTCCATTCACATCAAAGGATTGGGTTTCAACGGCAAAGAAATGGGGGAATGCATGTTTGCGGGCAAGGACAAAGCATTGCTTTAGATAGTGCTTCTGGGCAATTCTCCACTGGTTCTCAGCCAGGCTTGAGGATAGAAAAAGGGGAATTTGGCCTGGGACACTAGTGTAGGTAGAGGCTGTATGAAGGCATGGCATTGAAACCCGGGTGGCCTCCGTCTCTCCCCAGTGCCTGGGCATTTGTCTCATGGTTAAAGCTTCATGCAAGACCATGGGGTCTTGCAACCCCAGCAAGCAACTGGGATGCAAAGGCAGGCTCAGGGTGTGCTAGCAGATAGTAGAGTGCCTTCACAAATGGGGATTTACCCGTGGTCGGGGAACGGTTGCAACACAGCTGCTATATTGCGTGGTGTAGTCAGTGCTGTACAGCCGTGGGGCTCCTTCTTCAGCCTTCCCCAGGTACCTCTGGCTTTCACACACCTCACCAGGGCTCTGCTCTCTTAACACCACCCTCCTCTCATCCTCAGTGCTGTCTCGGCTGCGATTCCTACCCTTGGTCTGGTCAGCTGGTGATGGGACGGGGTGGATGTTGCACCTTCTGCCTGTTGGCCAAGCCAGCATCCCTCTTGTGCCATGCTCTGCTTTCCTCCCATACAGACTGCTGGTCCTGCTCAGGTCAAACAGACCCACTGAATCACCAAAAACCAAGCTGGGAGGGTGTGAGTCTGTCCGCCCACCTGCACGTGGCAGGATCGAACCTGCTTAGGTCCTTCCCAGCTGGTGTGACTCTGACTCAATCTCAAAAACTCCCCGTTGAGTTGAGGGCACCCTTTCCCCACCCAACCTGCAGCAGTGTGTGTCTCTCCACCCTGATGGAGAGCTTTTCCTAATACCCAGCCTAGATCTCCCTCGCTTCAGCTGAAGCCCATGATATCTCACAAAAAGAGGCCAGACATGGGGAAAAACCTGATTTCTGGTCTCCTGGAGCATACCAATCTCCTGGAGCAAGCTACAAGCTTGCCTAGTTTAGTAAAGAGACAGGCAACCTGTTTCCCAGTGTATGAGTGGATTTGTACAGCATGTGCCACCAAAGCAAACCAGTGATCCAATGGCTATACTGGCGGTTTTGGCCCAACAAAAAGAAAAAAAAAATCATTGCTGCTTTGTGGTCATTTTTTGACCAGCGCAAAGGCAGGAGGGGCAGGCACGACGTGCGCATGGAGTGAAGATAGGAAAGGAATATCTCAGCAACTTCTTCCAACAGAAACGCAGACCGGTGGACAACGCCGCTCTGTTTTAGTGCCTGTGGGATCTGGGGTTTTGACCCTCCCTGCAGCAATTTTTATTCTTAGGAAATGATCCCTTTCTCCTGTTTTTTCAGACCTCTCTACCCTAAAGCTAGATGGTTATTTGTCTTCACAACTGCTCTTCTGGTAGTTAGAGCTGCAGCACTTGCTCAAATGCTCTTTCACCCCTTGAAGTCTGGGGTGTTTGTCATTTTCTGTTTTCTTTTTGCCGTCACAAAACCACATACAGACATGCTGTCCAGATGGAATAATGTGTCACAGGAGGCAATACATCTTTTTTAATCCCTTTTTAGACTAGGTTGTCTGTGACCTGACCTGGTGACCATTGTTCTTTGTATTATCAAGTGAGGCTGATAGGAGGTATTGGTTACCTTTCTCTTTGCCTTTAATTATTCACTGAGTGGAAACCATAAAAGACATTCTTTTGTCTTCTTTATGCAGATGAACCCGCTGTTTTGGAGGCAGAAGACCTGGACCGAAAAGCCATGAGACGGGGATGTGGACTGGAGCCAGACACCATCTCCTTGGCCTCCGTCACGGCTGTCACCACCAACGTCTCGAATAAGAGGTGAGGAACAGATGTAAGCTTGTGCAAGCCAGGAGGCGAGGGCACGCTGGCAGACACCCCACAACCACGTGTCCCCTGAGACGGGGTATGTTGGAAACCACACTTCCCCATGCAGCCGGTGGTTTTTTGGAAATACAAAAATTGGTGCTACAAAGAGCACCGATGTTCAGTGGTGTTTCACAGCCCCCAGGGTTTATATTCCTCAGATTCAAAGAGGGCAGGAGCTTCGCGGGGCGACCCTGCAAATGCTCTGTCACAACTTGCAGCAAGTCCAGCTGTGGTTTGACTGAGTGTTTCTTCTGCCCCTCCAAAGGTCCAAGCCTGACATCAAAATGGAGCCGAGTGCTGGGAGGCCAATGGATTACCAGGTAGGTGACAGCGTTGTGCCCCCAACCTCAGCTCATGGGGGTCACAACCCGGGGGGTGGGGGGACACTTTTGCAGGGAACAAGTTTGTGCTGGGTTTCAACGCACTGCACTCACAAAGCGCAGCTTCCCAAGAGCTGGCATTTAAACGGCCGAGCAATAAGCTCGAGATTAAGTAATTAACTGGTTTTGCCATCATGTGAAGCCCAGAAAGGCCAAATTAATCTGTGGCCGAGGCAGGCTATCTCCAGTACATTTCTTTTACTTCCCAAGAGCTTTCAGGATGCTGTTTAGTATTCAAGATCGGTGAGCCCTGGCTGGCGGTAGGTTGCTCACCAGATTTCCTCGGATAGGCAGGTACCTGGCTGCTCTTGTCCTCTTCCGCAGTGCTCCATTCCTGCCACTTTATCTAGAGCCAGAAGAACCACACGTTTAGTTTCCCAAAGCTCAGATGATCCATGCTGCTCCCTTTTCTTCTACTAGTTGGTGCCAGCGTGATTCATAAATTGGCTTTTCTCATTTTCACCAAGTCATGCTGATTCAGCAGCAATTTAGCTTTATGTCCTCACCTCTCAGCACAGCAACATGTTCCTGGGGATATCTCAGAACAATGCAAATAATGATTTTTTTGTTAGAGATTTATTGCAGAACATTTGCAACATCTGCTACAGACCAAATTGGGAGGCTTACAGGGAATGAGTGTGCTTGGTTCAGGAGGGGGGAACATAAAGAACATAAAGAGGAGGGGG
Source organism: Morus bassanus (assembly GCA_031468815.1). Classification (NCBI taxonomy): domain Eukaryota; kingdom Metazoa; phylum Chordata; class Aves; order Suliformes; family Sulidae; genus Morus; species Morus bassanus. The sequence continues at coordinate 116,553,778 of CM062569.1, forward strand.
AAGGTGCAAAACAAATTACAACCAAGAGGCAAAAGGAACACAAGGTCCGGTTATTTGGCTGCTGCAAACAGGTGGAGCATGAGGTTGGTGTTAATGGACAATGGCTAATTTCTGGAGTATAACAGGTTTTCCAGCGCTAGGCTGGTTCATGAACAAGGTACGTGCCTGGCTGACCTCCCTATGTCTACTTTCCTTTGACAACTGGCTTTTGTGGAACATCTGAGGATTAAGAGGAAAGGACTTGATCTTCCAGGCTCCATCCCTGCGAAACCTCAAGACACTGCCTCGGTCTGTGGCAGCAGAGGGGATGGGAGGGAAGGACAAAGTGTTAAGAAGGATGGAGCCCAGCAAAGTCCAGGAGCTGGTGTGGGTCAGGGCAGGGTGGAGGGGAGGTCTGGGTGCAGAGATGACCCTGGCTGCAGGCTCACCTCCTCTGCACTAGGTCAGTTTGTGCCATGATGGATCCCGGGCAGCCTTGCCCCCTTCCTCAGAGGCCTCAGCTACCCTTTAGCTGCCTTTTAGGAGCACTTTAGAATATAATAGAATATTTCAGCCTAAATTATCACAGCATCCCCCCCCCTTTTCTTTTTTTACTGGAGTCTGAACCTTTTTTAAAGAAATCTGATTGAAAGTCAAACCTCTTAATATATTACTAAAATGAAATTTCCCCAAATTTACCCACAAAGATAATAGTTTAATTTTTAACAGATTTCTGTTTTCCATTATTATGAGATGTAAGATAAAGCTGAGTTCAAGTTACAAAAATAATTAATGATAGCTAGAGAAGGCTTGTGTAAATTAACTCATCTGTTGGGCTTCAAGGGAGCCAGGACTGAGACCTCATGTTATTTTAAAATAATAATTTTAAATTATACCCAAATTCACCGTGCTTTGCAACCTGGAGGTTACCTGTCCTACCACCAACTTGTGATAGTTTAAAGAGATGACTCTAAAAAAATGGCTGCTGGGAACTGAGAAGATTTGGTACCTACATGAAATTACACCTTATGTTTTTTAGTTAAATTAAGAAATTTAGGTATAATCCAAGCAGGAATTCCTAGTATGAATTTGACATTGCAAGGAAGTAATTTAGATACAATCTAAATACCTAATATTAATTTAATGTCACAAGGTGGATTAAATTGTGAATTACAAACTTCTGTGTCATAAATTCATGCAAGTGTTTCATCTGGATGATTTGCTCATAGTCTGTTGAAAGTAGGGTTTTTTTTCATATACCACAAACAGGAATACTTAATTTAAATAAAAATGGCATGTGTGTATGCATGCATATAGGAGGACTGAGCCATGAAATGGTGGGAAATACTCCAGAAATAATAAAGAGTGGAGTAGAATAGAATATTTCAGTTGAAAGGGGCCTACAACAATCATCTAGTCCAGCTGCAACCCTTTGTGTTTTCTAGCAGAAGCAAGTGAAGCCAGCTGGGGTCTCACCAACCGAGCATCCGCCCCTCCGGCTTAGCTAAATCCGTTTGACTTCACACCTCGCGTGAAGCCACCCATGCTCTGAGGCTGAAGCCACAGGGATGCCCAGGGTCTCCTGCATCCCACACCGCACTGCAGCTCGCTCAGGCTTGTCCAAGCAGCTCGGTGTCTATGGTGTGAGCAGTAGACCCCAGAGCTGCCACCATTGCACAGAAAAATGCCTCAAAATTGAGAGATGGGGAGACAGGAATTAAGGCAGCGAGCGGCATCTGATGCTGCTCTCAGGAGGTGAAGGTGCACAAATCCCTCTCCCCAGGTCAGCATCACCATCATCGAGGCCCGGCAGCTGGTTGGGCTCAACATGGACCCCGTGGTCTGCGTGGAGGTTGGAGAGGAAAAGAAATACACATCCATGAAGGAATCAACCAATTGCCCTTACTACAATGAGGTGGGTCTGTCCTCCGGTGATGCTCATGGCTACCTGCTCCTCAAGGTCTACATTGCAGTTAGTCAATTAAATGTAATTTCTTGTCACTTGGGTTTTTTTCTTCTGTCACCTCTTGTGGGAATAAGATGATATCTCGAACCACACAGAATGGGAAACGAAGCCTTTGCCCTCTGGTATTTTGCAAAATGGTAAAAAGTGCACTGACTTGATCCGTGCTAAATTATTCTCAGTTTTTCCAAGAAGTTAGTGCTTCCTTATAGTTCCTCAGACTGCAGAGATTGTCAGTGTTGGAGCTTACACGGATCCGTCCCTGCTGTGATGTGTGCTCCAGGATGCTCCTCCGGGCAGTCACAGCTTCTCCAGCTGGAGTGTGTGCCATAATATCGTCTTTCAATGAAGAAGGAGCCCATCCTCGCTCTTCTGCCTTCACAACTGCTTTTTTCCTTTCAGTACTTCGTCTTCGATTTCCACGTCCCCCCAGATGTCATGTTCGACAAGATCATCAAGCTGTCCGTAAGTGATCATGGTTGCACTATCCTTTTTGTGGGGCTTTGGAAGAAACCAGCCCATTTTATGTAAGCACTGGGCATGGATTTAAGGTTTTTGACGTGAGTCCCCCAACAGGAGCCGAGGTGTTCAATCCTACGAGCCTCACCTCTTTTGTAGACCCCCAGTCCCTTTTTCTGTCGCTGACCTTCATTGATGGGGCTGCACAGCTCCACTCCTGCATTCACTTCCTCCCTCCATGACTGATCTTTGGTATTTCAGAGCCAAGCAGAATTAAACACGTCTCAGGGTGTGTTCAGGCTTAGGGAGAAGCAAGACCTTCCTGAGCCTCTCAGAGGATTTCCTGAGGCATGAGACTGGCAGAGCTATTGTGGAAATTCAGGACTGCAGATGCTGAGAGCAAAGCAGAGACTGCAGCCCTCCCCACAGCCATGGAGGAGGATGATGAACAAGATTTGCAGATTCACTGACCAAAGCACATTAATTAGGAGTATCTGTGTCTATCCCATACACAGACCAGCTGTACAATTTCTCCCACAACAGGAATTAGACCATAGATTTCGAGCATCCTAAAGACCCTTACTTCAGGTAAATGTCCCAGTGTTTGTTGCCATAGTGGATGGAAAACTACATCTTGTTTCAAAGATTAATCTCATTGCATTTTTTTCTATTCAATCCAAGTATACACTTGTTTGTAAGACTGCTAAGCAAGAGCTGCCAATGACACCATGTCTTTTAGTGTCCTTATACAGAACAAGGTCCTGCACAGACCAAGGAAAATGCATCACCTCCTTTCCCATCTGACACTGAACACCTCTGAGAAGAGCCTTATGGCTCCCAGGGCATGGGAAAAAAGTTTGACTTGTTTTCCTCTCTTGATTTCCAGGTGATCCACTCAAAAAACCTCTTGCGCAGTGGGACTTTGGTAGGCTCCTTCAAGATGGACGTTGGAACTGTTTATACTCAGCCTGGTATGTAAACACTGTTTGCAACCAGGCCTATGTGCCTACTTGCACCATTGAACAAATGTCCTTGTCAGGTAGCCAGGCAGGTGCTAGTTTCCTTGGGTGATGCTTATCTAACTTAACTTCAGTATCCTAAATATAAGCAAGTCACCTGGGCTCCCTCTATGGTCAGGAAAGACCACTCAGCACCTCCAGAGAAGGTTGTATATCCCATCCTGAAATAAGGTGTTAGAGCCAGAGGCTGAGATGCCCTCTGTGCTGGTCTCTATCCACTGACCTGCTGAGGAATGAAGCCCAAGGCGACTTGCTTAGGCAAGATATCGACCTTCCAGATAGCTCTGGTCCTAGATAGATAGGTCCCAGACCAGGTCATGGGACGGATCTTGCCCTCTGTGGCTGACATTTCAACCAAGAAATGAAGATGTCTGGTGTGCAATGGAAAAGAGAGAGAGGTTGATTAGAGCTGCTGTCATGTTGCTCACTGATGGTAAATGGAAAAGCAATGTCTCTTTGAGGGCCCGGTGCTCGCAGCATGCCAGAGCTGAACACACAACACCCCTTCAGAAAAGATACCTCCAAAAATCACTGCGGGTTTTTTTATCTTACTCCTATGTCATACCTATTCCTGCACTCTGCCTCTATAAATAAGCCTGAGAGCTAAAATGTAAATGAAGCCTCCAAAGTCTGCATGTCAAGGGTGCTCAGCAGATGATGCTGGGGGGACCTTAAGGGAGCATCTAGTCTGATTCCCTGCTCCATAGACAGATGAAGTCTTTCTAACACCATCCAAAAGGCACCTGAGACCTTAAAGACTTAGAATCATAGAATCATTGAGGTTGGAAAAGACCCTTAAGATCATCGAGTCCAACTGTTAACCCAACATTGCCAAGACCACCACTAAGCCACGTCCCTGAGTGTCATGTCTACACGTCTCTCAAATACCTCCAGGGATGGTGACTTCCAGTGATGGAGACTCCACCTCCCTTCAGACAGTTTATCCCATTGTTTCTCCGTCATCAACAGGAGACACACCTTCCTAAAGAATTTTTCTGTCTGAATTCCTCACACCTGAAGATGTCTCTTACATTTCCAGTCCTCGTGGTAATTGCTGTGTCTCATTCTGACAAATGACTGTCCTGTCCCCTGGCTTCCAGAGCACCAGTTCTACCACAAATGGGCCGTCCTTTCCGACCCCGAAGATCTCACCGCCGGCCTGAAAGGTTACCTGAAGTGTGACATCGCCGTGGTAGGAAAAGGGGACAACATCAAGACACCGCACAAAGCCAATGAGACGGATGAGGATGATATTGAAGGGTAAGGATCTGCAGAGCCAGCTTCACACAGACTTTCTTGGGAATGACTTTTCACATCTCTTGTACCTTGGACCGTAGAATGAGGACAGCATCCCTACCAAATCAGGCTGACAGCCCCTCTAGTACCAATACCTACCTGTGCAATGAAACCAGGGAGAGAACATGTGGCAGATTACTGGTGCAAATCCAGGCCACATCAAGTACAAACAAATTATTTCTATGAGGTCAGACCATCTGCTTGTTCTTGAGATGTCTATACTAACAGCAGCCTGATGTCAACCAATGTGATGTTCCCACTGTTTACCTAATGCTCCTGTTGGCGATCAGCTGGGCTGGGCTGGGCTGGGCTGGGATGGGATGGGATGGGATGGGATGGGGTCTCATCATTCACTGCCAGGGCAAAGCAGGGAGGTCTGGGTGAGGTTTCCCAGGCTGTGTGGATAGGCAGGGCTCTGTGACTCCCCAGAGCATCTAAAAGGCCATGCAAGAAAAATCAGGAGAGTTTAAAACTTAGTTCCAGCCCCAAAATGTTTCAGGCTAATTAAATATCTCCAAGTGCAACCACAGGCTTTCAAGTCTACCTCTCAGTCTTTCACCACATAGTCAGAAACCCAGACTAGTAGCAAAATACCAGTGCAGCTCTTTTGACTTGCTGGAGACTCAGGGGCTCAAGGCACCACCTGAACTATTTTGGGTCATCATTCCATGCTGTAGTGGTGATATTATCCCACTTTTTCATGGACAACTCCAGCAATCACCCCTGCTCCCCTTGGGCCCTGATAAAGAGAAAAGGCTCTTCTAACATCCCATTCATCTGGCCTGCTTTAGATATCTAAATTAGGCTGAATTTAATTGTCCTCTAGATTCCACTGACAATAATGTTTACAACCCTTTAGTGGAATGCACATTGTCCCAGGGGCACCTCAAGGAGCTCCTCTTAAGTTTTTGCTTACAAAACCACCACTCCCCACCCCAGAACAGGAGGATGGGCAGAAACAGGACAGCAATAAAATCTATGGCTGTAGAAATGGTCATCCTTCCACCTCCACAGAGCCTGTGCTCAGAAAGTGGGGCGGCTTCTCCCTCTTTGGTAAGCCTCTCCTGACAAACCTGCCAGCCCCAGCAGCTGTTTCCAACCCTATCTGTTGATGTTGCAGGAACCTCCTCCTCCCGGATGGGGTCCCCCCGGAGAGGCAGTGGGCTCGTTTCTACATCAAGATCTATCGAGCAGAGGGACTGCCCCGTATGAACACCAGCATCATGGCCAATGTGAAGAAGGCTCTCATTGGGGAGAACAAGGACTTGGTAGACCCCTACGTGCAGGTGGTCTTTGCAGGGCAGAAGGTAAGCAAGCTGTGTGCGGTACCAGGGTGACTCTGGGAGGTAACATGAGCAGGACCAGCCATTGTGCAGGTGGCCAGAGGTGATCCCAGTTGTCCTGGCCTGTAGATGCTGAGGTGCGGGGCAAAGCCACCTTGTTTGCTATGCTTCCCCTCTCTTGTGCTGACTATGATGGGTTTGCAGCACTCTGAAGTTGAGGAAAGGAGCTTGTTGCTTGGGAGAGGAGAGTCACAAGGCAGAATGCATGTTTCAGTGGTCATTAACAAGGGAGCAGTTCAGGTTGTGAGGGATGGCTTGGGAGCTCAAACCCTTGTCAAACACCTATCTCCTCTCATTCGGCAGGGGAAGACATCCATACAAAAAAGCAGCTATGAACCTCTCTGGAATGAGCAAATAGTCTTCACAGAAATGTTCCCTCCATTGTGCAAGCGGATAAAGATCCAGATCCGAGACTCGGACAAAGTCAATGATGTGGCCATTGGTACCCATTTCATTGATTTGCGGAAGATCTCTAATGAAGGAGACAAAGGTAAAGCTAAGGCAGGGGGAAGACTGAGCTACCTTCTTCATGGTAGAGAAACATCCCTTCGGTACAGAGTTAGCAAAATAGCCCAGGCTCCTTCCCCACCCCTGCAGATAGCTGCTTCTTGGTGCCCAGCTGGGGAGACCTTGATTCACTGCCGTGGTCTTCTGAGGTCAGATGACATGCACTCTTTGAAAACAAATCCCTGTCACAAGCCTCCAGTCTACCACTTGAAAGCAGAGACACCCAAGAACAAAAAATTCATTGCCATGAATGGATGAATATCTGACAGGTTCCCCCATTCACGCACACATAAACACATCCACATACATGGGCAGGACCAATGGGAAACCAAAGATGGCTCTAGAAAGGCGGCTTTTTTCTCGACGCTCACACTGGGTAACTTGCCCAATGGGAGACTCACCTCTGTCTTTGGGGCAGTGAACTGCACGGTCCCCATCACTGCCTCCACTGCAAAACTGTCTCCATGTATGGTTGCAGTCATGCAATTCCATGCACACACACGTGCTTATTCAAGCCTCCATCACCATACACAGACCAGGAAAGTGATGCCAATCCATGAGTGAGTTTGTATCCTGAGGCAAAGACATGCCCTCCTCCTTGCACATCCCATTCCCTACGTGCATGTCCAATTTACTGCAGGCTTCCTGCCCACCTTTGGCCCCGCATGGGTGAACATGTATGGCTCCACTCGGAACTACACCCTGATGGATGAGCACCAAGAGCTGAACGAGGGTCTGGGTGAAGGTGTCTCCTTCCGGGCCAGGCTTTTGATGAGTCTTGCTGTGGAGATCTTGGACACCACCAATCCGGAGATCAACAGCTCCACCGAGGTGCAAGTTGAGCAGACAACATCAGTTGCTGATGTAAGTTGCCCCTAACCCTACAGCTGCCAGTGGTAAGTCTTGGGCCTCAGGCCTCTTGGATTTTTATCTTTGGTCTCACAAACCAAGGATTTCATTTAGTGTTGTCCTAAGTGTTCTGGATCCCTCGGCACAATGAAAGCAAATCTTGCAAGGATTTCAGATTTTTGATCATTCAAATGCTCACTCTTAGGAGTGCTGGGCAGAAGGAATAGCTGAGTGAGGGAGGATCCTAAACTTGAGATGTTTCTCCAGTTGGGATTTAGACAAGGACAAAGACAGCCATCTCCTAATGACAGCTGTCTCACTGCTATCCTGAAGATGAGTTTCAAACGGAAGCCGAGAATCTGCTCTATTTCCCAACCAGATCTGGCAGGGTGGAACTGGTCAGATAAATTGAATGGCTGTTTCCTGACAAAAGAAGCCCCATAGCTTTAGTCATGACTTGTAGAGCCCACAAGACTACTGCCTGTGCTCTGCATAAACAGGCACATCCAGGCTTGTCTTACCTGCGGATACCTACATAAATCAATCCATATGAGCCAAGGGTGTGAAGTAGAAATGGAGAATGCTGATGGCAGTGCAGCCTCTGTGTGAAAGCTCTTCAGAAGTAAAGTGGCTTTAATTCACCTTCAGGGGAAATGAAGCCACCTGGAAATAAAGGCATTCCAGTTCTGAAAGGGCATCCAGGCAGATGGTTTGGTGTGGTTTGATTAATTCAGTTTGTGAGTGAACTCAGTCTTGTATTGCTGAGTGTCCCTTAGACATTCCCTCACGTGCAAGGGATGACTGATCCCAGTTAAGCCAACACATTTAAAAATTAGGCTAAAATCTTTAATTAAACTCTCTCTGCAGTGAGCCTAGAGGTGGCTCAGGCTGGGGGAGAGAAAACCCTCATGGTCCCCTTGAAAGTCCGAGAAGTGGCACCTCACCTTCAAAAAGCCCATGAGGGTGCTCAGAGGTGCCAGGGGATGCACCCTCTGCCCAAGGGGACCTGCCCTCCTAGGTGTCCCTCGGCTGACCTCAAGCCTGATCCCCGGGATTTCTCCTGCAGAACTGCACTGGGAAGATGGAGGAGTTCTTTCTCTTTGGAGCCTTCCTGGAAGCTACCATGATCGACAGGAAGATTGGTGACAAACCCATCAACTTCGAGGTCACAATAGGTTGGTTATTTTTGGGGGAGGGTGGCTTTGAAGCATGCTTGGCAGGGAATGCAGGATATGAGGCCAAGAGCAGGCTTTATTCCCCATTTTCCCTGCTAACACATGCTAGAGCATGCAGGGCTCTCGGTTTAGGGAGATGGTCATGGCTACTTCACCGGCACAAGCTACGTGGGGCCCCAAATCATCTGTTGTGTCCATGCTGTGCTGTGGCCAGTGGAGCTGCTCCCTCTCTCACCCTGGCTTTGTGCCTCCTGAGGCTGACCACCAAAGGGAGGGTGTGTATTCCTACTGGCTCGAGAGGGGACATGAGCAGGGGACAGAGACCCGTCACTAATTTATGGTTCCTGGGCATGGTTTCAGAGAGTTGAACTCCACTGTCCCCCATGGTTCCTGCAGAGAAAACTTCTCCCCAGCCTGAATTAAAGCCAAGAGGTTGAGCCCGACTGGAGTAACAACCTTGTGACTTTATTTCACTTTTTTTTTTTCTTGAGGTAACTATGGGAACCAGATCGATGGCACGACCAAACCCATCCTGCGGAGGAAGAAAGAGGGAGGGGATGGGGATGAGGAGGAGTCTGAGCTGCTCCAGAACTCTAGTGAGGATGAAGGTGATGAGGATGGGGAGCTGGTCTCTGTTTCTTCATCTCAACCCATGAAGCCCTTGGTCACAGACAGGTAAGCGTGCCCGCCTGGCCACTGAAGTGCCACTGGGCAGAGATGCTGCTCTCAGTTCAGACACGGTCCCTGAGTGTTCCCACATGCACTGCCTGCAGAGATGAATTTCAGAGGTGAAGTCAGTGCTGTCACAGGGCCTGGAGTCATTCGGCCAAACAGACCTGGGACGAGCCGTGGGGACCAGATCTCCATGCCCTGTAAAGGGAGATTAGATACCACGTGTAGATACCTCATCCTAGATACCGCAGTCTGCCAGCTGAACCCCCCCCACACTCCCTACAGTCCTGAGTGCTCCTGTGGATTCTCTGATGTCCAGTAAAGGCTGAATTTACCTCCCAGGCTACCCTACAAAGGATGTCCTTCATCCACCTTCATGCACACAAAGCTCATGGCTATCTGATACCTTTAGTGTTCTTCCCCAATGGCAAATAGGGATGAAGTTAACCAGTGGATTCAAAAAATCATTGGTGCCACTGAAAAAAACAGGTTCACTTCCATACGTATAAGTTTTGCACGTTTAGGAAACCAGTCTAAAAACAGGTCCTTCCCAAGGATCGCTGCCACCCTTGGTGGCACAACCCAGAACTGCACATCAGGAGGAGAGGTCTGGCCTTTGTGTCTGTGCTCTCTCTAGCTGCCCGACATGTGAAAACATCACGGGCGCCATGAGGAGACAGGCAAAGTCCATCTAGAGATAAGGCATGGATTGCAGTAGTGAAGGTAATTTGTGCTGAGGCAAGGTGCATTTCTTCATCACTTCGGATCTTAAAATCTTGACAAGGTCACAGACACGTGGAGGGGAGAGGATGCAAAAAACTGCTGGAAAAAGTTATTGAGAATGTGTTAGGCAGGAGATTGGGGTAAAAGACTTTAACTCCTCTCAGCCTCCCTAGTTTGCAGCATCTCTCTTTTGGTCAGTCTGTCTGTCCCCATTGCTTACGGTCATTGACAGCCACGCTCTGGTCTTTAACAGAACCAGGACTCAGGAAACTGGGTCCTACCCTGGGTCTGTTGATGCGCAGCTGGTTGCCAGTGGTCAAATCGCTTCTGTTTTCTCTGCCTCGGTTTCTCCAGCTGTAAAATTATGACAATTTTTTGTCTCCTTTACTAATTGCTTTGTGATGTGCAGGTAGCAGTTACCCTAAAATACAGACCAAATCCAAACAGCTGCAAGTGTGATTCTGGTGGGTCCTTTCTGTCCCAAGCAGCTGGATCAGAAAGCCCCAACCTGAACAGGATCAGCACAAGTGTCTTGGGATGTCTGGGCTGGGCTTCAGCCACAGCCTGGATTTGAATACAAAGGACTAGTACTAAGGAAAGCTAATTGGATTTAACCTGATGCGATATGCTTAAAGTGGATTTTAACTGTGTTATACCAGTAGATAGATGTTAATAGAATTAAGTGCCTGACTTAATTCAGTTGGGAAACGAAACAAACCACGCTGAATATTTGCACTCCAGATAAGTGTCTACCTGAGGTTCCCTCACTTGTTCACCAGCTTCTCGTCCAGGTGAATCCGGAACGGAGATGAGCAGCACCGATGGTTTTTGAGCCTGTTCCCTGGGCTCTGACTCTCATGCTCCTTACCCAGATGTCTCCAGCCCCTGGGTGCTGGGAGCCTCACGCTCAACCGTGGGGGTCTGCTGACACCTTCTGGCTGGAAGTACCTCGGTGGCTTCGGAAGGATGAGCTGAAGCTGGTTTTTAACTAAGGGTGATCCCAGGCGCAGCAGCCTCTGCAGCGGCTTTACACTGGGTGGATCCCAACTCGTAGCCAGCGCTCAGGCATCCAAGAAGCATCAACCCATTCTTCAGCCTCATCCTTCCTTTGACTGTACCATGACTGCTCCACCCCACCAGCATATGGAAACCTGTCAGCTCTGCAAAGGCCAGAGACCTCTGCAGGCTGTGAAGGCCAGGGGACTACAGGAGATGCTCTCCAGCATTCAGAAAACGGTGTTAATGCTTCAGTTTTCCTTGTGCCTCTGCTCACACTGCTGCCATGCTGGAGATGTTTGCTCTCTGTTGGGCTATGGGTGAGGTCAGGGGAGATTCCCCAGTTTCTCTTTGAGCCCCCAGGTCTGAGATGGTAAATTTGCAATCCCTGGGCACTGCACTCATCCACCCTGGGTCTGGCGTTGGGAAGGGTGCTAGGAGAGATGGCGCCTCTGTTCTTCAGGGTGCAGTTCACATCAGCCCCCTCTCTCCAATGCCTGACCTTCTATATACCCCCCGTCCCCACCACAGCATTGCCTCCCCGGGAGAGGTGTGGGACAGGGGCTGTTCTTGGCCAGGAGCATAACCACCACGGAGCACCTCTTCTGCCTCCTCTTGCAGGAACTACTTCCACCTGCCGTACTTTGAGAAGAAGCCCTGCATCTATATCAAGAGCTGGTGGCAGGACCAGCGCCGCAGATTGTATAATGCCAACATCATGGACAAGATTGCGGACAAGCTGGTCAGTCCGCACTGGGGAGGGAGGGAGACAGCTTGGGGCATGAGGCACATCCGATCTCTGCAGCTTGTCACAAAGCAGGGAAAAGCAGTGCAAGGACCCACTAGCAAATTTGTGCCAGAAAAGGGGAAGTTTCCCAGCGCTAAGTGCTCCACAAATCGAATGTCCAAATCCTAGGAGCTCATTGAATTTTATGTGGGTTGGACCCAGGGATCCCTACCAAAGGGAGCAGGAGCAGGGAAGTTTTGTCCCCCTGGACTGCAGGGGTGAACCACTTGTGTGGCAGAGTCTCCTTATTACTCTCAGCTAATTCCCAAGGAGGCTTTATGATAACTCCATGCTGGCAGGATCACAGCAGGATCTGCAAAGGGAGAGACGGGCAAGTCCAGCCAAGACGGTGTGGACTGTGGCCAGCTAGTCTCATGGGGGGGTGATGGACCCATTCCCATCACCCAGAGCCAGGTTCCCACAGCCAAATATGTGCCAGACCTGAGCCCTGAGGCCAGCAGGACTGGAGAGGCAGCAGATGTTTCCCACCGGTAGCTCCCACAGGGCTGCTCTATGCAGGGCTGGACCTCAGCGGGGAACTTGCCCCGCCGCGGGGCTCTGCCCCATCACCCCCTCACCTCTTGCCCCATCGCTGTTGCAGGAGGAAGGGCTCAATGATGTGCAGGAAATGATCAAGACAGAGAAGCCGCACCCGGAGCGCCGACTCCGAGGTGTCCTGGAGGAGCTGAGCAGTGGGTGCTTGTGAGTAAAAGATGGGCAAAGGTGGCACACTGCACGTCCCTGCTCTCTGCAGGTCTATGGGCAAGGTTGTGAGCGTAAGCCCACCTTGCCTTATCCTCTGGGTGATGGGAAAGCATTTCATTGCATTGGCACAACACCATATCAGCTGCCTTCTGGCTTGGAGCATGGGTGAGGTGGTGCATACATCTGCACCCCAAAGACCCCAAACCAGTGGTGAAAGCCTCAATCTTTTGGCCTCCACAGGCTGGTACCTGATAGGCACCTACACCCCATGCATGACACACAGCATTGGGTGCAAACAGGCCACTTGGCCGCAATTGCGTTGCAGACTGGGGGGAATGAGGGCATTTCCCTCCAGTGACATGCCCTTCTGGTGGCAGAGATCCAGCCTGCCATGGCTTCTTGGGGAGAGCCCGCGGGGTCCCACAGCATTCACACTGCCGACCTTTTCCACCAGGCGCTTTGTGACGTTAGCTGACAAGGACCAGCACCACTCTTCCCGCACAAGGCTGGACCGGGAGAGGCTCAAGTCCTGCATGCGGGAGCTGGTAAGTGAGATTCAGCCAGGCAGGGAGGAGGATTCATGAACGGGAGCTGCACCTTGTCAATGCAATGGAGAACTTTGGTCCTTAGGAGTGCTGATTTCCAGTCTCTGTGGATTGAGGGTTTGGGGTTTCTTCCTGAATAGAGGAGCTCAAGAGCACTTGAGTCTTGATGGGTCCCAGGTGGCACTTGGGTCCACGCCACTGCCTCCCCTCCACCACACTCTGCTTTGCCTTGGAAAGATATCTGGGAGTATGGAGGAGGAGCTGCATTGCTGTCAAACAGCTGAGGAAACTGGGAAGGAGGATTTTAGGGGAACCCTGCAGAGCACAGCTGCTCAAGGGGTAGATATAGCCTAGATGTTTGGGGCTGGTAGCCCAGCTCCTTGCAAAGGACTTGGGTGTGCAGAAGAGATGTACAAAGAGTAGGTGGTTTATCCAGCTGGCACAGCCAAGAATGCCAGCTTCAGTAGTCAGCTGCATCCTACGGAGCGATGAATTTAACATTTGAAAGCCTCCACGTCCCCTTTTCTGAACTGTCAGGTGCTGAATTACAACAGGGTCGGCAGAAGGGGAGAGGCTACCCTTAACACCAGGCTTGAAGCCACCCCAAAATGCCCTAAGCGCAGCTGACACCTCTCTGTCCTGTGTACCTTCCACTGGGACAGATGTCTCTGCATTGTCAGGGACCCTCCCTGCATCGTGCCAAGGTTGATGAATGGGTGTCAGAATTACCAGCGTCAGGATGCATGTGGTGGGATTAAGGCATCTGCCTCCTCACCACCTCTTCCCAAATGCCAGGGACCTGCCTGGTGCTGCTCCCTTCTCCGTGCTCAGTTCTGCTCTTGCTTATCTGATGTCCTGGGCTCCCCTTTAACCACAGGAGAACATGGGGCAGCAAGCCACGACTCTGCGGTCACAGGTGAAGAAGAACACCATGAAAGACAAGCTGAAGCTGGTACAAAACTTCCTGCAGAAACTCCGGTTCTTGGCAGATGAGGTGAGTCCCTCTGCACAGAGAGAGGGTGTTGCCTGGGTCAGAGCATGCCAACAGCAGCCTGGGATGGATGGAGACCTCTCTGCAAATCCTGTAGGCAGGAGAGGTCCTTGGTGGCCCAGGTCTTGTGCAAAGAGCCACTCCAAGTCTACACACTGCCCCATGCCTGACAGGCTTGCCTGTACACTGCTGGGTTGGAACAAGTCAGCGCTACAACAAATTTAAGAGCCCTTCCCAGCCAGTAACGGAGCTGGGTCATCTTGTAGCTGAGCTGAAGGCATTTCTGCCAGCCTCAGCCATGGCAAGGCCATGCAATTCCCTGGGGGATCAGTCATCGGAAGGTGGCACATGTCCACACGGCGTTCAAGTCAGCAGCAGGGAGCCATTTCTGATCTTGGCTAGGTAGGGAGTTGTTGAAGTAAGTGACGCTTCGAAGGGCTGTGGGATAAAGCTCTGTCCTCTTGCAGAACTCAAACCATCTAATCTTTATTGCTGCAGCGTACTCTTGCTTCACTACAGCTCACGGGTAAGAGGTAATAGTCCAATGTATCAGAGTTCCTCACAGCATTTCCAAAGGAAATATTTTCCAAATGTTTTCCAAATATCTGCAAATTTTTTTTTCCTCCTTTCAGAAAATTACACCATTCCTCTGATATTTTTACATTTTAGGACTAGGTCAGCCATTGGGGGTCACTGGCCCTCACAGGTGCTGTAGTTGTTGCACCTCCTGATCTCATTTCCCATGGCAGGCTCCCAGCCTCGACTACGTATCCCTTGTCACAGCAAGGCCTTCCTTGGCTTTGACTCACCACAGCAGAACATAAACCAGACTATAAGGTGTGATGGGGCATGTCCAGACAGGGAACCTCTTCCATAGTAAAGAATGAAGGTATGGTCCCTGCCCTACAGTCCTCATGGCCACTGAATGAAGAAAAAAGGAAAATCTTTAGCCTTCTAATCCAAAATTAAATTTTTTTAAACTAGAATAAATGTAAGCCCCAGTTTCTTTCCTGCTAGGCTTTACCCTGCTGAGCTTAGCTCTGAGCAGCTTTTCTTAAGCAGACAGGCTTCTGCAGTGGGAGGCTTGAAACCATTTCAGTGGCCCTAATGTGGCAGTAGATACATCCATCTCCTGTGGCATCTGTTGAATTTGCCTTCAGAAGGTCTCCAGCCCCACTGGTGCCTCAGTGGTTAGAAAGAGCTAGGACATTGACAGGGCTCTTCGCTGCTGTTCACAGCCCCAGCACACTATTCCCGACATCTTCATCTGGATGATGAGCAACAACAAGCGCATTGCCTATGCACGCATCCCTTCCAAGGATGTCCTCTACTCCATTGTGGATGAGGAGATGGGCAAGGACTGCGCCAAAGTGAAGACCATCTTCCTCAAGGTGCTGGTCTGTCTTCCCCGGGGGAACTGCAGCCGAGAGGGGGGAGATGGAGGATGGACAGACTGAGAGGATGGGAGACGAAGATGAGAGAGCTTTGTATCCAAATTTGCTGGGGCTTGAATACTAGGTAAAACAGACCCATACTCTACTGGTAGGGGCGGAAGTCTGCTGCTAGGAAGTGTGAACCACTGATCCCAGTCCGGTAAGTGAGAAATGATTGGAAGGAAAGAGATGTTTGATCCAGCTGGCCACAAAAAAGGATGCTGGCTTAGAAACAGGAAGCCAAGGTGGTGAGAAGAAGGTAATGCACGAGCCAGACGTAGTGTCATGATCCAGAATGATGAGGGCTGGGTCCCTGATTTTAAGGGGCAGTGGTACAAGTGATGCACCAGAAGGAGTTGAATGCAGCAAGAGGTGGTCTGTCCATCTCTAAGGCCTTCCCTATATCCATGTAAACTCTTCTGTCCTTTGTGACCAGCTACCTGGGAAGAGGGGCTTTGGACCTGCTGGCTGGACTGTTCAGGCCAAGATGGAGATGTACTTGTGGCTGGGCCTCAACAAACAGCGCAAAGACTTCTTGAGTGGCCTGCCCTGTGGCTTTGAGGAGAAGAAGACCACCAGAGGCCAAAACCTGCCATCCTTCCCACCCATCAGCCTCCTTTACACCAGTAAGAACTTCCTGCCTGCAGGTCTGGGGACAGGACATGGAGAGGGCAGGAGGGAGCCTGGCTGCACACCACTTGGTCCAAGGGCTTCCATGAGCTAAGGGGGAAATAATTCCAGTTGTCCCAGTCTGAGGTTCCCCACTGCTCTCATGGGGGGCTGGGGTGTGTGAACTGTGTGCCCTCTTCCCTACCCTGTTCATAGCTATCATTTCTGCACACCACGAGCAGGACATCAAGGAAGTCCGTATCCATTCAGAATTCATTATTTGAGCCTATACCCCTCATCAGTGCTGGCCCTGAGCAAAAAAATGCCCCTGAGACCTCACTCTGCAGGCTGAGCCCCACAGCTGGGCTCCAGGGTTGTGTATCAAGCTGCCTTACTTCCCCTCTTTCTTGCAGAGAAGCAGGTTTTCCAGCTGCGAGCCCACATGTACCAAGCCAGGAGTTTATTTGCGGCCGACAGCAGTGGCCTTTCGGACCCTTTTGCACGAGTCTTCTTCATCTCCCAGAGCCAATGCACTGAGGTAAACACCATCTCCCGACCTGGAGGGCTGGGCTGGGCTCTGGCGTTGCGTGTCCCATCAGCTCTCCACCCTGTTCCCCTGCCACAGGTCTCGTGACTGCTAGTGAATGAAGGATTAGGTTGATCACGAGGTCCTGGGGTAGGAAAGCAGCCACAGCATTGGGGCTTGACTGTCTCCAGAAACACCTTCCCCAGGAGCACCGTCACGACATGTCCCCCCACACCAGCACACAGCTATCCCGTGTCCCTGTGGCCATGATTTACCTGCCTGGTTAGGAGAAACTGGAGTACGTTGAAGTGGTTTTTGTGTCTTCCCTTCCCAGGCTGAGGGCTGCCAAGGTTTAGCAAGCCTGGTGGACACTGGAAATAATTTGTGTCTGCTTGCCTGCTGCTGGTTTTTTTTTTTTTTCTCAGAAACCCCATGGCTCACTGATCCAAAAAAACGTGCAGCAGCCCACTAGTGCTGCCAGGCACTGGAGCTGCAGCCTGACATATGGCTGAGACAGACCAGGGCTGTGCTCATTCTCCAGAACTCATCCCCATGGCTGCCCCATCACATGGCAGCGTTTCACCCTGAGTTTACAAAAAGAAGTAGATAATTAAGCAGAGCAAATAAAAACATCAGAGTAAGGGGTGAACGCTGTGAGCTGCAAGGGTCAAGACCTGCAAAGCATTTCAGACCTTTAATTCCCCCTCCATTCAGATCAGGCTTCAGATTCTATTGTAGATCTGTCCCATCTCCTGCCCCATCAGCCCTACACTCTGTATAGCACCGGCTGCCTTCCCCCTTTGATCCAATAAGGAGCTGCAAAGCAAAGAGGACATCAATACCCAGTAGACTGCAGACAGCTGTAGTGTACACATCTGCATCACAGCGCTCTTAATTCCCTTAATACTCAGTGAAGACAAAAGGACCCCTAAAAGGTAGAGTGCTGCTCATCTATTTTAGCTGTACAGCTTAGGAGGAGACAAATTGCACCATAAAAGCATTGCTTTCTTTCTACTGCTTATAGAGGAAACCTTGTGTGACTATTCTAAAAGTAATGGAGCCTTTACCTTGTCCACAATGTCCGAGATAAATATTTTCAAGGCATAACCCACCCAATACTGCTGATATCCTGGTGCAGGAAAACTGAGACCAATGCCCTGTCTGCTGCCCTTGCACAGGGCATTAGCCCCTGGCTGGAGTGGTAAGTCCCTCTCCCGTTCTTCCAGGTTCTCAATGAGACCCTTTGCCCGACCTGGGACCAGCTGCTGGTCTTTGACAACGTGGAGCTGTATGGAGAAGCTCATGAGATGCGGGATGACCCTCCCATAATTGTCATTGAGATCTATGACCAGGACACAGTGGTAAGATGAATCCCAGCAAAGGAAAATGTTTGATTTAGATGCTGCAATCACTCCTGAGTCAGAGGCAAGGCAGATGGTACAGAGGATGCAGCTTTTCTCCTGAGCTGTGGAAGATGGTCCCTCCACATCTCCCATGGCATGGACTAGGAGCCTCTGCTGCTCGTTAGATCTCAGACTTAGCTTAATGATATCTTATTTTTGGAGAGTGAAGCAAGGGCTTTTGTGGGGCTGGAAGCAAGGAGACATTAGCTAAGTCTTTCCCTTTAGAAAAACTGCTCAGCCCTGGCCTCCGTGCTGTCCCAGCCCTAAGCCACCTCCTTCACCTTATTTGAAGAAGCCAAGAGTGAAAGCTGGCACTGAGCTTTGGTGTCCCAGGCCACTGGGCTGGTCCTGTTCTGACCAAGATGGGCAGAGTTGTGGGGCTAACTTGGAAGACCTCATGTTGGGTGAGCAAACCTCACGCTGGGAGACGTCACGTTGGGTGCTCTCTTCACCTCTCCAGGGCAAAGCTGACTTCATGGGCCGCACCTTTGCCAAACCAGTGGTGAAGATGTCAGATGAGCGCTACTGCCCCCCACGCTTCCCCCCGCAGCTGGAGTACTACCAGATCTACAGGGGCAACTCCACAGCAGGCGACCTACTGGCTGCCTTTGAGCTGCTCCAGGTACCAGCTGGCCAAAGCCACCCCCGACCGAGGGAGGGAAACGATGGGATGGGGGTTTGCAGGGGAGCGGGGCTTAACCCGTGCTTGTATATCTTAGGTGCTGCAAGGAGCAAGTAGTTCATACACCCTAGAAAAGACAGAAGGGTTTAGCATAGCGACTAACCCAGTAAGAGGGCAGTTCCTGCTGGTCGAGATGATGTGCAGTGAGTACCAGGCTTCCTGCTGGACAGGACACCCCACTAGAAGTATTGTGTTAGCCCCCACTCTGCATCATCACTGGGATATGGGAGATGTCAATGGGAGTCCTGGTGTTCTTGGAGATGCCAGTTTGAAGGTCTCAAGAAAAAGGGGTGTGAATTCATAGCAGCATCCCAAGAATACGGTGAAATTTTAGCCACATAGTCTGTGGGGGTGGCAGAGTTAAAATCTCCTGCTTTCATGCTTCCTTCCCCGCACGCTGACTCTGTTGTATTTGTATGGACATGTCTCAGCAGACTCCTGGCATGCAGGGAGCATGAAACGTCCCAGCTGAAAAGAGAGAGGCCCCAGCAAACTCAGCGAAGTGCTGGTGGGTTCAGATGTGCAAGGGCTGACCTGCCACAGACACCTCTAATGCAGCTGAGCACCAGCCAGGGGCAGCGGTCCCAAGGCTGGCCTCGCATCTGTGCGTGCCGGGAGCAGGCACAGCCTGGGGAGGTGGACTCTTGGGGACTACATGCTGCCTCCACCTCTGGGTCTCCCCTTTATTTCAAAGGGGACTTTGCTTTACACGCCTGTCTGTCTGTCTGCAATGTCCTCAGATGCCCTGTGATGATGGCGAGATCAGGGCAGCCGTGCAGGCTGCTGCTGAGCCTGGTGTCCCACTCCCCAAGGCGCTTGTCCTGTCTCCTTTGCCTGCCAGGGCAGGTGCTCATCTAAGCCCTTTTCTTTCCCCAACTTTCCTTGCCATGGGGCGGTTTCTTTAGGGACTGGATCACATGGGATATTTGATCTCCCTCATGCCCTGGGTTGGAAATGGGACCTGAAACCTGCTCCTGGGCTGAGCTCTTGGACCATTCCTGCATCTCTTCACACCCAGCCAGGCAGATGCAACTCCTTGCAGGAGGAAGAGGAACAGTCCCGGGGTTGGGGGGGGTGGGGTGTTGGTGGGCTGAGAAGTTTGCTTTGCTGCTGTCTCTGTCCTGTGTGGAAGCACAGCACTGCCCGGCACCTTCTGCTCACGTGTATGCCTTTTCCCAAAGTACCTGCACAGTGCAGTCAGCTGGATGCTCAGTAACCCTTGCTCCTGCACCCCCCGAGACAACACAGACCCAATGCATGAGACCAGGCTGTGCCAGTTACAGCTGAGACTGACAAAAATCCCTGCTTCCCAGCAGCTGAGCGCTAGCTTAAAGGAACAGATCCTAATCCATGCTGCATCTCTTCCAGATTGGCCCTGGGGGCAAGTCAGACCTGCCCGCAATCGACGGGCCCACAGACATGGACCGGGGCCCCATTCTGCCAGTGCCACTGGGGATTCGGCCAGTGCTGAGTAAATACAGAGTGGAGGTAATTGCCTTGGAGCACCAAATTTTAACATTCAGCGTTTTGTGGGGGAAGAGAGCCTGTCCATGGGTGTTTGAAGGCCAGGAGGGATCTCTGAGGCTCTGATGACTAGCTGGGCACCAGGACCAGATGTCTGCACTGCAAGGATCTGTCTGTACTGGCTGCACAGGGAGCAAGGCTGCAGCAGCCCTAAAAGAACAGGGAACTGGATCACTCCTTGCTGTCTTCAATGTGGGCACCATAGCAAGTCTAGAGCCCTGCAGTAAATGGCATTTGGGCTGAGAAGCAATGCAGGGCTCATTAGAGATACACATGTAATACATCTCCACCTGCAGCAAAGTGAGCTGCATCCCACCAATCTCAGGCATCAAAGGCAGAATGCCTCTCATGTATCTGTAGATATCTAAAGGGTGATGCATCCAAACAGGGTCCCTCTCCCTTGGTTGTCTTGGTGGTGATCCAGGCAATACAGCCAGTGACGTTCATTGCACAATTCACCCATGGTTGTAGGTATGTCTGCTCAGGTGAGATGCTGCTGACCAGATCTCCAGGTCTCTAAAAGGATCCTAGCTCCTGGTCTTCCACACATTTGCAGCTGGTTAAATAAATTGTGTTCCTCTGATGTGCAAGGTGAATACAGCCATGGGGAATAAGGAGGTGGAAAAATCTCAGTTATGGGGCACTTTTGGTCATGGTGGCAGTCTGTTATCCTAAGAAGAGATAATAGTGATTCTGATATCATTTTGACAAAATTATGCCAGTGCTGAATCAAGAGCCACTTGGGCAGGTGGACAAAGCTGCTCTGGGCTTGCTCTGTGGAGTCCCATGGCAGAAAAAGGCTAGAAAGGGAGAAAGGCAGAAAAGGGAGTGTCGAGGGCAGGAGGTCAGAGATCTCAGGCTGCTGTAGATCAGGTGTGGGGTGGATTACATGGGGGGCCAGAGAGAGACTGTGCTGCAGCTCTGAGCCATGTGGAGGAGGAGAGGATACCTTGGGGATCCACCACTGCCCAGGTGATGATATTTTGCAGCAAGTCCCTGCTCCTGGGGGATGTGGAGAACCAACTCCTTTGCCTCCAGCCAGGGGCAGTCCCTCTCACATTCGTGCTCTTCCTTCTTCTCCTCCTGCCCTAGATCTTGTTTTGGGGGCTGAGGGATCTGAAGAGAGTGAACCTGGCCCAGGTGGACCGGCCCCGGGTGGACATTGAGTGTGCTGGGAAGGGGGTCCAGTCAGCCCTCATCCAGAACTACAAGAAAAACCCCAACTTCAGCACTTTGGTCAAGTGGTTCGAAGTGGTGAGTGTTTCCTCTTCCCCTTCAGCCCCCAGCTGAAACCCAGATTTTCTGGAGCCCAAACCGTGGCTCCTAGCCAGTTGCTTCAGTTTCCGCACAGCCATGGAGGACATGAGCTCCATCCCAGTTGGTGATGGCCTTTCTCTGAGGGCTCCCAAGCCATGCTGGAGCTGCTCTAGACCTCTTCAACCAACATGATCCCTGTTTTAGTCCCCACTGGCCTTTCCAACCACCAAAGTAGACGTCCCACAACGCACACCCAACACTTGATAACCAGCACACCTTTGCTTCCCAGGACCTCCCAGAGAATGAGCTGCTCCACCCACCCCTCAACATCCGGGTGGTGGATTGCCGGGCTTTCGGGCGTTACACGCTGGTGGGGTCCCACGCTGTCAGCTCCCTCCGAAAGTTCATCTACCGCCCACCAGATAAGAAAGCCCAGCACTGGAATATGGCAGGTACCAGGCTTGGGCCGTGGGGACCTGGCTAGTATGGGTCATCTGTGGAGCATTGCGCACGGAGAAGAGAGAGATGGGTAGAGGGTTGTAAGGACTATGGGATATTGCCTGCTTGTTGGTTAAGCAAGCAGTGATTCAGGGTTTGGGTCAACGGAGTGAGGAGGCACAGGGTGTGAGGCCATGATTCCCCTTTGATTTTTTGATCTGTGGGTCTCACTGCAATAACTGCATGCTCCCCTGATACCTGTAAGACAAGAAAGGCTGGTTCACCTCTAACATCTCTGCAGCTTCATGACTCTACGCTCCCCAAATATTCCTCAAGACTGGGAGGTGAATTTGCCATGCTCCATGCCTGCTGCTGCTATTATCTGAGTAAAGACTAGAAAGCTCCAGATTGAGGCCACCCTCTCAATCCCAACCACCACCCCATCTATCAGCACCCACAACAAAAACCATCACAAACCTGCTTTCCCTGCAGCCAGCATGGCAGCTGAGGGCTTGGTGAGCCACAGGAATTGCTCATCTCCTCCCAGTCCTTGGTGGAAGTGGAGGCACTCTTGGCTGGGCAGAGATAGAAGGTCTCAGGGGGCATTGCCAAGGGCCATCCCTGGTTCCAGCCAGAGGTCTGGACCTGTGGTTGTATCCATACCAGCTGATACTTTCAGGTCATTTTCTTTGTTGCTTCTCCTCTGGATGCTGGTGCAGGCGAAAAAAACCCAGTCCTTTCTCACCATCTTCTTTCCTTTGCTATG
This sequence comes from Morus bassanus, assembly GCA_031468815.1. Lineage (NCBI taxonomy): Eukaryota > Metazoa > Chordata > Aves > Suliformes > Sulidae > Morus > Morus bassanus. The sequence goes on from CM062569.1 coordinate 116,576,425, forward strand.
GAAGGGGGTTTTAATCATGCTGTAAGGTCCTGTGCTCATTTCCACCTCTCCTCTGAACAAGGTGGTCACACATCACTCCTGCATGAATCCTGTAGGATCTCACCAGAGCTCTCAGTTTCTCCTCTACACTATCCTTTTCTCTTGGTCTTTCTCTTTCTCTGTCCTCTGTCCAGCTAAACACCTCAACGGCTATCTGGCAGTGGCCAACAGGGCCTATCGCTCTCGCCCCACAGGGGAGATCGTTGTCAATGTGGAACCTGAGGTTCCCATCAAGAAGATGGAGACGATGGTGAAACTGGAAGCTGTGAGTATCCATATGTCAGCACCACTTTATCATCTCTTTCCTCACTGAATTGCCAATCTGTGAGGGATTCCACCCAAACAGAGGCCACCTTGTGCTGCTGAACGTGGGGTTGGGCTGATGCCTGGAATGAAGGGCCTTGGGTCATCGTCAGTCCTACAAATTAGCCTCTTTCTGTCCTGGCTGAAATGAGCTGGTGCTTGCTGCCCCAGAAAGGATTGTCCTGGGCTATGCAAATTAGATAGCTTTATGTTTTTCTTCAAAAACAGTCAGATGGGAATAAGCAGCCACAAGCACAACCCTGTGCCTGTCTGTGAGCAAGGCAGACACAAGTGACCCATCAGAAATTCCCCATCTGCACAGCTGCAGCGATCGCGACCTTTCAAAGCACTGCACACGGTGCAGTCTCTGCAAGCAGCCAGTCATGCAGATTTCCCTGACACTTTTTCCATTTTACAATAGTTTTGAGACATTCAGGTGGCTACGTCAGCTCTTTGAAATACCTCTTCAGCAGTCTGGATGGGCGACCAGCGCGGTGTCGCTGCACAACCTCTGTACGGCAAGTCTGAGCCGTACAGGACACAGCAGATGCACGTGGCATAGAGCTGAGCCAGACACAGAGTCAGTCTGAGGCAGCCAAAGCTCTTTAGACCTGTTGTGCTTGCCCTGAAAATTTGGTGCTGTATGCATTGGACCGGCAACATGTCCCAGAGGCATCAGGCTTTGTTTGCACACTGAATGTGCCTGTGCCCATTTTCTTGCCCAGAACAGGAATTTCAACTCCTTCTCATACTCATTCCACAGCTTCCTCCACAAAAAGAGATAGATTTCTGTTTTGAGGGGGCTCTGTGCAGCAACATGCACACACAAACCCCCCCAGACAAGCAGCACACGTGCATACGTGTACCTACAGGCATGTTGTGGGCTCCAAGTACACATAGCCCCTCACGTGGGCATTTACAGAAAGGCTATGGCACATACAAAGCCTCACAAGCACATGTGTATGGATAAATACACATACGTACACCCCACAAGGTCCCTGGTGCATTTACACATGCACTTATATGTAGAGTTCCCTCTGTGTGCTCAAGAAGCTGTATCATGTATGCCTGCTCACACAGCTTCATGCACCAGGAGCTTCAGGATATGTGTACATGGGTATGTCTGGAATGCCCCAGCGCCCACCAGCTTCCTCAAATCTACCCCAGTAGCTTGCAGACCTTCCTAGGTAAACAAGAAAAGCTCCAAAAGAGCCGAGAGGTGTTATCCATGCTAAAGGCCAAAGTGTCTTCGCTGTCAGGGGCTGTGGTTATCCCTTAGCAGAGTGCAAGAGAGACATCTCCCACTCAGAGATGGATTCGGTGTGTGTGTCTGTGTACGTCTACCCTGCACACAGAGCTTTCCCAGCCAGGGCTCTTCATTCAAGGCGTTCGGTTCCTTCATCCCTGGGGAGCTGTCTGTGACTTCTGGTGCATGCGTGTGGCAGTGTGTGTTTGTACTCAGCTGAGGCTGCGCTGCTAACCTGCTCTCGTCTCCCTGTTCCCTTCCACCCCGGGCGGCAGAACTCTGATGCAGTGGTGAAGGTGGATGTGGTAAGTGATGGATCCGCTCTGCATCCCTGCTCCCAACCCTCCACTCCATATCCAACCCTTCTGTGCCATTTTCAATGGACCATGCACCCTCACCAACACCCAGATAGGCGGGTGCCAGCGCCCCTTCATCCCAAGGCAGAGACAGAACAGCGTTGTCTCATCAATAGATATGGCAGTGGCCTGGTTGCTGCAGATTGGGAGGCTCTTCTGGGCTAGCACTTCTCAGCTGAGCTGTGCCAGGAGGAGCGGGGCAGGCAGCACCCTGTGGGAGAGATGCTGGTTGTTCCCACCACAACCAGATACCAGCTGCAAAAGGCTTTATTGCACCACTGAGTGGACCCAGGGTACTTTGCCAGGCAGAGGGAGGATTGCTACCGTGTAAGGTGCAGGTGCTGTAGCGTGGGAAATGCATGGATGAAAGGGATGATGGGCAGGAGGGGATGTCTCGGGACTCTGTCTCTGTGGAGCCTTGGGCATCTTGCTTTGCTGCTCTGTGCCTCAGCGTCCGCAGCTGAAAAAGGGGGAAAGTGCTAAGGAGGCCACCCAGCCAGGAGGGTTCTGCCTTCTCAGGCGCTTCACCCACCACCTTTGCACTTCAGGAGACATTTCACTTTCATCTGATCCCTCGTCTTCTCTGTCGTTGCTTCCCTTGTCCCTGCAGTCTGAGGAAGAGAAGGAGAAAAAGAAAAAGAAGAAGAAAGGAGGAGGAGGAGAAGAAGTAGAAGAGGAGGAGCCAGACGAGAGCATGCTGGACTGGTGGTCCAAATATTTTGCTTCAATTGAAACTATGAAGGAGGTGGGTGCAGAGCAGAGGAGGGGTGTATAGAGAGGGGAAGAGGAAAATGCTGTTTCCTGCCTGCAAGGTCTCACCTATTTCCAGCTACTTCCAAAGGCTTGGGGCTGTAGTGCTTTCCTCGCTAACCTTGCCCGACTGTCGGCAGGGCTTTTTTTTACCTGGCAGAGCTGAGCAGGATTCCTCTTCCCTGAGTGCGCTCTGGGTGGACTGAGTTGTATTCAGACACAGGTATTTAACAACCTCAGTGCTCAAGGCTGCACTGAGCAACTTTGATTTCTCCAGCACTGCCAGAACCTCGCTCACGGCTCAGGTGGGAAGAGCGAGCTGTGACCCCGAGTTAGGCACTTCCAGTGAGCACAGAGACCTCGGCACAAGCACCCATTCCCTGTTCGCTTCATTTCTTCCCCAGCAACTCCGGCAGCAGGAAGCAGCCGCAGCAGAAGCAGAGGAGAAGGAAGAAATGGAGATTGCAGAGGGTAAGCAGGTTGCGAGCGAGAGAGGGAGCACAGCAGGGAAAGATAGGACCAGGACTCCTTTTTGTGCTTGAACACCCGTTTTGGAGCATGATGTTGCTCTTCTGCCAAACCAGATGCTCGCAGCATGTTGCATATCCCCGTGCAGGACCAACTTTAATGAATGCAAGCCCGGTGTGGGCTGTGTTGCGCTAACACGCTAACGCCAGGTGAATCCAAATCAGAACACGGTATTGTGGCAGCCTCCAACCCATCCGTGCTGGGAGGAAGGCCATGTGCAAGTAATGCAGACCAGGATCCATGTTATTGTCCAAGGACATTTTTGTGCAATGACAAGTTAGTATGTCATTGAAAGTCCCGTCGCTTTGGCCATGCAGATGTGTTAGCTGTAGGACTGTGTGCTTGAAGTCTACTGAGCACACCAAGTAATAGACACTTCTAGATCACCTTCATGGGGTTTTCCATCCTCATTTTGCAGGAGGCTTAAAATTTTTTTTGTTGTTTTGCTCCAGTTTTGCAAGGGAAGATTCAGCCAGGCAAAAGGTCTGGGATTCATCTAATCTCAGTGCTTTTACCTGTGTGTAGAGGCCTCCTTGTCTGCTGTTCTAGCACAGGCAGTGAAGAAAAAGATGCACTTTTAGGGCAAATTCTCTGACCTATTTTCAATACTATGTTACGATCCAGTGAATTGTGCCCTAAATGTGTTTTTACCCAAAGGAAGTCAGGGGGTCTGTAGCTCGGACGGGGTATTGCAGATGTCTAAAGTTGGGTGAGATTAATTTTGCACTGCAAGTGATGTGGGACAAGAATTCTGGTGAGCTGGGACATGTTGGTCAAGGGTGACTTTGTCCACTTGCAGCCTGGAGGCTCCTTGCTAGTCCCACCAGCAGAGGACTTTCACTCATGCTCTCCATATGTCCCACGTCCCCAAGACAGTGGGTTGCTGTCATGCCCAGGCAATGCAAAATTCATTAACTGAGAAAAATATAGAGCCTGGTTTCTTTTGGAAGACTAGTTTTCATATGACGAGAAAGATGAGGCCGGGTCTTGCTGAGCTTGGAGAAAATTCTGAGCAGCTTCTTCCTGGGCTTGCTGTCATGGCAGGGCTGCTGGGGGCTGTGTTGTGTCCCCCATTGTTTTCTTTCTGTCTTCTGTGAAGGGTACATCTCCCCTTGGCACTCCCATTCCTTCCTCCTTTCCTCTTCCACATTAAGTCTTTGTCTGTTGTCATCTATCTGACCCCACCTACATTGCGTGGCAGATGTGAAAGCTGGCAGAGGCAGTGAGGGATGGGGATTGTAGAGGGATGGGAGAAGCATTCCTTGACCGTGCCTTTCCAGGCAGCCTGTTCCCAGTGTAGTTGATGTCCCTGACTGGTGGTTGCTCTGAATAGAGACCCTAACAACCTGCCATTGCAGCTGATCCTGGGCAATGCCTCCTTCAGGGCAGCAGCCTGTGCTCTGGTGCTGAGCATCAAGCACTGTCCCCTCTGCGATACCTAGGCTGAGGTTTTATTCTCCAGGCTGCATACAGCAGGAAAACCCTTCAGCAGAAGGAAGAAAAGGAGATGCTATGGGTAGGATCAGTTGTTGAAGCTAGCCAGAGCCTAGCACTCTCAGTCCATGTTTTGTAGTCCACCAAATGACTTCTGCTCAGGTCAGATTTGGAAGTTTCCTGCACAGAGACCTCTGGGCTCCTGGAGATGCTGTGACCCGGGTAGCAGTGGCCAGAGTCAAGGAAAGACAGGAGAGGGCTGGGATGGGACTTGCAGGCAGTAGCAGCTGTCAGCTTTCATGCTCCTCCTGTTTGAAGGACTTTAACCAAGTCCCCCTCCCTGTCTCCTCCACCCCTCCTCACCCCCATTTCCATCTCCTCCCTCCCCACCACTTCCCCTCGGACTGAGAATTCAAGCTTGATGACTCTCCCATGAAAGGGTCCAAGGGTCAAGCAAAGAACAAGGAGAAGTCCAAGGCACCCAAAGATGATAAGAAAAAGAAGCAACAGTCAGCCCCTGAGCTTCCCGAGAAGAAGAACAAGCAGAAGATTGACGAACTGAAGGTGTGTGTCTCGGCAGGGGAGGAGAAGACCTCGGTGGCAGGCTGGAACTCTGGCAGGATGGCAGTCCCAGCCATCTGGAGATCAGGGCAGGATGGATCAACCCTGCATGAGGCACCTTGCCTATCTGAGGGTTATCTAACCCTAGGTGAGATGTGCCTTGGGACTGCCAGCTTCTCTCCATAGTTTGAAGGAGTCAGAGGTAACAAGCTTCACAGAAAAGGGGTTGCCCTGCGATAGGATCATCCTTGGGGCAGCTCGGATGTGCCCTGGCTGGAGGAGAAAGTTCTCCAGCCTGGCCATGGCTGGCCCAGCCAGGACTCAGGGCAAGGATGGGCTCTGGTTCAATGTGCTGGCCCATGGTGTTTATTAGGATTAATATCATCTGTGATTCTGGGGTTCAGAAGGGGTTTGAGCCTGGGTCTTGCACAGATGGGGGACAGCCACCTCGCCCATTCAGCTGAGCTTCCCTCTTGTAGGTTATCAGTTCGGGGAGGTACTTGTGGCTTCAAGGTCCAACCCAATGATCTTGGAGATCCTTTCCCTTCCTAGAGAATTTGGCACTGGGAGCTGAGGTGTCCATGTTCCCTCTGAGTTGACTCGGGTAGTCACTGTATCTTTTCCTCACCTTTTTTTCTTTTTACCTAATTCCCCTCCTTTAACTTTCTGTCATCTCAGGTCTTCAACAAAGAGCTGGAAACAGAGTTTGATAACTTTGAGGACTGGCTGCACACCTTCAACCTGCTCCGTGGGAAGACTGGGGACAACGACGACAATGCAACAGAAGAGGAGCGGATAGTGGGGAGGTTCAAAGTGAGTTTGGTTGCTGAGTCAGGCCAGGGCAGGGGCGGCTTGGGGAGCCCTTGCCAACAGGATTCTCTGCTGAAGCTTGTTTAGCAGGAAGAAGTTGGATGCAATAGAAACCAATTTGCATTGACCCAGCTGCAGCACCTTGCAGGGAGGGAAAGCCTCCAAGGATAGCCCCAGAAATCAGGTGGCTGCAAAGAGTGCATCCACAGAGGTGGTGATCTGCAGGCAAACAGATCCTTGATTATTCTTACAGAAGGCCGATGGAAAAGCGGATCCTCTTTCTTGCCCACTGTGGAAATAAGTCGTGCCCTGGGTTATCCCTGTGAACCGTTTTTCACCAATACCAGTCACCTAGGCTGGCGATCATGTTGCACCATTGCCAGCCCCCAGGCAATGCAGGAGCACATCTGTCAGCTGTAAGATTCTTGAACAAGAACCTTTCTGAGGGTGTGATCCCGGCCGGATGAAGCCTGTTGATGCCAGTTTTGCCGTTTGTTTGCTTAGCAGAGGAGATGAGCAGGCAGTTCCCCATCTTAGCTAGGATCAGATGCTTAGGGAGCATAGAAATCAGCAGTGTTTCATGTGGTAGTTCCCAGATTTTCCAGCCAATCCCTTGTCAACCCTTTTGTTCCCATTGCTTCTGTCCTCCTGTCAGTTTTACTCTTGGAAATCCCTATCCATGAGCACATTGCTAGCCTGATTCCTCCGCAGGCCTCCTTCCCTTTGTCCAATTTTTCTCCTCATGGTTGCAGCTCCTGAAGAGGTGCTTGTGCAGTGGAGGACTTTTCCAGATCTGGCCTTTCTGCTACAGCACATGGCTAGAAACAAGGATATTGACTGGGTCCTCAGGAAGGGTGGTTTGGGATGGGTCTGCTTACCCTGAGGCCCTGGGCAGCAGGACTCTCATCGGGCTGTGCTCTCCCTCACACTAGGGCTCCATGTGTGTCTACAAAGTGCCGCTCCCTGATGATATCGCCAAGGAGGCAGGATACGACCCCAACTTTGGCATGTTCCAGGGAATCCCCAGCAATGACCCCATCAATGTGCTGGTCCGAGTCTATATTGTGAGGGTGAGTATAAGTGCGTGGTGTGGCAAGGGGTGATCCTGCACTCCCTTCCATGGCGCACACCCAGGAGCTGGTCCCAAAGCTGTAGGGATGTTGGGTTTTAGCGCTCAGTGCATTGTGCATCAGGGCCAAGGACGCAGCATGAGGACTGAAGCAACTCACTGATGGGGACTTGAATGGTGTCTCCATAGCTGTGTGCTCCAAGCACTGAGAGCATGCCAAATCCAAGCTCCTGCCAGATCCAGAGACCTTTCTTCTGGTAGGTGGGATGGACTGGCGTGTCTGTCCTAGTGCTTAACTCAAGATGAATAATTTGGCTCAGCCTGCCTGGACTGCGAGGTGCTAGTTCCTTACATAGTCATGACACCTCAGTGAAGCACGTGCAGAGCCAAATGGGAGCTGGCAGGGTCTAGTAGACCTGGCTGGAGGGCATGGCACCCCCTTGAACATGCGCTGAGCTAACGCACGTTTGTTTATATGGAGTGCGGTCCGTAAAATTCCTTTCCTGACCCTTAAACTAGTCATCCATGTGTCCCCAAGCATGCGAGTAAGGTGCTGAAGTCAGGCACCTGAGGGGGAGCTCAGTCCTGCTAGAAGCACCTGGGCTGCTCTCTTGTCACCACCTTGTCCCAGTGTTTTACAAAGCCTACTTTTGGCTACATTTCCCACTAGCCTAAATCCCCATCTAGTGCTGTGTTCCATTGCCCAATGGGATAGTGAGTCTCCCATCCATCACCAACAGACAGGCTGCAATGGCAGACACCAGTCTTGTCAGCACCACCACCAACCAGGACTGGCTGGATGTGTCCTGGCACAGGCGTCTGCTGTTGTGTGCCATGACGGAGGCTGGGACTGGAGAGTTTGGGGATACTCACCCCCTTCATGGGGAGAAGCCAGAAGCCCTTGGCCCTAAGGTAGTGAGTGGAGAGAACAAAAAGGGAAGGGGAAAGTCGTCTTGACATCTTGGTCAGGTTGTTGCTCTGGGTCTTTCTTTAGAGGAGCCTGTTTCTTTCCACTGATGAAAGAGATGCTAAAGGAGACTGTGGTTATGTCTCTCTGAGGGGACACAGCCAGCCCCAACCCTTCCCCAAACTGGGACAGGGATTAACACAAGACAGGACTTATCCCCAGTTTAAACCAAGCCACTCTATTTAGGAGGCCCAAAGAGCTTAACCACATGCCTATGGCCAGGCGAGGCCAACTGGTCTCACAGATGGAGAATGGGGCCATCCCTGAGTTCTTCGCTACTGTAGATGGCACTGATGTATCTCGTCTGTTCTCTACAGGCCACAGACCTTCACCCAGCTGACATCAATGGGAAAGCCGACCCCTATATTGCCATCAAGCTGGGGAAGACGGACATCAAAGACAAGGAGAACTACATCTCCAAGCAGCTGAACCCTGTCTTCGGAAAGTGAGTTGCCCCAGCCCTGTTACCTGTCTGCACCTGCAAAGGATGAGATAAGCCTGAGCCAAGCTTGTCAGCCCTCAGACCCGCACCCTAGCCGTCCCACAGCTGCTGCTTGGGCTCAAAAGGCGGGACTCATCACACAGAACTTTCCTTGCAAGCGGTGTAGGCATCGTCATTTCGGCCATCTGCCCTTATTTGTCATTGGTATGGTCAATATAGTAAAGGGTGCTTAAGAGACGTCCATATCTGATCAAGATTAAGTACGTACTTTAGGAATCATTAGATCTGAACTCCAGTGAGAGTGCGGCCTGGATCTCCAGTGACACCCAAACTTAGTTTCAGGGCTATTGACATTTAGGTCAAGTAATCACCCTGTGCCACCTCCTGTCTAGGGCTGCTGGATCTGGAACAGCCCGTGCAGAGATTTAGTTAAAAATCCTACCTCGAATGTCCTGCAGTGGTAGATGCAAATTGGACACTCTCCACAGACTGGAGCAGACCCACCTCATCCGTGTGTCTGTCCTGAGTAGCAGCCAAACCCTTCAACAGCTTTTCTCTTTCCCCTCGCCTGCTTTCCCCTGGCCTAGATCCTTTGACATCGAGGCCACCTTCCCCATGGAGTCCATGCTGACGGTGGCGGTGTACGACTGGGACTTGGTGGGGACTGACGACCTCATTGGAGAGACCAAGATTGATCTGGAGAACCGCTACTACAGCAAGCACCGAGCTACTTGTGGGGTGTCACAGACTTACTCCATGTACGAGTAAAGCTTTCTCTGCCCAATCTACTGCCTGGACCCATGCCTGTCTCATCTTCCACACCAAGCCTAGGCCTCCTGCAGGAGTCTGCCTCCTTTATTGCCTGCTAATGGAGGAGTCTGTGTTGTACACTTACTCCTAAGACAGGTTTTGTGACCAGCACAGCAGGGCAGCAGTGGAGTGGGTTGTAAGGAGCCCAGGGCAGGGAGGAAATGACTGAGGGGCACTGGTGGGACTGGGTAAAGGGGTGAGGCCAGAGCTGAAATAGCAGCAAGAACAAAGAAGCAATGCTGAGCATCAGGAGTCAAGTGGGGTGCGCCAGGAATTTCAGGTCTGAGTCAGCACAGAGTAAAGGGGCTGGGGTGGAAGGGTGTTAGCAAAGTGTAGAGAGCGGGCACAGAGTGACCTAGTCCACGCTGAAGTTCCATGTTTGCTACCTCAGATCCTTTCCCTGTGAATCTTGGATCCTTCATGTAAGTAGTATTTGTTTTGCTGGCAGAGGGGAACAAAACCACTTTTTCCTCCAAATCTTGCTACTGCTTCACTGACCTTGCCCTCCTATTCACAGACATGGTTATAACACCTGGCGTGACCCCATGAAGCCCTCCCAAATCCTGTCCAAGCTGTGCAAAGAGGGCAAGGTGGATGGGCCGCACTTCGGGCCAGGAGGAAGAGTGAAAGTTGCCAACAGGGTCTTCACCGGCCCCACGGAGATTGAGGATGAAAATGGTACCTGCCCCATGGGATGGAGGTTGTGGAGGGGAGCAGGGGTCTGGGGTGTCCCCTTATCATCCAGGATTGGAGACAGATGTAATGGCCCCATCATCCCAAAGCAGCGCTGCAATCACTCTCCATCCACCACCTTAAATGGACCTTCCAATATGTGACCAGTTAGACAGAGTCTTATAGACCACCCAGGCCAGTGGGTTGCTCTCACAATCACTCACGGGCGTCTGTGGCATAGCATCACCAAAGCTGCCTTTGAAAACTTTCTCCTGGCAGTGGATGCCCAAAAAGCAATGAAGACAGCCCACCCTGGCCTTTCCAGGGTTTAGGAAGCCATTCTCCATGCCACTGCACTGCCAAACAATGTTTGTGTCCCAACACACTCACATGTGCCCAAGAAAGATGAAGGCAGGCCAGGAGGGGTGCAGAAGAAGAGGAGAACATGGTCAATGGATATAGAGGTTGTTCAGCCTGGGAAAACGTAGACTGGTAGGGGATCTGGACCTTCCGTAAATGACTAGGGTTAGAGAGCGGAGAAAGAGAGGAGTTAGGAAGTGTTGGCTGAAGGACAAATTGTATGCAAGGAAACAGAGCAGTAGCTAGTAGGCAGTTCTGCACCCTTGGAGTAGCAGTAAAGGAACAGAGTTGTTTGCTGTCCCTGGTGTCTCTCTACCCAGTTCTCCAAGCTCAGCCCTTCCTTTGCCCGCGCAGGTCAGAAGAAGCAGACAGATGAACACCTGGCCCTGACTGTGCTGCGCCACTGGGAGGACATCCCACGGGCAGGCTGCAAGCTGGTCCCCGAGCACGTGGAGACTCGTCCGCTGCTGAACCCTGACAAGCCGGGCATCGAGCAGGTCCTCAAAGTCCCACAGGAGAAGTGGAGGCAGCCCACGCTGCAGAACCTGCAGAGCCTCCAAGCAGGGAGCAGAGATGTCAGCTGGGCAGAGCAGCCATAACCTACCTTGTTGTGGGCAGCGGAGGCAGGGGAGGCATCCTGCAGAGTGGCACTTGGGCATCAGCAGCCCTTAACAGTCACCAGTTGACCCTAGCAGACTAAATTGTCAGTGCCTCTCCTGCTCCAGCCTGCATCCATTTCATAACCCCAAGTCCCTTGGTCCCCTGGCTCTCCCATGCCCGTGCACCTTGACGCCACGCCATGCCCGGAGACATCCTTCTGCAGAGGGTGATAAAGGACTCATGGCATGGGGGAGCCCTGCCTCGCCCCTTGTCTCGCAGGATTCAGTGCTGCAGGCCCTGCCCCATATCTGGCATGGCCAGACTGACGTTGAAGGGCAAGAGGAGCTGGCGGGGGGACACTGCTGGGTGAGGGGGGGCGAGGAGGGACAAGGGGAGCTGACTGCATCTCTCCAACCTTGCAGGGTCGCCTGGAGATGTGGGTCGACATGTTCCCCATGGACATGCCCGCGCCCGGCTCCGCCACTGATATTTCCCCCAGGAAACCAAAGAAGTAAGGAACCTCCCAGCCAACCAACCCCAGGGAAAACTCAAGGATGGGGATGGAGCCCTGCTTCTCCCCTCTTCTGCTGCTGCTCCATGGCCCAGCCAGGCCCTCTGCCTGGGTACCCCAACCATGATGGCATTTCCAGAGATCACAAGACTGGAGGCATCAAGTGATGTCTTCCCCTTCCAAAGCTGCTACTGAAGGGTTGTGTCCCGCCTGTTCCATCCCTTGAAGCTCCCGATCTCTCTCGTCTGTGTAGACTAGGAAATTAAATTGTCACCCAGGCCCCGGCAGACCAGCGTGCCCAGCCCTGACCCCCTCCCAGGCAGGGGCAGGGTTAGCCCAGGGCAAGGCACCCCCGGGCAGTTTGGATGGGTCCTTTCCAGGGGGTGAGGGTTGCCCAGCACAGCCAGAGCCGAGGGCAGGGAACGTTACTGGGACAGAGTTGGTCAATCCAAGCAGGACAGAGGAGGCAACAGGCAGTGTAATGAAGAGTTCTTCCCTCTTCACCCTGCCTTCTCCCAACTCATTTAGAGAGAAGAAAGACACTTCTTCCCTCAGCATCCCTCCTATCCCTGTCTTACCCTGCTAGACTGTGTCCTTGGGCTCCTTTTCCCACCCCCAGGGCCAGGATACAGGGACGGCACTGGATGTCCTGGTGGGAGTCTCTTGCACTCCCGTGCCCAGCAGATGATGCCTTGGATGGAGAGAATGTCCCTTGATCCCAGTGGGCTGCAGATGGGGTCTGAACAGCAGGGCAGGCAGCTGCAGGAAAGCTGAGGCCAAGGGCAAGGTCCAGACACCAGCACGGTCTGGAAAAGCAGCCCGGGACAGCCATGCTCAGCAGTGACCCATGAGCTGGAGCTGAGATGTTCCTATTGATGGGCTGAAGAGAGGGTTTGCAGGTAGATAGCCTGTTTCGAGCAAGGTTGTGCCTGGTTATCATCCTAGAGGTTTAATCCCTGTCTCCTCTCTTTGCTGGGAGCACCGGGCACCACCTGACACCAGCTGTAGGTGCTAGGTGCTGGAGAGGCACAGCATGGGACAAGCTCCCACACATGGGAGAAGACAGGAGGGAGCTGGGGCTGGAGTCCCCCAGCTGGGCTCAGCCAGGGCATTGCCAGAGGGAGATACCAGAGGAGATGGGTTAAGGAAGCTGTAAATACCCTTCCCCTCACCTGTAGGACTCCCTGCTACTTCTAGCAATGTGTTCTGCTTGTGGCCGCACGGCTGCATTTCTCTGCCACCATCCCCCAGCCTTCCTCCAGCCTTTCCACGTTGCAGCTGTGCCCAGCAAGGAATCTGGCTTTTCCTCCACCCGCTCCCACCAAAGCTGCTTTCTCTGTCACCAGAATTCCCAACCAAGCCAAACATGACTGGGAAACCCTGAGTTGCTGCATACGAAAGGCAGTGCTGGGAATATCTCGGAGTCTCTGAACCTGCTGGAGTCTTAAGAAGGGCTGTGATGCCCAGCGGGCTGCCCTGGACTTGGGAGCAGGGCTCACTTCTGAAGGCAGCGACAAATCCCCCCCATTTCTAGGGGGTGACAGTCCTGCTGAGTAAGGGGGGGTGGGGGGGGGCGGGAACCAGGAAGAGAGCTGGACTCAGGCTGTTTTGCAGAGCCCATTTTAGCCACAAATCTACCAAAGACCAAGTCTGGGCTGTCCCCTTAAGCCTTTGGCTTGGGCTTTGCAGAGGTTCAGAGCAGAAGGAGGTAAAGCTCCTCTTGCTGCTCTGCTCACCCTTCCTGGGCTGATCTGGAGACTCCCCCTCCTGGTCTTGCCCTCATGATCCCTCAGGTAAGATCCCTGTGAGCAGTTCCCTGCGGTCACGGTGCCTGGCCCTGGTTTCTGGCAGCATCACCCCGTTCCCTCCTGCCCCTTCGCCTGCCCCCATGCCTCACCTCCTTGTCTCTCTGTCTCCTGCCAGGTATGAGCTTAGAGTGATAGTGTGGAACACAGACGAGGTCATCCTGGAGGACGATGACTACTTCACTGGCGAGAAATCCAGTGACATTTTTGTCAGGGGGTAGGTGCAGCGTGGCGTGCCAGCATCAATCACCTCCTCTGCATCTCCCTGTGGGGTGCTAGGGCTCGCTGGGGTCCCCGGGGTGGTTTTGGAATGGGGACAGCGGGTACGACATGGACTGCGGTGCAGGGTCAGATAGCGCCAACGCCGCCATTGTCTTCTGTGCTGTTTCTTGCCTCTGCATCTCTCTCTCTTGGCTGCATGCCCCGCTGCGTGTGCCTGGCCTGGCCGCCCGGCTTTGAGCTGTGCGTTGTCACCTGGAACACCGATGAGGTGGTTTGGGAAGACGATGCTTTCCTGACAGAAGAGAAGACATCTGACATCTGTGTCAGGGGCAATCGCCAAGGCCTTGCTGCTTGGTCCCATCTGCCCCTCTTCCCCTTTTTGAGCTTATCTTGATGCCCCCACTTGGCATTTCAACCCTGCGATCTCCAATTCCAGCATCTGGCACCAAGCTGTTCACATCTCTGCTTCACTCTCGCCCAGCAGTAGGCGGAAGCCCCTTTCAAAACTCATCCGTACAGAGATGAGGGGACCCACACCTGCTCATAGCCTGATTCTTTACAAGACCTCAGATCATTCCAACAGCATTTCAGGCTGGTGGCTGACTCTGCGGTGATTTCCCACCAGTCTATTAAACTGCTCGGTGCTTCCTTTGCAGCCTTGCCAGCTCAGGCCAGGTCTCCTCTGCTTGCATCTCAGAAAACTGGGTCTGTTTTGGCATCTCAGGTCCTATCAGCCCAGCGGCTTTTCTGCAATGGCTCTGAATCTGAGATGCTCCAGCCCTTCCCCATCCGTGTGGTGGGGGATCACTTGACCCTCGTGTTTGGTGGGGCAGAGCAGGGCATCGGCACACTCAGAGCCCGAGGAAACAACCCTGCATTGGGTGCCCGAGCATGGACTCGTGTCCTTGCTGGCTGCAGCCCCTCAGGGCAAACAGACACCCAAAAACCCGAGAGCACCCTGGGGAATGGAGATGCCCTGGCTCATCAGAGAAAGGGGCTGAGGGTCACTCACAGCCTTTAAAACAAAGCTGTGTTCCCCTGAGGTCCAGACTTACTGGTATGGACCATCCTCCACATCCCTTTTTGCTCCGGGAATCCTGCTCACTGGAGCCAAAAAATTAGGGGCACAAGCACATGTAATGGCAAGGTCAGTATGGGCACCCCATCTCCCAGGGCAGCATGACTGGGACCCCACTGTCTCCAGTGACACGATGCCCATGGTGCCTATCTGAGGTGGGCATTTTGGGTCGCTTTGCTGGAGATTGGGTCAGCAGAGACAACCCCACCCTCAAGCAGAGCCTGCAGCAGGCCCTAAATACCTCCGACGGGCTCAGATAGATGTGCGTGCCTTGCTGGCCTGGAGACGTCCTGGCTGCACGCACAGGATGGTCCTGTGCCCTCTCCTCCCTCCTGTAACATGTTCCACCCCTCTCATCCCTCTGGGCCCTGCAGGTGGCTGAAGGGTCAGCAGGAGGACAAGCAAGACACGGACGTCCATTACCACTCGCTCACCGGTGAAGGCAACTTCAACTGGCGCTACATCTTCCCCTTTGACTACCTGATGGCAGAGGAGAAGATAGTCATCTCCAGGAAGGAGTCCATGTTCTCCTGGGATGAGACCGAGTACAAGATCCCAGCTCGCCTCACCCTGCAGGTCTGGGATGCTGACCACTTCTCGGCTGACGATTTCCTCGGTAAGCGGGAGGTCTGCTCAGCTGGGGCAATGGGGCAGCCAGCATGGCTGGACAAGTAAGAGGCAGTGTGGGGTGAGACAAAGCCCATACAGGAACAGAACCTGGAAGGGCAGCTCTGCTTCTCAAGTCTACAACATCCTACAAACCCCTTTAGATGCTGCTCGTAAGAGCATCTAGGATGAGAGCTCGACTCCACCGCTACTGTTCAAAGGCTGCTTGTGTAGCAAAGATGTCAGCTTTTTAGTTCCCAGAGCTAGTTCAAAGTTGCTTTCCAGGGCAGGAGATGCTGGCCCAGCCCACCTCCAGCCAAGGACTCAGCATTTTGGAGGTGCCAACGTCTGTGCTCCCCTTTCTCCTGCCAGGGGCCATCGAGCTGGACCTGAACCGCTTCCCGCGGGGAGCCAAGACATCGAAACAGTGCAGCCTGGAGATGGTGACGAATGAGGCAGAGCTGCCCATGGTCTCCATCTTCAAGCAGAAGCGGGTGAAGGGCTGGTGGCCGTTCGTGGCCAGAGATGAGAATGATGAGCTGGAGATCACCGTAAGGATGGGGAAAAGGGAGAGGTTTTGCATCCTGGGGACTGCACCCTTTGCAGACACCCTCCACCCCCCAGCCCTTGCCTCTGTTCCCTCAGGTCCCCTCTGTCACTGTGTCTTGGGGGGGCTGAGGTGGGGAGCAATGCCTAGGTCTCAGCACAACTCTCTGCTCCCTGCAGGGGAAAGTCGAGGCTGAACTGCACCTTCTGACGGCAGAGGAGGCAGAGAAATCCCCCGCTGGGCTGGCTCGCAACGAGCCTGATCCGCTGGAGAAGCCCAAGTGAGTAGGAAACCCCGCTCCCCAGCAGGCACCTGGGCTTCTGGGAGATGCTGTGGTGGTCCCAGGGGAGGGAGCCAGGCATGGGGAGGCAAAGAGAGGTTGCACTGGGGGATGGAGGAGTGAGGGTTGTGGGCAGAGCCGTCTCTACTGCTTCCCCCCCCATTGCCTGCTATTCACTGCCCCGCTGCTTTTCTTTACTCTATTCCTCCTCTGACTTTCTTCGTGGCTCCATCCCCTTTTCTTGGCCTTCCACCTCCTCCTCCTCCCCTCCGGCCCTCACCGTCAGATTCCAGCTTCAGCTGGAATCCTCACACTCCCTCACGAACCTGCATTACTCCATCTGGCACATGTCATGCTGACTCCCTCCTGATCCTCCTGGTCGGGCTCTTTCACTCTGTGCGGGCTTACCCAGGGAAAGGGATCCTGCACCTCTCTTTGCCCACCACGTCTGTTGTTGCACTGCCGGCCGTGCATCCCCTCTCTATGGCCATGGCATTAATGATGGGCATTTTCTTCCCCTGCAGCCGCCCGGACACATCCTTCATCTGGTTCCTGAACCCGCTCAAGTCCATCAAATACCTCATCTGCACACGCTACAAGTGGCTCATCATCAAAATCGTGCTGGCCCTGTTGCTCCTCATCATGATTGCCCTCTTCCTCTACAGCATGCCAGGCTACATGGTCAAGAAGCTGCTGGGAGCATGAAGCATGGGAGCCTCCCCCATGTCCCCAGCCCCGCGCCACAACCTTCCCCAGCCCCATGCCCTCCTCCTCCCTGCAGCCTCTCAGCAGCTTCGGGGGACATCTCCTCCCTGCTGCTCCCGCTGCTGGGGCTCCTCTTTTGCATTCCTCCTCTGTGGGTCCCGTTCGCACCTTCAGTCCCAGAGCAACGGGGGCTGGAGGACAGCGCAGATCCCAAGGCTGTGCATCCCTCCCCGGGGCTGGTAGAGGTGCCCAGCTGGCTACTGCGGGGCACCCAGGCTGGGGGGGTCAGAGCCCTTTGCTCAGCGGGGCCGTGGCGGGTGCCCTCCTGGGGAGCTGAGCCCCCGGCCCCAGGGGAAGGGGAGTGAGAGCTGGGGCTGCATCGCTGGGAGCGCTGCCGAAAGGCTCCTTGGAGGGACGTTCAGAACCAAGGGTGAAGCAGGGACCTGGGACGGAGCAGCTGGGGACACGCCAGCCTCCCCAGGGTGGAGGAGATGTCCCCCTGCCAGCACCATCCCCGCTCCACTCATGTCTCACGGCAATATACAGCTGGGGAAGAGGCATCTTTCTCAGCCTCAAGTGTGCAAGACCCTCACTGAAGAACTGAGGAGACCTCGAGGATGTTTTGAGGATGCTGCTCTTTTAATCAGTCAATAAAAATGGGCTTTCACTTCCAGCTTCTCTGCCAAGGTCTCGTGTTGGTGGGGAGCGGGCTTGTCGCCGGCCGCTGTTCAAGACGAGCCCTTTCCTCCTTCCCTCCCTCTGCCCCACTGCTTCCCAGTCACAGCCTCTCTTCCCGATGCCTCTCCCCAGCTCAGGGCACGGCGGCGTGCTCCGTCAGGAGCCCGGGGACCCAAAGAGGCATGGCTCTGCCTTCCCCTCCGGGCAGGAGGGCAGCAGGCAGGCAGCGACGCGAGGGGCTGCTGCTGGGCAGGGAAGCCCCACGCGCTTCTCTCCATCATCTGCCAGCGGGAGCGGGGGGCTGCCCAGCGGGGTCACCCCTTCTCGCCCAGCCGAGGAGGGAGGAAGGGGGTGAGGAGGGACCCCAGGGCTTCATTTTGTCCCTGAGCAGGAACCCGTGGGGCTGGGAGGCCCCGCAGAGGCACAGGCTGGGGCAGAGAGGGGGCCCCGGGGTCCAAAATCATCCCTGAGCGAAGGGGCTTTGGGGGAGGTGAGCAGCGGGACCTTCTGTGTTCCCTGGGCCCTGAAGGTGGGGAACGATGGCTGGGAGCTCCCGCTGTCCCCAGGGCTCCTGGGCAGAGCCGCGTTGCAGACCTTGCAGCACCCCTCCGGGGGTATTTCGGGGAGCCGCTGGGTTCTGTCCCACATGTAGAGCAGCTCCCCACCCATGGTCAGCTCAAAGCCCAGCCCCATTTCCACCAGTACGTCCTCCTCGTACACCAGGATGTCCGCGGTGTGGAGGACGGCGGCCAGCACGGGCAGGTCCTGTTCTGCCGCGGGCTCGCTGCAGTGCGGGCAGCTGCCCGTGAGGCATCGACGGCACTGCAGGCAGACGAGGTATTCTTCCCTCATGTCTCCGCACAGGACTGCGGCGCTGCTATGCTGAGCTCTCTTCAGCCTCCGCAGCAGGTCGAGGCAGATTTTGGTCGTATCCAGGGACTCCATCAGGCATCTGGCGAGCTCCCCCATGTCGGTGATGGCGGGCGGGTTCCTGCAGCTCTCCGAGCCGGTGTCAGCGCTGACATTTGCACCTTGACCCGCGCCTGCCGTCTGCCAGGGGAGCTGCCCTGCAGAGGCCGCTTCCTCGCCGCTGCTGCTTTCCCACCATTTTCCTCCGCGGGGCTTCCCCCACCTGTGGGGGCAAATACTGGCTGGACTGTGGGGGCTGCTGTGGGACGGGATAGACCCAGCACCCTCTCTCTGCCTTCCCCAGACGCACGGGGTGATCTCGCAGCTGCCCGGAGGCAGCCGTGCCAGCTCTGGGATGCTCTGGGTCAGCTGGGGTCCTGGGGACATGGGGCAAGCCCAGCCCAGCAGCGCACAGCGAGGGGCCGGCGAGCCCATCGAGGGAGAGCCAGTCCCCTCCCGCGGTGCTGGCAGGTGCTGAGCTCTCTGCTGTCCCCAGCCAGCGCCGCTCTCCCTCAACGCTCCGCCACACTCCAGTCTTCAGTCTGCACCAGCCCCTGTTTACAGGATCCGGATAGATCAAGCAAAACCCTTCAGGACACTTCTGTCATCTTCCAGCATTTGAGTGGTTCCCAACGAGGTGACATTTCCTCCGGCGGCATTTCTGCTCCTCAGCAACAACCGAGCCTGCGACCGGGTGTTTGCAGTGGCGTAGCCCCCCGCAGCGCACGCTGCTGCCCAGGTTTGCACCGGTCTGCTTTCTGCAGCAGCCACACTGTTTCGGCGGTGGCGGAACCAGCGTACCCGTCGCTGTCGGCCAAGCTTTGCCTTTATCGTTGCCAATCACTCATGGCACCACGGATGCGCATGGGTCATGAGCAATGCGGGCTGAGGCTGGGCAAATGTGGCTGGAGGGAGCAGGAAAAGTGCAGCAAAGGAACAAGTTTTGCAAGGACAAGCTGTCAGCCAGCGCAAACCGTGAGCAAAGCAGCAGCTGGGGGCACGGAGCCCCTCTGCAGCCCCTCCTGGCACGGCCGCTGGGCTCCTGCACTGAGGACGCACCTGAACACGCTCCGCAGGGGCTGTTTCATGGAGAGATATCCTCAGGGAGACAGAGGACATGCCCCAGCTGAGCGTGCCCCGCTGCCGCTGCAGGACCCCAAACCCAGCGTGACCCCACGCCACGACCGAAAGGCTTCCCCGGCCTGTGGGTGTGTAGAAATCGTCGCTGTGGGCCTGTAGGATCCCCTAATACACAGGTCACGGAAGCTTGATCTCTAAACTTCTCTACTTTATTACACGTTATCACAAATACCACAAAAATCACTTCTAGCGAGCATGCCTACGTTTAGTGGTGGACTTGGCAGTGCTGGGTTAACGGCTGGACTCGATGATCTTAAAGGTCTTTTCCAATCTAAATGATTCTATGGCGCTATGATTCTATGGACATACATGTATCAAGCTATTACAAATTATTATCAGCAATCAATAGTATTGCAGTACGTAATTATAGCAACAATCAATTAATAGTACCCCTCAATAATAGCAGCAATCAAATATATGTAATATTATGGATTACTACAATCTTATCACTAGTGAAGAAAACAAATAATATAACACTAGGTATACTTATGATAGATTACTTATATGCTTATATATATATATATGTATATTTTTGCAATATCAAGCGCACCAGACAGACCCCAGAAGGGGACCCAACCGTCCCAGAAGTGGCAGGACAAACCGAACCAACCCCAGCACGGGGCCCAGAGGGGATCCACTAAAATAACAGAGTCCCACTTCAAAGACTATCCGTGTCACAGAGTTTGGAGTCAGCCAGGCATCCCCGGTGAGGGTCCCAGATCTCGTGGAAAGTTCCTGCAGACCTGTTTAGGAAAGGGAAAAGTCTGGGCAGCATGGGAAGTTCTCAGAGAGAGAAGCAACATTTGGGTAAGAATTAAGTCATTTTTATATCGTAGAGTCATAAGAGGGCGTAGGACACCACCTCTTCAAGCTACCAATATATACTGTTAATTCCTATTTTTCACCTGGAACAGCCAATAGCTGATGATGTTTTCTGTTATCTCCAACCAATTTTTATTTTTCCAGGTTGTTTTCCTGTCCTTGCAGTTGGAACAGCCAGCGGCAGTTACCGATTCTTACTTCCTCAGGATGTTTCCCCCCTTTTCCCAGACTATTTTTCACCTTTTCAGACCAAAAGTTGCCGTTACAGTTCCTTGGTTTTGCACTTTTCGGTGGTACCTCAGGACGTCTCCGGTTTCTCGGTACCCAGCTGTGCTTCGGAGTTGCCAGCTGTGCTTCTCAAGGATGCTCCTGGCTCCCAGGCCGAGTTCCCGGGCTGCCAGTGCCCAGGCATCTTCTCTGTCAGTATTTCAGCGGACATCTTCTTCAGTAATTTTCCCCTCCCAACCAGGTCACCTTTATGGCTGCTCACATCACCTCCCCAGCCTCACCCAGACTGCCAGACGCTGTTCCTGATTTGCCCGCACACCAAAACACTCCCAAAACTGAGCAAATTCAGGAGCTGGGTGCGGACCGGTCCATCTCCGGCACCTGCACGTCGCCCACATCCCGCAGGCCATGAGGCACGGGGCTCTGGGGCTGCGCGTTTGACCCCGTTTTTAGAGCAACGTCAAGTAGTTATCAGAGAGAGGTTTCTCCTCCCTCACCAGCGCGCCGGCAGGACGCGGGATTTGCTTTCTGCCTCCCCCGGCGCTGCAAACATCTCTGCACGGGGCAGGACCGAGCTCCATCTCCCCCCACCAATTAAGTAATGAATTAATGAAGTCACGTGTTAGCCTAGTCTGTACGAAGGGGATTGAGCCCTTGTTTGTTTTCTTTCCTAATAAGCTCATAAAATAAAGTTTAATTTACAGAGCATGTTGTCCTGTAAATCTGCGAGATCCAAACGGACCGTGACAGCAGCAGCCTGCGCCACGGGCACGCAGTACGCTGCAGAAACACTATTGTTATTAAGAATCCCTTAAGTATATTACACCTACCGTAACAATCCTCTTAGAGGAAGCCATCGAGACAGCTGATAAAGGATGAGGCATCACTTAAACACACCTAGGCTTTAGCCCAGAGGGAAAACACATGGCCCAGGGCATGGGAAGAGGACGCAAGGCTCCTGGGTTCTGCTCAAGGCTTTGGCACCAGCCTGCAGCCTCCTCCACTGCTCCCAGGACAGCTTTGGCCCCGGGACCCCTGTGTCTGCCATCCCCCCGTGTCCCACGTGCTGCTCCGAGGTTCCCCATCCCAGCGCCACGGTGGCTGCTCACCCACGTCCTGCAAAGGTGGATTAGAGGTGGCCTGGCCAAAGCTGAGCTCCCCCAAAGCTGGGGGAGCCTCGATCGGTGCCACAGCCCGAGGCTTTAGACCCTCTGCAGCAGCTTGGGAAGGTCTGCGGTGGGGCAGAGCCCATGCCCCCTGCCATGTCCCACTGGCTGGGGGGACGGCCGTGCCCCGTGGACCTGCGGGATGCAGAGCAACCCCTTTGCCCGGGGAGCAAAATGGCTCCTGGGGCTGTTTCACACCCACAATTTCACAGTCGGGAGAGCCTCGTTCCTGCCCCAGCAGCACCAGCCATCGCGCACCTTTATTTAGAGCAATTCTTGCTATTTTCAGTAGAAATGTCAGCGGGTGGGCTGGCACTGACGGTCACGGGGCGGGGGGGGTCATTGCGGCGCTGGGTGCAGAGCGCTGCGGGAAGGAGCAGCAATGCAGGGAGGGGGGGCCACAGCGCCCGTGCCCCCGTGTGCCGGTGGGGGAAGGCAGAGCTGGGACAGCAGAGGTCCCAGGCGCAACGGCGTTGGTCTGAAGGGCACCGGGCACACGGTGCGAACCGCAGGAGGGATGCACTGGGGCTGAAAGCCCAACGACCAGCAACCGTGTTCTCCCTTCTGCTGAGCAAAGGGCACAGAGTGGGGAATTAGGGCATGGGATGTACATCCTGTACCTCTCAGCCACTCTGCTGAGTCCCCCAGGAGCTTCTGGAGTCTAGAATCATAGAACTATAGAATCACTGAGGTTGGAAAAGACCTCTAGGATCACCAAGTCCAACCACCAACCCAGCACCCCCAGGCCTCCTAAACCATGTCCCCAAGTGCCACGTCTGCACCGTTTTGGAACCCCTCCAGGGATGGTGACTCCACCACCTCTCTGGGCAGCCTGTTCCAGTGCCTGAGCACTCTGTCAGTGAAGACATTTTCCCTAATAGCCAATCTAAACCTCCCCTGGCGCAGCTTGAGGCCATTTCCTCGCGTCCTGTCGCTACTTACTTGGGAGAAGAGACCAACCCCCACCTCACCACAACCTCCTTTCAGGCAGTTGCAGAGAGCGATAAGGTCTCCCCTCAGCCTCCTCTTCTCCAGGCTAAACCCCCCCAGCTCCCTCAGCCGCCCCCCATCACACTTGTGCTCCAGACCCTTCCCCAGCTCCGTTGCCCTTCTCTGGACACACTCCAGCACCTCCATGTCCTTCTTGTCCCGAGGGGCCCAAAACTGAACCCAGCATTCGAGGGGCGGCCTCACCAGTGCCGAGCACAGGGCACCATCCCTGCCCTGCTCCTGCTGCCCACACCATTGCTGATACAAGCCAGGATGCCGTTGGCCTCCTTGGCCACCTGGGCACACGGCTGGCTCGTGTCCAGCCGGCTGTCAGCCAGCACCCCCAGGGCCTTCTCCGCCGGGCAGCTTTCCAGCCACTCTTCCCCAAGCCTGGAGCATTGCATGGGGTTGTTGTGACGCAAGGGCAGGACCCAGCACTTGGCCTTGTTAAACCTCACACAACTGACCTCGGCCCATGGATCCAGCCTGTCCAGATCCCCCTGCAGAGCCTTCCTACCCTTGAGCAGACCGACACTCCCGCCCAGTTTGGTGTCATCTGCAAACTGACTGAGGGTGCGCTCGATCCCCTCGTCCAGATCATTGATAAAGATATTAAAGAAGACTGGGCCCAACACTGAGCCCTGGGGAACGCCGCCCGTGACTGGTAGAAGTAGAGTAGAAGAGAGGAAGCATTGCTTTCTGCCCTGGGACATCCACCTGGAGAAAGCCAAAGCTGCCACCAGTCCGTTCCTCTCCATTTAGCCCTGCGCCACCCGTGCGCCTTCCCCGGCATGGCCGGAGCTGCACACGCAGAGCAGCGATTCAGAGCTCTGTGTCTGGCTGAATTTTGATGCGCTTTGGTGGCTACAAACCGAGATGCCCCCCCGCGCCCCAAGGTGTGTTTGGAAGAGAGAAGGCAGCCCCTCTCCCCTCCCGTGCCGCAGCCTTCCCCACCGCTGGGCCACCCGCCGATGCAAGGAGCGTGTCCCCAGCCACCTCCCCGACCCCGTCCCAGCACAGCCCTCCTGATCTGAAGCTGGGTGACCCGGGAGGGCCATGACTCCACTCGCCACCCCCACCCCACCCCCCTCCCAAAAAGCCAGGCTGGGACTTGCGAGGACGTTCTTCCTAATTCCTGACCTCAGCTTCCCTGGCTGAATCGGGTGTCTGTCGTCTCCTGCCCAGGACCCACAGCCACCGAGAGCGGCTTATTCCCCTGTGCGCAGCCCCGGCCACGCTGGCTCAGGGATAAGGCGGGGATCACCCCGATTAGCACCGAAGTCGACGGTGCTAAGAGCTCGCTGTGATCATGGGCAGCTTTGCTGGTGCAGAGCTGAGTCCTGGCTTGTCAGGGTGGTCAAGCTGCTGCCAGGATAACACCAGCTTGCAGTGACACCCAGCCTCCTCCCTCTCCCAGGGCACCTTCCCGAGTCAGGGTGAGCAGCACGTGGGATGAACTGTGGTCGAAGCAGGCCATGATCCCAGCTTTAAGGGGGTGGGAAAGGGTCGTCCATGGAAAGGCAGCAGCAACTCTAAGGGCGCTTTAGAGATTTAATCACCCGTGCGGGGCTTTGGGCTGACCCCAGGCGCACGCCTTGCAGAGCAGGGCCCGATCCAGAGCCAGCTGCCCAAGGGCACAGCTTCCTTGCGAGAGCCGCCCTTGCCAAGGGAGCTGCTGGGGGGGGAGGCAGGCCAGGGCAGGGGCCAAACCCCTGACAAGAGGGTGTTTGGGGACAGGGACTCTGTTTGCCTCTGAGAAGCCCTGATGCCACCCCTGGGGAGGTCAGATGGCCCCTCTTTCCCCCAGGGCCCAAACTGGCACTCTGCACAGGCAGGAACGGGGCAGGATGTGCTGCTCCCTCATCCCATCAACTTTCATGTCCACATCCTCCTGCTGCTCTGTCATTCTGCCACAGCCATACCCACCCCATCAGCTGTAACCCAGAGCCTCCCCCGTGCTGCTGACTGCTCTATCCACCTCGCTGCTGAAGAGCAGCCAGCAAGTAAGAAAGGTGCAGGCTGCCCTCAAGCCCATACCCTGCTTCACCCTACCTCCTTCTTCCTCACGTGTGTCCCAGCCATGCTACCGGGGTACATGATGACTTACAGGGACCCAGGGGTCAGCACTGGCTGCAGAAGTGGCAGAGCAAATGGGAGAAGCCTACAGATCAAGGGAGAGCCTTGGGGAGGGCAGTGTTTCAGCTTAGAGAGGATGCGGCACCCCCCCCACGCACATCCCTGTGCCCCTGGACCACCTCCCTGGGTCCTGTTAACCCAGGAGGGTGCCACGGGGCAGGCAGAGCCCGGGTCAACGCTGCCTTCTCCTTGCCACGTCCTCCCCGTGCTGCAGCCACCTCCGCTCCCTTCCCTGCAGCACCCCGACAAGCACCGCAACCGCAGCCTGGCACAGCAGGTGAATAAAACCCATCGCTCCAAGGAGAGGTCGCAGGAGTTTTTCCACCTCCGCCACGGCAAGAAGAGTTGCTCAAAGTGGGGCTGGAGCTCCAGCCCAGGCACTGCTGCCCAAAGCTGCTCCCTTGTGCTGGGCTGACCGCTCAGCAGCAAGGGAAAAAAAAAAAGACAAACACCATTAAAAGATTTGGAAAATTTTATTCTTTACTGAACTTCAATAGGTTTTTTTTGTTTGGTTTGAACACAATAAATATTTCAGTAATAGCATTTAACAGACTGGAATTCAAACCCACTGCAGTACCTAAGCTCCCAGCGACAGGACTCTGGGGAAGCGATGTCCCTGGGACCGCGGCAGTGCTGGGACCGCCGCTCACGGCCAGGCTGCTTTGTCCGATCCCTGTTTAGGGGCAACCCTGCACAGGGGGATGGGACTTGCTCGGCTCCTGGGGGGAGCCTGGCAGAGCACCCCGAGCCCCAGGGTAACCAGGCTCCCGCTGAGAGCAGCTCCTCAGAAAGGCTCGATGGGGAAGGGACCAAACCAAACCACCACAAGCACCAGACGTGTCTTTCCCTGCATCATTTCACAGCCCCCAGGGCCCCAGGAACCAGCAGCATTGGCTCTCCAGCCCCGCTGCCCAAGGAGTCGGTGGCAGAAGACCGGGCTGCAGAGTCCGGTTAGTGCCTCCAAGCTTGTTTCTAGAAGGACGAGGCAGCATCACCAACTCCTTCCCCACCCTGCCCAGGAAAACTGAGCAGCCACACAGACACAGGCCTTCAAAGATGCTCCGAAGGGTTGCAGAGAAGCTCCCTGTCCTGCACTCATACCAGGGGCCCAGTGGTAGGAGCCCAGAGAGCCGGGACAGTTCACAAAACCACTCAGATGTAAGGGTTGAGTCTGAAATCCTCTGGTTCACGCCATGAAGCCCCTCTGTGGGTTGGGTTTGATGCTGCTGCCTTAGTTTGCCTTTACGTGCGAGGTTACAGCTGGAGAAGAGAGCGGTTCAGCATTCACTCAGAAAACCGGAGCCAAAACCAGCCTGGGACCCACGAGCCTCCTCTTCCAGAGGGGCTGGCGCCAGCACAACACGGACCACTACCAAACCCAGCATCCACTTCAGCTGAAAGCTCGAGGGACAGAAGCAGGTCAGTCTGAAACACTGCCAGGGGGAGCGGGGCGGAAGATTTACATTAATGGCCTCCAGCCTGAAGCACGGCACCAGCTCCTACCAAACAGCCACCACAGATGCCGCTGGCCGAGATGAACGGCGCCTTGGAGGGCGAGCAGCGAATTTCACCGAGAACCTCTGCTCCTGGGGCGGTGACACCCTGACCACCTCCTCAGAGACCAGCCTAGAGACCTCTCAAGCCAGGTCTGACCACACCTTGATGGGCCAGAGGGTCTTCTACAAACAAACAGCGACCTTTTCCAGAAGCGAAGAGGTCAGCGTAGCACCCATCATCACCGCCTCCCACCAAGAGCGGCCTCCACGTCACCTCGGCCACTGCTTCGGCACAGCACAGCAAGGTAGAATAGGTGGGCAAAAAGCAGGATGAATCAAGTTTGCAACCCCAGGCCAGGGTTGCAGATCTGCGCTAGAAAAGCAAAGAGGCAACGAGCTTTTAGCTGACGGAGCTCCATCGCCACTGCTGGCCCACGGCACCAGAGCAAGGCTGACGCGCTGCACTGGAAGATTTTGGGATGGGGGTGTGTAAAGGAACGCTGGTGTGCTGAAGGACTGCCACTTCCCAAGCAATGCACGCTCAGAAAAAAGGGACAACTGGAAACAAGGCTCTGCTTCAGGGAAGTTCCCGCAGGTTTCGGAAGGATACAGAAACCCCACGCACGGTTTTGCCATAAGGTGACCAGAGCTCAGCTACAGCTTGTGTTTGCCCAAAAATCAACTGTTCCCTTGGACCTGTGTATGGAAAAAACCAAAGATCTGAGCTAGTTTCCAAAAGCACTACTTCTCTAGAGGCTTTCCAGCTCTATCACAAGCCGACACAGATGCTCTCAGAGAAGAGTTTAGGGGCCTTGCTAGAACTGACCTGACCGAGATCAAAGCAGCTCTCAGACTACGAACTGCAGCTACTCAATGCACCCAGGAGGTAACATCAGGCCACCTCTATTTAAGGAACTTAATTACCTGCTTCTAGACCCTTAGAAGCTCATGCTTACAACATGCTGCTGCCCTGGCTCTGGCAAAGCTGCCTCTATCAGGTAGCTGCTGTTTACAAGAGGAGAGACGGCTGCCGAGCCCCCGCAGTGACCAACTGCAAAGAGGGGAGTTAATTGTGGCACAGACACACCGGGGGAGGTAAAAAGCTAAAACCACAGCGCATAGGTGCTTGTTTGTAGGCCCACAGGTCAGCCGTAGCATTTGTACTTGTAAGAAGTTGCTTTTAGTGTGACGGCCAGTTTTGCTCAAACCCCAGGAGGTCCCAAAACCTGCACTTCACCTTCAGCCCTGGCTCTGCTTGTGAATTCCTGCGCTAGGTCCCTGGATCAGTACAGATCCCACAGGATCTCACACAGGAGCTGTGATGCGAACCACAAGACCGAGATGAAAAAGGCTGCAAGCCAGGCCGCCTCCCTGCCTCGGCTACGCAAGTCCTGTGCCGACACATCGGCACGTCCCAGGCTCCCACGAAAACCCGCGTCGGAGCGAAGGCTGACCGGCCGCAGCGTGGCGGGGACCAGGAGCAGCTGGCAGCGCTGGCCACCTCTTCCCGCAGCACAAGGACCTGTCGGGAGCCCGGGGCCAGGAGACTGACATCCCAGCGGGTCTTGAAGGACTGCACCTCTCCCTGAACAGGTTTTTTTTCCTCGTAATACTCTGTATTGAGATAAAATGTGCAAAACAGATTTAGGAAGCGAAAGACAGTCCTATTATCAACTCAGCAGGTCCATCGGTAATTAAGAAAATGGGATTAACACTAACCGTGGAAGAAGAGACCAGAGATCAGCTCTCAAACACCAGCCAGGAGCCGAGGAGCGAGCACACGTCCTACCCAGCCCGCACAGGGCTCTGTCCCGTCCCAGGGAGCACATCCCGCCGCAGGGACAGAGCCTGGCCAGCCGGGCAAGCAACCACCGCAACACAATCACCCTCAGATGCTGTTAGCGAGGAATGCATTTATTCTTAAGACTTAACATCATTATTATTAATAAATAGTTTGTTTCTCAGCACGCCACACCCCACCATGGCGAGATGGTTTGGTCTTTCTGTTTGTTTCCATTCCCCTCCCAGAATCTGGGAGCACAAATCACTTAATTTCTAACAGCCCAAACAGAACCCGCCCCAGCTTCGCAGCAGCACGAGTCGGGAACAGAGTCGCATGCGCGCTGAGATCAGGTCTGCTCTCTCCTCGCTCTGCCACAAGCCTGGTGGCACTGGAGACAAGCGAGCCTGTTTTCCAGCACTGATTTAAGATGTTTTTCTAGTTTCAAGGTGCAATAAATTAAGGCACCAAAAAAATCCAGGACTCTCCAAAGATAAAGCCTGTGCAGATAGGAAGTGGTTCCAGTTTTTAAGAGAGATCTTTTTCCTACAGCATGAGGAGTATTTGCAGGATTTTAGAGAGGAAGCTCTGCTTCCACACGTTTGTAACTTCACAAAGGGGTTTTTCGGGTATATGACGTGCTGCAAAAGCACACCAGGCGAGACAACAGACAAACAGTGTATTATGGAGACAAAGTGACATCCTAAGATTTAAGATCAGACAACTTCTCACAGCATTAGCACTGGCCCAGTAATGCTAGTGGGAAGAGACAGGACAAGGCAAGCTCCAGGCTTGGGACCCCACAGCTCAGCTGACAGCCTGAGGGATCAGCTCACTTATTCCCTAGATCCTGCAAACACGTAACTAGAAAGTAAATCATCCAACCTCCACTGTTTCTCAGTGCTGCTAGCACAGTTTTGCTATCTGAACATGTCCCATAGGTAAGCGCTGTGTCCCATTTTAAGATTCCCTGTAATTCTTGTGCAAGCGTGACTTAAATTTATCTCCCTTCATAATTATATTAAATAGTGAGAGTCAAAAATTCAAGTGCAGCCCAACTCCTTTGTACACCTAGGGTTATTTTTCTGTACAACATGAGTAAAATATATAGGAGTAAGCTACTTTATTAAATAAACTCTGAAAACCACTTGCCCCGCTCCCAGCTCAGCCACCCCTCCCAGCCGCGTCGCAGCCATACAGACACGCGAGCACACAGACGTTCAGCCGAGCCCTCCCTCGATGAGCACCCCAGCTCGCTCCTCGCAGGGCGCGCCGTGACCCAGCAACTCGGAGCTCGACGCGCCCCACGCGGGGAGCTCGCCTCGGGATTTCAAGTGTCGTAGTCTGCATGACAATGATTCAAAAATTTACAAAAGAAAAAAGCATTAAATAGTAGTTAAGAGTTTGAAGGTTTCCTAAAGCAGGAGGAGGCTCTTCACCTGCAGAAGGAAAACGCTGCGACCAAGCTTCTACGAACCACGCTGCACAACGATCAGTGTATAAGCGACTTTGTTCCCATGGTAGATTACATATGCACAACCTGCCGTGCTTGTTCGCTTCCGGATGCAGCCTTTCCAGAGCCTGGGTTTAAGCTACACTCTTCATTCAAGCACAGGTCTTCATTAAATAAAGCAAACAGAAAAGAAAATCTGCATTCAGTCTTCACCACCCCACTCTAACTCAATTACAAAAACAAGTTAAAAAAAAATCAATGCAAACATGTCTTTTACAAATGGACAGTAAACAAGTATATCCCTGGATGAGACATGCAGCCGCTGGGGACAACGGTTTTGAAAATAAAGTGATATTTGGAAAGGACCCCACCACACACACGCCTGTGAGCTTTCTGAAAGTGCACACACAACCAACACAACACTTATTAAGGTGCTTCTCTAAGCGGTGGATTTGCTGCCGCTGATGGGCTGGTGGGAAGGGCGACGTGCAGGCTGAGCCTGGCTGCGCTGCTACAAAAGAGGCTCAGGCAGCACGCGATGACCCAGCAGAGCCGACCTGAAACAGCAAATTCATACTGGTAGGAAGCGGGAGGGGGGAGTTTGGCTCTGCGTTAGGCTGGCGTAAGCCACTTTCTGCTGCCGATCGGAGCCCAGACCCCGCTCCCAGGCGGGGAATGCACGTGGACAGGCAGGAACACGGTCGAGATGTGGTCCCAGGTACCCACAGCTCGAGCAGGGGAGGCAGAAGCCACCTTCCCACTTTTACAGGAAATTGAGCCCTGATTTTCTAAGCCCCCCAAGTAGAACATTACTAGAAGTGTGTTGCTCTTTTTTTACTCTGAAAAAAAAAAAAGGTGCAAGTATTTGTCCAAGTAGGTGAATGCAGGAAGGCAGGACAGAATGTGGGAGAACTGTCACCATCTGCTCCCTAAGTACCAGCCCAGGACAAGGGCTGTCTAGCAGGATTAGGGACAGACAGGAACTCCCCCGACCACCAAGATGTTCCCCTGACCTTGCAGAAATCAGCTGTTTTGTTGGTTTTGGTGACAGGCCATGATGCTTTGCTCAGGTAAAGCCATTTGCATCCCCAACCGGCTTTACCTGAGCAAGAGCTGGAGTTTGAGGTTTCACTGGGAACATTCAGCTGGTCTAATATACAGTAATAGCGACCTGAAAGGCTACCCTCCTCGTCCAGTTTCAACCAAAACCGAAAGCTTGCATTCGCCGAACAGAAGCAGGGGCTGCCCCGTACTAGTCCTGCCCTGGCTGCACCGGATACCGTGCGTACTTTGCCCTGATGTCTGTCCAGAGGATAGGTTTAGATCTGTGGTGATGGTTGAAGTATTTACAGGTATTTGCAGCAGTTATTTACAGTACTTCTGCAGACTGCAAGCCGATTTTCTCTTCCTCCACTCCTAGTCAATCCGGAGTGGGCTTCTTTAGCGAGAAGGGCCGTATGTTGAAGTGCCTGCTCAGCTGGCTCACCTGGGGACAAGGCAGACAATAAGACAGGGTTAGCGAGGCTCAGAGGGACGAGGAGGAAAGTGGGCAGAGCGCCAGACCGGTTCCCTGTACGGCTGACAAAGCCCTGCCACCTTCCTGCACCACCTTCCCCACCCTACGCGCTCCCCACGGGCGCAGCAGACCTGGACCACAGCCTCTGCCTCGTGCTGTGGGGCCAGCCAAGCTGCCCTGCCCCGGCACTGAGCCCCATCCCTGCCACCCCGACGCTGGGGCCGGCCGGGCGCGTGGTCCTGCAAGGCGCAGCCTTGCTCCCTTCCCACACCTTCCCAAGAAAGAGCCTGGTCTGCCCGGGAGCAGGCTCACCTCCACCCCACCGTCCTCAGGGGCAGGAGTCGGAAACGCCTGCCCTGAGCCCAGGCACACAGGATTTTACCCTGCGGTACTGCTCCCTCTCTGCCCCTCCCAGCAATATTTTTATTATTTTGCTTAAATTAATTTGATAATCTCAAATACCTAAGTGAAAAATTGCTCCCTGAATCCATCTGCAATTCAAACTGGGGGTCGAGTACTTTGCACTGACCCCGAAGACACACGCAGGAGGGGAACCCAACACCAGGTTTAGGGTAATCCAGCGCCTTTCACACCAGCCTTTGGAAGAAGCTTTCACCACCTCTTTTGAGAACATGAGAAAGGACTGGGAGCTGCACCACGAAACGAGCTTTCAGGAACAGTTCGGAGAACGGCAGACAGGAGGGTAAGACAGATGGTGTGGCACCGGCATCTGCTGACTGCAAAGTAACAGTCATTGCAGAACCAAAACGAGCAGCGCTGAGCAGCACCAGAAGCTGAGCTGGGCACAGAGTCAGGGCAGAGGGTTTATTCCCTATCGTTACACCCAAATTCGGAGCAGTTTGGGATTATGTCCCAGTCACAGAGCCTTAAAAGGCTCTTCAGCTCCACAAAGGCTCTTTTATCCTGGAAGAGAACACTGCACAGATGGACCCTCGGAAAGCTGGAGGTGGGGGGAAACGAGGGGAGCACAAACTCAGGGGAGCAGAGCACTCAGAAGCTCACTGCAGGGGACGGGCAAGCTTGGGCAGAGCGGAGGATTACACCATCTGGTCAGTCCCCCATCTCCAGCTATGATTCCAAGACCAAATTTATTTAAGCTTCTTAGCTATTCAAATACTTCTTGCACAGAAGCCTCATTACACTAATTGGAAAGACAAGACAACCTGGCTATTACTTCTTTGCTGTAATTGCAGTTCAAACTCGACTCTGGAGGCTCCACATTAAGAGCTGGGGTTCCCAGGGGACAGGGCTTCCCAAGGAGGGTGTACGCACGTGGCAGGGGCCAGCTCCAAGGGGACATCCCGTCCGCTGCCCTAGTTCCTCAGCAGCTTCCTGGGGCATTTCTAACGGGACTCAGTCTCCTCTGAGTTTGCTTTCTCTCTTAGTCAAAACTCAGGGAGTCAGGCAGAGCTGGCACAGAGCAAGGGGAGCAAATTGGTCCCCAGATCTCTACACAGCCCTTGCAGCAGGGAAGAAGGTAGAGCAGCTGCAGTGTCCCCACGTCCCTAGCAGGGACATCCCCCCTGATCCTGGCTCTCCCAGTGACTCCAGCGCAGGGCACGTCAGCAAGGTCGCAGATCGAAATCATCAGCCAGAGTAACACCGACAGCACTTTAACTTTTTATATTGAGACTCCCAAATTAAGCACTCCTGCCCAACATGCAAACACAATATCTACTGCTCTGGGTACCTACTGAAGCCACCCTTCCCACTGCCCAAGGGCGCGGGGCACCCTTGCTGGCTTACACCCAAGCTGGTCTCTAAGGTGCAGCCGCAGCCAGGATGAGTTAAACACGGCAGTAGAGATACGAGTATGTGTTTCAAACTAATCTCCGGTACAACAACCCCCTGTTGCATTGCGTGAAGCTTGCTTCAAACCCAAGCGACAGCCCACACAAGCCTCTTGCAAGGGTTTGGAAGGGACCTCTGGAGATCATCCCGTCCAACCCCCCTGCTCCAGCAGGCGCACCCAGAGCAGGGGGCACAGCACCGCGTCCAGGAGGGGTTGGAATGGCTCCAGGGAAGGAGACTCCACAGCCTCTCTGGGCAGCCTGTCCCACTGCTCTGGCACCCTCACAGGAAAGGAGTTTTTCCTCATATTCAGGTGGAACTTGCTGTGTTCCAACTTGTGCCCATTGCCCCTTGGCCTGTCGTTGGGCACCACTGAAAAGAGTCCGGCCCCATCCTCTTGACACCCGCCCTTCAGATATTTATAAGCATTGACAAGATCCCCCCTCAGTCTTCTCTTCTCCAGGCTGAACAAGGCCAGGTCTCTCAGCCTTTCCTCATAAGGGAGATGCTCCAGTCCCCTGATCATCTCCGTAGCTCTCCGCTGGACCCTCTCCAGCAGTTCCCTGTCCTTCTTGAACTGGGGAGCCCAGAACCGGACGCAGCACTCCAGATGTGGCCTCACCAGGGCAGAGTAGAGGGGGAGAAGAACCTCCCTCGACCTGCTGGCCACACTCCTTTTTATGCAACCCATATGGTCACAGACAGCACGACACAGAGAGCCATTCCCACCGACGTTCCCCTTTCTAAGCAGAGTATTCTCTGTCCCAAACAGCAGCAGCACCCAAGCAAAGCCTGCCGTCCGTGCACGGCAGCCAAGCCCAAAGCCCACGTTCTGAGTTCACCTACCACGACCATTCCGTAGTGGATGTGCGCCAGGGTGAGAAAAGCAGTTAACAGGTAGAGGAGAAGCGTTTCGCTGTTCGGCGCGAACCCGGACATCACCACGAAGAGCACCGCTGCTATGGGGAGCAGCATCCAGTTCAGAGGCTGGCAGCGTGTGCTGCTCATCTGACAGACGATCAGTTGGCACTGCAGGAAGAGAAAGCTGTCAGAGCTTGCACCCAGTATCGACTTTGCCAGCCCAGAGCTGTCCACAGGGCAGAGAGGATGGTCACACACGTACGTGGACCAGTCGTCTGCCCTTACAGCTACCGCCACGCAGTTTCCCTGAGTTTCTCACTCAGGATCTTTCTTTGCATTAGAACTCCTGTGGGACACACAGAGCAAAGCCTCGTGGGCAGGAAGGTAATAGGGAAACAGGGACCAAGGGCATCTTTAAAAGAAAAAGGAGTTCCCTCGAGCTGACCCAGCCTTCCCAGCGTTATGTGCACGATCAGCAGAAAATGCTGCCAAGCAGCAGCATGAGCTGCTGGACCCAGGGCATGGACACGCAGAGCTGCCCAGCCACATGTCGGGGTGACGAGCACAGGTGCCTTTGTTACAGACGCAATATGCAGCTAAACCGGATTTTGACAAAAGCTTTAGTCTCCCACATTTTAAGTTTATCCCAAAAAAGGACACAGAACTCCTTGCATATTAGCGGTTCGCTATTCACAACACAGAGGATGCACGCGTGGGTAAACACACTCAGTTTAACTAATTCTCTAGTTTCTCAAGAGTGAGAGCTGCAGCACAAAATTCATAGACCCCAAACCCTGCCTACTTTCCTGTTTGTTCTTTCAATCATAGCAAAATAGAAGAGCTGTTAAGTTAATGTTTGCCTTCCCTCCTCGCATTTGAGCCGGTATTTTTCTTCCTGCCTCCCAAGCACCCTGGCAGGCTTCACACTCGCCGGGGGATAAACCGGAGCATAAATTAGGAAAAGCTCCTTACAGAAATGTTAGCGAAGGCTGTTCCAACCATGAAATAGAAGAGCCTGGGATGGACCTCCAGGATGTCTGTCGGGGACATGAAGATCCACGTGGTGCAGAGCAGGAACAGCAACACTGGGGATACCAGCGGCAGCATGATTTCATACACAGAGCGGTGCTTCAAGGTGTTATTTTTATAGGCCCTGAAACACAAGCAAAGAAATGAAAATACATGGAACCACAGCTGAGAAATACCTGGTCCCTGCCTCCAGGAGAGGGCTGCAAAATCGGGTTGGCCATTCTGCTACGCAAAACAGCTGATATCGGTCATTGCCACGGTCAGGCAGGAAGATGCACACTTTCATTGTTAACTCAAAAAACCTCTTGAATTACAGAGGCACCTGGTTGTCTGGCTCTCTGGGTCGTGACCACCGGGACTAGCCTACAAAAGCTGGGGCCCTTCTGCAAGACCCTGCTGAGCAAGCTGCCAGCCCGCTCTTCCCAGTGCGCCCTGCAAACTGGGACCTTCTGGTGCGTCACAGCCACTTTGTCACACTGAAGACAGTCGTCTAGAAGCTACTAAGGAAACCAAGTTATAAGAGGCTTTGGGGGCTCTTGCAAAGGTGCTAGTGCAGGGAGACTTGAGGATGGAGAAACTTACTTGTAGAAGTTGAACAGGCTCATCGGCAGCGTCACAGTGAGGGCACATGCTGGAAGAGAAAGAGCTGCGTTACTGCCCCACGATAGAGGGAAACCATCACGAGCACCCCGCGAACAGGCAGGTGGTTGTGCTCTGGTTTAAGTTGCTTGCAACAAAAATAGCTCAGAGGTGCACCGGGAATAGCTCGGCACATTTAAAAGTAGGTGCTCATAATTGTGGTCCAAGAGCTGTAATTACAAGTTAAGGTCTGCTATAAATTAAAGACGTTTCCATTTTAAAAAGTTGCATTAATGAGCCCAGCATTATGCTTTAAACAGCAACAAAGTTTAATTATAATCCTGTCTTCAGTGAGACATGAGGTGAGTTCAAACTCCACAAGCGACGTAGCTGTGCACAACAGAGTTTTCACTCTTCACAACAAAGCCAATTTGCTATTTCTCCCACTGCAAGCACTTTCAGTTCCCACTGTGCAAAAAAGGTCTTGTCATTTAACTTGACAAATGATATAAAGAGCCTAAATAGCTTTGAAATTCTAGACCTCAATAGGGAACATCATCCGCTACACTCAAACCCGTGAGAGTCTATCACTACTCCTTCTGTGTTTATCTAGCAGTAGATATTTTAAGAGAGCTGTAAATATTCCTGCTTTTAATAACCCAACTCCTATCCAAGTGCACAAATCCAGCCAATGTAGGCATTGTGCTCTATTTTCTCATACAGGAGAACAGCATTTATTATTCATATGTTAAGTTATACGGCTGCCAAAGGAAAGCTCAGAATATCCACCTGATTAAGAAAAGTGCAAGCATTAGATTTAGCACAACTCAAGACATACTGAGATGAAATTAAGTAGCTACAATTAACCCCTAAAGAAAGGGACGTAGACTAATTAAACTAAGAGAGAACTTCTGGATAAACCGAATTTCATTAAGCAAAGACAGCTCTCCCCCGCTAAGCCTCACCTGCATTACTCTCCCCTTTGCAGTGGCTTGTTCTGACCACTGGAGAGAAAGGCTGGGCTTATATTTAATTTTTTTTTTTTCTAATTTAATTTTTGGATGGGTGGGTGGAGGGCAGGATCCCCAAACAGCAGGGTGCTTTTCCCCACCTCCGTGGCTGTACCCTCCCTCCTGCAGCAGCCCCGGGTTCCCGCGCAGCGCTGGGGCTCTGGGTCCTGCCCCAGCTGTGCTCAGGGTCCGTGCTGCGGGGCGAGACGGAGCCCCGAGCAGCAAACCAGACACGCTCTGCAAACAGCCCGAGCGCCAGAGAGGTCCCCGCCGGCCGCCGCTCCCAGCACCCACCTGCACACCAGGCTCGCCTTTTATCGCCTACAAACCCCACGGCTCTCGCTACAAACAAGCTGTGCTTCGTCGGGGCAACGCGATGCCCGCAGCCCCAGCACTCGGACAACGCAGCTATTCGGAGGAGACGTGTTCTCACACGCTCGCAGGTCCCAGGCACGAGGGAATCTCCTATTTAGCATCCAGGGGCCGGTGCTCAGCTCCAGCTGCCTCCCAGCACCCTGGCACACCCGGTCCCAAGCAGCAGCCACAACCCTCAGCCACTCTCATCTGCTCACTACGCCGCTCCAGGCCAGGAACCATCGTGTGTGTGTCCACACAAACCCTTAGGCTGATCCCCCAAGCAGCAGCAGGCACCTATACCCTCACGACTGGCACAAAATACATCTGAGGCATGAGCACAGCGCTCCGCTTCCTTGCTCTTTTGGTCAACACAGACCCAGGCAGACTGGAGTTAACTTCTCCAAAGTATCTATGCAGAAGACAACAATGCTTTGAAATCCTGGGAAAGGGAAGGCTGCAAGAACACCCTTAATTAGTCACTTCAATAACAGCCTACAAGAGCTTTCATTACAGCAAGCAGAACAGAGTTATCATATAATTAAGACATTGGGTTTTGTTAAAAAGGTGGAGTTTAAAAGACAGGCTTCAACATGGAGTTTCTTACCAATAATCATTGCAGTGAATAGGTCTCTATATAAGAAATTAAACAGGAAAGGTGCATACCAGGCCTCAACTCCCACAATGGCTGTCACTATGTAGACAATTGAAATGGTCTGAAAGAGAGCACAGGACAAGCAGGCGTGAGCAACCGGACGGGCAAGTCTGGCAGCACCCGAGCGAGCGGGCAGCACAACGCGCGTGCCAGGCAGCTTCAGGGAAAGGCAGCTCGAGAAGCACACTCCAAGCTACATCATGTTCAGTCCTCCCCACTGGCAGGAAGGAGAAAAATTAACAAAAAAAAAAAAAATCCACAAACATCTTGTGTTAAGAAACCAGGTCTAGTAAGTGTAGTAGCTGAGCAAGATACAACCAGGAGCTGCTCCTCACACCAGGAGCAAAAATGCCCTCGCACAGCTTGAGCTCACGAGATGCTTGAAGCACGAGAGAGAGGTTTTATACTACAAGTCGCAGTGACCCTGGAGGGTTTGTTCAGGGACTCTTTCTTATCCTTCTGCTGAAGCAATTACAGGGAAAGCGCTAACTAGGGATATTTCAGTTTTAATAGTAACCCAGAAGCCGGGTGAAGCACGCTGCAGGGCAGCTTAGCCCTCCACCCCCTGCCTTTCTGCAACAGGCAGCGATCCGAAAGCATTAGGGTTAAGCAATGTTTTTGGAGAAAGGGGTCAGAGTATAGTCAGAGGACACCAGCTACACTCTCCTTTTACTAACAGAGATGATTATTGCAATTAATGCAGCTGCACTAATCGCACCCTCCTTCCAACTTGTTGCATTTCCCACCCAGCACCTGACAGGCCAGCAGATGAAGGAGGACTGCGTGCTGCGCAGTGCCGTGGGGCTGCACCCTGGCTAGGAAGGACAGCTGCCAGCAGTAATGATGAACTGTACCATCCAGAGCTTGCTCCCAGTTCTGATGGACCCTTCAGAAAGAGCTTCCTGCAGAGAAGTCCTTAATGAGAGACGGACATGCCAACACACCAAAGGGTCCGTCACCGTCAGTCCCAACACCAAGCGCCCAGTGACCGCGGTACAGAGGAGCGCCTCCCCAGGAACCTTTGCTCCAGGCACAGCGATTAACATCCTGATTAGTTACTCTGCTCCGTTTTGGCACACGTCCTGCTAGGGCCAAAAGGCACCCCAAACTTCTCGACTTGAACGCACCCACGTTAGAGCAACGATTTAGGTGGCCAAAATGTACATCTGAGGCCAGCAGAAACCAGGCAGAGGAAACACAAGGCAATATCCATTCTTCAAGCCTGTTTTTGCGGGGAGTCCATCTACGAGAGCTACTCGGAACAAAATAAAACCTTCACCGCACAAACCTCCTTGGATTTAACGGTTTTGAGCAGTCGAACTCTAGCGCCACATGACCCCAACTCATTAAAGCAATTATAGCGCGAAGTCACGCAAGCAGTCTTGGAAAGCTCTCCTCCTCCACAATGCCTGGAGACAGGCTGAAGACACCACCTCCAGAGAGCGTTGCAGTGACTGATTTACAAGGCTTTGGACACGTAGCAGAGCCGCATGCATCCCTCACGCACCTCCGTGGGCACTGCCGCACCCCAGGCACGCTAGCGGTTTATTGAGCTTCTGCTGAAGCCAAGCAGCAGCTGCGGCGTGTACTTACCACCTGGCTGATGTCGTATCCCCAGGGCAGGAAGAGGATCCCTGTGTTATACTTCTCCCAGTGGGAGAGGATGAATGAAAACAAGACCACCCATAAGAGGAGGTAGAGAACGAAGACACTGACACCCGTGGAGCCCCGTCCAAAGGTGGAGTAGACTGTCACGACAAAGTACACGCATGCCCAGCTGTCCAGGCCGTGATCAAAGAGCTCTCCCAGGGGCGTGCTGGAGTTGGTCCGGCGAGCCTGTTTCCCATCAACTCCATCTGGGAAGAGAACAAGGAGAAATGGGGAGTTTTGCTGGACACCTCCTCGTAAAGCAATGGGCCTGTTTGCAGCTGACAAAGTGCACACAGCCAGTGAACAGCAGCTTTCACCACCTCCATCTTCTAAGAGGGAGTGCACTTCCCACCCCCCTGCTCTACTTGAGATGGAAAAATACAATAAAGTCTGACGCAATTACATTTATTTAAAGCAGACTGAAGACAGAACTTCACGATTCGCAACGAAGTCAGTTCCAACATCCTCCTTTCGCATCAGCTGCTCTGGGACCACTTCCTTCTATCCACTTTACAAAGCAGCTCCCAGAAGCTGCTGTAGCAGCCTGAGCAGCAATTGGATTAGCGCATGGCAGAAGCCCAGAGTCAAAGATTTCTCAACAGGCTCGGAGATAAGATGACAGGCAGCCGCAGCATGAACAGACAACAGGCACAAACCCCCACAATCAACTAGATAAAGTCTTACCTAACGTATATGCAATAAAGTTGAGGAGACCCACAATGACCCACACTCCGTTCGGAACATGCTGATGATCAGGAGCTGCAGAGATCAGAAAGACCCAAGTCAGGACAGCTCGGTATGTACTTTCAATGGGTTTATTTTGGCACGAGAGGCACAGCAACAAGGACCGGCAGCTCACCAAGACAAAGCACCTACACAACTCAAAACAGTGAAACTGAAATGTTAGCTTTCCGGGACGTGATGGCAGAGCTGTTCCACAGCAGCATGTGAAACCGGGTCACCGAGGACTTTGCTCTCCAAGACATACTTGTCCTCTGTCCCCAGCTCCCCAAAGTCACGGCATCTAAGAACTGGTGGTGGCAGCTAGCAACTCTAGCCCAAATGCATGACATGGAAGTGTGTGCAGGTCAGACTCTCCTCAACCACTTGCTCATAGAGCATCAAGTAGGGCCTCTTTGAGATGTGGTAACACCCTGCCTCTGCAGACACGCGTGAGGATTCCCCTCCCAGTCTCCAGTCTGCATCCTGCCAATTGAAACAGGAGTTCCAGTTCCCCTTCCCCCTTAAGAACATCTCCACCTCCTCCAATGCTGTTTTGGCAGACAGCCAGCTTAGCTGCCTGCAACTCAGGGAGCCCAAAGGTGCATTTGAAAAAAGCAGGAAGAAGCACGGCTTCTTGACAGCAGCCTCGCAGGAGGACACGTGGAGGTCTCCTAGGGGGAACGATGATTCCCTGAAATGCCACCTCCTGTTTCCTCAGAGCAGCACGATCATGTCATTCCAGCAGTAAATGGAGGGCATCACGTCTACAAAACCATCCAACGAGGAGGGAAGGCACAAGCTTCTGGAGGCCTCACCAGCAAAATGAAAGGTTGTCTTTCCAAGCCCGATGAGAGAAAATGGCCTCAAGCTGCGCCAGGGGAGGTTTAGATTGGATATTAGGGAAAATGTCTTCACTGACAGAGTGGTCAGGCACTGGAACAGGCTGCCCAGAGAGGTGGTGGAGTCACCATCCCTGGGGGGGTTCAAAAACCGTGCAGACGTGGCACTTGGGGACATGGTTTAGGAGGTCTGGGGGTGCTGGGTTGGTGGTTGGGCTTGGTGATCCTAGAGGTCTTTTCCAACCGTAATGATTCTATGATTCTATGTACAAAAGGGTCCCAAAGCATAAGCTTCACCATCCCTTCAGCAGACCCCAAGTTTCTGGACATCTCATGTCCTGGGGATTCTCACACTGAGCTTCCTTCCCTGAGCTACTACTGTCAGCTTTTTTTGGCTCATGAACCAAAACACAGTCCAAATCTTGGCTAACAGCCACCAATGCCACCCAAGCTTTTGAAAACCTGGCATATTCAAAACAGTACTTCTCTACCTACCAATAAAGACAATCCCAAGAAACCAGTATTTTTGCCACTTAACTGTGTTTTGATGATTGGTCCAGTTTTAGAAGAACTAGATGAACTCTTCTGAGCAACCTAAACCAAACCTGGCAGGGGCAAAGGGAGAGAAAAACAGAG
Organism: Morus bassanus; assembly: GCA_031468815.1. Lineage (NCBI taxonomy): Eukaryota > Metazoa > Chordata > Aves > Suliformes > Sulidae > Morus > Morus bassanus. The sequence goes on from CM062569.1 coordinate 116,617,588, forward strand.
AGAGGAAGCTATTGATAAGTGACTCAGAGTAATCTTTTCCCTGGGAGAACCCCATGAGGAAGGGGACACAACTAAACCTTCGGATACACAAACAGGTGAACATGGGTAGGACCCTGGGAACTACCGACCTCTCAGCCTCACCTTCCCTGTGCCTGGGAAGATCACAGAACAGATCCTCCTAGAAGCTATGCTAAGGCATATGGAGGACAGGGAGGTGATTCGAGGCAGCCAGCATGGCTTCACCAAGGGCAAGTCCTGCCTGACCAACCTAGTGGCCTTCTACGATGGAGTAACTACATCAGTGGGCCAGGGAAGAGCTATGGATGTCATCTAGCTGGACTTCTGTAAGGCCTTTGACATGGTTCCCCACATCCTTCTCTCTAAATTGGAGAGGTACGGATTTGATGGGTGGGCTGTTCAGTGGATAAGGAATTGGTTGGATGGTTGCATCCAAAGGGTCAATGGCTCAATGTCTAGATGGAGACCAGTGACAAGTGATGTCCCTCAGGGGTCCATACTGGGACCAGTGCTGTTTAATATCTTCATCAATGACATAGACGGTGAGACCAAGTGCGCCCTCAGCAAGTTTGCAGATGACACCAAGCTGAATGGATGGGATGCCATCCAGAGGGACCAGGACAAGCTCGAGAAACAGGCCCCTGTGAACCTCCAGAGGTTCAACACGGCCAAGCGCAAGGTCCTGCACCCGGGTCGGGGCAACCCCCAATATCAACACAGGCTGGGGATGGAGGGGTGGAGAGCAGCCCTGCCCAGGAGGACTTAGGGGTGCTGGGGAACAAAAAGCTGGACACGAGCCGGCAATGTGGGCTTGCAGCCCAGAAAGCCACCCGCCTCCTGGGCTGCATCCCCAGCAGCGTGGGCAGCAGGGCGAGGGAGGGGGTTCTGCCCCTCGGCTCCGCTCCGGTGAGACCCCCCTGCAGTGCTGCGTCCAGCTCTGGGGTCCTCAGCACGGGACAGACACGGGCCTGGTGGAGAGGGGTCAGAGGAGGCCACCCAAATGGTCCGAGGGCTGGAGCGGCTCTGCTGTGAGGACAGGCTGAGAGAGCTGGGGTTGTGCAGCCGGGGGAGCAGAAGCCTGCGGGGAGACCTCATTGCGGCCCTTCAGTGCATAAAGGGGGCTGATAAGAAAAGTGGGGACAGACTTTTTAGCAGGGCCTGTAGCGACAGCACAAGGGGTGATGGTTTTAAACTAAAAGAGGGCAGATTCAGACTAGATAAAAGGAAGAAATTGTTTACGCTGAAGGTGGTGAAAAACCCTGTCCCAGGTTGCCCCGAGAGGCGGTTGATGCCCCATCCCTGGAAACACTCAAGGTCAGGTTGGACGGGGCTCTGAGCAACCTGCTCTGGTTGGGGATGTCCCTGCTCATGGCAGGGGGTTGGACTCGATGGTCTTTAACGGTCCCTTCCCACCCAAACCGTTCTGTGATTCTATGGGTACTGTTAGAAAGTTCAAAGCTGTGAGCATCCTTGCCTTATGCAGAACGGTGAAACTGAGAAAGAGGGTTTTGCCTTTGTTAGTCTGAACATGGTGGTGGCATGTTTTTGCAAGAGGGCAATTAGCTGGGATGCAAAGAACAAGGCTCTACCTGCTGACTTCAGGGAAGCAGAGTTTCCCACATACCTCTGTTAGATTTTAAAATGAGGGCACTGGGTTCTTGCCTGCTCTGTAGGCAGAGCCAATTCCTACTCAAGATTTCGGCTGTTTCCTCCTCCCTTGCCTGCACGCTGCCAGCCAGGCAGCATCCACCCAGCAGCCGAAGGGAAGGTGTCGTATTCGGATGAGTCCTCGTCTGAGGCCCAGAGAGTTCAACCCGTCAAATCTGTCCCTCCCCTGGCACAGCCACCTCCATCTGGGAAGGCCCAGACTAAGAAGCCTTATCAATGAGCAGCAGAAGTCACGGCAGAGGAGGTGACAGATTTCACCACTCCAATGCTTCACACCCAAACAGAAACAGGCAGCCTTACCAGAAGCATAAAAGTCAGGGTCGAAGTATGCCATGAGGAAGAAGTTGAAGACAAGTAGCAGGAAGCCAGAAAACGTTATCAAATTTGGGGCCAGCCAGGTAGGGAAGATCTATGGGAAAGCAGCAAAACAACACATGAACTCATTAAAACATATAATAAGGACCACGCACTGCTCCCAGCCATAGCAGAGACCTGGTTACAGTCATCTGGGTGTTAGACAACACTGCTTAGTTGCATCTGGCATATCACGGGGCAGCAGGAAGCTTTAGGCTGCGATGCAGTGAGCTCAGGGCAGGCTGCAGGCTGGAAGGCAGCACCCTTTGTAATTAGTTGCACCACAAACGAAGCAGGGCTTTTCAGCTGAGAGTTTTACAGAGAAGGCTTTGTGGTGACTGGAGTTTTGCTGTCCCACTCAGGGCAGGATAAGGTCTCACCTTCACTATCGTGTTCCAGAAGGGATGCATGACATACAGAGACAGGGGGTTGCTGTCCACGGCACTGTACTGGGAACGACAAGGGAAAAACAAAAAACAATAGTTAGGGCTCCACCAGCACTTGCAAAAAGCCAGAGATCCTGAATATTGCGCTTTCCGTGAGGACACTTGCTACCCAAGTCTTGGCATTGCAAGAACACTTGGGTCAAGGATAGAGTCTCACCAGGGATGGTGCTAAACAACCCAAAAAGCACCCACCAGCTCCAGCAACAGACGCGTAGAGGCAGCTCTCAGGCACACATCTCGTGCCTGCACCCAACGCCTCCCCTCTGCAGGGAGCAGCCCCATGAGAAGAGTGGGTAGCGCGCCCACCGCAATAATTTTGGAAGGTGGGAAGACGCTTGTGGTGGTGCAGCCCCCCAGGCCGCTCTGAGATCCCTGGATGAGCCCTACTGTGTCGTTATCTTGGTCATAACGACTTGGGTGCCAGGCAATCTCTGTCCATATTTGGGCCATCTGCTCCCTGACTTGTGTACCAGAATTGTGGCCAGAATGTAAAATATTGACCAAAGCCAATCACCTCGATCCTATAACTAGCGATCCAAGAGGGAGACCCTTTGAGCTCTCCGGGACCGCAGCGGGCTGTGTGACCCTGTATCTCCCCTGGGCTGGGACACCTCTCAGGGCAGATTTCGCAAGGACTGAAGGATCGTCCGTTGACAACTTCACAAAGACTCAAAGGCCGGATTTTGCGAGGTTCACCGGCCGTGCACTGATGAATGCCACCACATAAAAGTGAGTAATTTATGAAACTCACAAAAAGGGAAATTTTATTTACAGGTTAACCTTGGGTGGGTGGGTGTGTGTGCAGTTTGACTATATATATTATCCCTATTCATATAAACCATTGACCAAGTCTGAGACTAAGATTGGACCTAGCCGTACCTAGACTTCTCTTTGAAAGGAGTTTAGAACACAAGGGGGTCTATTCTGAACCTCGTGACTCAACAGGAGGGTCCTCCTCACCCCCTGTGCCCAGGATCCCTCTGTGAATCATTCTAACTCGAGTATGACTGAATTTTCCTTTGCGCACTTCTCCTGTGTAAGCGACAGAGTGGCCCCTGCCATTCTCGAATCTTTAACTAAGTCGCTGTGTTGACTGTAATAAATTCCATCAAATTGCCATTTTAAATTGCCTGATGCTTTCAAAAATTATACAGCCTAATACTGTGATCTACCTCAAAAATGTTAATAAATCTTAGACTGCAAACCAAAGCCGGGTAACAAATCGTATTCCCGACAATTTGGTGCAGTTGGCAGGATACACAAGGTTGCATTTGCAACAATTTGGTGTAGTCGGCCATATCCACAGATCTGTATTTGCAACAACACTCAAGGACATGCAACCTCCTCTGCAGCCAGCGCTCCTGCCAGAGCCCAGCACCCCGACGGCCACACTGCAGGCCTGGTGACACTCTTCAAAAGCCGGAGAAGAAGTGACAGACCCACAGCCCCAAGCATCCACACCATGGGACCGACCCGCTGGGGACAGCTCGGCGTGCTCTTGCTTGAGCAACCCTGTAGAGTCCTGCCCCACAAGACGAGCAGGACCTTCTCAGCTCAGCACCCAAAGGCGCCATGCAGAAGGGCAGGGGGAGACTTCCCCACCAGCCATGAGAGCTGGGGCCACTCCTGCAGCCCCGCTGGTCTTCAGACTCCTCAGCTCTCGCACCCCGGCACCCCTTTCGCCAAAGGCTGCAGGGGAACAACGATGAGCCCCCTTGGTGGGGTCCCCAAAATGGGATACTGTTCTCTGACGGACAGGAGACGAACTGGGAGCTTCAAAGGACGCGCTTCTGTGCTGACAGCTCTGAGTGATCCAGACACAACCAGTGACTGAGCCCAGAGGTCCTGCACAAGAACTAGCATGCTTCAGTCAAAGCCATCAAGAGGGCAGCTATCACCATCTCCTTCATCTCCTGTCACTTGGAAGGGACTTTCTCCTCCCAGAAAGACAGCAGATATTTATGAGCAAGGTCTTCAACCCCCTCCCTTGTCCCGTAGATACTCCAGAACACCACACACACCACCATACCACCGCGCATCCACGAGTATCTCCGAATCCCACACATCCCATCACAGTTTCAGGTATAGAGGGTTATTTGGCACTAAAGAGAAGGTCAGAGGCATCAGCTTCCCGGTGCAGCCACGCGGGTGACCTGGGCTGGTTTGCGGGCACCACGGGACATGGGGCTCCCAGCCCCACCGCAAGAGGTGGGGACAGAGATTGGGGCCAGCAAGGGAGCAAAGTGATGGCAGCAGCACAGGCGACAGGTTTCACTGTTTGGAGGCAGGTCCCATGTCATTTTTCCTTATTCAGTTAGGGCAGTGCAGTTTGAAGCAGTTGCCCACTGACCTGGTGAAGGATCAGCACCTTGCTCCTTGCCTGCACCCAGCTCAGAGAGCTGGAGTCCACAGTTCCAAAGGAGGAGGATTGGCGGGTGAACACCAGGAGGCCCATTAAGGAGCTGAGATTTCTGCAGAGGCAGCTGCCACCGTTGGGAAACAGGGAGGAAGAAAGAGCTCTTCCCCCTCACCCCATTGCTTTTAGATCGGGGGAGGGGGGGGGGAATTAAAATAAAAAAAATCAAAGACCTAAACAAGCCATGAAACAGTTTCCAGCTAGAAAGTTAAAATTTGACATCATTTGGCTTGCAAAAGCACCACGAGCTGTTATCTGCTCTCCAGCTCACAGCTCCTTCCTAGCAAAGATCACCCCGTCTAAAGTCCTCTTCCCCAAGTAACACTTTGATAAGAACCCCAAGAAAAATTTCATAGGCTACGAAACTCCTCGGCTCACACGCTCGGTGCCGAGCAGGGCAGCTCCTGGCGCCCACCCACCCACCCTGGGTCCCCGCAGTTGGGACAACACTCCTGCCGGTCCCCAGCATCGGCGCCTGCCGCCACCCCACGGGAGTCTAATGCCAAGTTCATCAGCCGTGTTATGGAAAGCAATCGAAGCCTCCACCCCACCCTGCACCACCAGAGACATAACCTATGCACCCCCCAAGATAAGGGGGGTTCGGTTGGTAAAAGGAAACCCAGAGAGCAGCTCCGGGTCCCCACCCACCCCACGGCCTTGAACTAGCCACCAACTCTGCGCCCACAGCTTGTTCCTCCCTCTGCGCTCCTCTCCTCGGCTGGAAACCCCATTTCCCCTGGAAGCAGCCTGCCCGTTTCAAAAGCTGGGACGAAAGTGGTGGGAAAAGGCAAAGCAACACCCCACAAGACAGACGGCAGCACGAGGAAGGGGCACCAGGTCTCGCTGGGCTCTGAGCACGCAGGCTAAGAGCTTACAGCATTTGTTCCTAACTGGGTGAAGAATCTCATCCTTGGAAAGCATTTCTGTACCCCCACCAGCTCTTCCCTGCCCTCCCTGTGACGGATCAGTCCATCTCTCTGGGGGTTAGCCCCAGCCCTTACGTCCCCACACCAGCAAGCCCGTAGGAGCTGCAGAGCAAGCAGCAACAAAACCCCCGAACTCGATGCCGTATGGAGGCGAGGTTTAAGCCACAAGGAATTTCCATCCCAGCTTAATGCAATTTCAGGGGACAGGATTCCAAATGCTTTACGAGGTAATAGGATTTGAACCACCGGTTAGGGGAGGAGGAGGGCTGGAGACTGATTAAATGTCATTGTCCTTAGAACAGCCTGGAACAAGAAAACAGGCGTGACGCTTGGAGCAAGGCAAGGGAAGCACTCTGGAGTTTCTATACTCATGTTTGTAAAGTACCTTGGGGAAGTTTCCCCAGGCCCATGGCCCGAGAAGTTTCCCCCGCTCCCCCCACATTTGGGGACTGGGGATAATAGTCAATAAGCAGCTTTTCCCCGTGGTCACACGTTTCCCACCTTGCTTGCAGAACTCAAAGACCTGGAATGACCCGTTTCTTGGGGGAGAGGGCAGCTGTTTTGCAGAGGTTTGCTTATACAACCACCCCAGCTTCAACCAGCCTCCTGGAGGGACGCTTCTTTGCCTGCTGAGCAAGGCAGGTAGGTGCTCTGCCAGCTCAGAGGACACCAACAGACCAAAGGGACCGAGCTGGGGCTGGCTCCAGCGCCAGGCTGCCTACCACCCCAAGGGACGGCTCTGCCCAGGACAGCCGCCTGCCAGAATACCAGTGACCTGCCAGGCGCCTTCAGCTACAAAACTCAAAAACTTTCGCCATACCCAGCCCTGCCGCAACTGCTTTTCGTCATTTCGTCTCCTTCCTACAGACGTTCCACCCCTTTACCTTTCTGCGCGAGCAAGAAAAGGTTCCCGACCTGCACGGCACGCGAGCTCTCTGCCCCGCAGGGGACAGCGAGCCAGCAGCGCTGCTGGGGACGCTGGCAGCAGGCGAAGGAGGAGGGATGGGCAAAGACAGGCAACGCAGGGACGCTCACCGCCTCCTCAGGGTGCGGGGCCTCCAGCCCACACCTCGGGAAGAGAGCAGGTCATGCCACGCTGGTGGTGGAGGCGTGGAGGAAGCCCTTAGCCAGGCTCCTTGTTCCTGCGTCAGCCCTCCAGGGCCAATGTTTTTGGAGACTGACATTCTCAGAGAAATATAGGCTCCGGATATCTGTCTCAATCTGCCTGTTCATACACGCCCGTGCCTTGGAGCAAAGCCGAGGAAGGTGCCCGACCGCCCCCGAGAGCGCCAGGCGGAGGCGTGGGGCTCCTGCTCCCCCAAAGCTCGTCTCACACTCAGCTGCTGAGGTTGCTCTGACGAAACACTCTCGAGGCTATAAACGCAGAGGTGTTTTAGCTCACCACGCACAGCACCGGCTCAGTCATTCACCCACCTCATCCTCCCTGCAAATGAGCATCACCTCTTCCATTTTGGATCTCTACGCATTGCTCCAGTGACTCACGCATGTGACTATTATCCTCCTCCAAGTCATTTTTCTGCCATGGCCGATGACTACCGCCAGCTAGGACTCTTGATTTTTCCCTCATTTTCAGGGAGAGAAGGTAAAGCAAAAAGCACGAGTGCACGGAAGGCATTTCACATGCCCCAGAGCCTCCTTCTCAAAGCAGACAGGCATTTGTAACGGGCCCTGCTCTAAAACAGCATCGTGCATCTGCTTCTCCTTACAATTGCAGGAAGGAGGGAACCCAGCCCAGACAGCCCCCTCGGGATTTGGTTTTAAACTCCTCAAGAAGAGAGAAGAGCCAACTTCGCAACAACAATCTCATCACTCACACCGTACAGCAGCAGCCTGTCTGTGCCAGGATGGCCACGGGATCGCTCGGCCACCCACTTGCTCCATCCAGCCACCCCACAGGGTGTCACAGGGCACCCCAATGGCCGGCAGACGGTCCCGGCTGCCGCGGAGCCATCATGGGTGCGGTGGTGAGCTGACTGCATCGTTATGGGATTTAAAGACGCGAATGGCTCATGCAGCTTAAAAACAACATTAATCATGCAACCAGGGCATTTCTGGAAGATCCAGTTATGTGTCCAAGGAGGAAAAAAAATACAGATTTATAGCCCAGATTCTACTAATAGCCTTCCTGTCCAGAAAAACAACGCCACTTTTAAGTAATCCTGTTACCAGGAGCCAGCCGCAGACCAAACGTTGTCGCATGGGTGCCCTGGGCACACTAGTGTCAGACACCCGAACAGATCCGGGGTGGGCTGGGGGAGGACAGCGCTGGTGGCACAGGTCCCAGCACTGGGGAGAGCAAGCAAAGATGGATTCGTACACCCCATTTTACTCGCAGGCGCTCCAGCAAGGTCCAGGGCAGCCTGCGCTTCTGGCCACGAGCCCACATATCACTGCTTGCGCCGGCAGCAGAGCAGAGGGAGCCTCGGCAGAGCAGCTCCAGCAAGCCCATAAGGCCATTTTCTATAAATCTCCTTAAGTACAAAGAGGGCATGAGGCTAGGAACCTTCTCCCATTGGGCTCAAGATAAGCCAGGAGGCAGCAAACTCGACAATCCCCGGCGAACGTAACTGAGCAGAGCCATGCCAGTGCAAACAAGTCACGTTTGCACTATGCCCACAGTCTGCTGAGGCATGAGGAGTCACATCGTGCTTTAATGGTACTTATTAACTTGAGCCCTGTTTATCTTTTCTAAGGTCATTTCTCAGCTGGCATAAGAATGGAGTGTATTGGCAGTGGTAAACCCACAATCACCCCACGAGTCGATGGGTTTGGCTCCCTCCCTGAGCAGCAGCAGCTCAGCAGGCAGAAAACAGCACGAAGGATGTCCCGTGTGCTTGCCCCACGGCAGGGAGGGACTGCCCGAGCAGCTGGCAGACACTGCCTGGCAGCACAAGCTTCAAAGCCAGCATCGCTGCCCTCCTCCTGTCTGTTTTTCACCATGCGGGTTTTAGACATTTAGCAATTAGATGCTTCAAAACACAGCATGCGGGGGTTCCTCCAAGAGGAGCTACTGCACCGAGCGGAAGCCTCCTTCCCGCTCCCCAAGCCCCACGGGGTGTGCAAATTCATTTGGAAAACCAGATTTCTGCCCTGCCGACATCACTCACATTCAGACCCTCAGCTCTCACCGGCACCAGCTGGGAGGTTGTCCCTGCCTTCTGCAAACATGAATGCGGGACCGCTCCTCCAGCGAAGGCGATGGTGATGAGCATCGGGGAGAAGCTCGCTCTTCCCCGCAGATCAGGGGGCAGAAGAGGTGTTTAGGACCACCGGCGTGGTGGCTGGGGAGCGTGCGGTAACAGCCCTGCTCCGGCGGGAGGAATCGGCTGCAGGAAAAACAGTGCTCACGGGGACAACAGCTCTACCTCAGAGCAGAGGAACTGCAGAGGGGTAAAACAAGCACGGTTGGATGCAAAGCATCAGCAAGCGGCCCGGACAGAGCTGACACACAGCCATCTGAGCTCCAGCCAGCTCGTCCACAGGGCTGCAGCTCTGTGCCGGCACCGGGGTCACCCCGCGGTGGGATGGAGCGGGCAGCCAGCCCCACCGCCCTACTGCCGAGTCCCAACCCCGTCCCATCACCATGCTTGGGGGGGAAATCATATCCCCCTGGATATATAATGTGGAGCAACACTTGATGCTGATGGCAGGCTTCAGCAAACAGCCTGCAAATTTCCACTGCATCCAGGAGCTCTCTGTTTGGGAGCATTAAATATCCATGAATACAGGTCACCGCCGCTTCCGCTACAGTTCGAGGTGATCGGCTGCAGAAAGGATGCACAGATGGTGAGCACAGGAGTGGGAAAGATGAACCTTCAGGGGGCTGAGGCAGGGATGCAGTTAGAGGAGGATCAGCCAGCGACGAGCCTCTGGAGTGGGAGTCGAGGGACCAGAGCAGCCACTCTGGGGAGGTAAAACAGGGGGAGGAAGAAAAGGCAGAAGCAAAAATGCATAAACAGGAAACCTGTTACAATAACACTGCCACAGCCAACAGACCTTCCTACTGCTGCCAGAGCTCTTTTGGACTTTGAAAAAGAGGGCTTAGGTACCCGAGGGGGAATCAGACTAGTTTTGCAAGCCCACTTCTGGTGCTCAAGGAGAACAGAAGGGGCCAGGGCAACCCCGGCAAGGGGGCAGGGGAGGAGGCAGCAGCTGCTCGCCATCCCGAGGCACCCCTCGACACCCAGCCGGTGCCCTCCCGAAGGCATTCGGTCCCACAAACCACCCCAAAACGTGTTTCCTGCTGGATCAGCGAGGTGAGTCGGCCTCTCCCGGTGCCTGTGAGCCACTGGCGAGCTGCAGACACTTGCAAGTCCGCAGCCCCAGTCTCCTCTCCAGAGGACAACAAGGCCATGGCAGAACTGGGCCAAATCCAGCACAGAGCTGGGTTTGATGCCAACCCACCAGCTAGGAGAATAAATGAGTCTGTGCAAGAAAAGAGAATTCGTTACAATCCCTAGAAAAAGAAATCAAGTTGAACTTTTAAGTATACCTATCAAAGGAAAACACAAGCCCACGCACATTGGGAGACGATTACAAATGAAGCAAGGCAGCGCGGGGGAAGGTCACTACCTTCAGGTTTCGATAGAGCCCATGTGAAAGGCAAGAAATATAACTTTTTTTTCTTCTCCAAAGCACATAACACTGCCTCTCTATAGCCCTCGACCCGCCTCTCCGCAAAGAGGAAACTCACAATTAACAGAAAAAAGCCGCGTTACTTCATTAGCCCTCACATCCTGCTTTGTGCAAGACTTGAAGCACAAGTCAGGTCGATTATAGAAGCCCTAATAACGCGGCCATTTTCTGAGCCAGCTACAGGAAGCGATACTTTCATTTCCACAATGCATTCAGGTTCTCTTCCAAACAGTCCCAACAGCCAAATGCTTGCTGCTAATTAACAGAGAGTGACTTTTATGATCGAGTTCATTGTTGCCAACATTCAACACGCACCAACAAACACCGCAGTAGACTTTCAGTGCAATTAAAGAGACCCAAGACAGACTGACAAGCAGCCTACGCTATTTTTAAGTAACTGCTTTGCACGTCTTGCAACGCTGGGCGAGCACAAGGCAAGAGCTGCGACCCAGCTCTCCTCCACGTGCCACGCACCAGCCTTGCCTCTCCGACAGGGCGAGGGAGGCTCCTCCAGCACGTGGAAAGGGGTCAAACAGCCAAATACACCAACCAGCATGCTCAGTGTTGCCCACCTCAACTACTCCTTCCTTTCCACATCCCTGTGGTCATTAATTTCGGGACCGGCTCTGCGCTGACACTGCCAACAGCGACGGGGGAGCCCAGCAGTGCCGGAGTGCTGGGACGGCTCCCTGCTCCCTATACAGGGTGCGGGAGATGCATCAAACCATCACAGCAGACTCCAAGCGGGACAGCAAAGGAAGAAGGTGCATGCAAAGATTTATCAGATATCCAAAGCAAAGATGCAGAGTAAATAAGAGACTTTTTTCTTTTTAAAGGAAATCTGAAGAGCAAAAGGCTGCTGAGGAGCATCTCTGCTTCCTGCTCCTCCATTGCACTCACACCATGAGACAGGCACCTGGTTTTAGCAGACGTCCCCAGCCACCAGCTGGGGACAGCAATCTTCTGTTTCAGGCAGGGCAAAGGATGCAGAGGGATGTGAGCAGCAGTCAGCTGGAGTTGCATTCTTCACCTGCACAGCAAGAGAAGAGCTGTGAGGGCTCCCGCTGTGGGGCAAGACAAGAAAACCGCCACGTGCACCCATCGCACACACAAGCTGCCAAATTCACGCCTTTAAGGGTAGGGACTGCAGTAAAAAAACCCAGACAAACAGCAGTGTGGAGGCAAAGACCGCTCCCCTCCCCAGAAGGAAGGGGCAGAGAGGGGATTTGCAGCAGCACAAGCATCACTCCACGAGCATCAACCAAACCACCCAGGAAACAGCAGCCCTGGCCTGACAGTCCTGCTGATGCACCTGATACCAGCCAACACAGCCGAGCTGTGTGTCCCCGCACGAGTCATCTTCTCATACAAAAACCCACAGAGGTTTGAAGTTCCTCCTAGGAAACCCTGCAGGACCCACCGTGGACTGAAGTAGCAGTAGGTCCCCAACCACAAAGAGCTTCATCACTGCCCCTTTGTGGCTAAAAATGGAGAGTTTGGGAATCCCCCACCAAAATACGGTTCAATATCTTCGATATCCTGTACTGCAAAGGCCACCGCTCAGAAACCAGACCTGTGGCAGCAGCACACAGCACCCTGAGCTGCCGGCAGCGATTTCAGGGCTGTTGAAGATGAAGAGATGTAAACACACACGGACTAGGTCCCGGGAGCGGAATTAGCTCACCACTCATCAAAACCTTACGACCCACATCAGAAGTGTCTCTAGAAAGCAAGATGAATCCCTTACACTCATCTCACTGCTTAGCACGGAGCAAAAGCTCAGCCAAGGCTCGTGAGCCAGGTCATTTCCAGTTAACCTAAAAGCGCTGCTACTGTCTCCTCTAACCACAGCAGCTGGGCGGTTTTCAGACCACGAGAGCTGCAAGGGACACACTAAGCTGGGCAGAGGTTCAAAACCCTGAACTGAACCGCAGAACAGAAGAAAGAACACCATCTCTAACTTTTACAGCTGCTTATCTTAAAAGCCATGAAGTCTGGGAGGACTTCTGGACTTCCTTACAGCATCCTCCGCCACACAGCAGAGCCGAGCAGCACCTCGGGAAGCTGTGTGCTGTTTAAAGGCAGAGGCGCACACTGCTCAGAGCAATTAAAAGAGCCCTTGGGGAAGGAGTGAAGTGATTCAAGAACAGGGCTTAAAGGCTTCCCTTCCTGCTAAGGACCCTGCAGGAGAAGGCAAGCTGTTTGCCTGGGGGTGAGGAAGGCTGGCCTTTTAATCACCGTGGCCTCAAGCCTCACATCCACATCGCTAGCATCAAAAAGCTTTCCTTTCTGCTGCTCTCGCTACCAGTTTTGTTGTTCCACTGGTCTGAACTGCCACAGGCATATGTTGGTGTCTCTGCGCAGCAGAGCAAACCCTGCAGAGATCTCTTTAGGGCTCGTATTTCCAGAGCAGCCTATAAAAGTCTGCCAGGGACAGCTTCCAGCCATCTGCTTCCCGCAGCGCAGCATCTGTAGCCCTGCTCTCCAAGGCACTTGAAGTCTGAATGCAAGAGGATTTCTTGAGGCTGGCTGAGGGGAAGAGCACCCTCTTCTTCAGGGCAGAGAGGGCACCACATGGGATCAGCAGTCCTGCTTCATGCTGTTTGCTTAAGGGACCTATAGAAGCTGTTGAATCAACAACCAAAGTGTGATATATGTGCACGACTCGTGGATCTGCAATGCCTGGCGGGTCTGCTGCTGGTGCTGGCTTGGGCTGGTGACAGCCCAGGAGATCAGGGGTTCCCACCTGGAAGAAGGGTGCAGAAAAGGAAGAAGAGCATCCAGGAGGAGAGTACTTTCCATGATAAAAAATAAATCCTTTAAGCTAGATGCCTTTTTGTGCATTTAGTGCACCATCTGACACTGCAGGACAACCATGCTCGATACGCTACTGCAAACCCAGTCCGCCGTAGTGACCCTGACCAGGAGACCGCTGTACATCGAGGAGTCCGTGACCCACATCGCCGTCAGCCTGAGCGTGCCCAGGCCCATGCTGCGCTGCACGAGACCCCTCGGCCATAGGAGAAGCTCAGCCAGCTCATTGCAGCGGAGGAGCCTGCAGGCAGCTCCCACTCAGCAACAGTGACCGGGCCACCCGCGTGTCCTTGCCTTTATCTAGAAGTGCAGCAAGAAGCTTTCATGAACATCCTTTCCATCTGACACTGGAATTGAGGAAGAGATAGGATTTTCTTACAGGAAAACAACTAACAGCTCGAATGATCGAAATGAGGGAAACACCTTCTATGCACGGGGTCTGTCCAGCACACTGCGCATGGATCAGAGGCCCATTTGATGCTACACCACCTGGGGTTGCCACCATCTAAAGGGATTTAACACTAACTATACTATTCTCTCCCTACAGTGTCAGCTCTAATAATAGCATTTTAAATGGCACCTTACAGAGCCTGAGTGCCTTTCTTATTGGGATAACAGACCAGCACCTCCCGGTGCAAAAATCTCTGCTGTGCATCAACCCACCACAGGGCTTGCTCGCTCTCAACCACACAACTATGCTCAGTACAAGATGCCTTCTCCACCCTCAGGAACATGCAGTTGGAGAAGAGCCCTCCTTTCCCAAGGCAGGAGATGTGTCCCTTCGCTGCTGCGGCCGCCCTGCAGCAGCTGCTCTGGGCAGCTCTGCGCCGGACGCCTCGGTACGAGAGCAAGGCTGGGACCTGCCGAGGGCCTCGGTGCTGGGAGAATGGAACCGGCTCGCAGCAGATCGATGGCCAAACCCGCAGCAAAGCGCGGGTCACTGCGGAGAGAAGGTGGGATGAGCAGAGAGTCTGGACACTTTTTCTTAGTGCTTGAGCACTGCCGGCTGCTCCCAGGCCTCAGCCCGGCAGTTATGTGGCAGCAGACACCAAGAGGACTTCATTTTACTGCCCACGCAGATAACGAGACAAAGAGCCTCTTCACAAGAGCCCCCAGCGAGCGGGCTGCCACCGGCCTCCCCCGTGCCGCTGCTGGTTGCGTGCTCCCCACAGGCTGCCGTCGCCAGCTCCTGATCAGAAGTGAGGACATTGAACTGGAAGGATTTTAGGGTGCAGTAGTTTGGCTACAAAAGGCACTTCCCAAGCCCCAGTTCTCTTTCCTCTTACTGAACTCATGCACGCTCCCAAAGCCTCTGGGGCGAGACACCAGCCTGTCCCACCTTTGGGCCCAAACATGACACGTGTCGTTGCCTTCCCTCTCGCATCCCTCCCACGTCACACATAAGGAGCGGCACTCCCATGTCCTCCTTCACTGGCCTTTCCCCCAAACCACTACTCCTGAAGATAATACCCTTAAGGAAAGTCCGAGGTCCAGACGGCATCACGACCGAGGCTCGTACCTGCAGTTCCACCCAGCTCACAAGGTGAGGAAAACACACAAGCAGACATCGCTTACATGCATGGCCAGAGCCTTACAACACTCATCACTCAAGTACTTTCCCTGCTCCTACGTGAGCTGGATGAAAGAGCCACGCAGCAACCACACACCTGGCTGTAAAACATCCCCCAGGAATAGTCACCAGCGACTCCATCCCACCAGAAGTCACCAGTACAGTGCAGGACCCCACAGGGTAGAGCTGAATAAAGCAGAATCACAAGCAGGTCAGACAACACCGGGCCAGGAAAGGCTACAGGAAATGCAGGGCATGTAGCTGGAATACAAAAAGACAGTGGCAAATCATGGAAGCAGTCTGTAACTAACAGGACACGTGAAGTTTCAGCACTCTGCCCTCACTTGCAGTCAGTCTCATTTCTGCTCTTGGCGCCGTGGCAGCGGCGAGCGCAGCCTCCCGACCCACTGAAACGAGCCGCAGGAGTCTCGATGCCGCAGAAAGCGACGTGCGGCTCATCGAGACGCACGAGCGGAAGTAACGCGAGCGCTGTGCGCAACACACGAAGCCATCCTTCCCCTCTCCGCTGTGCTGGCAAGGCTCCAGCTCGCACGCTGCATCCAGCTCCGGGCACCACACTCGGGAAAGGCAGAGACAACTTGCACAAGGGAGAGTTGTTTGGGTTGCTCTGTGAAAACAGGACTCGGAGGCAATCTGGAGGGAAGAAAGGGGTAGGTCTTTCTCCTAGAGAAAGCAAAGTAGGAGCAGACACCTCTGTGAATGTTCCAGACTGTCCCATTTTCCCCCCTCCCCATAATTTTATAGAAGGAGGTTGCCCAGAAGTCTGCCAGAAAGCAATTTGCCAACAGGTTTTTAAGAAGCAGATCATGACCTCTGGCATCCAACTGCAAGGTTTACACTCCGAAACAGCAGTGCCTGGCTGCATCTTTCTTGGCAGAGGACATTCAATACTTAACAGTACCAGAGCATGTGGTTTTGGCAGAGGACATTCAATACTCGACAATAGCAGAGCGCCTGGTTTCCTTTTCTTCGGAAGGCCGACACATGCATCCTGCTCTACAGCCTCAAAACAAGAGCTTTATTTTTGATATCAAGACCTCCGCCCTGCCAGAAGCATCAATCATCTGCACTAGGCTGACAAGCCGGAGGAGACACACCTCGGATTTGTCCGGCTCTCTGACCGTCACGTACAGCATCTCCTTGGGGGAAGCCTTGGCACGCCGCTGCCAAGCAGGGCTGTAATGCATTAGCTACAAAGGATGTATTTGTTCCAGCAGAGAAACCCTTCTTTCCCATTTTAGGTTAGCTTAACTTAAATTGACCTCAAAGGTACACACGCTACGCCCAAATCCCACAGTCTCCTACTGAAAAAGTGTTAGAGGTACAAATAAAAACTCTCTGATAACGCTGTGCTTTTTGCTGCACAGCTTCCTCAGGCTCTTCAGCGTCCCTTCAAGAGCAGATAAAGGACGGTTCCCTCTATACCCCTACCACCCGTGGCACAGAGCCAGCCTGTGTCAGAAGGAGCCTACACCTACCTCTCCCCCGGCCAGGAGAAATGTGCACGCTGCAAAGCTAAAACCATCTGGACTTCTGACTCGCCGCTTCCCATATGTGCTCCTGGCAGCAACGGGAAGAGTAAACCAGCCAGGGCTGGAGAAAGCTGTGGATGATCTTGCACGAAGCTCTTCTGCTCCTGCTGTATCAGCTCCAGGGACACTAGCTCCTTGCCAAGAGCGTGGACATGCTCCTTCCCTTGGACACATGTTGCCTCCTCCACATCCCCCCCGAATCTGCTTGCTCTCTTCCAAATCTATCACGTGCGGGCTGGAGAGCTCCTGCCAGGCACAGCTTAAAGGCTGAGGCAGAGCCAAAGGCTGCAGAGCCGTTTGCAGCAGGAACTGGTGGAGTGCAGAGGGTTTGGTTCTGACCATGCATCATCTTTTTAGCTGGTCTCACCTAGAAGGAATTACTCATCCTAGCTGCTTTCCAGCTACACTGGCTTTGGGTACCTATCCGGTGACACGCTGTGCTGCTGCCGCACTCTGACCTCTTCCGATACGTCCCCCCACTTTGGGGACGAGGCAGACAAAGCAGCTCAGCGACAGCTACGTTACCCTTCTGTTATTTTGCATTGCCATCCATACACATCCCACACTGCTCCCTCCCTGCTCTGTCTGTTTGGGGTGACAGTTGATGCTGTTGCAGAAGTTTTCTGGGAAGAACAGTTAGTTGTACCCGGAAGGTCAATGGGCTTTTCATCAACAGAGTGGTGATGGATCTAGAATCACACCATCAAGGCAAAGAAAGGGGAAAGCAGGACAAGCCTCAATGCCTAAAGCAAGGCTGGAATATGTGACCCGGTATCAGATTTGTGCCTGGATCAGCTGCTTTCTCAAGGCTAAAATGGCAAAGGAAATAAAAGCTGCCCAAGCAAACAAGACATGTAGGAAGGGAGCACTGCGGAGAGACCAACTGCGGCTTCATTACCCGCTACGGTAATCCAGCGTGTCAGCACTGATTGCTCTTCTCGACAGTTTCTTGCGATCTCCAGCAAAGCGCTTTCACCTGCAGGAACTCAAACTGACAGTGTTGCACAGCCCTGGCGAGCCCGCAAAGACGAGGATCAGCGCAGGGTAGAAATGATGCTCTTTGAGCAAGACGTGTGAACCTGCCCACTCTTATCAAAGTCCCTATTGACCCAGTAAAACCACAACCTCTCGAGCAAAGCTATTTCTGCCAGCAAGACCACACTCCTGCCCCTAGGGCATAGGCAGCCTTATTGGCCTCTGCCTCTCGGTTCAGCTATGCCAGGCTGGGAACGATACCTCCGTCGGAGGCCTGCTTACACATTTCAGCCCTCTACCCTCCGAAACCGAGGCCAGTAAACACAACGCTAGCGTGTCAGTGGTGGCAGTAAGCGGCCGATGCTGCCCATGCTGTGCTTTATATGCTAGATGGGACTTTCCTCCTCGCCCTGGTCTGCATTCAGGGTCCTGTTCACAGATTTAACTGCAACAGCATTTCCATCAGAGGTGTCTCCAGAAAGACCAAGACCTGCGAGCAGGTCTTCGGTGCCTGCCACACAAACGAGAAGGTTGCTGCAGTTGTCTGGACCCTCCCAAGTTCAACTGCCAGCACCACCTGTAGAGGGTGGAGACCCCCTCATCACCACACAGGTACCAGGAGGGAAGGCAGCAACACCACAAATCCCTCCAGGCACTACTGGAAACGGGCTGAACACATGATGGTCTCCCTCTCCAAGCAAAAGCGTTGTCTTCGCAGGAGCAAAATTAGCCGCTTTGGGAGGCCTGGCTCAAAGATGAGTGTGTTTTGCTTACCTTTTTCCAGCACCCACACAAAACCGCTATCCTCCACTGGCTTTCTAAACACACTTAACTGATGAATCCCCGTACGATCCGTCTTTCACGGGGCACCTCACACCACCTGTCACATTGATCAAACCCGCCCTACCGAGTCGATTTATCTCCAGCTCATCAGCTTTGAGTGTGCAGAAGGAGCACGTGAGCAAGCCCTGACCGCTTCTGCCCCCACAGACTGCTCCAGGAGGAGATCAGACCCACAGAGCCAGCCTCACCCAGCTAGACCAGACAGCACATCACCTGCTTCGCCCCCTGAGAGCATCATAGAATACCAGGTTGGAAAAGACCTCAAGGATCTTCTGGTCCAACCTTTCTTGGCAAAAGCACGGTCTAGACAAGATGGTTCAGCACCCTGCCCAGTTGAATCTTAAAAGTGTCCAATGTTGGGAATCCACCACCTCCCTGCGGAGATTATTCCAACGGTTGATTGTTCTCCTTGTGAAAAATTTTCCTCTTGTGCCCAATCAGAATCTCCCCAGGAGTAACTTGGACCCGTTACCCCTCATCTTTTCCATGTGACCCTTTGTAAAAAGGGGGTCTCCGTCTTCTTTGTAGCCACCCTTTAAATATTGGAACATGGCAATAAGGTCTCCCCTAAGCCTTTTTTTCTCCAGGTTGAACAAACCCAGTGAGCCTTTCCTCATACGGCAGGCTTCCCAGTCCTTTGATCCTCTTTGTGGCCCTTCTCTGGACCCTCTTCAGCCTATCCACATCTTTTTTGTATAGCGGGGTCCAAAACAGACCTGTCCTAACTGTCCTGCACGCTTAAATGACATCCCATGAACCACCTTGCAAGGACAAACTGCAACGTGGCCCGATGTGATGGATCCTAGAACAAGAGTAAAGCAAAGGAGAAAGCGACATAAACCCTTTCAGCTTCTCTGCTGGGGTGGGAGAAGTAAAAATATGGCAAACACCCTCCCCTCCAGATAAACACACACTCCAGTGCTCCCCTGTGTTAGGGACGCCACGTGCTTTGGCCCAAAACCAGCCCCTAGAGATTTAAACTGCCACAGCAGAGCCTGTTAGCACTTACAGCGGCTTCCTTCAAAGGTTTCCAGCGCTTTGAACAAGACACAGACTGTCACGCTCACACGAGGAGATGCAGACGATCTCTGGCACGTTTCTGTGGGTCTGACTGTGCAGGGAGCAGCCACAGGGCAGGAGCAACATGGTCCTGAGCTAAATGTGGGGGGAGTCCCCGGGTTGGCCGCACTCCCACCGCAATGCAGACCCCCACGCACCCAGAGCTCCCTCCTCCGCCGCCCTTTCACGGGAGGGGCAACCGCAGCACAACCTGGCAGTGCGTTGCGTCAACTCGCTGCGTGCGGTGACGTGCCACAGCTGCCTCTCTTGACCGCGCCGCTGCCAGCCTGGAAAGGGGTGGGGTGGGGGACAGGCAAGCTGCCACAGTGCCGCTCCCGATCGCACCCAGACAGCGCCCAGCAATGCCCCCCGCTCCCAGGGACGGCCTGGACGGGGGCACGCACATCCAGTGTGATCCCAGTTCAAGAAGGACAGGGAACTGCTGGAGAGGGTCCAGCGGAGAGCTACGGAGATGGTCAGGGGCCTGGAGCATCTCCCTTATGAGGAAAGGCTGAGAGACCTGGCCTTGTTCAGCCTGGAGAAGAGAAGGCTGAGGGGGGATCTTGTCAATGCTTATAAATATCTGAAGGGCGGGTGTCAAGAGGACGGGGCCGGGCTCTTTTCAGTGGTGCCCAACGACAGGCCAAGGGGCAATGGGCACAAGTTGGAACACGGGAAGTTCCACCTGAATATGAGGAAAAACTCCTTTCCTGTGAGGGTGCCGGAGCAGTGGGACAGGCTGCCCAGAGAGGCTGTGGAGTCTCCTTCCCTGGAGCCATTCCAACCCCGCCTGGACGCGGTGCTGTGCCCCCTGCTCTGGGTGTGCCTGCTGGACCAGGGGGGTTGGACGGGATGATCTCCAGAGGTCCCTTCCGACCCCTCTGGTCTGGGATTCTGTGACCACACCCCACTCAGTACCGCTGTACCGTGCTGCACCGCCAACCGTGAAGGTGCATCCCCACCCCAGGAGCACGGCTGGAGGAGCACAGCTGCCATCACGCTGCCACCGCCCCACACTCTGCTGTCGCCACGCTGGGTCCCGCTCCACGGCACGCAGCTTGTCCTGCCCCAGGGTCGGGGGACAAACAGCCGGGGGGTGCCCACCTGCCCCACAGACCACGGACCCCCACAGCATCGCACACGGCGTCCTCATCCCTGCTGGGAAACAGGCTGGGGGTGCCCAGTTTGCAGGCAGACACCCCTCGGCTCATTGCAGGGCACGCGATGGTCCCCACGTCCCCTCCCGCCAGGAGCAGGGGGGTCCCACGCCTCCCACGGTCACGCCTTCACCACGGTGGTCCTCACCGCGCCCAGCGCCCCCCACCGTGAAACAGCTGGGGGGGGGGGGGGGGAGGAGAAAAGGGGGGGAAAAAAGCATTTTATTAGCCTGCATCGCACTGGCCCCCGCTGCACTGCCCACGGCAAGTCCCACCCGGGGAACCGCGCGTGGGGTGGGAGCGCTGCACGGAGCCGAGCGCCCACCGCACCCCACGGTGGGGCACAGGTCGGGGGGGGGGGGGCACTTCATACCCAGCACCCCCCTTCCACGGCACCGGGCCCCGCGGCGGCAGCTCCCGCCCCCACGGCACCGGGCCCCGCGGCTCCCACTCCACGGAGCCAGGACCCACGGCAGCCCCCCCCCCCCCCCCACGGCACAGGGCCCCACCGCAGCCCCCCCGCCCATTCCAAACGGCGTCCCACGAGACCTCCCGCCCACAGCACGGCGGCCCCACTCGCGACCGCGGCCCCACTCGCGACCGCGGCCCCACTCGCGACCGCGGCCCCCTCCCGGCGCCAGGCCCCAGACGCCCCCCTTTGACCCCCGCATCCCGCCGGCCGGTGCTACCGGTACCTTGTACTTGCCGAAGCCGGCCAGCTGCTCGGCGGTCACGTACTCCATGGCGGCCGCACCGACCGGTAACCGGCCCCGCTCCCGCCGACCCGCGCCCCGCCAGGCCCCCGCCGGCCACCGTAGCCCGCCTCCCGCCGCCGCATCGGCCCACCGGGCGCGGCCGTGACGTCACGGCGCCCCGCCCACCGCGCCGCCCGGCCAGGCGAGGGGCCGGAAGGGCGCCCCCTGCAGGGCGGGAGGGCGCCGCGCCCTGAGGGGAGCCGGCCCTGGCGGGCATCGCCCCTAAAAAGGGACTTTTTAGGGGGAAAATAAAGACCTGGGGAGGTCCCGTGGGGGCGGGCCCGGCCGTAAGGGCGGCAGGAGGGCGAGGCAGGCCTGCCGTGGGCAGCGGCGCCCTGGTGGGACGGATACCGTGGGCAAAAGCTAAAAGATAGGAGGTTCCGCTGTGCCTTTTGTGGTGGGCAGGGTGTGCTGAATTTATGCCCGGCCAACGCACCAGAACTGTTGCCTCAAATGGATGTGTATATTTTCTTCTTGGACGAAACGGAATAGCGCACGAGTTATTTGTAATTAAGAAAGCACCACAGTTAGGAGTGGAAACTAACACCTGAGACGCTTAGTAACGCTTGGGCCAGATCGGATGGTGTTAGCAATGAACGCCTCATTCACAAACCCCTCCTAAGAGAACACAACTCAGTAGAACTTCAAGGACTGACAGTGGAAACATCCTGCTACGAAGAACGTTGTGAAGATAAGGGAAGGGCACAAATCCGTCAGCAGTGATAAAAGGGAACTTCTTGCCCCGGAAGGCGCTGAAAAACTGGTCGCTTGCCGAAGGACAATAACTGGGGGAAAGATAAATCCGGCAGGGGAGATTGCGACAACCGACTCAATTGAGGGACGAAAGGGCTACCCCCCACCACTCCTCTTGAGCATGCGCAGTGAATTAAAACCACACTGTAGCTCTGAACTTAAGCGAAGAGGATACAGGCCAATGGAGGAAGAGGATGCTCAGCCAGGTCAATGATTATGCATTAGATAGGCATGGTGTTTTAACTGTCATGTATAAATGTCAAAAATGAACTCCAGTAGATGTGCACGCTAGGAGGAATTATCCCCTGTGCATCTGGCACTGTAATAAAAGAATGCCTGCTTTCTAAAACTCCAAAATTGAGTCTAGAGAGTTCTTTTAACCAGCTGTTACGGTATCAGGACGAGTCCTGCAGAACTGGGGGGAGCTGTTGGCACTCCCAAGGGCAGAGAGGCCCTGCAGAGAGATCTGGACAGACTGGAGAGCTGAGCAATCACCAACCATATGAAGTTTAACAAGGGCAAGTGCCGGATTTTACACCTGGGACACGGCAACCCTGGCTGTACAGACAGCCTGGGGAACGAGAGGCTGGAGAGCAGCTCTGCAGAGAGGGACCTGGGGGTGCTGGTCGACGGCAAGTTGAACACAAGCCAACAGTGTGCCCTGGCAGCCAAGAGGGCCAACCGTGCCCTGGGGTGCATCGAGCACTGCATTGCAGCCGGTGGAGGGAGGGGATTGTCCCGCTCTGCTCTGCGCTGGGGCGGCCTCACCTCGAGCGCTGTGGGCAGTTTTGGGTGCCACAGGACATCAAGGATATAAAGCTGCTACTGGAGAGTGTCCAGAGGAGGGCCACGAAGTTGGGGAAGGGTTTAGAGGGGAAACCGTACGAGGAGCGGCTGAAATCACTTGGTTTGTTCAGCCTGGAGAAGAGGAGGCTGAGGACAGACCTCATGGCAGTCTGCAGCTTCCTCACAAGGGGAGGAGGAGGAGGGGCAGGTGCTGATCTCTTCTCTCTGACGACAGGACCTGAGGGAATGGCAGGAAGATGTGCCGGGGGAGGGTTAGGTTGGGTATTAGGAGAAGGTTCTTCCCCCAGAGGGTGGTGGAGCACTGGAACAGGCTCCCCAGGGAGGCAGTCATGGCGCCAAGGCTGACGATATTCAAGAAGCACTTGGACAAGGCCCTCAGAGCCATGGTGTGAATTTGGAGTTGTCCTGTGCAGGGACAGGAGTTGGACTCGATGATCCTTGTGGGTCCCTTCCAACTCAGGACATTCTATGATTCCATGATTCTAGCTCTCCGAGGTGGAGGCAATGAGGAGGCTGGCTCTCCCTGAGGAGACAAGGGATTGCCTCCCCGGCAACCTGGCTCTCCCCGGGGACTGCTGAACCCTCTCTCCACGCCTGTGGGTTGGGAGAAGGTATTTGGTTAAAAAGAAACCCTTCCTCTGGGTAAGGAGAAGGAGCAGGGGCTGCCACAGGTGGCTGGGGCTCTGCCAAGGGGACTGGCGGCAGCGGTGGACTTGGCGGTGTTGGCTTAACGGTTGGACTCGATGATCTTCAAGGCCTCTTCCAACCTAAATGAGTCTATGATTCTACATATCTTCCCCCAAACACCTCATCCCCCATAGCTGATCAATGGGGATTTCTGGGATTTTACAACTTTCTGCCAAATGGAAAGAAAAGCATCAACATTTTCAGTTTCCCGTCTCACAGGAACATCTGTCCAGCCCCAGCCCTGCTTATTCCACTTGTGCATTTTCCTGCAGTTTCATAATTTTTTTCCTTTAAAGGAAAGGGTAAGAGAAAGGTGGTCCAATGGGGCCAGAACAGGGAGACCTTCCCAATGCAGCTGGGACTGGGAGCATCCTGGGCTCCATGTACACTGAGGCCGGGACTGCTGGGAGAACCCCAGGAGCACGTAGGGCAGGGCTGGGATGAGGGGAACTTATGGACTCCACAGGAAGCCCATCCATGTCCCACCAGCTCTGGGGACATATCACTGACAATACCAAGCTGGGAGGAGTGGCTGGTACACCAGAAGGCTGTGCTGCCATCCAACGTGACCTGGACAGGCTGGAGAGCTGGGCCCAGGGGAACCTCATGGAATTCCACAAGAGCAAGTGTAGGGTCCTGCCCCCGGGGAGGAACAACCCCACGCACCAGCACAGGTTGGGGCTGAACTGCTAGAAAGCGGCTCTGCTGAGAAGGCCCTGGCAGCGCTGGTGGGCAGCAGGGTGACCATGAGCCAGCGACGTGCCCTTGTGGGCAAGAAGGCCAATGGTGTCCTGGGGTGCATTGAAAGGAGTGTGGCCAGCAGGTCGAGGGAGGTTCTCCTCCCCCTCTGCTCCGTCCTGGTGAGGCCACATCTGGAGTGCTGCGTCCGGTTCTGGGCTCCCCAGTTCAAGAAGGACAGGGAACTGCTGGAGAGGGTCCAGCGGAGAGCTATGGAGATGATCAGGGCCCTGGAGCATCTCCCTTATGAGGAAAGGCTGAGAGACCTGGCCTTGTTCAGCCTGGAGAAGAGAAGACTGAGGGGGGATCTTGTCAACAGTCATAAATATCTGAAGGGCGGGTGTCAAGAGGACGGGACGCAACTCATTCAGTGGTGCCCAACGACAGGACGAGGGGCAATGGGCACAAGCTGGAACACAGCAAGTTCCACCTGAATATGAGGAAAAACTCCTTTCCTGTGAGGGTGCCGGAGCAGTGGGACAGGCTGCCCAGAGAGGCTGTGGAGTCTCCTTCCCTGGAGCCATTCCAACCCCGCCTGGACGCGGTGCTGTGCCCCCTGCTCTGGGTGTGCCTGCTGGAGCAGGGGGGTTGGACGGGATGATCTCCAGAGGTCCCTTCCAACCCCTCCACTCTGGGATTCTGTGATATGTGTTTGGGATCCCATGGGAAGGGGGAATGGAGGGTGTATGCACCAGGAGGAGGGACGGGAAGGATAGAGCAAGGAGTGGGACAAGAAGATAAAGCAAGGAAAGGGGGAAGAGAAAGTGAAAGCAAAGTTGGTACACGGATCTCCCCACCTCCACTTCCAGCACCATCCTGACCTCCTCCCATCCTGTCACCCCAGCCCCAGCCCTGTCACCTGCTTTCTCCAGCCCCCATCTTTCCCACCCTATGCATCAGACAGACCCCCACCAGGCAGCTCCTCATCAGCTTTACATTCACATCCCACCATCATCAGGTCTTTTGCCTTTCCTAACAACTTCTTTTCAGCGAGTCAGTGTCACTGAGAACCTTAGTTACAAACCTTGCGGACAGGGAGAGCTACTGCATCCCTGTGTCACTTGAAGGCATGTTTGCATTCCTTCCCATAGCAATGTCTGCAAGGAAGGGCATGGCAGACTCAGGGAGACTCGGGGCAGGGTGGAGTGGCAGAGACACTGAAAGGTGGTGTTGTGATTTAACCCTGGTCAGCAATTAAGCACCACCCAGCCGCTCGCTCACTCCCCCACCCCGGTGGGATGGGAGAGAGAATCGGAAGGGCCAAAGTAAGAAAACTCGTGGGTTGAGATAAGATCAGTTTAATAATTAAAATAAAACAGCAATAATAATAATAATATAATGAAAAGGAAAATAATGAGTGAGAGAGAGATGAAACCTTGGAAGAAGAAAAAAAAAAAAAAAACAATACTAAACAACAAGTGCTGCAACCGCTCACCACCCACCATCCGATGCTGCCGGTCCCCGAGCCGCGATCGCTGCTTCCCCCTGCCAGCTCCCCCCATTTAATATACTGGGCGTGACGTCACCTGATATGGAATACCCTTTGGCCAATTCGGTTCAGCTCTCCTGGTTGCATCCCCTCCCCTCCCGGCTTCTTGTGCACCCGGCAGAGCATGGGAAGCTGGAAAAGTCCTTGACTAGTGTAAGCACTACCCAGCAACAACTAAACCATCAGTGTGTTATCAACATTATTTCCATACTAAGTCTAAAACACAGCACTGTACTAGCTACAGTGAAGAAAATTAACTATCCCAGCTAAAACCATGACAGGTGTGGGCCTCCTCATAGAGCACTGACTCCCTGTACTGGAGAAAGAGCTGGGAGTTACTGGCACACAGGCCTTGAGACACCTGAAAGATGAAGATTACCTGAAGCTTGCAAACAGGGCACAGTACACGTGGAAGAAGAAAGCCCTGAAAGAGTGCTTCAGGCACATGGCAGGGTGAGGGTACCAGCAAGGACTCTCCACCTACCTGATAACCCAGTCTGGACCCGAGGCCGCCCTCCTCACCAGCTGGTCCAGCTTGAAGTTTGCTGCTGAATTCACACCCACGCCCCCACGCACACCTGGTTTGGGGGATACAGACACTTGCTCCCTGCACCAGGCACGTGGGCTGTGACCCATGGTCCAGCTCCAGCTGCTGGTGCTCAGCCCTTCGCTCACCTCATTCACACCAGTCCTCCCAGGTACTTCACTTTTAGGGGACACACTGTTCCCACCCCAGTGTCTGGAGGATAGAGACCCCCATTTGCTCCAGTAGCTGGCACTGAGACCCCCTGACTCGCTCCAGTAGCTTCACTGGCACTCCATTCACTCCAGTATTTAACGCCACAGGCCAGGGGCATCCAAACCCACAGTGTGACTCCAGTAGCTGGCCCCATATCCATTCACACACAGGCAGGTCTCAGCAGTAACTGGCACTTAGATTTTGCGGCACACGCTCATGGGGTCAAGGTTTGGTTCCTGTCATTGTCTCTGTGTCTGTTTTGTCGGGTCTGTGCCTTGGTGTGTTTTGGGTTTGGTTCCCCTTTTTTCCCTTAGTTTCCCACCTGACCAGCTCCCCGATCAGATAACCTCGCTGCAATGAACCTTCTCACCCTCTCACTCATCAGTTAGTGCGACTGACCAGCCTTGGTTCCCACCAATGACTCCCTTGTCATTTGCCGGTCAGATTTGTTTAACTGGATGTTCTTGTTTATGGCTTCCTCCCCTTCTTATTATCCCTTAGGACACTGAAGAAGGTCCTTGACCAGGCTCCCTGGCAGGAGCAGACACTCTCCTTCCACACACCCTTACACAGACCGTTGCCCAGTTGCTACCTGCCTGTCTTCACAGCACGAATGCTGAAGTCACACACAACTCTGGCTCACATAAAAATAAAGGATACAGAGACCAGTCCAGTCCAACTCAATTAGTTTATTAGCAAAGACTACAAGGGATTGTGCTGAATCACCACTTTGGCCAACACTCCAGGACACCTTGGTCCTTGGGTTTCCAGCAGCGTTGCAGGAATTGCACAGCAAAAACCACCGACCGCCTCACTGGGTGCAGTCCCAGCTGGTTACATGTTCTCCAGACCATGGCTCTGTTGTCACCAGCCTGTCTCGACAGCACAAACACTAATGTCCAATGCGGCCGATGGCTGCTGAGGAAGCTGCAAAGATATGTCATTCTCCACATTGGTCTTACAAAGGCTTTTGCTCAACAGCTAAGCAAATGGCAGGAGTAGTTGCTATTGCGGCTAAGAGCTGAAGGAAAGTTCACCAGGTCCAGGTGAACCTGGACCAGGTCACCTGTGACAGAATGTCTCACCTTAACATACGAAGTATACCTAATAAACATGGAGTTAAACCACTATCTAAATCCACATAGACTGCTGTGTTAAGTGCTTTAATGACGTCGGAGCCAGAACAGCTACTGGTCTGAGTACGAGCACAATTTAGCAATAAGGGATCAATAAGAGAATGATAATCCCAAAAAGCAAAACAGTACAGCTTGCAGCCAATGTTGAGCTGCTTTCAGATCCCGCAGCCTTTTCTTTAAGCACGACAAATACTTGCTGCAGGAAAACTATTTTTTTGACAGTGTCACTTACTTTGTCAGAGCAGCTGACAAAATTGGGACTTTCTAATGCTGCCTTTGCTCTTCATCTGTCATTTGGTGTTAATCTTGGCCCTATGACTGCTCGCTGCAGGATTATTTTTCTTTTTTGCTCGAAGACAAAGCAGATGTAAATGTTCATGGCAAGAAGGGAAGAGGATTCTAACTTTATCATGAAGCAAGGGAATTTCTGAGCGATGGCAGGAGCAGCACACCTTATTTCACCCCGCCTTGTGAGCAGTTAGATATCATTTTCTTCATGTGGCTTGAGGTCATAGTCACTTGGAACAGACTGCCCAGAGAGGTGGTGGAGTCACCATCCCTGGGGGTGTTCAAAAACTGTGTAGACGTGGCACTTGGGGACATGGTTTAGGAGGCCTGGGGGTGTTGGGCTGACGGTTGGACTTGATGATCCTAGAGGTCTTTTCCAACCTTAATGATTCTATGGTTCTATTCTATGATTCTATGATTCTATAACAATATTTTGTGGATAGACTTGTACTATGTTCTTCTAAAATGCAAAGCAGTTGCGGTTCTTCCTTCGTATCGACTTGGCCTAAAGCTTCTGCAGTTGGTCAAGTGCTTTCTGCTTTGTAATTCTCTGCCACGAAGCAGGGATTTCTCCTTTGCCATGAAATTTCCCATTGTACCATTTTTCTATGTCTGTCCTGAAATGAGACACAAACCATTGCCAGTACTCTTGCATGGATGGATCAGGAAGAATGTTCCAAGTGGAGTAAGGATGTCCTGCATCCCGGTATTTCTTGTAGGGGATCCATCTGTCTCCATCAATCCTGAATAAACAGTCACTTGCAACACTACTAGAACAAATATCAATGACCAGATTGTCTGTTTTATGCCACCTGTATCCCGTCAAAACTTGCGGACGATGGAAGACAACCTGATGGTCTCCATTGTGATCCGGCATGGTGTTTGTGCAAACAGCTCCACAAAAAGGACACTGTGCCCAGCACCCTGCAAACTGTTCAGCCAGGATTGTATGAGGCTGCCTTTCAAATGAGCTCATATCAGCACTAGCAAGCTCTTCCTTCAGATGATCTCTCACAGGAGCCAGTGCTTCTGTCATGGCATTATTCAGGAACTCTATGTCTGTTACCTCCTGATGCTCAAGGCCCTTGAGGTCCTTTCTGGGCAAGTTTAGCACCTCTCCAAGTGCACTGCAAAATTCATCCAGCCAAAGAGAGATTTTGTCATTTCTGTCTTTTCTGTCTTTGACAATGTTGGTTGACACAAAAATAGCTGACTGGATGCTTTCATAGTGTTGATTAAGGGAGTAATCTAAAAACTTTTCCAGCCTCCTGTTCTTATCTAAACAGTACTTCTCAACGCGTGTCTCAATGTACCTCTCTAAAAATTTCCTTGGGTGTCTAAGGTACTCCTTGAACTTCTCAAAATTTTCTTCTTCTGCCAGGTACCTCAGTATGCAAACTTCCAGAGAGGATCTATTGCCATTGAAATCTGGGATTTTACCCTGCATGTCTTGAGCTATGGCAAGAGCTGTCTTATTATAGACCGCCTGGTGAAGAGCTGGGGCAATCTTGTCACACAGGAAAACAGCAAATGTCGTGATAGAAGTGGCTCCTTGGCAGGAAATCTGGAAGCATTTAAAGAAATCTTCTCTCTTGCTCTCCAGGTAGATGGTTGGATCATTGGCTTTTCTGAATGCTGCATGCATGGCTTTAAACCTTTCTGCTGCCATTCTGCACAGATACAGTGATAAATCTATTCTGTACTCTTTATTAAAATTGTATTTTGCATTGCTAGAGACAGACTTCATGCCTTTCTGTACTTCATTCAGTATTTCATGAATAAAACTTCGACTGTAATCCCTTTTCTCCTTTTCCTTCTTATCAATGTTTGCCTCCACACATGCTATGATGTTATCTGTAATGCGGTCCATGTTGCTCACATCAGCATCGTCAAAACTCGTAGAGAAGATGCTCCAATATCGCTTTTTCTTAGTGACATGTTTCTCCAAGTTAACAGAAAATTCTGTGTGTTTGGGAAATGTCCTGATTCGTGCGTGTAAGTTAGGCTCCTTAAAGTGATCTAGAAGGACATCTTCTATTTCCACATCGATATCAACCTGTTCTGGAGGGGGAGCAGCAGAGGAGACTTCACTAATCCAGACTGCCCAGAGAGTAATAAAGTTGTCTCTCAGTTCTCTTTCACTTAGTCTCTGGCCTTTTAGAGACAGAGCCAACTGCCTACTCTTTTTCAGGAGCTCGTTTTCATATTCTGACTTCCTTTCATCCAGTTTAGACTGGTTCTTCTTTAGTTCAATAAGATTCTCGCACTTCTTTCTAGTTTCAAGAAGAAGAGAGTCTTTTAGTTCTTTCAGCTTCATTTCCGTGTTGCCTTTCCACTGGACCAGTATCTCACAGTCTCTGTCTTCACTGAAATACTTTTCCATGTCTTTCGTGATGGCATCACTTGTCTCTTGCACTAGCTTTTCAAGTTGGTCTGTGGTGACCTTCTGCAACTCACCATTCCGAACTTTATTGTCCAGTTTCATCTGCAAGTCTAAGACCTGACTCCTCAGCCGCCAGGTCCACTGACTAAATGCGGTTTCCAGTTTCTTGTACGCAGCAATCTCCACTGAATTCTTGAAGCTGAAAATGAAGTTTTCATTCAGCAAAGCGTTCCAGAGGTCACTAATACGAACTTTCAAGCTTGAAAGCCTTAAAATGCTGCCCTGCCGCTCCTTCTTGGAGGCTTGGAGAATTTTGCTCTTTAATTCCTGGACGTTCTGGCTGTAGGTGGGATTGGGTGGTGCCATTGGGGGGTTTCCTTCCCACAGGTGAGCAAAGTAATGAATGTGGGTGTTCACATCAAAGCGGATGACGTCGCTGAAGCAGGAAACGTCACAGAATTCCTGCTGGGCGGCTGTCACGGTCATTTCGTCCAGCTTTTCCTGCAGACGTCTTTGTCCTTCCATGTTCTGTTCCTTGGCAGTTATTTCTCCCACATTTTGGTGTACAAACAGGCAGCTGGGGGAAAGATTTACTTGCTTCATTCTCAGAAAAGCCTGCACAGCAATCTGAAGGACATCTTGCATTTCTGAAGGATTTTCTCCAAAGATATTGATCAGAGTCATGTTGCCGATGCCAATGACAAAGGTGGCCAGCTCGTTGTCATGATTAAGGGACTGTTTATTGGCCATCTCTATGGCACGAAGTCCCTCTGTGTCAACAACTAACATGTAATCAAAGTCCAAATCCTGTTGCAGCTTCTCGTCCACTTTAATCAGCTGCATAAACGCTCCCCGGGTGCATCTCCCTGCACTGACATTAAACTGAAGACCAAACATGGCATTCAACAGGGTTGACTTCCCTGTGCTCTGGATGCCAAGCACTGAAAGAACAAATACTCGTTTGTCCCCTAACTTCTCAATTAATCTGTCGAAGATTGCCCCAACCCATCGTAATGGTACGTAAGAAGCATCACCATCCATCAGCTCAACAGGATACCCTGAAATCATCAGATCAGCTGCAATTTCAGGTAGTTTGACAAAACATTTGTCCTTTGAGTTCACTGATTCCAGAGCTTCATAAATCTGCCCTACCTCTCTCAAAATATGTTCAAGGCCAATGGATGAATCGTTGATTTCATTGGAGAGGTCATTTAACTTATTCAGCAACTGAGATTTCACATTGGATTTTTCATTGCTTTTCTTTATTGCCAGGATTTGAGACCATAACTGGTGATACTGTCTCTTCAGTTCGTCAAGGCGATCAGAGGACAGGTCATCCATAAAGACCTTCATCCACTGCAGGAAGTATTTCTTGGAATCTGCTGGCTGC
This sequence comes from Morus bassanus, assembly GCA_031468815.1. NCBI lineage: Eukaryota > Metazoa > Chordata > Aves > Suliformes > Sulidae > Morus > Morus bassanus. The sequence goes on from CM062569.1 coordinate 116,649,208, forward strand.
GACTGGAGAAAGCTAAGGACTGATTTCATCAGCTGATTGAGGGGGAATGCTTTATCTAGTTGCTTTCTTCTTATTGCTGACTTTTCTAATTCAATTTGGCTCCGATGATGCTCTATGCTCTTGTTCCTCTTTTCCTGCAAGCGAGTGAGTTCTTTGTCCTTTTTGCACCATGTGTACCACAGTTTTCCTTGAAGAGGAAGTAGCTGGGATTTGATCTCAGATAACTTCTCTTTCTTCAGAAGCTTCACCAGAGCCTTTGCCTTTTCTTTGGCTGTCACACACGCATCTGTATCTTCATCGACTAAGAATCCATGCTTGCGAGCTTTGTCCACGCAGGCGTCAAGGCTGAAAATTGTGTTAGACCCTTCCAGGAGATCCCTGATTGTTTTTGTCAGCTCATCAATTAATTCTGCTTCGTTTCTGTTCTTGATACCTATTTTTATGTTTTGGCGAGATCGGCCAGCTGCAACATTCTCTTTTTCAGTGAAAAGACAAACCAAAGGCTTTTGTGACTGCCACAGGTCACGTAAAATTTTCATCCCTTTCTTGTCACTCTGATCAGACTCGGATACGAGAGCCACGTTCACAGCAGATACCTCCTGTAAAAACTGTAGCTGTTCTCCGTGATCCCTTGCATCTCCGTGCAGGTTACAGAAGGCAACACAGCATTCAAAGTTGTCATCGTCACTGCCCCGGGGACAGTACCAGGAGATCTCCACAACACCTTTCATCAGCAAACAGTCTTTGGTGCTGCCTTTGCAATGTCGGTGGAAAAAAGTGTCATGCTTTTGTTTGCTTAGCAGAGCATTCAGGATCTGAGACTTGGAAGAGGAGGGAGAACTGCCGATCCTTATGAAGGACACGATGGGTATCTCTGCCTGATAAATGAGTTTGTTTTTGTAACTGTTAATTCTGGCCCGCTCTCCTGACTTCTCAGCCCCTTTCCAGCTCTTCTTTATTTGGCTGAGGGACCAGAGTGGGAACTCTATCTGGGAAGTGCACGGGTTTGGTACCAGGAGAGGTAGCGCAAATTGGCAGAAAGCAAGCTTTGTTGAAATGTACTGTCTCATGAAATCATCGGCGCAATGAAAAATTGCCATCTGGAGGTCCATGGGGTGCACACAGCTGTCCCTGGCTGCAGATTCAGGGGCTTCTGTCTCGAAATCCATGAAAAAGTCATCAAAGGAATCCGAGGGTTCATGCTCTAGCTCTGTGGTTTTTGGCACAGGTGCGAGTCCTGCGTTGCTCTCAACATTGCAAGTCAGGTACCTCACCCGATAATCCACGGTTAATAGCTTTTGCAAGAAGTAAAATGGTAGTTCATTGTCCTTTCTGGGCTGGCTGTCATGTAAAGATGTCTTGTATATGATGTGGAAATCTTCTGTCCCCATTTTTCTTGCATAGTGATTTTCTAGTCCAAGGCGCTTAAGTAACTGGAGGAACTCTTGGTTTGCAATGCCATGATTTGCTTTGGATTCACTGCTGTCTGATTTGGATTTGGGCTGACTGGCAGGCTCCGTTCTTTGAAAAGTGTCTTCCATGTCTTTGATTATACTGTGTTTCTTCAGATCATCACATGTGTCATCCACACGCCCACTGATGAAGGAATCCAAGTCATTTTCCAGCATTTCCCAGTCTTTGAATGCACTGTGCTTTTCGAGGAGAGTTTTTATCTCTGTGGACCATAAGTCTTTCATGTGCTCTCCCATGAAAACTAAACGCTTATTCTTCTGCTCAGGGGACACCTCTTTATATTTGGATGTTACGGTGAGACCCAGCAGCAGCAGGAAGGCCTGGGCTCTGTAAACATCTTGCTCCTTCAGACTCAGATAGTCCTTATGTCCTGTTTGCATTTCATTTATCATGAAGTTAATTTCTGGGCATCCAAGGAGGTACTGAAAAGTGCTGCTTTCCACCTGGTATCCCGTGTTGGTCGTAATTAAGAGCACCAACAGTTCTATGTCTTTCTGTTCCGTTTCCTGGAGAAACTGGAGTAAGGAATAAACAGCTAGGCTTGCAGTCAAGGTGGCTTTTATCTTTGCTTCATGAATGGCAGATGCAGAGGTTTCTGGTGCGTAGGTGACTTCCTGGATGTACTCCTTCATTTGCAGCAGTGTCTTGGTGAGATCTTCAAGCTCAGAAACACTGGGAGTTTCGGGAAGCGTGTGCTCAGTATGGAAGATCCATTGCATAATGAAAGAAGACCTGGGGAAGTCCTTAACAGAATAGATATAAGGGTCCAGGAGGCACCTCAACAGAGACTTGATATAGGTGGTGTTTTCTGGAGGTGACTTCTTGCAAAACAGAATGGTTTCCACCAGGTACTCCTGCAGGGCTTTGTCTGACAGGCATACATTGATCCAGACGCTATGGTTTTTGATTTTTTCATTCAGGTCCTGTTTGAAATCTATCAGCGTGAGCAGTTTTCTTTCATCCACCGTCACGTCCCAGGCCTTCACGCACTCCATGAAAGCTCTGGCCTCTTCCACTGCACTGACCAGTTCCTCTCCAAACATGGTGTCGACACTGTAATTCGTTAGCGCTTTGTACACAGCCCTGAGGCTGCTGCTCATTTGATAGATGGATTTAAAATCACTGCTGTGATTGGACAGGATTATATCCCACACTGGGATCAGCTGAAAGCCTCGGTCGATAACACACCATGTTGTGTTATTAGCTACAAGCCCCAGTTTCCACTGAGGAAGAGAATCCGTCTCCAACGGGCCCCCTGTGTTGGTCACGTACACCTGAACTGCTGTGTGGCCACCCTTTCTGTCTGTTCCCTGAAAAGAAGCCTGTGAGCTGGATTTTGAAACGTCCACGTCCACTGCCACGCTGACACCGAATCTGCCGTAGCTGGCCCCGACGCAGCAGTTCAGTGCTTCAGATGCTTGTCGCTTCATCTCTTCCCGCTGCTCAGCTCTGAATCCTTCCGTAGATGCCTTCCACCAGAATATCCCCCCAAAGTGGAGGGGACCCTGGTTTACGTGGGACCCAAACCTGCTGAAGAAGCTCGCGCACCTGCTCTTCAGCATGTTTGGCTTGTCTGCTTCCTCAGTGATGCTCAAAAGATGCTCGATTTCTTGCAACTCCTGCAGGGCCGCATCCGAGAGGCGAAGCTGATGCTTTTGGAAGTAGCAGGAGGCCAGAGGGATGTACTGGTACTTGGTGGTGCAAATGTAGCTCTGCTCAGAGCGGGACTGGTGGGTGTCCTCCGACTGCGAGGAGCTGCTGTAATCTGTACCAACTTCAACATTAAACCCCCAGAACCCGGCTTTGGCCGAAACGCTGATGCTGAACCCCAGCTGCTCCATGGACTTGGTGAAAGTGGTTTCTGCTGCAGAGGAAGAGAACTCCTTCCTCTCGAGCAGCGACCCTTGCTCTGGACCGGCAAGCTTGAATCCATCGGGAACCCTGATGAGCTGGTCTCGCTTTGCCAGCACATCCGCAAGGCTGCTGGTTCTGTAAATGCCCTGCAGGGCCAGTCCCCCCGACGCCCGCCTCAGGACCTCCATGTCAGAGACATTCTCACTCCTGCCCACTGACAACTCTTGCTGCTCCAGCTGCTTCTGGATACTCTCCAGCACATCCACCAATGACTTCTCCGGTAGTGCCCAGTACTCCTTGGGAATCTCCAGGGCTTGCCACAGAGCCTCCACTTTCTGTCTCATAGCGTCCCTGCTGTGGCTGCGGCTGTTGTGCATTTCTTTCAGCTCCTGCAGGGCTAGCTTGGCCGCTTCTTGTCTCTGCTTTGTCATCTCCAAGCGCTCCTTCTGCAGCTCCTCAAAAGTTGCTTTGTTGTCTCTTAGTTCCAGGAGTTTTTGAAGCGCCTTTGTTTCCCAGGGGTACCGTACTTTGCACTCCAGCTTAAGGTAGTCTTCATATTGCAGATGTTTCAGGGCTTCTCTGGACTTGACTCCCAGTATCTCCGACAGTTTGGGGAGCCAGTATGCATCATCCAGTCCTTCTTTCCTACATGCTTCTGCCAGCAGTATTTCAGCAAGATGTGCCTTTTCATCATCCTCTAGTATCTCCTCCTGTGAACCCATGGCTGTGGAAAAAGAAAACAGACTTTCTTTACGGTACGTTGTAAGAGGCCCTGGCCTTTTATAAGAGGCCTTTCCAGCAGCTCCAGCCCTGGGGATTCCTCCTACCCGGCAGCTGGAGCCCAGCCAGGGGTGCCCCAAGACCCGGGAGTCTCTGTACCGGGACAATGGATGTGCCTGCTGCTTTCCCATTTGCAGGATTCCCCATTTGCAGGATTGCATTTCCCATTACCCAGAAGCTGAGTGTGTATCCCAGAGACAACACACACACACACACACACCCTGACTTGGCCACACAACCTGCCACGGACAAGGTGTTGCCTTGAACAGCGCCCACGTATACCCGACAGGACGCATAGATACAGAAGTACAGAGAGACATGGGCATTTCTGGATCCCTTGAGCACCAGCACAGCCCCTCTGTCCATCCAGCACCCCTGCCTGCATCCTGCAACCTCTTACCAGCCTCATGGGTCTCCTGCTCACTGGCTGGTCCAGCTTGGTGCTCACCAGCAAGCAGAGGCACGCACTCACACACTCATCTCACGGGCACCCCACACTCGTAAGACACACTCACCCCAAATACCCAGCACTGGGCACACGGGCTGTGACCTGTGGTTCTGCACCAGCTGCCAGTGCGGAGCCCCTCACTCGCCTGTTCCCCCCAGGAGTTGCTTCTCGGGACACACATCTTTCCCACCCCAGTGGATGGGAAAAATCCACATTGTCCCTGTCCAGAGCTGTGCCTGGCGCATCCCCCAACTCCGCTGGGTCCTGCCTTTGGGTCACAACAACCCCAGGCAATGCTCCAGGCTTGGGGAAGAGTGGCTGGAAAGCTGCCCGGCGGAGAAGGCCCTGGGGGTGCTGGCTGACAGCGGCTGGACACGAGCCAGCAGTGTGCCCAGGTGGCCAAGGAGGCCAACGGCATCCTGGCTTGTATCAGCAATGGTGTGGGCAGCAGGAGCAGGGCAGGGAGGGTGCCCTGTGCTCAGCACTGGTGAGGCCGCCCCTCGAATGCTGTGTTCAGTTTTGGGCCCCTCGGGACAAGAAGGACATGGAGGTGCTGGAGCGTGTCCAGAGAAGGGCAACAGAGCTGGGGAAGGGTCTGGAGAACAAGTGTGATGGGGAGCGGCTGAGGGAGCTGGGGGGGTTTAGCCTGGAGAAGAGGAGGCTGAGGGGAGACCTTATCGCTCTCTGCAACTGCCTGAAAGGAGGTTGTGGTGAGGTGGGGGTTGGTCTTTTCTCCCAAGTCACTAGGGATAGGACGAGAGGAAACGGCCTCAAGCTGCGCCAGGGGAGGTTTAGATTGGATATTAGGGAAAATGTCTTCACTGACAGAGTGGTCAGGCACTGGAACAGGCTGCCCAGAGAGGTGGTGGAGTCACCATCCCTGGGGGGGTTCCAAAACGGTGCAGACGTGGCACTTGGGGACATGGTTTAGGAGGCCTGAGGGTGTTGGGTTGGCGGTTGGGCTTGGTGATCCTAGAGGTCTCTTCCAACCTTAATGATTCTATGGTTCTATGATCCTGTTGGCCCGTCATTAGTGACTGGAGACTTTGGGTCTCTGGCATTGTTTCCTGGCCACCCCGTCTATCCAGTTTGTGTCCCTGTGTGGTTTTGTTTATCGTTTCCCCCTTCACTCATTATCCCATATGCATTGGAAACGTCCTTGACCGCTAACCTTAACGGAGCTGGCGCTCTCACTGTACACATGCCTTTACACCTTTTTTGTCCTAACACTATCATAGGAACCTGATAATTGTCTCAGCTGGATACTGAAGAGATTTAGTCAGCGCACAAAACCTTCCTGTGCATTCAGCTTTCACCCCACCAACGACACAAGACTCTTACCAACAGAGGTACTGATCCGAGGTGCTTGTGACTGGGCTCTTGGACCCTTTCAGAGCCTTTAGTGTCAGCTTTTCCGTTAAGGTCTGTGAAGATTTAGGCAATATGGGGTCTGATTCATCTCAGCTCACAGCAGATACTCCTTTTGGTCAGACGCTTGACTTTCCAGAGGACACAGGCAGCCAAGGTCCCCAGCTCAACTGAGACAGCACACTGCCACACAGCAGGCCTGGTAGACAAGGCTGGGGTGTTAAGAAGAAGATGGGGACCGAGTCAGCACTTCAGGAGGCAAAACACCAGGAAGAAAAGGCCCAAAATCCTAAAGGAGAAGACCAGACAGTCAGGAGATGGCAACCCATCAACACGGAGGGTTCATTCCAGTGAGCACTGGAGGGCATCCCTTCTCCACCAGTGGTGATTGCCCAGCCAGCAAAGACTCACCAGGGCCTTTTTGGGGTGGTGACCAGACTAGGGTTTTTCCGGGGACCTAAACCCACATACCCATTGTGTACCTTAGCCAGGGACAGTTTGCAAAGTACGGATCTCCTGCTTTCAGAGTCTCTTCTGCACACAGCAAAAGGTGCCCGGGAGTGACTCAGGACAGGGCTGAATGCTTGCACACCACAGCAGCATCACGGGGAGGAAGGCCAAGCCTGGACATGAAGTCAAAGCTCAATCTGATTAAAAAGGGTCCTCCAGTGCCCTGCTACCTGCTGACCTCTCAAACACTGGCCCTACTGCCACCACCGTGCAGCCCCCAGCAAGGGAGGGTGCAGGGCTCACGCCTGTTTTCTCGAGGGGAGAAGACGTGGAAGGGTGGAGCGGGCTGAAGGATGCTCTGTGAGAGCACAGCCTGGAGACCTGTGGAAAAGTCCCAGCTCCAGCTACACAGGCTGTCCAGTTACCGTCTGTGCTCTCCGGTCAGGCTCAGCCAGCCTCAAGACAAAGTCTGGACGTGGCAGAGCCTGGGGGAGCGGCACTGACAACGCAGCAGCACGTGCCCTGTCCCACCACTGGCCAGATCATGCATCTGCTGCTGTGGGTGAAGCTCAAGCCCCTGAAGAGACGGAGAGAAACACCATGGTGGGTTGGCCTCCACTGGGAACTAAGCACCCACCAGCAGCTCGTGCAGTCCCAGCAGCGGCGCAGGGGAGAGAGAAGTGGAAAAGCAAAAGCAAGAAAAACTCCTGGGTCGAGGGAAGGAGAGCTTAGCGAGCGAAGGAAAGCCGCGTGCGCTTGCACAGCCAAGGCAGGTGTTTATTCACTACTTCCCATTTTTGGCGGGCAGAAGTCCGGCCGATCCCTGGGAAGCAGAGCCTCAGCACGCGCGATGGCTGCTTGGGAAAGCAAACGCCGCAGCCACCGACACCTCCCCTTCCTCCTCCTTCCCCCCCAGCTCTGATTGCTGAGCACGACGCCATGGAGCGCAGTCTGCTCGGGCCACCTGTCCCAGCTCTGTCCCCTCCCAACTTCTCACCCATTACCAACGCTATTTCAGTCTCAGATGCCCAAACCAGCACCGCGTGGCCGCGATGGAGAATGTTAACTCCAGCCCATGGCACCGCCTGCACCCCGTTTCACGGGAACAGCCGCCTTGAGAGTGTTTTCCCCAGCCCTGCCCCGGGGAACCCGGCTCTGGAAGCGCTTGTGCCTTTGAGGGGCTGCACCAGGGCCCAGAGCACTTTGGGTGGTGAAGTCCAGACTGTAGGAGAGGCTGGGAGAGGTGACTCCCACCATGGCTCCATCGAAAGGAAAAGGAAAACCTCTCCCCCTAGGCTTGGGGCCAGAGCAGGATGTCCCACGAATGCCGCTCGTTACCCCAGTGCTGCCACAGGCTCTAACGAGCGGTGCGGGAGGCAGGCACCACCACCCGAGCTACCCGCGCTGCCAGCCCGAGGACCGCACCCCAGCGCCCATCGCTTCCGCACCCCGTCGATGCTGACAGAGGGCATGCCGCAGAAAAGGTTATCATCAGTGATGTTCCCCAAATTATCCGTTTGTCATGGGTTTGGCTGGGATAGAGTCAATTTTCTTCACTGTAGCCAGTACAGTGCTGTGTTTTGGATTTAGTATGAGAATAATGTTGATAACACACTGATGGTTTAGTTGTTGCTGGGCAGTGCTTACACTAGTCAAGGACTTTTCCAGCTTCCCATGCTCTGCCGGGTGCACAAGAAGCCGGGAGGGGAGGGGATACAACCAGGAGAGCTGATCCACACTGGCCAAAGGGTATTCCATATCAGGTGACGTCACGCCCAGTATATTAACTGGGGGGAGTTGGGGGGAGGGGGGCAGCAATCGCGGCTGGGGGACCAGCAGCGCCGCTCAGCTGGTGGTGAGCGGTTGCAGCACTTGTGGTTTGGGGTTTTTTTTCCCCTGGGTTTCACCTCTCTTGTTATTTTCCTTTTCATTATTATTGTTGTTATTATTTTTATTATTACTGTTACTATATTAATTATTAAACTGATCTTATCTCAACCCACGAGTTTTCTTGCTTTTGCCCTTCTGATTTTCCCCCCATCCCACCGGGGTGGGGGCAGCGGGCGAGCGGCTGCGTGGGGCTCAGTCGCTGGCTGGGGCTAAACCACGCCACCGTTTCAGCTTCCAAGGCCACAGAAGCGCCCGCAGGGCTGCCTTCGCACGGCCCCTTTGGCCCTCCGGTCTCGCTCTTAACGCGTCCCAACCCGGTCCTGTGTCTCCAGAGCAGGAAAGCAAATGGCACCAGGGTACTGGAGCAGGCACAGCTCCGCGGCAGCCCTGGCTCCCGGCCCCCAGCCCCCGGCACGGCTGGGCTTCAGCCCAGCACACCCACCCTGACCCACCGTGGGGCTGGGTCGTGCCCGGGGCAGGCAGGATCAGCCCCGGGAAGGGGTCACAGCAGGGAAGGGGCTCTGCAAGGGCTCTGTCCTAGACCAGACAGCGGGTCCCTCCCCATGAAGCCCTGCTGCCAGCTCTTGAAGCCAGGCTTTGCGCCTCTGCGGACATCAGTCTGCCCCTGAATCCCCCCCGGATGCCTCCTCCTTCCCCAGCTCCTCCTGCTCTGACCCCTCTGCCTCCTTCCTACCCTCCCAGTTCAACCCTTGCAGCACACGCAGGTCCCCTGAGCTTCCTCAAACAGGCTGGCTAGCAAAGGCTGCTTCCTCCATCCCACGCTCAGAGCAGAGACCATTCACCTGCTGCCCTAAAACCCCTTTCATCATTCCCTGGCATCTCTCAAGTGATGAGAAAACACGCAAAAAACGAAGCAAAAGACAAACAAGATCTCTGCTCTGTGCTGATTCCCGGCTCCCAGCCCCAGAGCTCATCAGCAGGGTCCTACCGTCTCTCTCTGGTGCTCGGCAGCTTCCAGGCCGGTGTCAGCCCAAACCCTCTCTTTATATAGCCCCCAGTTTCTTACGGGGTGTGCTCTTTCCTGTTTGTAGAGGCAGAGTAGTCTTCTGCCTTACTGGAAATCAGGCCATTGCCTGTAGCAGTGTGTGAAAGTGAAACCAGGGAGCTGCTGCCTGTGCTGCCAGCAGCTGAGCCTGGCACGTCAGAAGGCAGCAGCAGGCCTGTGCACACACACCAGGCTCCCAAATCCTGTCCTGGGCTCTGCACAGGGGTGCCTGGTGCACCCGTCCAGCGCCGGTGGGGTGCTGGCAAAGCTGCTGCCTGCAATCGGGGCGAAAGGCAGCAGGGGCTGGGCAGCGCTTGGAGCTCTTGGCTGGAAACCTCCCCAGCCTGCTCCTCTTAACCCTGAATCATCAAATCACAGAGTAGTTCGGGTGGGAAGGGACCGTTAAAGCCCATCCAGTCCAACCCCCTGCCATGAGCAGGGACATCCCCAACCAGAGCAGGTTGCTCAGAGCCCCGTCCAGCCTGACCCTGGGTGTTTCTCTCCATCCCCCCATCCCCAGCCTGTATTGATCCCGGGGGGTTGCCCCGACCCAGGTGCAGGACCTTGTGCTTGGCCTTGTTGTCTCCCAGGCCCACTTCTCGTTCTTGTCCAGCTCCCTCTGGATGACATCCCATCCCTCAGGCGTGTCAACCGCATCTCTCAGCTCGGTGTCACCTGCAAACTTGCTGAGGGTGCTCTCGATCCCACTGTCTGTGTCATTGCTGAAGATATTAAACAGCACTGGTCCCAGTACAGACCCCTGAGGGACACCACTTGTCACCGGTCTCCATCCAGACATCAAGCCGTTGACCACTACCCTCTGGATGTGACCATCCAACCAATTCCTTATCCACCGAACAGCCCACCCATCAAATCCACCCTGAACCCTCCTTTCATCATCCCTCCATCGCCCTCCCCGCAGAGCCCCCCTTTGCATCGACCATTCCGAAAGCCTTGCAGGACTTATTCATCCTCATCCCGACCAGCCCGCATCCCCTCTGCTCCATGCGTTTTGTGCCGGTTTTGCACCGCAGATGCTCTGGGCAGCCCCGGGGGGCTCAGCTCCCGCAGGGCGAGGGCTCTGCAGCAGAGAGGGGTCCCTCTGCCTCTGCAGGGGAATGGCTCTGGCCGGCTGCCCCGGGGCAAGGTGCCGCTTGCTCCAGGCTTGGCCAAGGGGTCAGCCATAGATTCGCTGCACCCCTCCGGCTGCCCTGCGGGAGATGCTCCAGCCCCACAGGCGCCGGTCTCCAGGGCTGCGAGAGCACTGGGGGCACCCGGCTGGCTGGTTCCTGCCCTGCCAAAGCGGCACCTCTTGGCGTCCTCCATCCTCGAGAGAGATTTGGAGAATAAACTGCTGACCTGAGGACAGAGAAACGAGGGGGTTTGCCTGAAACCACATGAGCCTGAAGAGCGGTTTCAGTTCCAGGCTGCCTGAGCTCCCTCCGAAAAAGGCTGTGACTTCTGAGAAACAGAGGCAGCCGGGCCAAGCACAAGCAAGGTGGGAAAAAACAAAATTATCTCTGAACCTCCTCAGAGGCTGTGAAAGGCATGGCAGCTGGGGGAGAGCAGAGGGAAAATTGCTGTTTACCTGCTCCCGAGGTCACGGCTGCAGACTCCTGGCCTCCCCCTTTGGCAAATAACGGCGAGGGGGGTCATTAACATCGCGAGGGGGCTCTCAAAGCCTTCCTGCAAGTGGGCATCACCCTTTTATCTGGCACGGGGGACGACAGCCAGCTCCTTGTTATTTGGCAGGAATTGCACAAGCAGAGCCTTATCAACACCCCAAAGTGGGCGGCGGATGTGGGAGAGCTGGGGGCCGCAGCGAGGAGCGGGGAAGGGAGCAGACAGCAGGTCCCACAGAGGGGACAGAGATGCTCGGTGCCTCCTCCCGCCTCTGTAGGGGAAGGATATAGGGCAGCCAGACCTATAGCCCAGGTATAGGGGATGGAGCCGGGGGGGGAAGGGATGGGGACGGCTGCTCATCGGCCATGCTCAAGTCAGGGCCATCAGAAGCAATCTCCAAAACCGTTAGCCATCATCCCCGAGAGCGTGTGCAGGATGGGGAAAACCCCTGGGCTGGAGCAGGGCAAAAAGAAGGAAGACGGGAACCGGGGACTCACAGTCCTCCCGGCACAGCTTCCACAGCCGGAGCCACCCGAGCAAATCATCAGACGATCCTCGGCTTATACCGACCCCGACTGCTCAATTTATAAGCACCCAGAGGATGATAAGGTGAGACAAAGCAGCCAGGGTGGCCCAAATGCTGTCACACCAATCTAATTTCTTTCCCCAAGAGGTTCATTGGCCATATGGACGGGGAAGCAGCGGTGGGTGTCCTGTCCCTCGGCTCAGCGGGGTTGCCGGTCCCGGCTCCCATTGTGTTTTCCAGCACGGGAAGCAGGCACAGATGGTGCTGGCACCCATGATCTGGCACGCCAGGCCACGGTGCAAGGCTGCTCCCGAAAAGCTGCCTCTCGTTTTGGGGTAGAAGAGCGAGGGTGATGCGCTGGGGAAGGGGTCGATCTGCTCTGCTCAGCACCCGCACGGCTGTGGGACCCACCGTGCCGTGGGGAGGAAAACCCTCAGGGGTTTTGGGGCGGGGGCAGAGCGGGGGAAGGCAGAGGGTGCCTCACATCCCCCCCGGGAATGGGTGCTCACACGGAGCGGTCGGAGGGCCCAGCAAAGAGCCCGCAGCAGGGCGGTGCACATACAAGCATCCCCGGCCATGAACACATGCATATGTGTGCACACGCGTGCACAGACGTGCACATGTACGCACGTGTGTGCACACACATACGTGCACACACACATACGTGCACACACACATACGTGCATGCACACACGCGCAGGTGTATATGCACACACATATGCACATGAACATGTATATGCACACATACGTGCACGCACACGCACACACCTGCATGCACACAAATGCCCACACACACGCACGTGTAGGCGCACACATGCACACACGCGTACATCGTGCATGCGTGTGCTCACACGCACAGGCGTGCACATACGCGTGCATACGTACACGGGCACGCACGTGCGTGTACGCACACGCATACGCACACGCCCAGAGGCACTCACATACGTGTACACGCACACGCACCCCGGCAAAGCCCTGGCTGCGTCCCCCCGCCGGCACAGCCCGGGCTGCAGCCGGTCTCCGCTCCTGGACGCTTTTGGGGGGTGGGCGCTGTGCCCCTCACCCTGCCCAGCGCCTCAGCAGCTCCCCCCGCAGCACCCCAGAGCCGGGGGCCGTGGGTCCAGCCCCGGTTTGGGGACCAAACACCGCCAGGGCGGGAGCTTTTCGGAGCAGCACGGAGATGAGATGAGCAGCGCAGGGGGCTGCAGTGGGGAGCGGTACCCCCGGTGCCTGGGGACAGGACGTTTTGCTTCTGGGACCACGGGGTGCCAAGTGGGGCAACTCCGGGGGAAACGTGGCTCGGGCTGATAATGCCGCGGCGGGTGCTGGGAGGGTCCCATCTGCAGCGCGGGGAGAAGGGGGAAGGCTCCTGCAAGACAGGACAAGGGACAGACGCTTCTCCCCAATCTCCTTAGGGATTTTGTGGCCCAAAGGACGTTGCTCCCAGCCCCTCGTTATGGTCACTCTCAGTGAGCTGGGGCTGATCACCTCCCCGCCACCATCCCGTGCTGGGAGATGGAGCCGCACCGTCCCGTGTCCCCGGCCACACGTGACGCTGCACCCCATGGCCATGCCCGTCCTCCCCCTGCCCCGGGCAACAGGGAAGGGGCCAGGAGAGAAGCGACTGGTTTTAATGGAATCATGCACGGAGCCGAAGAAAAGCACATGGGTAAATTACGGTCTCCCAGCTCCTCGGTCTTCATTTGATCCTTACAGCCGCTCCTTTGATCTCCCCTGGGGATGGGTAGACCTGGGGGGGGTCGGGCTCTCCGGGGAGATGGATGTCACCCAGAAGGCCAGCGCGGCAGGACAGCATGGCTGCTCTCCCCGGCCACCGTGGCACCTCCTCTCTGACGTCCCTCCCTCTCTGCCGCCCCTGCCAAGGGGACAGCACTTTGTGCTTTCACATCACTGAAGCACCAGCCTTTGGCCCCAGGACGGACACGGGCTATTGACCCTCTGCTTCCCAAAACACGGTCTCCATCCAGCAGCCCAGAGGCTGAGATGAGGCTGCAGGCCAGGTCTCAGCCCCGAATCCCCCCTCATCATCCTCAATTACATCAGCTCAGTCACCAGCTCGGGGCTGGGAAGAGCCGGGATCTCCCATCGTGGCCGGCTAGCAGAAGGAAGAAACACCAAAACCCTGCTTGAGGCACCGAATGGAGCACCGTGCACGAAGCACGGCGGCGGTGCTTACACCCCACTCCCGTGCCCCGCTGCTCCCTACACATCAGCTGGGGACGGGCATGTCAGCCACCAAAGGGGCTGGAGAGACCCCCTCTGCCAGCTGCATTTGAATGGGTGCCCCCACCCCGGGGTGCAGGCCAAGAGCCTTTCCAGCCCTATCCCTACAGCCACCAAGTCCCTTTTGCTGAGGAAGCGGGCACAGGGGTCAAGCACAGCGCGGCTCCAGCCCCTCGGGGTGATGCCATGTCCCCCAGCCCTCCCGGCCATCATCACCTCCACACCTCACCCCCGCGAGTCACCCCGGGGAGCTGATCTGGGGCTGCCTCAGGGGGATCCCAAAGGCACCCCAGGGGCATCATCCCCCCCCAACCACAGCCCTGCACCCAGGATCCCCCCAGACCTGCTGCCCCCAGACCCGCCTCTGCGCAGCCCAGCTGATGGTGCCTATCCAGGGTCTCCCCCACCTCCTGGACCCCCTCCCTCTTTGCGGGGGGGGACACAGGATCTGCCCAGAGCCCCATAACCCCTAAAACCACACAAGACTCGGGGTGCCATGGGAGGGTATTGCAGGGGCAGGAAGCACTCGTCCCGCTTCCTCCGTGGGGAACCGGGTCCTGGGGACGGATCCTGCCCCCGCAGCTCAGCTGCCCGGGAAGCTGCAGGGTGCTGGCTGTACCGGGGCGAGGGCTGGCCACCTTCCCACCACCGAAAAAGTTTAGGGCTGGAAAAATACCCGGGGGAGAGGATGCTGTAGGCTCTCTCTGCCGGGCTGCCAGGCAGGGGTGCGGTGGGCTTGGGCCTTCAGCCTCACTGAAATTCGGGAGCTGGGACCCCTCTGCCATTACCAGGAAGGTATTTATCGAGGGCAGGCGGCTCTGCGCCATGCTGTGCTCCTCCTGCCAGCCCCACGCACCGAGGCGACGGATTTCCCCAGCGTAGCAATTCGGGAACTCACCCCCTCCCTGCGCCGGCCCCACTGCCCCGTGGACAGACAGACAGACGCTGCTGTGCCTTGTCACTGGAGGGTCGCCCCTGCCCCTGGATTGCAGCAGGATCCCGGGGGGCTGCAGGGCCAGGAGGGCTCCCCCAGCTTGCCGGAGCCAGCAGGACTCCGTGGGAGCTGACAGTGGTGCCAGGGACAGTCACCTTCAACTTGTGCCACCGGCGGCCCAGTGACCGCTTCTCCCTGCCAGCACCAGCCAGGTCTGGGCTTCTTGGGGGGGGACACGGCGACCTCGGGGCTCCCTCCGGCACCGCTCCTGCCTCGGGTGCTCAACTCCAGCTGCTGCTTTGTCCTCCTGTGGTGTCAGCCCTCCATCTGCGGGCTCCAGGACATCCGCAGGGACATCATCTTCACTCTGGGGAGAGAGGTGATGGTGACCACCCTGGGTCGACCAGCCCACGCACCACCCAGCATCGTCACGGCTGGTGCCCACCGCCAACCCATGGCCCCGGCGTGGGGAACGCTCACCCCCAACGATGCTCAGCAGCTCCTCGAGCTCCTGCTGCAGCCGCAGCCGCAGCAGCTCCCGCAGCAGCTCCCGACGTCGGTTCCGCGGGGCCACCCCCATACGGCGCAGGGTCCCCTCCGTCAGCCGCAGCAGGGCCCGGCCCGAGACGTCGTGCTCACGCGCCAGCTCCGCCAGCTCCCCGGCCCCGCTCCGCGCAGCCAGCCAGGCGCCCACCTCCGCCACCGTCCACTGCCCCGCCGGGCGCTGCTCCTGCCGGGAGGAGAGGGGTGAGCTGGGGTGTCCCCTCGTCCCCCAGTCTGTCCCTCCAGCCCCACGGAAGCTGTAGGGTCAAGCTGGCTCCTCCGTGCCACAGTCCCCCCTCGCCAGGCTGAACGTGACCCTCGGTCCCATCCCCGCAGTGATGCTGGTGGCTGCGCCCACGCCCCCCATCCTCCACCCGTGGGGATCCCCCGGCCCCAGTTGTCTGTGGGGTGTCTCCAGCCCCCGAGCCCCTGCCCACGCTCACCTCGGCCGTTGAGCATCCCTCCGGCGGCGCTTCAGCCCCATCCTGCACCTGGGTGTCCATGCGAGGCAGCGGGCAGGGCACAGCAGCAGCTCAGGCTCCCTGCAGATGGGGCTTCATCAGCCGGGGGTCCCGCGCCCCGCCGTGTCCTGCCAGCCAAAATAACGCCCCCAGCTCCCCGCCGTGGCAAAGCACCCCATCCCGTGGTCCCAGCAGAAGGGGGCTGCCCACCGGGGCACGGAGCTGGGGGCCGCAGCGAGGGCCCGCTGCCCATCCCGGCACACCCGGGAGGTGAGATCAGCCCCGGCTCACCCGCTCCGTGAGCCCAGGGCGGGACACCGGCACAGCATGGCTCCACCAGCCCAGCCAGGACCCCTTCCCCAGCGTGACCCCCTCTACCTCACCGCCTTCCGCCTCGCACCTCCGCTCCGGGTCGGTGCCCACCACCGGGAGAGCGGAAGAAACCTTTGCCCAGGTCCTGCCTCTACGGGCACAGCCCCACGCACGCCCCGACAGCCTGGCCTCCCCTGGCAAACGGCACCGCCAGGCTGCGGGGGACTCCTGGCCGTCTCGGGGAGCCGAGGGTCGGACCCAGGCCCGGCCAGAGGAGAGCAGAGCCGGGCTCTGTCCGTACAGAGAGCCGGTGAAGAAGCTCCGCAAAGGCTCCTCCGTCTCCCCGCCCGGTTCGCTGCAGCCAGCCCACCCCGTTTGCCCCGAGCACCTTCCCCGCACAGACCAGCACGGGACGCACCGGAGCAGTTTCGCCTACGACGAGGGTGGCGGCGAGGGTCCCGGCAGAGAGAGACACCGGCAGAGCAGGCGGGAGGAGCGGGATGAGCCTCAAGGATGAGTCACATCCTGAAGGGCTGCAGCCCTGCCCCGCTGAGCGTGTAGGGACCCAGCCACCGCCTGCACCAGCCCACGGCGCTGCTCTGCTCCCCCGAGACCCTGGAGGGTGACTAAATCTCCCAAATAACCGTCAAAATGATCCACCGTGGAACAGGGAGGCCGGAACGGTCCAACAGAGCCACGGGGCTGCAAGGGCTGCCCCAGGACACCGGGAACACGCTGGCACCTGCGCCGTGGAACAGCTCACCTCCCGGCCAGAGCACAAACGGCATCTTCGCAGCCCCAAACATGCCAGCACCGAGCAGCGTACGTGCTTCAGCTCCCTCCGGTCCTGGCAGCAAGCCCCATCCACAGCTTTTCCCCCCAGCACAGCCACAACAGCCCCCCGCCAGGCTTGCAGCGGCGTGCTTGTGCCCCCACCACCCTGGCACTGAGGGTATGGATGAGGATCCTCATCAACAAAGCAAGCAGCTACACGTTTTTTGTCGCGTGGTGCCACGTTAAAGACCGTTGAACTCCACGCATCCTGCGAAGGAGGATCACACCAAGTCGCCACGCTGACAGGGCCGTGGGAACGGGCTCTCGCGCATGTGGGCACCGCTGCGATTCCCAGCGTTCCACTTAAAAAGTTGGCTGAGCTCTCCAGGACTTCCCTCTGCTGGGAAGCAGGACACCGAGCACATTCCCATGTGTGTTTGAGCAGGAAACGCAAGGGGTGTTTGCACAGAAGTCAAGCAGGGCCCATCTCCCCTCACCCAGGCGGCTCCCACCTGCACCCACAGCCGCCTCCCACCCACGGGATTTCCAACCAGGAATAAACAAGAACCACCCACTGTCGCACCCGTCCCTTATCTCAGGTGTGTCTCCCGAATCGCGGGGCTCTTCAGCAGCCGGCGGGTTGCAGAAGCTGTTGCTTTCCTACAAAGGACTCGCAGGTTTTTGCGGGGTGTTTCAGAACAATCTCTGTTCCCTGGCAAGTAACACCAGCCGTCCCCAGCGTAACAAAACCACAAAGAGACGAGCGAAGAAAATCACCCAGAACACGAACCCGAAGAGAAAGAACAACCGTCTCATCTTCCCAAACCCTTGGGAGAAAAGACCACAAGTCTGCGCGCCTGAAGTTTATCAACGACCTGATTCGGCGTAAGCATTACGCTGCCCCTATTTCTGAATTTTCAAAATGCCAGACGCTGGAAGTGTGCAACCAAGGTGCCACAGAGAAGAAGGAGTTACCAAAACATGTCTTTGGATGATTCACTGGGGCTCTGGAGCTCAAGGTGGGCTCTGGGCAGATTTCGGAGCAGCTGCCTGCCCTGTCAGAGAGCAGACACCCGGTGCCACCTCAGAGCACACAGCCCCCACGACAAACACCGCAGAAACCGTCCCCAGCGCATTTCAGGCGAGGGGAGGGAAAGGAAAAAGCCAGACTATTTTTTCTTTTCCTGATTTATTTGTGGCTAACAGCGGTGACACTCATTTGTCAGAAGCAATCTGCTAATTCCAACGCTGTTTGGACATCGCGCGGCAAACTCCCTCCGTACAAACCAGGTCAGCCAACTCAGTTTGAACCCGTTTCCGACAACGGCTGTTATTCCTGCAAGGACTCATTAACTCACATCTCAGCCCACCGACCTCCAGTACTTCGCATTCTCCTTGTCTCCAAACTTAAATTCTCTTGTACGCAGCTTTGGAATCATTCTTCTTCTCCGGGGGGAGAAATCTTGCTTACTGAAGTGTTACAACAGGAATCAGATAGGTTACGAGGACCCTGGAGAGACTTAGAGCCACGTTAACTTTTATTCTCTTGGAATATTTCCTAGAGCGTGTTCATTGGTTGAAAATTACCAGCTGAGTAGCTAAAAGGTATTTACAAAGGCCACCAGAAATCCTTTCCGAGAAGGATTGTACGTATGCTTTTATTAGTGCATTGAAATGGCATTGCCAGGCACAGGACATGTGAATACCCACTCAACAGTCCCTTGTCCCGTTACTGAGGGTAAAGCTCCACTATCATCGCGTGCCCCTGAAAGGAGAGAGAAAAAGAGAGAGAGGAGGGGAGAAAACGGTCACCAAAAGGACTAATTATTAGACACACACCTAACAGGAGAGGCCCATCTCCCGACCGTCTTAAAATAAAAGGGGAGATGAAAATCCAGAGGCGATTCACTAAGGGGGTTCTGCGGGCAGTGGTTTGATGGCTTCAGGAGAGCACAGATGGGCTTCAGGCTGGCCAAAGCAGCAGAGCCCACCCGGACCAACGCATCAGGCTCTCCTGAGGGCCAGACCAGGAATTCAGGGAGGAGGCAACGTCGGGCCCCGCTCCCTCAGGTCACAGAGGGCCAGCCGTGCCAGGTCCCCACACAACTGCCACCAGTCACGCCAGCCTGAACCAGGGCTCCCATCCACAGTCTCAAAAGTTTGTAGGAAAAGTCTCACCCCCTCCACTTTTCCTGTCAAGATCGTTCTTCCCAAGATTAGAAGAACGATGCTCACAAACCACAATCTGGGAAGTCTTTGAGAGTCACCAAGTGAAACCCTCGGAACGCAGCAGAAATCTCTGCTTCCCTTTTGTGGCGTACGGGCAGCAACAGGCTGCAGTCGCCACTGCCCAGGGATGATCCTGAGATGGGCTGGAGAGTCTTGAAAGTGGTCGAGGCGGAGGGAGCTCGCTGAGCCGAGCTGTGCTAAGGAGGCAGCCAGCCGAGCCGGAGGGCGTTAGGAACCCCCAGTGCCACGGGACTGCGGAGGCGCCCCCACACCTGGTGTCACTGGACAGGATTTCATAGCACCAACAGAAATGCAATTTCCGTCCCCCTCCAGAGGGAACAGTACCAGCCATACAGCATCGTTACCTGTCCTCCTGCAGCACAGGCAGCAACCAGGCCGTACTGTCCTCCCTCTTTCTTCAATCTATGGGCAGCAGTAATTACTAGTCGGCAGCCAGTAGCACCGAAAGGGTGTCCCAGTGAGAGGGAGCCGCCCCAGTTATTGAACTTCTCCAGAGGAGGGGCTCCGACCTGCAAGAACGCACCGAGGGACACACACAATCACCCGTCTGGAAGGAGACCGGCCTCACCACAACATTAAACCTACACGGCCAGCCCGGACCGCTGGGAAGAGTTCTCTGGCACGTACGAGTGCCGGCTGACAGCACAAAACTGCGCCAAAGGCTCTGCTGCTTCCCCTGCAGCCAGCCAGGCATACCCGGCGCTGTTAGAAGGCATGCAGAAGGACTGAGCCCCTCCCACTGTTTTCAATCCCCTCCTCTCCAACAATTACAATTCTGGCTCTAGATCTCCACCTCCTGCTGACAACAGGAACACCATCGTTCCCAAAGAAACTGCTCAGACTGGGGACTTGCTAACCCAGAGCTCAAGAAACATTGCTTCTCCTCAGAGAACCTAACAACAGCCCTGCTTTGCAGCACTAGCGTGCCCCGCTGCAACGTGGAATTCAGTCAATCCTGAAGTTAAACCTAACTCAAGATAAAGGCGTCCTGACTGCATCTTACCTTTGACTTTCTGCCCATGTAGTTTTGTGCAAACCAGTCTGAATCCATAGCTTTCAGGTTAGCCAGTATCTGCCCCTGAAAAGGAGGGGAGGGCAATGTTAGCGAGGATAACGGGAGACTTTGAGGCAGGCCTACGGACAGTGCTAGCAAATAGGAGATATCTTGAGACTAGCTACAGCCACAACACTAATACAGCCAACTGGAAAAAGCATTTTACGGGATCAGCCCTGTTAATCAACGTTAGCTCGACCTTAGAAAGAAAAAGACTCTGCCCAATTAACAGGCCATCTCACCACAGTAACACGTATCCCCAGCCCAATTAGCAGACGATGTGCAGAAGTGGCTTCTTTCATACAAGGGTCTTGAGAAAGTAAGAGGTTTTTTTATTACTATTATTATTTTAGAAGAATCTGCATTCTTTTGGTGACTTCAAGCAACACAAGCCACTCTTAGCATAGACTGTGTCAATGTAAAAATGTTTTACGTTTAAAATAGAGGCAGTACTTACATTTAGACATAAACGTAGAGTTACACCTATCTGCATTTAGTGAAGGTCTTAACAAGAGCTTTCACCAACACGAAAACAGATGTCTACAGAACGGTGTTTTACAGTCAGGGGCAGCCTCAGTGTTCGGAGTACTTACAGCAAAAGCTTCGTGGAATTCAAACACATCGATATCAGCCATGGTTAGACCAGCCTTCTCAAGCACTTTGGGAGTAGCGTATGTTGGACTAAAGAAGAGTTAAGAAACAGAAGTCTGGCATGAATATGTTTCCTCGCATCATCATCCCCTTCTTCCACAGCGACCCACGCTACATTCCTTCTCTAGGGCGCATGGCACAACTCTCTGCCTGTCCCACTCCGACTGAAACACAACCCCGAGTAACTGCTGCTAGTACCAACACGCCGAGATGCCCCCCAGCAAATCGGGGCAGTATTTCTGCCACAGCTGCTCGCCCACGTTAGCCACCTCCCCCTGCTGAGTCACACCTCACACACCGGCTCTCGCACCTTTGCAAGAATGCCTGAAGAGATGTAGTATCTCATGAGATACTTCCCAAAAAAACAAACATGTAATGGCAAGTCAGGGCTGTTGTGCTAGCACAGACTGCCAGGGGTTGCTCTTGATCATCGCCACCTACCCCAGTAGCAGTTGATCCTTCGGATCCTGGGACACATACACAAAGTCCCTGCACGGGAGAAATGCTATTAGTACCAGGAAGAGAAGAAGGAAGCGAGAGCAGACTTCAGAGGCCACGTAGAGCAGTCCCTTTCTACCTTAGGTAGGCCTTCGGTTTGTATCCCATCGCCAGAGCCTTCTCCTCAGACATTAGCAGAATTGCCGAAGCACCATCTGTCTGAAACAGGCAGACACACGCAGTGAGGTCGCTGCCTGAAGAGCAAGCACACCCCGCGCACACACCGAGCCTGACAGCCCTCCTGCAGAGCAGCCGGCAAGAGAGGACCCGAAGAGAACCAGAGCTTCCATGACATCCCCCTGTGGTACGGGACAAAGAACAAGTCTGCACGATTGAGCCGATGGATGGGTGATCTCCGAACGACGTTAGCACGCACACTGCCGAAGCACTTCCTTACAGTCCAGACCCACAACTCCCCCTGGTTTCAAACAGGACGGAGGTGCCTAAGTACCCTGCCAGTCCTGAGGACAAGCTGGTTACCCCAAACGCTCACCCATCCGCTCAGCTCCATCCCAAAACCTGGGGGAATAATTCTGGGATGACACAAGGCACAGGTTCACCACGTTGCCAAAAGGAACATCATGGCTTTGGCACGTGACCACTCATTTCTGGGGTCATAG
This sequence comes from Morus bassanus, assembly GCA_031468815.1. Lineage (NCBI taxonomy): Eukaryota > Metazoa > Chordata > Aves > Suliformes > Sulidae > Morus > Morus bassanus. Next base: position 116,670,967 of record CM062569.1, read on the forward strand.
CCTAAGCTGGCCTGCAGACCAACAGAGCTTCAGCTGTTCCTAACACTGAGGCTGTGGCATTACCGGGCTTTTATAAGTCCCCAGGAACGCTAAGGAGTAAATAGCACATCTGCTGAAAGAGCCCCAGCAGTAGTTACTTGCTTCCTTTGAAGTGCTCATCACAAACCGTGAAAACAGCCTTTTCAACACACAGGAATCTGTCAGGGCTGCCTGCAGGAACAAGACAGACACCTCGAGCCCTCAGCGGGAGGCTTTCAGCGGCCATCACCTTCTACCAAGCCTCAGGAACTGGGGCTCAGACACACCTCACCTAATTTACACAACTACGTTAGACTTCAGCACCTAAAAAAGCTTCCTTTAAAAGCACAAGAGAGAGAAAAAGGAGCATATGCAGAAGAGAGGTCATCGTAGATGTGCCAGAGAAATCGCTCCTTCCCCTCTGTGGATTACAGGGCAAGCCTTAAAGTGACAAACTGAGACTAAAACTACTAACTTTTAGACTTACAATGTGATCAGTCCCATCCTGGGACAGAGTTACTACTTGAGCCTTTGAATGATCAACCCTCACGAGGCAGCTACAGAAAAGCAAACAGGGAAGACAGACCAAAACTTCAGGGGTTTAGTTAGTGATTTTAAAATGAAACAATCCAGTACCCAAGTCCACCGGATTACAATACAGTTCAAAGTTACCCTTGAAAAATCTGAAAGTGGGTGATATTACAAAGGAGACAACTCATTCCCACAGATTATCCCAGCTTGATCTACGTGCCTGTGGGAGGCAGAGGGTAAACGGGACCGTTTTCCCCTCTGGCTCACACAGTGATGGGAGCACGCATTACCAGGAAGGAGGAGTTGGCAGCTGTGACAGTTCCGTACGGCTTGACAAACGCCGGCTTCAGCTTGCCCATCTGCTCCATTGAGGAAGGACGGATCCCGTTATCTTTGGTAACTGTGTCTTTGCCTGTTGATGAAAAAAGCATGTTTAAACTAAGAAAGTCAGCAACAAACATCAATTTGCACCTCAGGAGTCCAGAGGGGGGAAAAAAAATAAATCAGAAAACTGTGCTTTTTCTGACAAGTGGGAGGAGGAAAATAGGGAAAATCTATTCATGGTATCAGGATATTTATCATGGCTAAAAAGAATAGCACTTAAAAATTGAAGCTACATTACTTTCTCTCTGAAGACTGCAAAAATGAAGCGCTGCAATCTATTTACTATAAGAAAAAACTACCACATGGAAAACCCAGTTGATAGAAGAATTTAAATTCAGATTATAAGGCCTAAATTGTACAACTGAGCCTAAATCAGTACACGCTTACGTGCCAAGTTTTGAGGAAGAGCACTGGGAAGAACCAGATGTATGTATCCTCAACTATACCGACTCCTTAAATAAGCCAGTTAACAAAAAGTACTAATTTTAGTATAAAGACTACATGTAACTCTTCCTGTCCAGCGCCTGATTTATCAGACCAGGATTTTATTAGGCTTTCTATTTGTTGTTAATAGCTTGGGGTATAAAAATGGGCTCTCTCGCCTGACCGAAAGAGCAGGGCAGGTTCTTGGTCCAACCGTTCTGATTTTCCTTGCTCTATCATCACCTTAGCACGGACACGAGGTGGGCGTGACAAAATTTAGATACGGAAGGATACGTTTATGTATTTAGATACGTGTGTTCAGAAACATGCTCCTATGTCAGTAGTTTTCCAGGGAGAAACAGACAGCATATCAGACTTAAAATCTGTATCAGGCAGGCAGAACATTACGAATCTGACCCCAGTACTTCCCCTGCTTTTCTAAATAAAGTATTTGATTGAACTAGCGCATGCTAGCAATGAAACATGTGCGCTTTTACCTGGCACTTTGAAGGGCACCACATCAAGCAGCAAGCCTCCGTCCTGGGCTTTCTTGGCTAGCGTGTGCGAGCGGAGGGCATACTCATCTTGCTCCAAACGGGAAACGGCAAAGGCAGCGGCCAAACGGTCGGCAGAGTGCCCCATAGTCTCGCTGGTGGAGAACTCTGCCACAGCTGGGAGCTGCAAAACAGAAAAATACAGTCAGCACGCATAATCCCCTGTCCCTGGGCAGTTACATGGAGTTCAGAAGTTGACTAAGCCCTGACAGCAAGGCCCTTCCATTCATTAAGTAGAGGAGATAATATTAGAGCTATGCAACTAACACGTGGTAACCACGCCAGAAGTGACTTGGTCAAACGTGTTAGCGGAACCATCACTTTCAAAGATTTTGGTAAAAAAAAAGGATAAAAATGAGATCCAGACTGCTGCTTACGCCAGGGCTTCAAGAACCACATTGGATTTGCACGGGCAGACAAAAAGCAGCTGCCTTGTCCATTTAACAAGGACTCTCCTATGAAGGGTGACCAGACTTTTTGGGCCAAGGTGAAACAACACGCCCTGGGACCGTAAAACTCCTTGTCAAATACCTCCTCAAGCAAAACCAGAGAGAGTAAGTGAGTTCAGCTCAGTTTTTATTCTTCCAGCAGCACACAGAAAATCCCTGCACGCATTTAAGTCTGCAATTTTCATACCTTATTTGGACTTTGGATCTCACCCCTGCTGTACGTACACTGTGCTTCGCTGCGCTCGCGCTGAAGGCAGCCAGCAGCGGCACAGATGCACATAAGTTTTCTTGTGAAGAGCTCGGTGGTGGGGAGGAGGGAAATGCTTTGCCTTCCCACCTCCACCACCCGTAATTCCCCCCTCTCACAACCTCCAAGCCAGAGAAGAGTGGCGCTCTCCGCAGCAGACTCCTGACATTAACCAGCAGACCGCCGATTCTCGTCAGGGCCCAAACGTGGGAGCTGAACACACTCAGCACCTGGCAGGATGTGGCCAAGAGCAGTAATCGTAAGGCCAATTTAAGATGCAGTAATCAAACAATTATATTAATACACTGAGGGTACTCCTCTCTGATATTAAGCATGTTACTTCTATTATCAAGGAAATAAAAATTCTTCTGACCCTTTAGGACCCTTGCATAAGTTTTACATTTATGGGAAAAAGCTTCTACTTTTGTAGTCTCCAGCACAGTTTGTCTAGGAGTTGCAGAAGGAGAGGAAGGTTTTGAAATTAGTTAGGATTACTGAAGGCCAACGTGTACGAAGACAAAGCAGAGAGTCACGAACGCTACAAGATGCATTAATCAACTGCAGTTTTAGCTAAAGCACAGGAGAAAGATCCGATAAAGGTGAGCCACAGGCAGCCACCTTACCCTTTTTAAGTCCTCTCCCTTGAGGCTGAAAAAATTACCTAAGCCAACTTGTTTTACACCACCTCTTACAACAGTTTAGCTTAAGTATCTAAATGCCTGAAAAAAAATTACCTCAGGAGTAAAGTAGTCAGGGCGAATTTTGGAAATCAGGGAGAGCTTTTGGCCCAAGGTCTTGGCTCGGTTAAGAGTGAGCATAGTCTTCCTCATCTTCCTACTGTGACGAATGGGAACGTCTGACATTAACTCCACGCCCCCTGCTACGACGACATCGCACTGTCCGGCTGCAATCATCCCCACACCTGCAGAAGGAGACAGAGTTTCCCATGAGAACTGTGGGGAGAAGTGACACTCACCCCGTTAGCGCCTGGATACAACTACGTTTTACTTCCTTCCCCAGCCTCTGGCTTTGGCCGGGTTATACAACACGCGCTTAACAGGGACTGAGCAGGTTGAACAGACGTTTTCTGAATCATACTCGTTTTGTAACTTTGCTTCCAGCTCTCTGTCACACACAGCAGTTGGGAGAAGAATATCCCCAGTGACTCAGGACAGCAACCGGGTCTCAATTTTATTTTTTTTTTCTCTGTTTAGGCCAAGTCAAAGATGAAAGTAGCCTGAAAGGTGGCAACTTCCTTAGCATGATGCAGCCTTTACCTCCCAAGCTAACATGGACACCGAGCAGAGACTATCACTGCATGCAAAGGGTGTCCAGCTGCTGGCAGATCTACAGCAGACACTCGATGCGTATTATATTTCGTTGGTTCGAAAACTTCCCTGCCATTCCAGAATTTTTTCAGATGCTTACTTATATTCACTAAGCAGCGCGAGTTGGACAAGGGATGTAGAGGAGTTGCTAAGCTCCTTCTCAAACCCGCAGCTTGTTCTTCCAGCCGACATACCTGTGGTCATAGCCTGGTTTGAAGAAATGCAAGCCATGGTGACGGTATGAGCTGGAGTTTTGTCAGAGAAACCCGCTCCCAAGGCAGCCTATGAGCAACAACGAATGACTGTTAAAACCTACACCTTTTGCTCCACAGGGTCAGAGCTACCTCCTGCCCAGCAACACACCTTTGCAGACTAAGCTGAAAACAAGTACATCGGGTTTTCATTCAGCTGATTACTGCAAAGCTCTTCCCCTCCCTGGACTCTGGGAGCAGGAGGAGACGGCAGCTGCCCAGCTGCCAGGGCTCTCAATCGCGTTACGCAGACAATCACTGAACCCCCATTAATAAGGGAACAAACTAATCACACACCTCAATTTCAAAAGGGCTTCCAACTACTCGGCATCACCTTTGCTTCACCTTATTCGCAAAGGCAGCACGCGAAAGGAATTATTTAGACCCCTCAGTAGGAGGCACAGTGGCTTGCTCTACACAGAAGAGAAAAAATTTCCTGCAGTTCAGAATGCAGCGCCTCATTTGACACGGGAGAACTGCTCTCAGCAAGACCTTCCCTAGTTGAGACGTGGCCAACTAGTTTAAAGTTCAACAGTTGTTCCCAAGTTAAAATTACACCGCAGCCTCATATGACTGGCAGGTGACCAAAGCAAGTATTTGCATATACACGGCTAAAACTGCTGATGGAACTGGAGAGCCTCATAACCTGCTAAGACTTTCCAGCCCAGGTTACGTCATGGTTTTGCCTGGTTGCAGAGAACAGCAGCAGAAGCTCCAGGTTACAGAAAATCACATGCTGCCTCTGTAACATTACTTCAGCGGGCCAGCTTCTTTCTGTGTATAATACACGAATTGTGTTTTCTGACTGCCAGAAGAAAGGGCAGCTAAGCTACTCCGTTTCAAACCATTCAAAAGCTGCACCTGATCAGCCAACTCACATAAATAAATACCACAGTAACGCGGTCTATCACAGCACGCTCTGGTCCTCTCAAGTACTTCGGAGAAGCCAGCATTTGAGTCCAACCAGTAGTTAGAGCTGAGTGATCAGCAATCGTTAACAAACGCTTCCCTTTCAGGGAAGAATCAAGCAGAGGCATCACAGCATTAAAATGCACTCAATCTACAGCAGATTTCAACAGGAGGCAGAGTCCCATACAGTTATTTGACAGACAATACTGCACAACTAGGTCATACTCTCAAATCACGTTTAAATACACCGTAATACTGGAAATTATTTCTTTTCCAAGTGTTTGCCACCCTCCTAGTAGTCGCAGAAATCAGACTCACAGGGGAAATGCTCCACGTAACCCACCTCTCTGGCAACATTGCTTGTTTTCACCTCCTGGATAACTGTGCCATAAACAATGTAATCAACAACGTCCCTTGGGACACTGGTCCGGTTCAGCAACCCCCTAAGGAGAAGATCAAAACAAACAGAATTTGCACCATGTAAGCAATAACCTTGTCACAGTCCTCAAACATCCTCTTTCCACCAGCTCGGCTGGAGAAAAAGGCAACAACAGAGGCACATCTTCTGCCCCTGCTTCAGAGGAACTCTTGTGTGTATATGTACTTGACAAAAAGCATAACTGACTATGGACTGCAAATATTCATGGCAATAATATCACTGTAAATGGCTACATCATTTCATGAAAGCAACTACTCTACACCACCCCCACCCCCAAAATGGTTGTTGGTATCTTCCCCAATTTGTAGTATTCTGACATCAAAATTAAAGGAAAAGGGCCTTAAGAGATAACAAAGCCAATCACCTCCGGTGTAGGAACATGTAAAACTTCAATAAAGACACACAGAAAACGAGCAGCGCGTTTTCACAATTCATTAGAAAACATAGTGCACAATGTGCCACAACGTCTTGACAAACAGGCCACCGCAGCAAATCCCATTCCAGGCACTGATGTAAGGCCCGTGGGATTCAAATGTAGTTTCATGCACTACAAAGCACCAAATAAAAATGAAACTAAAGGCACCTCCATCACAAACTTCTCTTCTGCAGCACCCTAAAACCCTCTCAATGTCCACGGCACAGCCCTCACGCACGACTAACACACTGCCTGTCGACCCAGTGAGCCTGCCTTGGCTAAACGTGGCGTTCAGATTTGAGACGACTGCACCCAACTTCACCATCTTTCCTTGGGCCTTGAAAGTTCCTTTCCCTCCCCGGTAAAGCCTTCTCTCTTTTCACCAGCAATTTGCCCTGCTTCTCAACAAAACAAACCCACTGCTAATGACCTACAGCTTTTGTCAAATCACTGCAGAATCATAGAATCATTAAAGTTGGAAAAGGCCTCTAGGATCATCGAGCCCAACCACCAACCCAGCACCCTCAGGCCTCCTAAACCACGTCCCCAAGTGCCACGGCTACATGGTTTTTGAACCCCCCCAGGGATGGTGACTCCACCACCTCTCTGGGCAGCCTGTTCCAGTGCCTGACCACTCTGTCAGTGAAGACATTTTCCCTAATATCCAATCTAAACCTCCCCTGGCGCAGCTTGGGGCCATTTCCTCTCGTCCTATCGCTAGTGTCTTGGGAGAAGCCAAAACCCACCTCACCACAACCTCCTTTCAGGTAGTTGTAGAGAGCGATAATGGAAGGAATGGAAGGGACAGGCAAGATGACAGAATTAGCTTGTTACTCTTGTGGCCACTTAGTTGTCTCCGCATTGCCCAGACCGTTTTTCCCATGCATTGTAAGCACACCTCAGCACTAGCAATGATCTCTGTATTTAGAAAACGACAGTCAGAACTCAAATTAACTAAAATTTGTCAAGCAGGACAAACCTCTGTGTAACGGAGATGCAATCTCTGTGTAACAATGTGCAATCTCTGTGTAACAACGCACTTCAACACAAGCCTATTGTAAACTCTGCTGCTTAAGCCATTACTAAGGCAGTGGTGGACCATGAAAAATGAAGCACCTGGATCGTATCATTCAGAGACAAAGCTAGAGCCTTGGCTTCCAAATCTGTTGAAGCCACGGTACCAACACTGGGACCCCAGCAGTTCAACAAGAGAGAGTTTTCTGGGCCCTCCTAGTATTTGATTTACTTACTGCAGCGCTGCTCTTGCTAAGTCATGGGGCATAAGATCCGCATACCTGGAATTTAAAGAAGAGGCAGAAAGTTAGGAGTGTCAGAAACCGACACAGATGTCTACCTCACCGCTGTAAGCACATGTCAGCAGCACAGAACGGTGACATACCAGAAATGCTACACAGCGTTTATAATCAAAGATTTCATACCCCAGCTTGTGAAGACCATCTGTGATAGGTCAGCACACAATCGCTGTACTAAAAACACTGAAAAGCAGCAGTAACAGAATAAAGAAATCCCCTACCCATCCTAAGAGTTAGGTCTGGTCCTAATTCAGCCACAAATTTGGTGCTAGCAAGAAGAGTCCGCAGCAGATTCTCTGCACCTGTCCTGCTAGTTTTGTGAAACTCTTCGCTTTATCTGCTATAGGTTCACCAACAGCTTCCTCTAGACGCGCAGCACGAATCCTCATTCTTATCAGAATTCATATACGTGGGCAATCTTCTTCAAACCACATTTTTCCATAAGGTACTCTGGAATAACTGTAGCAGTCTCGCTCATTGCCATGTCAGTACTTTTAGGCATTAGAATAACTACATTAAAATGAACAAGCGAGCCAATTTTTTTCTCAGAAAGATCCTACTATTAACCAAGCCAGCATGTATTTTCTTGTTGTTTTATACTTACGAGGTGCCAGACTGCAAAAACGGAATACGGACGCCCTCTACCACAACGATATTCTTCACACCACTTTTGGCTAAGGTCTTCTTACTCTTAGGCTGGACTGCTAAGAGAGAAGTGATTATTAACAAGAATAGCAGCAAGCTTGAAGCAAGGTTCTGTTAAAACTACTAGAAAACTAGGGAAATTGTTTTCTTTGGGCACCTCAGTCAAGAGCAGAGTAGGTAGGACACCTGGGCTGTAATCTCATCTCTGGTTCATTACGTGGCCTGTGGAAAATGCTTTAACAACTCAGTACTACCCCCATCATCAGAGGTTCATCTACAGCTCCACTGAGGCAACGGCACACCTGAGAATAAAGGCACATAATTCCCAGCCTCTGTTACCACTGACAAGAATGCTGCAGGAAGAGACACCTCTAAAACTTCTGCACAGCTTAGAATATGGATGAGGTGGAGCAAATTCAAAGCCTGACTAAGATCTCATGTGGTCTCTCACCTGAGGAGCAGCAAGGACTGCCAACAGCAACCCGCCTTCCTCAGTAACTGCCTACGTATGTGCTGTACTGCACAGTAAAGGCGAGATAATTCAAGGTAAATCAAAACACAGTTCAAGAAGTCACCTAACTTTCACTCCTGCAGGAAAGCAGTAGCGAGAGGAGCGCATATAGTTGCTGTGGGTAACTTGCTACTTCTCCGTAAGGTGTCCGAGCACCCCAGGTTCAAGACAAAGCATGTCGTGATATAGTATCGTTCAAGAGGCCACTGTCAGAGCTCTTCTGGAGTGATGATTAACAAAGAGTTCAATGAGAATTTCCTAATGCAACCAGGCCTGCAAATCTTAATGAGCATGTACGGTGGCACAGGGCAGCTCCTTTTACAAGCAGGAAAAGGACAGAGACACATAAAAGCAGATTAAGTCCAACTAAACACTGTGCTCAAGCAAGCGCGAGCATCAGTATGAAACTCCAGCACTGTCTTGGGTCATACAAGGCTCTATGTGCAAAGCCAAGGGGATGAGGGGGAGCTGCTGCCTAGGCCAGCTTCCAAAATCCAGGCAGCTCAAAGCATTAATCACCCGAGCAACGCCCCCACAACAAACCCCAGAACACCGGATCACCCCGACAACTCGCTAAGGGCCACAGCTAAAAAACCCACGTAATCGTGCGTGCTTAGCAGCTCCACTGAGACCTGAGCCTCTTACTGGTCTCGCTGGACTTCAGAGCTAATTCCACAAGCTCCTCCTTGTCAGGGACAACCCCCTCCCCTCTGGGCAAGCGATCTGGTTATGCCCGGACAGCTTATAAACCCCGAGCTTAGCGTCCCCACTTAGGTTCTAGAAATAGCAATCCATCAGGTGACGATGGGGCACGAGCTCCAGACTGGGCACAGCTGCTGGGAGCGAGGGGCACGCGGAGGTGGGGAGGACTCTGCTGCCGACAGTGGTTTGCCTGTAGTTTCTCTTATCTGCAACCTTTGCGAGGCACTCTAAAGCTGTCTGCACTGCGTTTCTGAGATTTGTGTCGAATGAGACTCTGGAAAAGGGAGGCGGCTTCAAAAATAATCTTCAATAGCACAGACCCGCTGAGATTCCTGGTATTTTCACTTTACCTGCGGCTTGTAAGTGTGAAGAGCAGCTGAGCGATCGAGCAACTGAAAACGAGAAACAAAAAAATAAGGTCTGTCAAACCTGAAACGTTGAAAACGTTTCTAGCTGCTGTAAGAACTGTTAAAAAATAAGATAATGCCATAGTAAGACAACTGCACCTGAACATCTGAGAGATATTTTGTAGTTTACTCTGTTCATAAAAACGACACAGTTCATATTACCCGTTAAGATGAGATTCCTCCCACATTTGATGCGGGAAGGGACAAATACAGCAACAATGGAATTGGTTATTTTAAAAATCTATTGTCATCTTTTTTAAGATGACAACAGAACAGAGATTCAGATACAAGTGTCCATTCCAAACCCAACACTTAAACCGGAACTTTATGACCCACCAATTCAAGCTTTTAATAAATGTGAAGACACTTACAGACCCTGGCGGCCCATGCTGAGGAAGCAGGGAGGTTTCTGATGGCATGGGTCAGCATGGAACTCATTTTGATACCTACAGAGGTGGAAAAAGACTGGTATTAGTCCAATCTGGTCTATTTGGAACAATTTCAAGGTAAGCGATCCACCTGCTTCACACAGAGCCAAAAAAGTGAAGAAACAGAAGACGCTCTGAGGGCAGCAGCACAGAGAATTACTTCCTATTACACTTTCTGAACAGCGTCTAACACACGAGGAGTCTGGCTTCTGACTGTGGCCTGCAAACGTTCCTGTAAATAAATACTCATCTCCCCAGTGACCCAGCACTGTACAAACAGCAGCCAGCACAGTGTTTGATTCCCCTCCCAATAACTGCTCCACCGCTTCCCCACTGGAAAATTGTCCCAGCGCCCAGCCAATCTCGCTGCCAGCGTGACTCTCCTGATGCACTCTCCCTGGCACAATTTCATGCCACTACTCCTCGTTTTAACTGTTGGTGCTAACCTCAGTAACTTCCGTGGCTTATCCCCATGGGAAGCAGAACAAGACGGCACCTGCTACCCTAAAAACTTCCTCTGTAGCTTCCCCAAAGCTCGTTCCAAAACAGGGTTTCCCTACAAACAAACCTTAATCTGCAGTTTTTATTGCCGAGGGCAAAAAGCAGTCCCCGCAGCTCCAGCTCTTTGGCTGCTTCACAGCACCATTCACCTTATCCTGACATGCTTTTAGCATTCAAGCTAACAGCACTCTCCCTCCCAAATACACATTTTTCCCTAGAGCGTTAGAGAAACACTTGCAGCCCCCCCAAGCCCAGCCCACTCAGGTATCGCAGCTTCCTACAGCTTCTCAAAAACAAGCGTAAGCTGCCAGCCACCCCCTTCCAGGTTTACATCTCACACTCTACAGCTCCGCACCTGCGACGTGCCATGCAGCATGCCTCGCTCCCCAGCCCGCTCCAGCTACGCTGGCGCCCCACAAAACAAACCTGGGCTCCTCACATCAGTAAAGGTCCAGAAAACAGACCTCATCCACCCTGGCACCTTTCTCTGTATCGCCCCTCTGCAACAGCGCTCTTCCTCCATCTGTGCCGAGCTCCCTCCCCATGCCTGATCGAAGCTTTTCTCCAGATCTTCCCTGCCCAACTCACAAAATAAGTAGCTGAACCAGCCCCACGCCTGGCACACTGCACAGCCGCTCTCCCCACAATGCACCCACAGACCAAACTGGCCTCACCTCCCGCAACATGCGCTATCCCAGCTGCTCCCCAAGCACCCCGGGGAACCCCTACACACACACACCCCCCTACACACAGATATCAATCTGGGTGAAGCTCATTCCGGAGCCTGCAGCATCTGCCCCGCTTCCACAACAGCCCCAACTCCACACACACAAAACGCCTGACACTGGGACTACTGGAGAGAGTCCAGCAGAGAGCTACAGAGATGATCAGGGGCCTGGAGCATCCCCCTTATGAGGAAAGGCTGAGAGACCTGGCCTTGTTCAGCCTGGAGAAGACTGAGGGGGATCTTGTCAATACTTATAAATATCTGAAGGGTGGGTGTCAAGAGGACGGGGCTGGGCTCTTTTCAGTGGTGCCCAACGACAAGCCAAGGGGCAATGGGCACAAGTTGGAACACAGCAAGTTCCACCTGAATATGAGGAAAAACTCCTTTCCTATGAGGGTGCCGGAGCAGTGGGACAGGCTGCCCAGAGAGGCTGCGGAGTCTCCTTCCCTGGAGCCATTCCAACCCCGCCTGGACGCGGTGCTGTGCCCCCTGCTCTGGGTGTGCCTGCTGGAGCAGGGGGGTTGGGCGGGGTGATCTCCAGGGGTCCCTTCCGACCCCTGCCATTCTGCGATGATTCTGTGACCCTCGCACACACTGCAACACCTTTTCGATCCACGCTCACGCACCACCCACCCCACCTAGTCAGAGCACACAGAAGCTACACCCGCCCACCCCATACACCCACTTACCTCCCCCCAAATCCCCCAATATTCCACACACCCCCCTCACCCCACGCACAGCTCAGACCCACTACGCACCTGCTCGGCCGCACCCACGCCACGCACCTCCACCCCCCACCTCCATACCCCTCAGGTACACACTCAGGGGGCCCCAAGCACCCCACCAGACCCCCCCCAAAATTACTCACGGGGGCCCACGCACCCCGCTAAACCCCCCCAAAATTAAGCAGCCCCCCCCGTATCCCTCAGGTACACACCCAGGGGGATCCACGCACCTCATGAGACGCCCCTCCCCAAAATTAAGCAGCTCCCCCCGCCCCTCACGCACACACTCAGGGAGCCCCACGCACCCCACCAGACCCCCCTAAAATTAAGCGCACACACACACACCCCTCACGTACACAACTCGCCACCCCCCTTCACCCCCAGCCCTTCCGCCATCCGGGACGGACAGACGGACGGACAACCCGCCCCCCTCACCCCCGTCGGCCCCCACCGCCCCCCAGACCGGCCGCACACCTCCGCCCGAGCCCCGCACCGCCGCCGCCACAGCCACAGCCACCGCCCCGCCGCGCCGCGCCGCGCCGCGCCGCCCCTCAGGAAGGGCCCCGAGCCCGCTCCCGCCCCGTGGGCTGCCCACCGTCCCGCCTGTGGGACGCCGCCCGTCCCGCCGTATCTACCCGCGTCCCCCCGCTCTCCCACCCGCCTCTCCCGCTGGGTGCGGACTACAAGCACCCGACGCCTCGCGGTGCGGGGAGAAGAGGGATGGAGGCGGGAGCCAGCCGTGGAGGAACGGACAGGCAGCGCCGCGGGCAGCCGTAGGCGGGGCGGGGTAGGAGGAGGAGATGGCAGGGTTAAGGCCCCCGGGCGGCTTCTCCCTCACTCGACCTCCCGCGCAGCAAAGATGGCGGCTGCGGTCCGCGCCATTGGCAGCCTCGGGCGCTTCACGGCCGCCGCCAAGTACGGCCCGTCCCGCCGCCCGCCGCCCGCGGGTGAGCCCGAGCCCCTGGGGTGGCGGCTGTTGCCTCCCGCTCGGCGGCGGCGGCGGAATGGTCGGGGTCGGGTGGGGAGGATCCACGCGTGAGCGTGTCCCGGGCGGTGTGCTCACGCGTGAGGGTGGCACTGTGTGTGTGGGGGGGGTGGTGGACAGGGTGTTGCTGAGGTGATGTGGGGAGGGGGGCAGGCGTGAGGGTGGCACTGCTGTGGAGCTGTAAGGGGCGGTGTGCCCACGCGTGAGGGTGTTGTTGAGGGGGGTGTTACGGGGTGGTGTAAGCTCGGGTGTACGTGTCGGCGTGGGGACTGTGAGGAAATAGGGTGTTGTCGGGGAAAGGCCTATGAGGAACGGGGCGGGGAGGGGGGATGTTCCCGGTGTGCGTGTCCGTGGGGGCTGCCATGGAGGTGTCCCCGCGTGTCTGTGTGCCCTGTGCCAGGGTGTTGTCCCCACGGCCTGTGAATTGCGCAGGGGGATCCCTGGCACGTCCCTACACCCCACCAAAAAGGTTTCCCTAGAGCAGAGGTCTGTGTCTCTATGTCTTGAGGGGCCACGGGGGGGTGGGGGAGAATCCTGCGTGGGTGGGTGTGTGCCCCCATGGGGGAGATGCTCCGGCGCCGGTTCCCGAGGCAGGCTGGCCTTCGTGTGCCCGGCCACGGGCCCCTGTGTCCTTGCACGTGGGCACGTTTTGGGAATCCTTTGGGGGAGGGGTCCCTGTGACCCTGCGTGGGATGGGGGGACCCTCCGGAGACCCTCCCCTCAGCACCTGAGCTGGTCCGCAGGGAGAGCATGTCCATCCGTCCTTACACGTGTGTGTCCGTCCCCGCTGCCTGTGTGTGTACGCCTGGGGGGGGGGGGGGTGTCCCCATGTCCTTGGATGTCTGGATCCTGGAGCTCTTCTCCAGGCACACAGGTGTGTCTGTGGGACGGGGGTACCCCCGTGTCCCCGCGTGGGTGGGAGAACACCCCCAGGCATGTCTGCATCTCCAGGTGCCCACCATCTGTCTTTATTTCAGTATGCAAGTGGCTTCAGCCGTCGCCTAACGCTCCTTTGCGATCGCTGACCCAGGCAGGACCTCGCCGTGCTCCTATGTGTTCGCAGCGCCTGCGGCGAGCTGGGTCGTGGCTCCTCACAGAGCCACCAAATCAAGGAGTCATCAGGTGCCCCTCGGAAGGCTGGAGGGCAAGGCTCAGATGCATTGGAAACCGGTTCTTATTTCTGCACTTTGAAGGGCCTCAGGGTCTGGTGTTGACGTCGAACTGAAATCTAGCAGCGTTTCGTTTAAACCTAATACCCATTTTGTGTGCAGTGTTGGAGCGAGTTTGTATGTGAGCCGGTTGCTGCAGGAGTGGGGCGCTGCAATCAGTGACAAGCAGAACCGTGGTAACTGCAGCGAGTGCTCGGGCTGTCGTTGGTTGGACTTGTTATAACAATATTCTTCATCGCAAACAGTCCTGGAGCGCTGTGAGGACACCGTCGCTCGCTGTAATTAGTAGCGTTGCTCTGCCCTAACAAAGCATTTGTTAAATTGGATGAAGACATCGCTGGGGCAGGCCAAAAAGTGTGCAGAAGGCAGCGAGCAGGCAGAAGGCAGCAAGCAGGCAGAAGGCAGCGGAAGCTCGAGAGCTGGGCGTACCTGCTGAGCCACATGCTGCGTGCTAGCAGGTTCCCAGAGGGGAAAGGAAAGCTCAGTTTGTCAAAAGCTTCCTGTCTCGCAGTTCAGCGCCCTGTGCTGTCAGCTCGCAGGTACGGGCTGAAAGCATCGGCGGTTGTTGTCCTGAGCTTCGGCTGGTTTGCTCTGCTGGTGCTCGGCTTGGTCCAGGACTGCAAGAAGGCTTTTCTCCTAAACTATCCATGGATGCTGTTCCCGCTTCAAGGGCCGTGCCGCGTCTGGGTGAGTGGAAGGGCAGGAAGGGGAAGTGCTGCACAGGGAAGCAGCCGGGGAAACAACAGAGAAAAGAGAAAGTGGGAAGAAACAGGTCCCAACTAGGCTGTGTGAAAGGGGTGTTCTCTGTTCTCTGCTGCATCTGAGCTCTTGGCGAAGTCCTGAGAGCAACTGTCTGAAGCGTTGGTGTCTCCGTCTCTAGACGGTCTTTTAATCAGAGTGAGTGAAATAGTGAAAATGGAATCGATATTCAAGGCTTTTAATTGTAGAGTGAATGTTAGTGAAATGGCAGAAGCATACATCTGGCCTGCTGCTGCTTCCTTCAGTACTCTGAAGGAGGATTTTTCTGGCTCCGATCTTGGCAAGTTACTGTTATAGTGCTGAATGAATCAACGCCTAAAGCAGATGTGCGGTGACTGTGACCAAGTAAATGTGCTTTTAGTTTTAGACATGTTTTCCACACGTATTCTGGGCTCTAAAATAAAATAATGTCAGGCTAAAGAAACCTCACTCAGGGATTAAGCAGCTGTTACTCTAATGGCAATACCTTTCCCAAAAGAGTTTATATTAAAATGTAGTGAGATTTGTTCAGTCGTGCCCTTGATATTTTTTTTCCCCTCTTCATATCTTTTGTTTTGCTAGAACTGAAAGACAAAGTGGAATTTAAGGCTTAAGGTTTTCGTGGAAGCAGTCTGTTTGGAAACTGATACAATAGAGGAAAGCGTGTTAGACCATAGAGAAAAAAGTTAATTAATCCATTCACTTTTTATTTTTAATTCAGATTGTGTGTTTTGCGCATGATGTAGTTTTTACTTTGCTCTCAGTAAGCGTTGGAGAGCGACGTGCTGCTTACCTTCCCGCATCCCAGCCTTCGCAGGCGCCTGACTGGGGGTGTGGAAGGAAAACATTATCACTTGCCTTGCAGCTGAGATTTGTTTGGTCTCGCCCTCCTCCCTGCTGTGCAGCAATACAGGATTGAAGGGAGTGAGTTCAGTAAGATCCTTCAGTCCTTTCCTTCTTTTTAAAGTAGCAGGGCTGCGTGGCTTTCATCGAGTTAAAATAGTCTGCTGAAGAGCATCTGTCAGCAGAGGAATTGTTGTCAGACCATGCTCGGTTTTGTGGGAAATGAGCATTGGCACTTAGTTTCAGGAGTACCTGACTTTAGCACACAAAAAGTTTAAGGAAATTAATGTTGGCTGCAGCAATCATGATCCGGTTATTGTCGTAGTCCAGAAATACTTTAAAGTAGCTTTGGAGTGGAAACCAGTTCACTCTTTGTTTATGAAATGGTGTTGTGGGCACATGACATGCGCATGCAGACACAAACCCATCTGCCCGGACAGGCTGACACTGAATTTCCATCCCCACAGCATCGCACCGTGTATCCTGGGCTCAGGGAATGGAGCGCAAAGGTCAGTCCCTGCTGCCAGCACGGGGGACAAAGTGGAAAGAGGGACAAAGTGCAGTGGAGGTCCAGCCTGGGCCCGTGTCACGGGGCTGCAGGGAGGGGGAAGCACCTGTTGGTGAGGTGCAGGCTGACGTTTTGAGTTTGTTCTCCCTGTACTGGATTTTCTGCCTTCTTTCTGCTGGGAATGGGAATGTTTCATTCCTGAACGCTTTACCAGCATTGAGCAGTAAACCTCCCCTAGCTAAATGGCTGTGTTCCAGTTGATAGATGTGCATATGGTGCTTAAGAAGTAACGCTTTTACTAGATTTCAGACTTAAAGCAGCTTTGGCAGGGACTCAGCCTAGATCTCCGTCAGAGGATCCTCGGTCAAGATCAAGGTCGCTTGAATAAAACTGAGATTCATGGGTGTAGAGGAATCATCAGGCCAAATACAATTTCTCAGCAGAAAAAGAGGAGATCTGGGATGTATGAGGCAGAAAACTGGCATTTCATTTGTGGGCAGAACTTGTTCGTACCGTGATCTGAGTTTTCTGAGTGCTTTGAATCACGACAAGTTTGTCTAGGTGCTTCCATACGTAATTAGTAGAGAAGGATCAAGCATTTTGTTGATAGATGGAGGCGAGAATAAATATTTTGTGTGCTCTTTTTGTGGCTCACCAGATGTATACCCTGAGATCTGTGAAGTAATACTTGGGGTGGCACCACTCACTGGCACAAGAGTGTGTTTTTGCAGAAATAAACTAGGGCAGTTATGTTTGGTTTGCAGAAAAGTTTAACTTGGAGGCCTGAAACTCCCCAAAGTACAGCAAGGTCTGTGGTTTAGTGTGGAAGAAGTGTTGAACTGTGCGTACTAAAGGCAAAACACCCGTGTGTGCTGCCCACTTTGTCTCTTGTCAGCTCTTTGGGAAGGAGGCTTTGAGGTTCTGGGGGGGGGTTTTGCCCTCAGTTTGGCATTGCTGGTGTTGGAAGCTGCGGTGTGGAATCTGTGCTGTGAAGGTCACTTCAGTAGCGTGGAGTCTGCTGAACCCTGGTGGTGGCACAGGTCAAGCAGTAAGAGAAGGAACTGGCTCATACTCAGGATTTGATTGGAACTGGTGATCGTAGAAGTCTTTTCCAACCTTAATGATTCTATGATGCTATGATTTTCCAAAATGCTGTACTCAGCAGATGAGGGGAGATGGGAGGATGCGTTAATAAAAGAGTTAAGCTGAGACTACCGAGAATTCCTTTAACATCTGCAATGTCTTTTCTTTAGGTTATGCTTGCCGTAACATCTCCACCTCCAGTGCTCTTCAGAGTAAGTGTAAAGCTTTTCTATGTGAGTTCATTTTCTTTCTTAAAACCCGCTGAACATAAGCTGATAACGCATTTCTGTTTGCTTCCAGCCAGAACCCACGTTAGCTATGACATCAAAGGAGACGTCGCTGTTGTACGCTTCAACACACCAAATTCAAAGGTACTGTTTTAGCTGGCTGTGGTTGATAGGCATATCAGTGGAAATGGCAGGAATAGCAGCTGTATGGAGAAAGCATTGAAAAGTCTAATTTAAGACTAAGAACTTTCCTAACCCACAGCCTTTCGAAGTTGCCAGCCAAGTAGAGACAGGAGAGCAAGCATTTGGGCGTTTAATGAGACATACGAAAATGCCTCGTGGAAATGTTTTGTACCTACTAAGCTAACTTGTCTCTCTCACTGGCACTTGATACTGCTAAATCTTATTAAGTTCTTGGATTCAAGATGGTTAAGGAGAATGTCTGTTATATAGGAGAAAAAACAGCTTAGAAGCTCATAAAACCTGTGTTTGAGGTCACAAACCAGCTGTTGGTGAGGTTAAGGAGGAACTTCTTAATAACAGATTACTTGATGACCTGCTGCAGGGTTTCATCTTGGAGGTTTTTGTCTTGCTGTGTTATGACACAAGATGAGCTAACTTTTATAGCAAATCTGGGCTCAATTTGAGTGCCCCAGAAGCATTACAGTTGTGCCAAGCAATGGTCTGGCTGTTGGGTGAATTCCTGGATGGTCCAGTCCTTTGCTTTTCAGAAGGCAAATCTTGAAAGGCTGCTGCTGTAGAGGTCCTGCTCCTATACTGGCTTGGAAAAATCTATTTAGACCTACTGTTGGCTTTGGCTTTTTGTTGTCAGTCTGTCTTCTGTGCAAGTTTTCTGATGATATGATGATTGAGTCCAGTATTTAATCAGGGGTTAGACTTTGCTGTCTGCTGGGCTCCCTATTGACAGTGCTTACTTGCTGCCTTCAGGTGAACACTCTGTCGAGGCAGCTGAACTCAGAGTTTACCGATGTAATGAATGAGATCTGGGCCAATGAAGCTGTCAAAAGTGCTGTCCTCATCTCTTCAAAGCCAGGCTCTTTCATTGCTGGAGCAGATATTGAGTAAGTATGGGGGCCTTAAGTTGCGCTGCTGGAGCTTTCTCTGAAGTCCAGCATGCAGGGCCAGCGGTCTGGTGTGCTGTGAAGTCCGAGCAGTTTGTCACCGACATCTCCCCAGGGGTGAGGCCAAGGCTGGGAATGAAATCCGGGAGCGCAGGATGCCGAACCTGCTCAAGTGAAGTTAGGATCTTGATAAAGAGGAATATGGCTAGTCATTAAACCCCATTTGGCTGTAACACTCGGTCGCTCCTTCCTGCATGCTGGGGTGCAGCCAGAAAAACCCTTCCTGGCTCTGGGGTGAGCATTGTCCTTTGGTTTGGGACACAACAAGAGCAGATAATTTACATGCAGGACTTCATTTAAGCTGGGTTTGAGTGCCTGGCAGTCTGCCAACCTGGCCCCTTGCTTAGGCAGGGTTTGGTGTTCTGCCACGTGGAGCATCTGAGCAGCCTCCCAGGCGATGCAGCGCGGGTAACTTTTGCAGGGTGTGGGACGACCCGTGTGGGTGCTCTCTCTGGGACCGGGAGTGCCGTTGGCTCCTAGTCCTGACATCGGGCAGGACAGGATAGCTGTTTAAAGACAGTAAAAGCCAGAAAGCTCTGGGGGAAGAAGGTGAATTACAGATAGGCCCTTCAAAACCTTATTACCTTTTTGGCTGTCTTTATTCAGAGGCAGAGACTTGATGTGTGTTGTGGTGGGAAGGAGGCAGTAGCCAGAGCTGGTAAGCAGAGCAAAAGGACAGGCTTAAGAGGTGTCTGCTGGTCTCAACACTACGAGCCTCCTGAATTGTGCCTGCCTGGCCAACACTGCTAGCCTCCGTGAGAATAATTGGCACAGGGAGTCTCTAATTGGCGGAGCGCAACATTGGAGCGCTGGCCATCTGCTCCTCTAAAAAGTGATCCTGGGCTCTCCCCTCCGCCCTTCCTGGCAAGTGCTTTGAGGCTTCCTATGACCCTTCCTCCTCTCCCCCAAAGGCTTTCAAAGCTCTGAAACAAGGAAACTCATTCACTGCCTGCAGGCACAGCCCAGTGTCAGCACGCAGGGACTCAACCCACTGAATTTAGTAGTCTTCCTGTGTTGTCTGTTAATCTAAGACTGGGGGACTAAATAGCTCTTGCCTGCCTGTCTGTCAGTCATGGGAGCTTTGTGGGAAAAGGGGAACAAACTGCTTGAAGCAGTCTCCATTTTACTGCTGTTTTGTCAGTGCTTTCCCAATTCTGATCAGCCTTTCTGCCTCACTGCAGCATGATTGAAGCCTGCAAGACTTCTCAGGAAGTGACTCAGCTCTCTCAGGAAGGACAGAAGATGCTAGAAAAAATTGAGCAGTCTCCAAAGCCTGTAGTTGCTGCCATCAGTGGCTCCTGCTTGGGAGGAGGACTGGAGGTACTGAACAATTCTGCGTCTGACAAGCAGCAGTGGGAGTTGATAGCGCTGGTTCTCTAAACTATCCAAACGATGCCTGCAGGACTACTTAGTGTAAGAGGGATTTGAGACCTGATGTGGGTGCGTTGCATCCATTCAAATGAGTCTGTGGCAAGTTAATAGCTTGGTTGTGCTTCAGGGCTCTGCCATGCTAATTTTTCTGCTTCTGTTGAAGACAGCTAATCAAATATGAATTTGTGTGGGCCAGGCTAATATTTAGATGAGTGTCCCGGGGAAAACCGGCTGTTTCCAGCAGGCGTGGGATCTGGATAAATGCTGCTGGCAGAGTCCAGGCTGGAAACTGCTGCTTTTCAGATGAACTGAGTCTCGTGTCCCAGCAACTTCTGTTCTTTTAAAGGCTGTTGTGAGAGGGATGAGTGTGGGGAGCCAGGCCAGGCTCCACCCTGGCCTGCGTACTCTGCACCGTCACTTGCCACTTTATCTGGGTGCAGTATTTGCTTCGTAATCTCCATTTAGGATTTTGTGAACTGAAAGACTCTGTGATAATTCCCAGAGCAAAGTTGTTACTAAAACAGAAGAACCTTGTAGGAATGGAGTCTCTTCAGTTGCATACTGATTTCTCAAGCAGTCGCAGCTTTTTACAAGCACTGTAGTGGCAGATCTGGACTTGGTGGTCCAGTGATAAACCAAGTATCATGGCTGATCTGTAAGTGGGACCATGCGCTCAGTGTAGTGAGTGGATTTAGCCCTTGGTGGTCTAGATGAGATTTAAAAATAGCTTGGCTCAGTTTGGTAGTTTCATGTTCATGTCATAGCTGCTTGCTGTCATCTGTCCTATGTGTGCTTCTCTTCCTAGAAGAAGCCATCAGTGAGCACAGAGGGAATTTGGGCAGTTGAATTAGGGAATTGGGGTAGGGTCAGAAAGAAAGTTGAGGCAGTGTGTAGAAGAGACCTTTGTGATGGATGCCCAGTTCTTTTGTGGTCTTTCACAGGGAAACCTTTCGTTTTCTCTTCCTTTTTTAAGGTTGCCATTGCCTGTCACTACAGAATAGCAACAAAGGACAAGAAAACAATCTTGGGAACACCTGAAGTGTTACTGGGTCTCCTGCCAGGGGCAGGGGGTACTCAGAGGCTGCCAAAGATGGTGAGTAGGAGGAAGAACTCTACCCGATAGCCTGTTCTGCTGCATGGCATGCTCCCATTCTGAAATCCCCTTTCTGCCCTTCCAGGTGGGACTTCCTGCTGCTTTTGATATGATGCTGACCGGAAGGAACATCCGTGCCGACAGAGCAAAGAAGATGGGTCTGGTTGACCAGCTGGTGGACCCACTAGGTCAGACACGATGCCTCTCAGTTGCTTGATGTGCTGCCTGACAGTTAACCTCTCCACCTCACTGAAATGGGTTGAGAAGCCATCGGTGCAGCCATCCGTCTAGTGGGGGCAAAGCATAGGGACTGCAAAGTCCTTGCCACGCTCTGCAGTGCAATCTCCATCCCCGCCATAGAGGCGTGCGCACGGGGACCTTGAAATGTCAGGCTCCTGCTAAAGCCGAGTGAATAGGGAAAGGTTAACATAGAGGGCAGGCCTGCTGGCTCTCTTGCATAAGCTAATCATACAGATAAGAACCTGCATTCCTCATTTATCATGTCAGAGGGACAGACTGCAACCCATAATGAAAGGAGAATAGATGACTGATGCCTACATTTATGCAGCCTGTAGATGTTAATCTCTGTGACAAGATCTTGAGAAGAATCCAACTGCTTGGCTTAGGTGCTCTGAATTGCCAACTGACTTTAAGCTGGATACAGAAATTTCTGGCAAACTGCAGACCAAATTGCATTTCCAAGTGCTGAGTGGGCAAGGGAATAATTTCTTGTTTCTGCTGTTCCTTCACTAGGAGTGCTTTCTTGGAAGGTGACTAAATGGAGGGGCAAGCCCTCCACAGCCTCCCCTGAAAGGTCTGAGGAGCTGCAGCCAGGAGTTAGAATGGAAACCGCTGGTGCTGCCACGCAGTCGCGCTGTGCTGAGCTTTGTTTCCCCAGGCAGAGCATGGCCAGAGTACCCCGGTGGCCCTTAGCTCCTGAGGTTGAAGAAAATAAACAAAAAGAAAAGGTGCTGCTGCCTACCCTGAGAAATGCAAGGAAGGCCCTGTGGCTGTTCTGTCTCACATGCCAGTGTTCAGCTGGATGAGATGTCCTTAGCTGTATTCTGGCTTGTAAAATGGATCACTGGTACCCAGGCTTGAGTTAAAATTGGCTGAGTAAACTTTACCACTGTACACTGGCTTAAATATAAATTGCCTTTTAAAAGCCAGGAAATGTGGCTTTTTATACTAGTGGTTACACTGGCTTGCTTAAAGGAAACCTCAACTTTCTGAAGAGCTGCTTGGAATCCTAGCTCAGACCAGATAAGCATGTAGGAGGAACACAAAAAACAAATTATGCAAGTATTAGAGGCATTCCTTGTTCATTCAAATAGCAGCCAGTGCCAGAAGGCTTTCTGCTGAGTATTCTCATTTTCATTCTCAACGTCTGGGCAAAAGCAGCCTGAACTGGGGTGATGCTTTAACTGATTATAGAAAGCTTTGAAGGAGAGAGACAGCATTAATCAGGAGGCAATTTCATGGGCTGCAATCAGCTCCCCTTCAGTAGGGAGCTCTACAGCATTCTCTTGATCTATTTACTACTGTGCCCAGATCTAATTCTGGTGTGTGCCTTTTATATAAGAAAGCAGATGTGAGTCGACAACTTGGAGTTCCTCCTGGGTTAGGACACTACAAAATGTTGAGAGGTAACCGCAACTGAAGTAAACCCACATATGTGGGTTTGACCACCTTGCCTGAAAAGTTCTTATAGCTCAGGCTTACAAATGAACAGCTTCTTTTCTTCAGCTGTAGCATCAAAGTCCAGTGCTTATTGGTGTTGAAAAGGGGAAATCAGGTATTCACATCTTGTAGCACATCAGATCACTAAAGCTGAAGGTCTCAGACATGTTACCTTGACATGGTGGGAAGAGAATTTGGAAGTTGGTAAGGTTTGAGCTCAGAAATCCCAAATGTTCCCAAATTTCCAATAAATTCTCTAAAATCCACTGGGCATTGCTGACATGTAGATTATGCAGCAGCTCTGGGTCAAGTTTTCTGAGCTGCCTGTAAAATGAAATACATTGCTTTGTTTGGACTGCTTTCCTCCAGACTGGCTCTGACATACTGCCAGGGTATGAGTGAGATTTCTTAACAGTGAGCTTTCACGATCTGGTTAAAATGTACATGCTCCTTTATGTGCTTCTTGCTGAGAGACCCTCCAGCAGGCAGCAGCATCTGGGGTCTGCTGAGTATATGCTCTCAAGTCTTTATGAGCAGAGGGGTTGAAACCTGAAAGTTGAAGACCTCAGCTATTGGTGGAGGGCAAGAGTAGCAGGAGGTTGAAAGAGGAGGGGTTTTCTGTTTTGTTTTTGTTCTTTAACTGTCTCCTGTGTCAGGGAGGAGTTGTCTGCTGTGGCATTTTCATAGATCTGAAGGCTCTGTGCAGCATCTGGGTGTGGTTGGAGCAGCTTATGGTGAAGGTTCATGACGTTGTCCAGCTGTAAGCATACAGAGTTGTAACCTCATCAGGTTTGTTCTGGTAGTTCAACGGCAGCTCAAGGCTGCACGTTTAGCTGGTGGCCCTGTGCAGAGTCGCTGGGCATTGCTGTTTCATTAATGACTCATTGTATTTGCTTCCAGCAACTTCATACAACTGCCTTTTCAGGCCTGTACTCTATCCTCCTGTACTGATGATACAAGTCCTGTGCTTGCAAATTTTGCAGCCCACCCTCAGAGATTGCTAAAACTCGTTTTGTGGTAGCTTGCTTCATTGTTTGTGGGACAGCCTTAAGTTAGCACAGGTGGGCCACAAGATGGATGGCACATCACCTGGAGCCTGGCTAGGTGAGCTGTGTGTGGCACGAGCTAAAGTGAGATTTCCTGCACCTGAGGTCAAAGGTTGAGGTTTCATTGGACATCGTCAGCTCCAGCACAGGTAATTTTCAGGGACACAGTGCTTCATAATAGTTGTCTGTATGTTTAATAGCAACAGTGTTGGTACAACTTGTTTGAATTTTGACGGTTGGACTTGATGATCTTAGAGGTCTTTTCCAACCTTAATGATTCTATGGTTCTATAGCTTAGTTGTGCGGACTTCCTGTACCGCGTCAGAAAGGAGAGGTACAACAAGGGGGAGGAGAGGCAGAACATTTAAGTTCTGTTGAGGCACAGCGGTGCCTGCAATTACACAAAGTAAAAGGTTGAGGAATAAGGGGCACAATTTGCCACAAGATGATCAGGCACTGAAACGGGGGTCTAGAGGTGACGGGATGTCCATCCTTGGAGGTGTTCAGAGGCTGGCAGAACGTGGCCCTGAGCAACCTAATCTGATTCCAGAGTTGGCTTTAACTTTGAACTTGGCCCTGCTTTCAGCAGTAGGTCAGACCAGATGGCCTTCCATGTCCCCTTCCAACCAAAGCTATTCCATGGGTCTGTGAAAGTAATGTTGATGTTTAAGTGGCATACTGCTGTCTGCTCCCAGTGGGAGTTGGCATTTTGGCATTCCTGTGTAATGCTGTGGGTATTAAATGCCTTGGGGCCTTCATATAGTTGCCTGTTGAGCCTTTCCATCATTGTTCATAATCAAGAAAAGTCAAACGGGCGGTGGGGGAATAGAGTGGTAGCAATTCAGAGGAACATCACATTGCTGTCTCATCCTTGCTTTTCTGCATCATCATTCACCACTGATAACTGCTGCATTTCCTCAAGACTTCCCTCTTGTTCACAGGGCCAGGTGTGAAGGCTCCAGAAGCACGGACGATTGAGTACTTGGAGGAGGTAGCAGTTGGCTTTGCCAGAGGACTAGCCAACAGGACTGTGTCTGCCAAAAGATCGAAAGGGCTAATACAGAGTAAGTCTGTGGACAGCATAGCCAAATCCCAAGGGACTGTAGTGAGTGTCATCCAGCCTTGCTTTTCAGGGACATCTTTGTGCTCCTACTTCATTCCATTTTCAAAACAAAGTCGTTCCGTGTTGTAATTGTCTCTTGACAAGACTGACCCTCAGGTGGGTTGGTAGAGAAGACATTCCTCTGCACACCTGATCTTCAGTTGGTGTTGCCAGAGCTGCATATGGTGGCTCCTGAAGTGTACTAGAAGGGAGCCAGGCTATGGGGAGAGAGCAGCAGCTACCTCCAGAGGACTCTCCATCTTCAAAGTTTTAGTAGCAAGTTCTGTACCAAGCTTGTGTAATCAAGTGAGAAGTGGCACGTGGGTCTGCTCTTTACTTATCGTCTTCAGCAGCACCCTTATGCAGTTAGCAGAGCCCAGAAGCGATGACATCTCTTGTGAGTTCTACTCCACAGAGCTCAGTCTGTCACCAGTTGTGTTAGGAGGATACTTTAGCCCTAAGTGAGACTTGTCTGTAGAACAAGCCGTAGAAACTCTTCTGAGCAGACCGTGCTACCTGTGGTGGACTTTCAGGTGCACGTTTCTATTGCAGATGTGCAACGTTCACATCTATACTCCTTAACTTTCAGGCTAATCATTTAAAGGCTGGTTGTGCATATAGCACTGTGCTGAGACGTGTTTTGTCCCATCTTGCAGAGATAACGGACTATGCTATGGCTCTTCCATTTGTGAGGCGGCAAGTCTACAAAACAGTGGAGAGCAAAGTTCAGAAGCAAACCAAAGGACTCTACCCTGCTCCGCTGAAGATCATTGAGGTAACTCCCACTGCAAGGCCCAAGAAACTACAGTGAAGGTGGACCTGTGGGATAATATGGCAACAGAGGGAAGATGGTTCCTTCCTCCGAGTCAAGCCATACATCCTGATCTTCACAGATGATCAGTCTCGATGAGTGCTAGCTGTGTGGTGTATCGAGCAAGCATGGTAGACTTCAGAATAGCTTCCCAGAATATGATCACCAGTTTATGTGGTACTGGTACCGGTAAGGAGAAGATCAAGAATCCCAGTTGAGGAAAGGCTTAGCTAGAATACTTTGTCCGTGAAACTTTCAGCTGCAGTTTTTCCAGGTTTCCTATATGGTTTCTGAAGAGTTGGGTTAACCTGTTTGAAGCCAGGAAAATACAAATTGCTGTTTTCATAGCGCTAACCACATAATATTTTAAAAGCTAGTCCCCCGAGTTAGACAGGCATTGTATTACAGACACTGTCCATGGTTGAATCCTTATTTTAAAGTGACTTTTCACTATTTAAGTTGTTGCCAAGACTTCTCTAAAACCTGTGAATGCCCCGCTCTGACTCTGAGAGCAATAACATTGCAGGAGAACGGTCTTCCTGAAAACGATTCCTGAAACCACAAGGTATGTGTGGGGAAAAGAAAAAATTAACCTGATAGAAAATTCCTTGCCGTTGTAGCTCTTCTGTGCTAGAAGGACAAGGTGATTCTTAGCTCTGCTCTGAACAGCATGGACAGGACCCAGGGAGTCTGAAGTGTGCCTTGAATATTGGGGAGAGGTCACTTGTGAAAACAGGAGGTGCAGCTAAACAAGTAATCTCATCAAAGCGTAGCTGTTGGCAGACATGCCTTAACAGCAGTATATCTTTATTCTCCTTTGACTAGGTTGTAAAGACTGGTCTTGATCAGGGGCGTGACGCCGGATACCTCACTGAATCCCAGGTAAGATTAGATCCCTGGTAGTGATTGTAAGTTGTGTAGTTGTGGGGGGATTTGTGTTTAACCACACACAAAGGATGATATTCATCACAGGCTGCTCAAACTGGTGTCTCGCTCCCTGCCCCTTCTTCTTGCAGTGGGGCTGTGAGAAAGGCCTGTCTTGAACAACAGAACTGTTTGTCAAGGTTCTTCAGCTGTGAAAACAGTTTGTGCCTTTTCTCATTCCTGTCTGTGTTATCTTTGAATGGGGAATAACCAGACGGAGTTCACCAATCGAGGTTTCACATAACAGGACTTTGATTTCTCCGTGTGTCTGAGCACTGTTTGTTATTTGCAGTTGTCACATGGGACAGGTAACCCAAGGTGTGGGTAGAGTGCTCTCGGTCTCATCAGTGTTCCCTGGCAATTTGGTGCAAACAAGTAGTTTCTTCCAAGAATTAACTTTCATTTTTACCAATATTCTATTTACTCTGTCACCTTTTTCACCATCATCGTTGTTCAGGGTGTTGACTC
Source organism: Morus bassanus (assembly GCA_031468815.1). NCBI lineage: Eukaryota > Metazoa > Chordata > Aves > Suliformes > Sulidae > Morus > Morus bassanus. The sequence continues at coordinate 116,698,064 of CM062569.1, forward strand.
TCCATTACTCTTGTTTTTCTTTGCTCTGTTTTCTAGTCCAGATACTTTGTGCTGGTCCTTTTTCACCCATTGATAACTTCAGGTACATTTGAAAATTAGGTGGGTTTTTTCAGTAGTGGTTTCTCACCCAGAACAGGACTTCTCTCTCCTTATTCCTTGGTCGAACTTACCTATTCAGTAGCCACTCCAGTCACCGTACTGGCCATTCAGGGGGACCTCAGAAGGCTGAAGAGCTGGGCAGGCATGAACCTCGTGAAGTTCAGCAGGTAGAAATGCCAAGTGCTGCCCCTGGGGTGGAATAACCCCGTGCACTAGTACAAGCCAGGGGCCAGCTGACTGGAGAGAGTCCAGCAAAGGGTCACAAGGATGATTAAAGGCCTGGAGCAGCTGGGACACGAGGAGAGGCTGGGAGACTGTTCAGCCTGGAGAAGGGAAGGCTCGGGGGGATCTTATCAATGTGTATAAGTACCAGGTAGGAAGCAGTAAAGAAGGCATAGCTGTACTCTTCTCATTGGTATCCAGTGGCAGAATAAGAGGTAGCGGGCACAAACTGAAACAGGAAATTCCACTTAAAGATGCAAAACAACCTTTTTACTGTAAAGGTGATTGAACGCTGGAACAGGTTGCCCAGAGAGGCTGCAGAGCCTTCCTCTGTGGCAATATTAAAAACCCAACCAGGGCCAGTCCTAAGCAGCCTGCTCTAGTTGACTCTGCTTTGAGTGATGGGGTGGGACAAGACAATCTCCACAGGTCTCTTCCAGTCTCAACTGTTCAGTGGTACTGCGATTCTGTGAAATGAGCCTCGATTTTTCATTCTTCCTTTTCCCCCAGTTCTTTAGTGCCCCAGCCCATTGGTTTTGTTTAACACCAATAACGACTGTTAATGGAAGTTAAGTCTTTTAAAGCCCAGAAGACTTCACCTCTTGTTCTGCTTGCTGCTTTCCTCCTTCGTAGGTCCAGCCAGTGGTGAGGCTGAGCAGGTATTAGAATCATAGAAGACACATCCTATTGCAGAGGTGTACATACACGCACACGCATGTTCACACACACAGTACATGCACAGCTTGTGCATGCCTTTACTGGTGACACCCGCCCAAACAAACCGCTCACAGGCATGGCCAGTGTGGACGATTGACGCTGTTCCTCTTGGCTGGCTGACCAGAATTGAAGTTCACGTGCAGGAGTAGGTGCACACGTGCACACACATATGCCCCGCACATGCACACCCCACACACACACCCCTTTAGTAGGTGGCTGGAGATGTTTTGTCTGTCAATTAGTTGGCCACAGGGCCCAGCCTGACTAGCTGCTGGCACATGGACCTCATGTCCTAAATGCCATCCTGTCCTGCTTGAGGTTTGCTAGTGACATGCTCAGGAAAACGGGAATAGAGTTTAATGTGGAGGTAGAACAGACTGTGGTAGGCAGGTCCAGGGCTTGACCAGGCAAATGTACTTGCCAGCAGCTTGCTTATGCGTGACCCTTTTATTACACACACACAGAGTGTCTTTTGTTTTCCCATGCTTGTTCATCCTCAGCCATCTTGATCCCTCCCTTTCTCTGCCTTAATAAACAACTTGCCCCTAATTACTTTTTCCTCATTGGCCCCAGTTTTGCTATGTCTGTACTCAAATTTGGTATTTCCGACACTGATGAGGTAATCCTGGCCTCCCGCCATGTCACTGGTGTGGTTACCTGGGCACTGCTGGCTCTGCGAGACATGACTCCCCGGAAGACCCACAACGCTCCCATCTGGTTATCTCTGCACGTGGGTCATCTCCCCCGTCGCTGCCCCTTAACCGCCGGTAAAATCCATCCGTCCCCTGCAGTACTAGCTGTAGCTTCCACCGGCTTCTCCCACTGCTGTCTGTCACACCCCACAGTCTTTCCTGCTGTGTTTGGTAGCTCTTTTTGTTGTCTTCTGGCAACAAGGTCCTGGTCTGAGATGTAGCTGTCTGCCTCCTACCTTAACAGTGACCTCCCGGGTATACCCCATCTGTTCTGGTTACGCATTCTACCCACGTTTGGTCTGGAGCTGAATAAAAGGCTTGGGATACTCTGTTCCTTACAGAAAAGAATGAATGTTGGGTTTTTTTTTCCCTGGGAATAGCAGCAGGATGGAGATCTTCCCAGAACCCTCTAAAGCATATAAGTGTCAGTGTCGTGTCTTTTTTTAATGCCTCCCTCTTTCCCCTAGGATAGGACACTTGCAGATTCTCTTCCAGGCTTTGTGTTTCTGATATGTTAGCAAGCCTCGAACTCATGGGACAGTGGTGAAGGAGGATACAGCCTGCTCTAAACTAGATTGCGTTGGCAGCTTTCCCTAGCTGACTTGGCTCAGACAACTTTAGTTTTCTGTTGCCTTATGGTGTCTCTTGTCTTCCTGACTACTTTCCCGTTTCATGCTGAGTGCTGGGAGGTTACACAAGCCTTTGATTTTGTTGCCTGTCCATGATCCTCTGAAAATAGTATCAGGCTACTGCTGTCAGTGAGAATTGGCCTGTTTAAATATTTTTTTCAAAGCCTGAGGGCAGGGCCCTTTCATCTGGAAGCCACTGGGGCAATGGCCCCAGCAGGATGCACATGGGGGAGAAAGGGTCCCATGTCAGTGAAATACAGTCCTGCTGCTGGGGAAGTAGAAGTGGCTCCTGCATTGATCTCATAGGACCCTGCAGCTGCTGGCTGGCCCAAGCAGCCGGGTCACTTCTGGCTTACCATCACACCCGTGAACTGCCAGGGAATGTTCCTCCCAGAGCTGTGCTGGGAGGGTGGAAGTGGGCTGTGAATGATTCAGTGGACAGGAAGAAGATGGACACGGAAATACTGCAGCTGCTCTTGTTCCCTGACAGAACCCCTGCCCCTCCAGACACGAGTGTTAGAGGTACACGCTCTTTTAGGTGCTTTAAATTAGATTGTTTGTGGGAAAGGACATTGAACAAGCAGTTTGCTACTGCTTTCTGGCAGCCCGTATGGGAGGTAGCAGTGCAAAGCTTAGCACAGAAGGTGCCTCTCTGCAGAAGTATGTATGCCCTGTCCATTCTTCTTTTTCTACCAGGCTACTAGTCTGTGCAGTTGCACAGGTGGCTGTGCTCTCCCCTTACCATGTTTTTGATGTGTGTGTGCTGGAAGGGAGACAGCTGTTAGATGCCAAACTCTCTGCATCCCTCTTCCCTTTCTTCCAGAGCTTTGGCCAGCTTGCGGTGACTAATGAGTCCAAGGCGCTGATTGGACTTTACCACGGGCAGGTGCGCTGCAAGAAGAACAAGTTTGGAACACCTCAGCGAGAGGTCAAGTAAGTCCGAGCATGGGATGCCTGAGTTGGAGGACCTCTGCTAAAGTCCTCTTTAGAGTCCTGAAAAGCGGTGTAGCAGAGCAGAGAGATTTCCAGCCTCCAGAAGGCTTATCCTCTGCAGTCTGGAGGTCTCACCCATGAGTGAAATCTTCTTGCGTGACCTCACTAAAAATAGTGCCTGGGTGGACAGACAGGATCTATGCGAGTCTGATGGTAACAATGGAAATTCAGCTATTTCTAGCTCTGAATGTGTCCCCTGGTCCTTTTCTGTGCAGGACTCTGGCTGTGCTGGGAGCAGGGCTCATGGGAGCTGGGATCGCACAGGTTTCAGTGGATAAGGGACTGAAGACCATTCTGAAGGACACAGCACAGCAAGGCTTGGACAGAGGACAGCAGCAGGTCTTCAAGGGGTGCGTGAGTTAAAAGGAATTTGCTCGGAAGGGGATGGGGCTACCTTTAGTCAAAATACTCCTCTGCTTTGCAGCAGTCAGGAACTCCTGACACCTCTGTTCCTCTGGAGTCTTCTACCATCAGATGTCACAGAAGTGCTTTCTTTTAAGGTTGCCCTATGCAGTGTTCTGGGATATTGCTACGAAATAGGCCCAGTGTATTCAGCCTTAGCCCTTTAGGTAGGTAGACTACCTAACAGATGATTGCTTTAGCTTTTAGATTTAGTGGTAGCTTATAGAGCTAAGCGGGGAGGGAGTAATCCTGGCTGCGTAGAGGCCCATGTCAGGGGAGGCATTGGGTCAGACTTCTGAAAAGCTGCATTTCTTTCCCCTGTCCTTTTGGCTCAGCAGTAATAGTGCTCAGCTGTGCATCGTCAGGAATGTCAGCAATTGACCTTCAGACTAATGCACCAGCTGAGTTGCCTGAGCATGGCTCTCCTTTTTCCAGATGGAGGGAGGGGCCAGTAGGCAGAGTGACAGTCCTGCTGGATTGGAGATGGTGTTTTGGGTCCCAGCTCCAGGAGGGAGGGATGCCCCTGGTGTTGTGGTGCACCTCTGGCAGTCTGGGCTGGCCTGCTCAGGAGCTGTGACAGAGCTGTCCTTTCCTAGGCTGAACAGCAAGGTGAAGAAGAAGAGCCTGACATCGTTTGAGAGGGACTCCATTCTCAGCAACCTGACTGGCCAGCTGGACTACAAGGGCTTTGAGAAGGCAGACATGGTGATCGAGGCTGTGTTCGAGGACATTAACATCAAGCACAAAGTGCTGAAGGAAGTGGAGGCCGTGAGTATGAGTTCTAAGCAGCTTGTGCTGGATGTGGCCCCCATATGTGGAGACTCAGGGTGTCCCATCCTGTGCTGCTGGGTTTGTCACATCTCCTTTGTGCTGCAGTTTGGTGCTTGGTGCAAGTTAGTTATGCCAGTACATGGGTGAGTGTCAAGGGCAGGTTCCTGTTCACTAAGGATATTCACTGCTCAATAAGGAGTCGCTCGTTCTTAGCTGAATGGGGCAGTTCTGACATTCCCTGGCTCCTGGGAGCTGTTCCAAAGAAACATTGATATGACAGTAATGTCTTCCAGTATCTCCACAACATATAGTCCTTTACTTACTATCTCTAGCTTACTGCTGCTGCTCTTTTCTGTTCAAGAGCACACCTGGGGGAAATAACTGTATGGTAAAGGAGCTGGTCTGTGTGCCTTTTTAAAGCCCCTCCCTGCAGCATCTAATGTAGTCGCAATGGTGCGGCAGAAACATGGAGGCTCTGAGACTAATATTGCAGACCCGGGGGAGAGTTCAGGGGAAGTCGGGTCTGGCTGACTTGAGCTGCTGCTTTTTTAGAATTAGTTTCTAATGCTGTCTGCCCTGACAGAGAAAATCAAGTTTGCCTTGTTTGTCAGGGTTACCAGGTGCTGGTACTGTTCTCTCAGGGCTCTGCACATTGTGCTCTGGAGCCTGTGCATTTACACTGTCTCTTCCACCCCCTGCCACAGGTGATCCCTGCTCACTGTATCTTCGCCAGTAACACATCTGCCCTCCCAATCAGCCAAATTGCTGCTGTTAGCAAGAGGCCAGAGAAGGTAAGTACGCAGTGCCATGTGCCTGCTGTGAGTCTGCTCTGCGCTCAGCTACCTGTTAGTGGCAAACTGGCTTTGCTGTAGGTGAGCGCTGGGATCTTCTGCTTCTGCCTCAGAACATGAAACAGCTCATCCTCTGCCCCCAGTGCAAGCTTTGAATAAAGAGCTTGTGGTCCTTGGACAGGTAGGAAGGGGAGGAAGGTGGACTCACCCCCAGTGGGAAGTTGGTGAGGCAGGGTGCAGTAGGGAGGTCGGCACGCTTCAGGAAGCATTAATGCACATGGGGGCAGAGAAGCTATGGAAGGACTCAAGCTGAGAAAATTTCAGCCAGGAAGACTTCAGTCATTTTGATAAACTGATTAGACATAGACATAGGAGTGACTTGCTGTGATGGGAAAATGCCTTCTCAGGGAGAAAAAGCAGCAAAAAAGGAAGAAAAGTTGGTGGCTGGAAGCTGAACTCGGAGGTGCTGAAACTGAAGCCTTGGTCAGCCATGGGATCAGCTCCTGAGAGGGTGGTGGCATTTTCTGTCTGGCTCCAAATAATCCATGTGAACAGGATACAGAGAGCAACATAGCAGCTCGTGGCAGAGGTTTGGAGCAGAGGACTTCATCCCTTTCCTTGAAGTCTAAAGAGCATATAAAGTAGCTGCACCCTCATCCCTTAGCCCAGGCAAGCACAGCTGAGTAGGAACACTGCTTCATGTGGAGCAGCCTGCCCTGAGGGACATGCTTGGTGGAGTTACTGCCTGAGGGGTGTGAATGTGCTGGATTGGGAGCAGTCAGCATCAGCTGCGTGCTGTTTTTCATTGCCGTCTGTGACTGCTGAGGGTACCTGTGATACCTGCTAGGGTGAGGCCGGCAGATCTGACACCGGCCCTGCAGACACCCTTCAGGAAGCAGCAGCAGGAGACCAGACATGATGCTGCAGTGCCCAAAGTGGTGTGAGGGCTCTGTGTGACCAGGTGGAGTCACCTCCTGAGGACTAAGCACCAGTCTAGGGCAGCCTTGGTATAAAAAGGGGGAAACGCTTCCCCTCGTTTGAGGAATCTGCTTTGCCTACCTGGGGCTGCAGAAAACAAAGGAAAGGGCAAGCAGTTCTCCTGTGAGATAATCCCATCTCTCTCTCTAAAACGGGTGGGACGGGGAGGCAGTAGCAGCTTGGGCAGGAGGAGGGGGAAGCTCTGGAGCTCAGACAGAAAGTGTTACACAAATGCAAAAGCACAGGTACCCTTGGCTGGTTCCCTAAACTCCTACAAGGGTCTCACGTACTGCCCTGGTCAGTACGTTGCCTCGGCTGCTTGTCTTCCTGCAGAAGTTCTGTGGCCACCTGCAAAGGTCATAGAGTAACAACATGTGTCCCCACTGTTGGACGTTCCTGTGACCTTTGGGAGCCTCTTCCTCGTTTGCTGTCAGACCTTAGTTGCATTGGAAATGCAAACTGAGTCTTAGTTGTTCATACTTGCAAATAACATCGTCTTGCTGTACAAATTGCCTGTGTAATGGCTCTTTATGGGGAAACTAATAGGAAATCTGTTAACTAATTAGGGTATTTTCTTTAATTAGTTTTGCAGTCTGCAATTCTCCTACAAGGTGCCTCTGACTTATACAGATCTTAGTGCCAAGTGTAGCTTCCAGGAAGCATGAAGGTGACATGATGATTACATGGTTGTGTTAAGAAAGTGAGGCACACAGCTGAATAACCTCCACTCGAATGCTGTTCCCAGAGGAAGGCTGCACTTACCTCTGTAATTAGTTTCTGGAAACATGCCTTCTCATCCTTAAATTCACTTCATCACCCAAAAAAAAAAAAAAAAAAAACCCAAAGCAAAACATTCACAAGCAGAGCACAGGGACTCTGCTCATCTGTCTCTGTGACTGCTGTTCCACTCTCAAAGTCCATAAGAAGCACCACCCAGGCATGCGGCTCCTCTGCCAGCTCTGATAGTACGTGCAGATCACACAGTGCCTGTAATTTGCCTGGGGACTGAGCTCAGCTAAGATTCCCAGACAGGTTTTGCTGCCAGACTCTATTAACAAGTACAGAGAGAGCTGAGCAGCACTTTTGGTCCTGTAAGCATTTTACCTAAACTCTCACTGAGGCACGAGCTGTGGGGCTGTGCTATGTCCTCAGGAAAGCCAAGGAGAGTTGGAGAGCACTCCTGTCAGAGGGGGATACGGTGGAGTGTGTGGCTGAATGCATAGTGCACTGTGCTGGTGGGTCCTGCAGCCCATGCTGGCCCGCTTCCCTCTGCGGTTGGGCACTTGACTGGCCCAGCAGATTACTCTGGGAGCCAAAGTCTGAGTTAACCATGCTTAACCATGAGCTCTTCCTTCTCCCTAGGTGATTGGGATGCACTACTTCTCCCCTGTTGACAAAATGCAGCTGCTGGAAATAATCACCACAGACAAAACATCCCAGGACACGGCTGCTTCAGCTGTTGCTGTTGGCCTCAAACAGGGCAAAGTCGTCATTGTGGTAAAGGTGAGGGAACACCACACAAAACACGAGCTGGGATGATAAATAAAAGGGCAGGCTTGTGCACTGAGAGGAGGCTGAAACGTGGCTGTGAATACACTAAATACACTTCTCACGCTGAGAAGTAAAAATGGAGTTTAGAAGGCGGCAGGTGCCCAGGTGATCTCTCCCTTTGGAGTGGCCGTGGAAGGCTACAGTGTGTTCAGCCAGCACGAGGAGCTGTTCCTGTTCCGCACAGCTTCCAGAGGGCTGAAATCTATAGTGGCATCCAAGATGGAGCAGAGTCTGGGCAGGACTCTCACCACTTCTTCTCCCTGGCAAGTTGCAAGGACAGAAGGGCCTGTGAGCAGTAACCCTTCTCTTTCTGGATTTAAATCTTGTGTGAGGGGGGCAGAAATACACGTGCAAGCGTAGGGGAAGACCTATACCAAGCAGAGGGAGAAGACTGAGCACAGCACAGCGAGACAGGAGTCTAGAACAAACCGCTGTGATCTGTAAGAAGAGGCAGCAGAGCCTCAGAAAAGCCATGGGCTTTGAGTGGCTTGTTAGGCTGATAGCTGCTGTTGAACACGCGGCCCTCCAAATGGAGCTGGTCTCATGCGCCATGGTAGAAAGCATCAGTGATGCTGTTTCAGCTGTGTGGGAGGTTCAGCCGGAAGGCTCAGGGCTGTTTGGTGCGTCTATTTTTGGATTGGTCTTTTCACTGATGTGTGAGGTTGCCAGCAATGCTAAGCAGGTCTCTCGTGTGGTGCTGGGAAAACTGGCTTGACTAAAAGTGCTCTAGGCACCTCTAAAGGCCAGTGGAGGTACAGTGCTGCTTCTCTAACCCTCATCTGATCCTTCCCTGAATGGCAGTTAGAAGCTAATCTGTTGCTTCCTGACTTCGTGAACGATATCAGAGGTGAAACAACAGGTTTATGCCTGTTTTGCTTGCAATGAGCACCCTTGCCCCTGTCAGCCTGTCGGGCTTGGTGAAGCAAGGGGACCTCTGCAGCCTGCTTGGGACCTCCAGGCACTATTGCAAATAAAAACATCAAAGTGAGAACTTCAAACACTGCTGAGCCCTACAGGAAAAAACTGTTCTAGCAGTCGATAACACACTGTTAGAAGTGGAGTTCCATGTGTCTGCCCTGCATGTCAGTGCCTGAACTGCAGCCTGGGCTGTGAAACGCAGCTCTGCTGCTGTTGAGAGAGGCCATGTTCCTGCAGTTTGTACTCACCTGCCTTCCTGCTGCACTCCTCTTCCCTAGGATGGGCCTGGCTTCTACACTACCAGGTGCCTGGGGCCGATGCTGGCAGAAGTGGTCCGAGTTCTCCAGGTGTGTATCCCATCAGCTACCAAGTGTCTGCCCAATAGTCGTGTAAACTCTGCTTCTTCCTTGCCCCCGATCAGGCTGACCCCAGGCCTGGCCAAGAAGGGAGGTGGGTAACCAGCTCTGCTGCCCGTGGTTGTCCCCATCCTGCTCTTGGCTGAGCTGTGGCCTGATGGGACCTGGTGCAGGCTGTGATGAGGCTCTTTCCCCTCCACCACGGCACCAGGGGAGAGTCGGGAGCGGTGCAGGCACGATTGCACTGCTCCTGCCTGTAATCAAATGGCTAATGGGGCTGGTCGCAGTCTGTGGCCCCAGGTGAGCGAGGGCTTTCTGCCCCCATGCTGGTTTTCCAGGACCCTCACCCAGAGATACCACTGCTTCCCCTTCTATTCCTGCAGGAGGGCACTGACCCAAAGAAAATAGACGCCATCTCTACAGCCTTCGGCTTTCCTGTGGGTGCTGCCACGCTGATCGATGAGGTGGGGGTGGATGTGGCCGCACACGTGGCTGAGGACCTTGGCAAGGCCTTCGGCGAGCGCTTCGGAGGAGGCAACATCGAGTTGTTCAAGCTCATGGTAGAAAAAGGCTTCTTAGGTGAGACGCTAGGCTGTTGTAATCAAACATGTTTCCCCTTTCTTCAAGGAAAAGCACTAGCATCCATCACCCTTTTCTGCCTCGGGTGAGAGCAGTCAGAGGACAGCCCTGGGAATGGGTTGGGAATCCCTCCCAGCTGTACCCTGGGTAGACCTTTGCCTGCTGCTGCGGCCACTTCTGCAAAGGAAGGTCTGGCTGCAGCCAAAGATGCTGCCCAGAGCAAAGGCAGCAGGCAAGATCTCATGAACCTCTATCTGGCCCCTTCATGAAACCTGCACAAGTGCTCTGGGACTTGGGGAGCAAATGGCTGGAAATAAATGTGCTCAAGTGAAACAAGCCCTGAGCTGAGGTTTAGAAGCTCTGTGCAAGGAAAGAAGATGGCTCTGTCTGCGTGGCAGAAGCTGTGCTGTGGCAGCACTGGGTGCCAGCTGCGCCTCTGAGCACACCAGGACGGAGCAGTGTCCATCAGCGGGACCTGCACTCGGACCATGATAGCTCTCACCTTCCAATGACCCTTGCTGTGACCATACCCCTGGCATTGAGGGTTACCCAGGAGATCTTGTCATCTCTGTGCCTTGCTCCCAAGTGTGGACAAGGACTGTGTTTTTTTTCTGCTGTAGCCATGGAAACGGTGGGGTTATTTGACTGTCCTCTGGACCTAGTGAAGGCATTAGGGGCTGTCACAGTGGCAATGTCTTGCCAAGGAGTCAGCTGGACGCGGGCCCCCTTCCCTCTGTCCTTGCCGAGGCAGTGAACAGGCTCGCTCTGCAGTGCAGAGACGCTGCCTGTGCTGGGAGGATGTACTCGTGCTAACAGCAGCAGAAGTCACGAGAAGATCAGGCCAGAGGCAAAGGTGTCATGAGCAAACGGGACGCGTGGCAGGATACGACTGTCTCTTTATCCCCGGCAGGTCGCAAGGCAGGGAAAGGCTTTTACGTTTACCAGGAGGGGGTGAAGAACAGGAGCGTGAATTCCGGCATGGATGAGATCTTGGCACGGTTCAAAGTGCCAGCTAAACCTGAAGTGTAAGTAGCTTTGCATGCTTGAGCGGTGGTGTGGGCTGGCTCTCACCGCAGCTCCTTCTCCTGCCTCTGAGCAGCAGCACGAGGGCTGTACCAGGCAGCGCTGGAGGACAGCACTGAGTGTGGAGTCACTCCAGATGGCATTTGGCTGTTCCCAGCTGGTGTGTAGGGGGGCAGGCTGTTGGCTCTGGAGACCCTCTGCTAGCAGGAATGGGGCATCCTCAAATTTATTGGCATTTGCTCGGGCACTTTTGCAGAAAGCTTTTCTGCGGTGGGGCTTGCCTGAGCAGGCGAGTTGGTGCAGGCCCTGCCGTGACCTTCCTGGCATCAGACCTGTTGTACAGCCTGGCACTGAAACACCTCCTGGAGCAGTTCCCATCTGGCCTGATCGAGCCTTTGCCATTTTCACATGCCTCCTTCAGGACGTATCACAGAACTTAGTCCTTATCCTCATGCAGATAGGGACAGTCTCAGTGAGAAACCATTCTCTCCCCTACCCCTGGCCTGGCTGTCCCCAGTCTGTGCTGGCTTCACATGCTCCCCCATCCAGCTGCTGTGTTACCTGCACAGCCCTTACAGATTCTTTCCTTGCAGCTCCACTGATGAGGACATCCAGATGCGCTTCGTGACGAGGTTTGTGAATGAGGCAGCCATGTGCCTGCAGGAAGGGATCCTCAGCAACCCCGTGGAGGGAGATATTGGTGCTGTGTTCGGCTTGGGCTTCCCGCCATGCCTGGGAGGTAAGTGGTTTCAGCTGGGGTTTGGGCTAGGCTGCATGGCTTGGCTGAAAGCTTTGTAGTGGGCTTGCCTAGAGGGCTCTAGCCATCAGAGGCAAGTCAGCTGTTAAGGCCAGGTTTGAGCTGCAGTCCCACAAGCCTGAGTGTCCTTCTCCCACGTAAAGCCTGAGCCAGAGAGGTAGCTCCAGTGTTCCCACCCCATGAGAGGTGGCGGTGAGCCTGAGAGCTGCTGTGAGACGTTTCTGCCAGGACCCTGTGGCATTCCTCTGCTGGTACAGCTGTTTCACAGAGCTGTGGCTGGTGAGGATCGAGGGACTCTAACCAGGCTGTTTGCTGTGTCTTCAGGTTTGAATAAGAAGGCAGAGCCTTGCTGGCCCCAGCCTCATCAGTGTTTTCTCTGAGAAGTTCAGATGAAGAGCTTTTACCATGCCTGATAGTCACAGGGGTGCAGGTGGGATGGGAGACTTGCAAAGGCCCTATATTTTTAAGAAATCCCTGGCTTGCTTTTGTGCAGCTGTGTGGTGCTTGGTGAAAAACAAGGCTCTGGTATCTCATCTCTTGCCACCGCTACTTGCCTGGGCAGGCAGGCAGCCGTCTTGCAGCACGTCTGGAAACCTGGTCTTGTGCTGCACGCAGAGTTGAGAAATGGTGCCCAAGGACGCACCATTCCCCCCATGTCCGCGTGTGGCACAGATAAAGCTGAGCTGACAACCTCAGCCGTGGTGCACAGCACTTTTCAGGCCAAGGTACTCGCCAAGAGCGTGGGCAAAGTTCTCCTGGACCCACCTGCAACCTGGCTGGATGGCTGTGGCCATGGCCTGTGCAGTGGACAAAGCATGAGCTGAGGTTTGGGTCAGAACTGAGGGATACTAAGGGCTCTTGGGCACGAGGTGGTGCTTCTGCTGAGTACCTAGCACTTCCCCTCCCTGAGGCAAGCTCAGACTAAGGGAACAGTCCCAATTATCTGTGCCCCAGCTTGTCCTCAGCAATCCAGTCTGCTTCTGCTCAGCGCAGGCAGGAAGCAGGGTCCTGCGTTGCCCTGCCGAGAGCCTGGGGGTCTCTTTTGGAGAAGGACGGATCCGCCAAACCCAGTGCTCTCACCCATCCAGGCACCTTGGTGCTTCTCGCTTCCTTGGCACAGATGTGTCCCCCTGTCCTCGGCAGGTCCCTTCAGGTACGCAGACTCGTACGGAGCCAAGCAGCTGGTGGACAAGCTGCGGAAGTACGAGGCCGTCTATGGCAGCCAGTTCACGCCATGCCAGCTGCTGCTGGACTACGCCAACAGCCCCAGCAAGAAATTCCACCAGTGAGCGTGGTCCGACACCACCTGCCCGTGACGCGCCGACAGCTCGAGCCAGGACCGCCGGCTCTCCAGCAACATCCCATTCTCTGTAGGTTCATCTGCAAAGCACCCAGGGGAGGCAGGGAAGGAAGGAGGGGGGCAGCGGATTGCCTCGTGGCTTGCAGTCATTTCAAGTGCCTTATCAGCTACTGTGTGTTGGGCACGTCCGTCCCACGCCAGCGTGGGCCTGGTGCCTCTGTGCTGGGAGAGAGAATTTCTTCTGTGTTCACCTCCATGCTGCGACCTCCAGAGTTCCCAGTCTGGCAGGCAGCATCCAGCACCCGTCTGGCGCTGAGGCCTTGCCTTTCCGTAAGCCTCCAACAATAGATCCCTGTCTCCTGGGTTTGGACTCCATGCCTGCTTCTCCTCCCGTCTCCCTGGAGCAGCAGCCTCTCGGCACTGAGGAAGGGAACCGCTCGAGTCGGAAATAAAGCGTTCAGGCAATCCTCTGGGGTCCTCTCCGTGCTTGCTGGCTGAGAGACCCACAAAGGGGCTGTTGGTAGTTGCCAGAGGGTGGGGAAAGGCAGGGGAGGGCGGCAGTGCAGAACAAAGACGGGCTCTGTCACCTCTGCCATCAATCAGGGGCTGTGAGGAGCCTCCGGCTCTTTTGTCTGGCCCCGAGTGCTGCCGCTGGGGTTATCCTGGCAGATGGACCCGCCTCTAATTGCAAATCAAGCAGCCAAAGGCCAGAAGGGTCCCCTGTGGGGAGAGCTCAGTTTAAACTAAAAGGCTTTAAATCTCTGTGCACCTGTCACTAATTTCAGAGCTGGCCTAGCCTCCGCCTCCTGCCTCTGCTAGGGCTTGGGCTGATGATGCTGCTCTTTTCATGTTTGTGCTCATTTCTCAAAGCCACTGCTACACAATTAGGCCAAGACATCGTCTCGTCTGCAGCCTCTGGAGCTGGTAACCAGCCTTCAGCCCTCCTGGGGGAGAGGCAGCAGCCCCTGGGACCTGCCCGCTGCGTTGGAGGGCCGGGCAGGAGCGGTGCTTGCAGGGTGTGAGCCTTGTCCAGGGCAGCCCTGCTTCCCCCCACCTCTGGAGTCGGGGCTGGGGAGGTCTGGTCCCAGACCATCTTGTTGCCGTGGCTCCATCGAGCTCTGTGCAGTGGGGTTGGGGGAGCTGGGGGGTGCTGAGAGTGGGCTGCTTTGGGTGGTCGATGCAGCCTTGAGGGCTTCCCTTTGCTAGGGAGGGTCCTTTCAGGCCCCCGAAATCACCCTGGGGCGCAGGCAGCCGGTCCAAGAGCAACGCCGTCCCTTGCGTGGAGGCCCCTGGTCCCTTGCCACGTGCTGGGGAGGTGGCACCACTGTACCACCGTGACCCGCCAGCCTGGCGAGGCAGGGTGTGCCAGGACGGGTGCGAGCCCCAGAGCTTCCTTCCCCCTCCTCCCCGAGCAAGGAGCTTCTCCAGTGGCTCGTTTTTCTCCCGTATGTTTATTACGCTAATCCACAAGGATTAAGTTAAACCAGTCAACACAAACTCCAGTATTTTCCAGCCCCTTTGGGCCAAAATTACCGTCCAGTGTTAAAACGGAAAAGAAGGGAGGGCTGGGCAATAGGGCCAAGCTGCCAGGGAGGAGGAAACCCCACAGCCGGTGGGGCAGAGGCACTGCTGCGTAGGGGTGCCCCCGAGCAGGGGACAGGAGCAGGGAGAGCCAGAGCTGTGGTCCAGGTGGTTGGGGGACCCCCAAGGTCCAGGGGGTCCCTGGCATAGTGGCTAGATCTTGGGGCGCCAGCCCTTGATGAACTGCATGATCTTCTTCACCTGGAGCTTGGTGAGACGGAAGTCGTCGGCCAGGATCTCCTCACTGAGCTGCACGAAGATGCTGCCGTCGATGCGCTCGCGGGCGAAGAAGCTGACCACGTCCTCGGAGAGGCCGATGAAGCGCAGGCACTTGGAAACCTCCTCCAGCGAGAGGGCCGAGAGGTCGGCGGGGGGCAGCCAGGGCGAACCGTCCCCGCTGGGACGGGGGGCGGCCGGCGGGGCCCCCCCATCGCCCCGCGCCGCCGGTGGCACCTCGATGACGCCCTGCGCCAAGTAGACGCGGGTGACGCCGCCCTCGGCCCCGTGCAGGACGGCGGGCGAGAGCGGGGCCGCCCCACGGATGACGATGCCGTCCCCCTCGAAGCCCTTGGGTGGGCGAGGAGGGGGTGCCAGCTCCTCGACGGGGGCGAAGGGCTCTGGTGAGGAAGAGGAGGAGGGGGTGGCCGGGCCGGCGAAGGGGTTGAGCGCCCCGAAGGGGGCAAAGCGTTTTTGGGGGTGCGGGGGTTTGAGGCGGGGGCAGCTGCGGTAGGGTTTCAGGGGGGGCTCGGCCCCCGGCAGCGGGGTCGAGCAGCCGCTGCCCGCCCCGGCGCCCGCCTCGGCGTAAGCCCAGGGGTCCGACCAGGAGGTGGGAGCGGGCTGGGCGGCGGGGGGCAGCGCGGCGGGGGGCAGCGGGCGCCCGGGGGCCTCTCCGGCTTTGCAGTCGCCCCAGGTGCAGGGGTAGCAGTACAGGGAGTAGGCGTCGGGCGAGGGCGAGGCGCTGCCGCTCCGGGGGACCGACCTGCGGGAGGAAGGGGAGCATCACCATCACCCCAGGGCTGTGTCTCCCCCCTCCCTGCCCCCCCAGCCCCACGGGCATCCCACCCTGGGGTGCCAACCCGCCACCCCATCACAGCACCCCGATGTCCCCGGCCACACCGGAGCCACTCACCCATCGTGGAGCCCCGAGGAGTAGTAGGAGAGGCTGGGGCTGGGCGAGGGAGCGGGTGTCAGCTTCGGGCAGTGCAGGGGTGCCGGGGGGCTGCAGGGCGCCGGGGGGCGGCTGCCCCGGGGCGGCACGGGGGGCGCGTTCAGCAGCCGGCACTCCTCCTTCACCTGGAAGGGGGGCGAGCGCCGTCAGGCCCCCGGTTATGGCAGGGATGTGCCCCCAGGACCCCACGGCTGGAGGGGGGTGATTGGGGTGCCCGGCCCCATCGAGCCACAAGGCTCTGGGTACCATCGGGGTGGGGGAGCCCGAGGGAACTGGGTACCCCGCGGTGCAGGGAGCGCCAAAAATTTAGTAAAGGGTGAAGGGGAGCCCGAAGGACTCCCCAAGCCACAGCGGAGGGGAGCCCAGAGGATTTGGGTACCCCCATGGTGCTGGGAAGCCTGAGAGATTTGGGTACCCCATGGTGCAGAGAGCCCTGGGGAACTGGGTACCCCATGATACAAGGGTGTCCTGAGGATTTGGGTACCCCCTGGTGATGGGGAGCCCTGGGGAACTGGGTGCCCCATGGTGCCAGGGAGCCCAGAGGATTTGGGTGACCGAGCAGAGCCGGGGAGGGACCCCGGAGCCAGTGGACAGGGGCTGCCAGCCCAGAGCCCCCCACGACAGCACGGCCCCGGTCTGTGCACCCCTGCGCAGAGCTGCTGGCAGGCCCGTGCCGGGGCTCGCCGCCCGGCTATCCCGGCACATCGCCCCTGGCCAGGGTGGCTAGCGGCAGGCGGGACCCCAGAGTGTCATTCCCCATCCCTGGGGACAGGACCGCAGCTCTTACCGCCTCTGACTTGGGTGGCACAGGGGGTGGGGTGTCCCCATGGGGCTCGTCCCCAGGCACGCCGGGGCGGTGCGGGGAGCCCAGTGGGGTGACGGCCCCGAAGGAGACGAGGTCCTGCCGGCCAGCGCCGCTGCCGGGCTCGCAGCAGCCCTCTGGGCTGGAATTGCTCCAGAGCTCCTCGTAGGGGATCTCCAGCGGCTCCTGAGTCCTGAACTCGGGCTCGGCCCAGTCGGGCGTCATGTATTCCCGGTCAGGGTCGGGGAATTCGGGCAGGGGCGGGCGCGGGGTACCCCCACCAACACCCCGCGGTCCCTGGCAGCGGGCGGTGGGCTCCCGGGGGACCCCCGTGCCGCAGGCGCAGAGGGAGAGGCGCTGGAGGGGCTGGCTGAGCTCCTCACGGGCGCAGGCGGGCAGGCAGAGCCGCAGGCGCCGGGGGCTGGCGCACTCCTCCGAAAAGTCAGGTTTGGCCTCCCGCACGGCCCGCGAGTACTCATCGGGGTTGAAGCGGTCGTGGCAGTACGCGGCGCTGTCCCGCAGCAGCTTCTCCAGCTGGGGGTCCCCGGCGAGCAGCCCCTCGGGCAGCTGGAAGCGGGGCATGTCGGTCAGCAGGAGAAAGTGGAAGGGGACCAGCTCGTCCCGGCGGAGGATGCAGCAGAGCACCACCGTCTTGGAGATGATGCTGACCAGCTTGTAGCAGTGACCCTCGCGGATGGCGTGCAGGTCGTAGGGGTTGCGCGCGGGGCGGCTGGGCACGGCCACGTTGACGGGCAGCCGCACCTTCTCGATGATGCTGCGGATGGTGTGCTCGCCCTCCTGCAGCCGCAGCTCGAGGGGGCTGCGGGTGCTGAAGCGGCCCTTGCACTGGAAGGGCAGGCTGAGGCTCTCGTTGGTGCGGTGGTTCATGCAGATGAGACAGGGCATCTTGCCCTTCACCTGCCTGGCCCCCGCCGCCGGCGCCGCCTTGCCCAGCTTCCGCAGGATGGTGTTGAAGCGTGACTTTTCCTTCACCGTCTTGGCGCAGAGGATCTCCGCTTGGCCCATCAGCGTCAGCTCGTCCCCCGCGTGCAGCGTGAAGTTGTACACCTCGCTGTCCTCGCTGAACTCCCCCGACACCACCTGCCCCGGGACAGCCCCACCGTGGGACCCGCTGCCCTGTCACTGTCCCCTGACGTCCCACCACCATCCTGTAATGTGCCACCACCAACCCCTGCTGTCGCACTCTTCTCTCCTGATGTCCCACCACTGCCCCCAATGTCCCACTGCCATCTCCTGATGTCCCATCGCCATCCCCTGATGTCCCACCGCCAACTCATGGTGTCCCACCACCATCTCCTGATGCCTACCACCATCCCCTGATGTCCCATTGCCATCCCCTGATGTCCCACCGCCAACTCATGGTGTCCCACCACCATCTCCTGATGCCTACCACCATCCCCTGATGTCCCATCACCATCCCCTGATGTCCCACCGCCAACTCATGGTGTCCCACCACCATCTCCTGATGCCTACCACCATCCCCTGATGTCCCATTGCCATCCCCTGATGTCCCACCGCCAACTCATGGTGTCCCACCACCATCTCCTGATGCCTACCACCATCCCCTGATGTCCCATCACCATCCCCTGATGTCCCGCCGCCAACTCATGCTGTCCCACCACCATCTCCTGATGCCTGCCACCATCCCCTGATGTCCCACCGCCATCCCCTGATGTCCCACCACCAACTCATGGTGTCCCACCACCATCTCCTGATGTCTGCCACTATCCCTGATGTCCCACCACCATCCCATGCTGTCTCACTGTCCTCTTCTGATGTTCCACTGCCACCCCCAATGTCCCATCACCATCCCCTGATGTCCCACCACCAACTCATAGTGTCCCACCACCATCCCCTGATGTCCCATCACCATCCCCTGATGTCCTACCACCAACTCATGGTGTCCCACCACCATCCCCTGATGTCCCATCACCATCCCCTGATGTCCTACCACCAACTCATGGTGTCCCACCACCATCCCCTGATGTCCCACCACCAACCCTTGCTAGCCCACTGTCCTCTCCTGATGTCCCACCACTGACTCCCAGTGTCCCACCACCAACCCCTGCTGTCCCCCCACCCCTCCCTGGCATTCACCTGCTGACCCACCACTGTCCCCTCTGTCCCCATACCGACCTTCACGCTGAAGGTGATGGCCTCCATGACGAAGACGCGGTCCGGGAAGATGCTGGCCACCTCCTCCACGCTGTTGAAGTACTGCACAGGCTCACGGATGTCCCGGTCTTGGTCCAGCAGCTTGAACTTCCCTGTGTGGGACAGCCCAGACCCGTGGCACTGAGAGGAGCCCACCTCCAGGGCCCGGCTGCTGTGACCCACCTCGGGGCCAGCACGGTCCTTCGGGGGGGGGCAGCCACCCTCGACGCCTGGGGTCCCCATCACAATTTGGGAGGGGGGGGGAAACGACATACCTCTGTGGGTAGAGGGGTTCACCCACTGTGTCCAAGTGCTGCAAGGGGACACCGGAGCACCCCCAAACCTGTACCCCCCCACACACACATAGCATCAAGGGGGCTTTTGGGTGGGACAAAGCCCCGGGCACAGGGGGTGTCTCGGCAGTGCTGCTCCAGCACCCCCCAGAGCTGCAGGAACACCCCAAAGCGGTTGCAAAAATGCCCCGTGGATGGAGGAACAGCGGAGCAGCCAAAATCACAGGGACCCCCACTGCCCCCCCTCAAAACACAGCCCCAGCCCCCTGTGACACCACCACCCCCCACGCTGCCCCACGCCTCGGGCAGGAGAGCCACGGGAGACGGGGATGGGGGGGCTCAGCAGGAGAGGGGGCAGCGGAGGCGAAGGCAGGAGTGGGGAGCCGGGGCGGGCTGCGGCCGCAGCAAAACGGCCACCACTGGCATCGGCTTGGCAGGGACAGACCTGAGGGGAATATTAATCCCCCGGCGCACCCGCGCCGGCCGGCTCTGCCGCTGCCAGCCCTGGGCCCAGCGGTGCTGGGGGCCGCCACGGCTGCCCCTCGCCGGGCACGGACCCAGTCGGGGCCGCAGCACCGGGGATGCAGGAGTCGGTGGAGGCTGGAGCCGCGGTGCCTGAGCCGGGGGCAGCCCCACGCACCAGGGCGGCCGGCTTGGGCACGGCTGAGCCCCCCCGAAGCCGGTTAACACACTGCGTGGCCCTCCCCTCCTCGGCTCCCACCCTTGGGATGGGCAAGTAACCCCCTCCCCCGCTCCATTTCCCATTATTTATTTATTAGCAGGACTCATTACCGACATGACGAGCACTTAGAGTGGTCATTAAGGCTCTTGCTACAGCGGCCGGCGGCATCTCAGCACCTTCCTCTGCAGCACAAGCCCCAACCCATATCCCTGTCCTGTCCCTATCCTCATCCCGTCCCAGCCCCATCCTCATCCCCATCCCTATCCTCATCCCCATCCCATCCCATCCCTGTCCCAATCCTCATCTTCTTCCTCAGCCTATCCCTGTCCCCATCGTCCCCATCCCCACCACTCCCCATCCCTGCCAGCCCCCCACCCCACCCCGCAGCACCCCAGCTTCGGGCTGGGCGCTGGCAGGGCGGGAAAGGCAGAGAGCAGCCCCCAAACCAGTACATCTCCTTCCCCCCGCTCACCCCCCCCCCCCAGACTGGGCCATACTGGAGCACCCCTGGTTCAGCCGCCGGAGGCAGGGCGTCCCAGCCCTCACCCTTGTCCTCGCGCCCCCGCCGCCCCACCTGGGTACTGGAGCGGGATGTCGATTTTGGGGCCGATGACGTAGTGTCCCTCCTCCAGGCTGTGAGCCGTCACCGTCGTCCACTGCCGGCACGAGTGGACCAGCAGCACGTCCTGGGCGCTCACCCCCTCCACGCGCTCACCTGCCGGGGGACGGGGCTGTCACCATCCCCAGGACACCCCCCCCACCCTCCCCGGGGCACCCGGGGGTGGCCGGCCAGCAGCCGGACGGATGGACGGACGGACAGCCAGCCGGAGGGATGAGCAGGTGCCTGCTGCCAAGAGCCGCCAGTTGCCCAGGAAACAATTTCTTTGTCCCCCCCTGAAAAGCTGCAGCCGCCACAAACAAGAAGTTTATTGAGACGGGGCCGGCAGAGGGGTCCCCGCTGCCGCTGCACCCCACGGCCCCGACACCCACCCCCAGCATGGCCCCCCCCCCCCCCCCAGCACCCACCCTACTCCGGAGGGGCTGGATCCTGCCCTGGAGGGGAGCACGTCGCTCTGGAGGGACGGACCCTGCACAGCCACGCCGGGGCCACCCTGTGCTGAGGCCTGTGCACCCCGCGGTGCGCCCCGCGCCCCCTCTGCTCCCCCTGCACCCCCCCTGCCCCCCCCCGCCCCCCTGCACCCCCCCGATCCCCTGCAGCCCCCTGCTCCCCTCTGCTCCTCCCGCTCCCCTGCACCCCCCGGTCCCCCCTGCACCCCCCTGCTCCTCTGTACCCCCCCCCGCTCCCCTGCACGCCCTGCTCCCCACCCAGCCTGGGGGGCGGGTCACAGCCAGACCCCCCCCCCCGCCATGGGAGAAGAGCCCAAGCAGCAGGTCATGTCTTACCTACCCCTCCAGCCTTCCTACCTTCCTTCTCCTGCTCCCTCCAGCCTTCCTCCTCCTCACCCATCCAGCCTTCCTTCCTCCTCCTCACTCCTCCAGTCTTCCCCTCTCCCTCCTCCTTGTCCCTCCATCCTTCCTCCCTCCTCCAGTCTTCCCCTCTCCCTCCTCCTTGTCCCTCCATCCTTCCTCCCTCCTCCTCCTCACCTCTCCAGCCTTCCTCTCTCCCTCCTCATCCCTCCACTCTCCATCCCTCCCTCTAGCCTTCCTCCCTCCCTCCTCCTCACTCTCAAGCCTTCCTTCTTCCTCCCCATCCCTCTGCCCTTCACCCCTCACTCCTCCATCCAGCCTTTCTCCCTCCCTCCTCCCCATCACTTCAGCCTCCCTCCCTCTACGTCCCTCCATCCTTCCTCCCTCCTCCTTCTCCCCATCACTCCAGCCTTCCCTCCCTCCCTCCTGCTGGTCCCCCAGCCTTCCTCCCTCCTCCTCCCTGTCCCTCCAGCCTTCCTCCCTCCTCCTCCTCCCCATCACTCCAGCCTCCCTCCCTCCCTCCTGCTGGTCCCCCAGCCTTCCTCCCTCCTCCTCCCCATCCCTCCAGCCTTCCTCCCTCCTCCTCCTCCCCATCACTCCAGCCTTCCTCCTTCCTCCTCCTCCTCCTTCTCCCCCCCATCACTCCAGTCTCCCTCACTCCCTCCTGCTGGTCCCCCAGCCTTCCTCCCTCCTCCCCATCACTCCAGGCTCCCTCCCTCCCTCCTGCTGGTCCCCCAGCCTTCCTCCCTCCTCCTCCCCGTCCCTCCAGCCTTCCTCCCTCCTCCTCCTCCCCATCACTCCAGCCTTCCTCCTTCCTCCTCCTCCTCCCCCTCCCCATCACTCCAGCCTTCCTCCCTCCTCCTCCTCCTCCTCCCCATCACTCCAGCCTTCCTCCTTCCTCCTCCTCCTTCTCCCCCCTATCACTCCAGTCTCCCTCACTCCCTCCTGCTGGTCCCCCAGCCTTCCTCCCTCCTCCCCATCACTCCAGGCTCCCTCCCTCCCTCCTGCTGGTCCCCCAGCCTTCGTCCCTCCTCCCCGTTCCTCCAGCCTTCCTCCCTCCTCCTCCTCCTCCCCATCACTCCAGCCTCCCTCCCTCCCTCCTGCTGGTCCCCCAGCCTTCCTCCCTCCTCCCCGTTCCTCCAGCCTTCCTCCCTCCTCCTCCTCCTCCCCATCACTCCAGCCTCCCTCACTCCCTCCTCCCCGTCCCTCCAGCCTTCCTCCCTCCTCCCCATCACTCCAGGCTCCCTCCCTCCCTCCTGCTGGTCCCCCAGCCTTCCTCCCTCCTCCTCCTCGTCCCTCCTGCCCCCATCTCCCCCGCGACTCCCCCGCCGCCCGCCCCGCTCACCCTGCCCCAGGCAGACGAGGGTGGGCAGCCGGCACTGGCTGACGATCGCGTCGAGGGGCAGCGCCGCGGGGCTCCAGCGGAGCCGGGCCAGCCCCGCCGCCAGCTTCTCCATCGCATCGCGGCTCAGGCCGGCCCCGGGCCGCGGGGGGGGGCGGCCGCCACCGCCTCCATCGCCGCCGCCGGGCCGGGGCAGCGGCGGGGCCGGGGGCGGGGGGCGGCGGGGAGCGGGGCAGCCGGGAGCCGCCCCCCGCCCGCCCCCGGCCCCTCCTGCCCGCCCGCCCCGACGGGCGGGGGGACCCCCCCTCTGCGGCGGGGGCGGGGGGAGGCGGCGGCGGGCGGGGACCCCCCCCCCGGAGGGGACCCCCGAGGCGGGGGGTGCTCCCGGGGGTGCCCCGGGGAGGGGAGGCGCCCCCGGGGATGGGGGGGGGGGGCTCCGCCCGCAGGAACCGCTGCTCGCCCGGGGGGACCGGGGGGCTCAGCCCCACCGCCCCGGGTCCCTCCGGGGGTACCGGGGGGCTCAGCTTCCTTTGGCCGCCGAGGGAAGGGGCGGGGGGTGACCGGGAGCCGCCCCCCGACCCCGGACCCAGCGCAGCCCCGAGACACGAGCAGCCCCGGCAGACGGAGCGGGGACCCCCCCCCCCCGTCACCTCGGCAGCACCCCCAGGGAAAGCGGGGGGGGGGGGGGGGGGGGGGGGGGGGGGGCTGCTGCCGGAGCCCCCCTGGCAGTGGGTGCCGGAGACCCCGAGCCCTCCCCCAGGGCCTGACCCGGCACAGGGTGGGGTCCTGGTGCGGGTTTGGGGTGGGGGGTCCCAAAGGTGCCATCAGAGCAGCAGCGGGGTCCTGGGCGGCAAAGCCCGGCCGTGTTGGGACACACAGAAATCTTGCCAGAAGAAGCAGGGACGGGGCTGGAGCAGGGATGGGAAAGGAGCAGGGATGGAGTAGGGATGGGGATGGGAAAGGAGAAGGGATGGGGATGGAGCAGGGATGGGAAAGGAGCAGGGATGGAGTAGGGATGGGGATGGGGATGGGGACAGAGCAGGGACAAGGATGGAGCAGGGATGGAGATGGGAAAGGAGAAGGGATGGGGATGGAGCAGGGATGGGAAAGAAGGAATGGGGATGGGGACAGAGCAGGGATGGGAAAGGGGAAGGAATGGGGATAGAACAGGGATAGGGACAGGGATGGAGCAGGGACAGGAAAGGAGAAGGGATGGGGATGGGGCAGGGACAGGGAAAAAGAGAGAGGGACAGGGATGGAGCAGGGACGGCACGGCAGCAGGAGGACAAGGAAGGACTCCAGACTCTCTGACAGGGATGACACCGACGGGATGGCGATGTTTGTGCAGGAACCCCTCGCACGAACACCGCCGCGACGGCGATGGCTGCACAGAGCTGCCACGCCGTCAGCCCCCGGGGCCCGGCCACGGTCCACGAGGCCCTGGCTCTGAGCTGAGGTGACTCAGCCGGAGACGAACTCTTCCCTCCCCACTGCAAAATGGTGATGAGTCCCCGGGGATGGGGAGGATTCCGGATCGCTGAGCTGCTCCCCACGGCCTCGTCCCGCTGCGAGGGGGACCCACGGGCTGCCAGGGGCTGCCGTGACACACTCACAGCCTCGGCGGCAGCTTTATTGCCGACAACAGCACAAAACCACCCTCCTCCGGTTCCCGACACCATGGCAGCGGGAGGGAAGGAGGAGAAGCACGTCCCCGCTCTGCCATCCCATGCCACGCTGGAAGGGGTCAGACCCCTCGCTGGGCTTTCGCGGGAGGGCGACGTCCCCGGCCCAGGAGTGCCCAAAGGCTGCGGGAGACCCCGGGGGCGGGAGGGCTTGCGGAGAGGGGACCGGCAAGCACGAATGGATCCTGCTCGGTGGGGAAGGATGTTGGCCCGGCTGTAAATACAGCCGGCTGCCGGCCCTGCGGCGGGGGCTCTCGGAGAGCTGGAAAACCCACCCGCAGTTCGCATCCGCACTGGGCCCCGTGGGTGTGCCGCAGAGGGAAGGGCTGAAACGGCCACTTTCCTCAACCGCGTTTGCAAAGGTGCTCTCCAAGGAGCCGGGACTCCTGGGGTGCCGCGGTCACGCACCCAAGGGCCGGGTGTACCCCCACCCACGGAGGCTCCGCGTTCGGACCAGGCAGACGCCGGCAGCCTCGGACACCCCGTTGCGCCCAGCAGCGCCGTCCTGCCCTCGAAAACGTCGAACAGACGGAAAGCACCAGCTCTACCCGCAGCCGAACGCCCGCTCGCGAGCAGAGCTCCGCTTGGGCTTTCCAGGTTTTACGGGTACGTCCGAGCGGGCAGAGCCGCCGCGTCGACGAGCAGCTACAGCCCGAACGCAAAGCTTCCCTTCGGCCCGAAGCTCGGGGGGGTCCGGTCCCAGCCCCGGCGCCCACCTCCTCCGAGGGGCAGAGCTCGGCCCTCTCCCCCCGGCACCCCGGGCCAGCAAGGCTGGGCGAGAGGGAATTTAACGGGGCCGAGGAAGTAACCAATGCAAGTTTATAAAAGCTTTTATTTGCTCTTGGTACGACCAAGAATGGGACAGTGATCTTTTATACAATTTGATACAGTAAGTGGTACAAAAGAATGTGTTTTAAATAAAAAGCCAGAGTGGAGTAGCAAAAATATTAAAAGATTACGTAAAAAATCGTAGGCATGGGAATTAATCCTAGACCTTAAGTTGATGCTGTTTTTCCACCATCCGAGTCCGAGAGCACGAAGCGCCGCTTTTACCCCTGCCCCGCAGCGCCTGGGCCCCGGCCGCTCCCGGGGCACCAAACAGAAAGCGGTTACCACCCTCGTAGGATAGATTCAACCTCGCGTTTTAGTTTATCACGACCAATTTAATCAAGTGACACCATTTTTGTTTGGTTTTTTTCCTTTTTTTTTTTTTTTTTTTTTTTTTTTTTTGTTTTGTTTTGTTTTTGTTTTTTTTTTGCCATGACAAAAGGCAGCGCTGAGCCTTCCTCCACTGGCCGGGTTGGCTAAAGCCTCCCACCGGCACCGGGCAAAGCTGGGCGCGGGGAAAGCTGCTTTCGCACCCTTTTCTAGGCTGGCCTTAGGCTTTATTCCACGCACAGGGCTGGGGAGGGGGGTGTCTTCCAAGTAGAGGTTTCACAAGCAGTTAGTTCGCTAGCTAGCAGGAAGTTTAGATACCGGCAGAAATAAAGTTACTGCGAATTCCTCCAACATGATTATTATTATTATTTTTTTTTTCTTTTAGCATCTGCATCGACTCTTGTTGCTCACTCCTCCTCGGCTGGGCCTTGTGCTCCACAACACAAACCAAAGCCAAGCCCCGCGGTTAAAACTCATGGTTTTCATATGAACAGAAGTAGACCGTCTAGAAATATTTCAGTTTATTAACTCGGTAAGGAGAATACGAAACGGAGGCAGTAGCTAGTAGTACCAGCGAGTGGCCTGTCCTCTACCTGTTGGCTTGCAACGAACACAGCGTCTACAAGGGATCCCGAGGGATTTACACAGAGGGAGCCAAGCCCTCGGCAGCAAATAAAAAGCTCACGTTCAAAACAAGGATTATACAAAAAAAAAAAAACACAACCAACCCTTGATGTATAATTCTCCATTTTTCCCTTTTTGATAATGTTAGAAAGTGCAGGTTTAACCAAAAGGTAGCCGTACTCTTATTTACAATGCTGACCGGCAGGCGCGGGAGGGGAGAAACGCCACGGCGCGATTCACGCGCCCGTCGCAGGGCCCTGCCCGACCCCGACAGCCACTCGCCTGGGAAGGGTTAACACACACGGAGACAAAATGCCAAGACACAGAGGAAGAGGGAGACACCTCGGGCAAGTTACTGGGGGGGGGGGGGAAGCCATTCAAAACTAGAAGTTAAATGTTAAAACACCGTCATTTCATTAAAATTAAATCAGCGTTATTTACTACTTTAATTATTTACCGGAGACAGTCCAAAACGCGAGCGGACAAGAGCGGGGCACAAGCGTGTCCAGCTTGAAAGGAGAAGGTGAGGCTTGGGGAGGGAGGAGGGTCTACTGAAAATCTCGTTTTGTCCTGGGCTGGAGCGGCTCTCCTAGGCGCTGTTTTAAATGCAAGGCAAGTGAAGGTACAAAGGCCCCTGGAGCCCGAAGGGCCGCTTGGGCTGGGCAGGAGGAGCCGACAAAGCCAGGCCGGCCAGCCTTCACCTCCTGCCTTTCAGCAGTGAGGAAGCCACGGGTGACAGCGGAGCCTGGCCGGGGCAGAGGGGGAAGGCGAGCTGCAAAAGCGAGTGACGCCCAGGGGGGCTCAGCGGCCCTGCCGGCATCGCCCGCCGCCGCGTTCCCACCGCGCGGGAGAGGGGGCAAGGCTGGCCCACGCGCCAGTGACTCAGCTTTTGACACTGGAAAATGGAAAGTTTTCAGGGAGGTAATAAATTAAACTGCCAACTTCTTTTTTTTTTTTTTTTTTTTTTTTTTTTTTCTTCAATCTAGTTTCGCTCAGCCTTTTGCTAGGCTACCGAACAGCTTGTTGGAGCGGCTAACGGCAAGAGAGAACTTAAAAGTTCATGTTAACTGCTGTCAGTTTGGGAATCGCATGTTATATTCATACACATAAAGTAGACAACCACATCACCCTCCATAGAAAACTAGTGCATGCAAATAACTCTTCCATATCATAAAACCCAACGGCTATGCAGGAGGAGAGAGGAGATATACTAGTGAACTGACATCGCCTAGAGGGAAATTAGTAGGTATCTTCAACATTTTTACCTTGAAAGCTAAATCAGTGCTTTGTATTAAATTTTTGGCGAACATACCACGTTGCCATCCTTTTAATTAACACATCACACCATGAAGAAATGCAAATAAAAGCAGCATGCAGGCAAAAGGAAAGAGCTGCAAGTGAGGGGGAAAAAAAAATGGCAGCAGGAACAGTTCTGAATGGCTAGATCACCAAAAAGGAGACACAGCAGATTAAATGTCGTTTGTTTTTGTTGGTTTTTCGTTTGTTTTTTGTTTGTTTTTTTCCACCACCCTTTGTCCTCGATGCGTTACACCAACACTTACAGAAAGCAATCACAAAAGAGTTCAGTACTTTAAAATGGTCAAGTATGGATGGTATGTCTCCTGCACATGCTTCCACCAGAGGAAATAAAAAAAAAAGTGAAAACAAAAGTTCCTTTCCACATAAGGCACAGGACAAAATAAACCCCACTCACATACTCAAGGCGAAAATGAGTGTTTTCCTGGCTCTTTTGCTGATGCATCTAGAGAATACGGTGACTAAAGCACATTATCCATGACAGAGAATTCCACTGTTGTACAAAATAAATTGTTAATTCTAACTTTTATTCTTATACAATTTGCGGAATAGAGTTGAATATGATTGCTCTATGTTTTAATGTCAGGAGGAACGGGACTATAATACAACCAAAACGTAGTGGTAAGTTGAGCAGGTACATGAAAAAATGAAGTCACGGAGATGATTTTCCTATACACGTTGTTGAGAAAATTATAGTACGTAAGCTGTCCTAAACAAAGGGAGACGGGAGCTTGTTAAGATGAGGAACAAAACATTGGTTTACAGTTAAAAACGGGCAGAGTGGTTTGTTTTGCAGCGAGAAAAAAGGGGCGGTGGATGCCGATTGGTGATATAGGAGAAGGTTCAGCAACACTTGCTCTTCCAGCCTGTCACCCCACCTCCACTGCTGATATCTACATTTTCACTGTTGGGCTCTTTTACAGGGGTCTGCAATGAAACAAGTGGGAAAAAAAGACGTTAGATGACTCTTAGACATTCTGAAATCAGGTGTTCAGAGCTGAAGAGATAGCGGCTTACAGAAAGACTTAATCACCAAATAATATTACGAATAAACTATGGACAAAGGGCTCCACAGAAACATAGGGAATCCTCCTGCCGTTGCCAGCAAAAGTGTGCAAAACCAACTCCAGGCGGGGGTTGTTATGTTTTAAATAAACAACAACTGGGAAAAACCCAAAGCCTTTTGGACTTGGACCACCCCAAAGTAAACTAAAACCGTTGTCTAGATCCGGCTCTTAGAACTGACACTGGGACTTTGGTGGAGCAAGTAAATCACAGCGTACAGCTAACGCAAGCTGAGGTTAAATTATGTGAACTAATGACCTTAAAAAACCACAGAGTAATTTATGGATAAAGAGGGGTTGTTCAAAAGCATCTGCCTTCCAGTTAACCAGGACACCAGTTTCCGAGGCAGCGGACAAAACGGGCTCGTCTGCGTCACGGGATGTAAACTTGGTTAGACCAAGGCAAAAATCAAAGCCCAGTGGTTTTCATCAGACACTAACATCTACTTTCAGCTGTTTAGAAACTAACCTAAACATTCATGAGACTACTGCAGTTTCATCTCTCTATTCCTTTTATTATCCTCTTTGGCACAGCCTTGCAAAAGCCACTGCCCTGGTCTTTAGATAAATACACTGAGGCCAAAAAATAAAAATGTAAAGGCCAAAAGGGTCGGTAAGACTGGCTAGCCTGACCTCCTGTTCACCAAAGGCCAGGGATTTTCATCCAGTTTCTCACATAAAGCTTGTCAAAACCCGATTAAGAAACAACTCAGAACTACAATGGCGAGCCAGACGTTGTTGGGCGGGTGTGTATTTAAAAGGGTCGTGAAAAGATTCAGCGTTGACCCTGCGCTAAATTTCTCACTGATTAACTGGGACAACATTACCGACAGCGCTCAGGCAGGAGAGCGGTGGAGGACGGGGACGAAGGCAGCCTCAATACGGGGCCGGCCCTACCGCTAAGCTGGAGCACAGAGAAACCACGTAGGGTCATTCGTTTAGGAGCAAAAGCACACGTGCTAGGAGTTGGCCAACCCACGTTTCTTGAGCTCCACAGGCTTTCAGCGCTGCATGAGCTGATCCTAAGCAGGAACGTGCGAGCACAGGGGTCACTGGGGGAATCAAGTCCTGGGCTATGGGAGTACATTAGCTAACTGGGACCAGCCCTGGAGCCACCACGTACCCAGCCCAGCTCAATCCTCCAACAAAACAGCAGCAGCTATCGGAAGCCGATGCATTTTCTCCTGATGAAAGATATCAGGGATACAAGTATAGCAGTATCCTGTAGCTGTGGGCATACAAAGATTTGGGTACAGGCCACAGAAAAGACGACCACCTTTACGGTACGCTGCACGTTTCAGGACGGGGAGCCAACCATCGGGATGAACTGGTGATCCACCTTCTTCCCTCAGTTGCAATATAACCACCCAATAAAACCTCCAACGAGACGCAGAGGCTGAAAGGGCTTGGAAACAAGGTAGGACATGACAGAGCTCGCTCATCTGTTTCATCGGTCACATCTAAACTCTTCCCAACAGGAGATTTTAGGCAACGTTGCATATTGATGGAGATGGTGGCAGGGAAAGGACAATTCTCTTCCGCGCCAATTGAAGCGTTTTACCTCCAAGCATGCGTACGACACAAGCATGAGTTTAAGGGCCAAACAACTACAAGTTTACGATCCTTGGCTCTTTGATGTATGCAACTGCCTCTACATCAAACAAGCTTTAGAAGCTTCAGATGTACAACACCCCTCCTTGAGGGACTCGTTTGTCTTAGCATGCCAAAGCCAAAAGCTGCAACGGTTCAGGTAAACATCAAAAGCAACAGAAGCTGAAATTTTAGGATTTTTTTTTTTTTTTTTCAAATGAATCCTGGAAGCACCTACCTTTCGAAGAATGTCTTCTGCTAATGTGAGGAATGCCTTCTCAATGTTTATATTTGCTTTTGCACTAGTTTCGAAAAACCTAATACCATGCTCCCTAGCAATCTAAACCAAAAAAGAAAGAAGGTAGTTAGCGTTACTGTAGAGTTATTCACTCGGTGCTGCTATAACTTCGGGATTAGCGGCATTTATAAGCACGTAATATTCTTTCAGCCGTAGCAGGCATCAGAAGTACTAGGTAGGCAAAGTGTCACAAAAGAAGATTTGGAACTTAATGATTCAGAAACAGCAATTAAAGTGTATGAAATCACAAGTCAATGTCTGAACAGAAGATGACAGATACCACAGAAGCCTGTCACATGGTAAGTAACTTAACAAAGGATGCCTGAAAATTTTTAGTTATCAAGGAAAGCAGAAACTGCAGCTGAACTCATTCCATTCATGGCAGTTGTTTGCAACGCAGCTTCCAAGAAATGGAATGCAAACCATTAGCGAATCCCGCCGCCGTGTTTGTTCCCCGGCACATCCCTTTGGGGCATCTCGACCACCCAGAGATGGCGGGGAGCTTTGGCACGGAGCTCTTACTTCAGTAAGCAAGTTTTTGTCCGACACTTACCTGTTCACCTTTTGCTTTAGGAACAACTCTTTTATCTTCCATGTCACACTTGTTTCCTAACAGCATCCTCTCCACATCTTCGTTGGCATGCTAAAATGAGACAAGAGGCAGGTTTACACGTCTCCCCCAACAAGCAGTAAATATCTACTTCACTTTTGTATTTCCAGGCTGTCTGAAGTCCAGGCTAACATTTACAGGTCTTGGCGTCCTGCATTTCCCCGAGTTGTAACAAAGACTGCTAGAAATCATTCTTCAGACAGTGCCTGAACTAAATTGTCCCTATAACCTGGAAGTGGAATGAGACCACAGCTACAGGTTTGACACAGCTCTATCACCACCCAATGCCAGTCATTTTCCCCCTTCCTTTTTATTTCTGTAGTTCAAGTGTGAAGACTTGCTTTCAAAGACTAAGCGCTGTTCTGCAGCCCAGATTGATAGTTAATCAGAGAGTTACAGACAGATCAGAACGTATCAGATCGTTAAGAGAGCTAGTTAATGACACCGGCCTACCAAGCCTTCATTAAGTTTGCATTCAGTGACGTGGGAAGAGAAGCAACTTCCTGCCTGGCACTTTGACGTGTCAGGTTTTGTGTGTGCCGGACAAGCACATTTACAGATATAACGCTACAGAACATTACAGGACAAGAACCCCCCATGTCTACAGCTGCCAACAGTCAAGCTTCACACACTGGAACGGCTCCAGCTGACATTACTACTTTTTTGATGTTTAAAGGGTCCTTTGCGTAGTTTTCTTGTAGACAGGTAAGTCTCCTTAACTCTCCCTAACAATCGTGGTCATGCTTTCAACCACCGCAAAGCCAAATAACCAGGAAGTTACTAAAAAACCCTTTTGCCTGTAATTTTTTTTTTTTTAGAGGAGTTACCAAGTTAACTAACAAAGGGAAATTACAGCTCTCTAGCAGCATGCTGTTCCTCTGATGTCGCAATCATCAGAGCAAGACTTCGTGTCAGCTTTGTGCTTCAGCCCTATCTGCTGAGTACTTCACAGAGGCTGAGAAACTCGGGTGGTGAAACGGTATGCAGACTATAGAACCATAGAAGCATTAAGGTGGGAAAAGACCTCGAGGATCACCAAGCCCAACTGCCAACCCAACACCCCCAGGCCTCCTAAACCATGTCCCCAAGTGCCACGGCTACACGGTTTTGGAACCCCCCCAGGGATGGTGACTCCACCACCTCTCTGGGCAGCCTGTTCCAGTGCCTGACCGCTCTGTCAGTGAAGACATTTTCCCTAATACCCAATCTAAACCTCCCCTGGCACAGCTTGAGGCCATTTCCTCGCATCCTATCCCTAGTGACTTGCGAGAAGAGACCAACCCCCACCTCGCTACAACCTCCTTTCAGGCAGTTACACCAAGCAAACACAAAACAGGCCATCACAAAGGGAAAACTGAAGTGAGCACCATGCTAATGGTCAGGATCCAAAGAAAAGCAGGACCACATAGCACAGAACCACCTTTGTAAGGCAAAAGCGAGAGCCAATGCTTTCTCAAGGAATGCTGAATGAGCAAAACTACCTTGGCTGGTCAGTTATTGAAGTACTGCCAATATCCATCAGAGTAAGGAAAGAATCTGCCAAAGATATCCACCAGCCTAGCAGAGAAGTTCCAGCAGCCACAGCACGAAGCATCGCTTAAGCGGATAACTGAAGTAGCGGGCACCTGTCTGAGAGCAAAGGCTGCAGCTCCAGCTGGGGGCTCTGCACCACCTACCCCAGCCGTGGCCGCTGCCTCCACCCAGACGGAGCTGCTGAAGGGAGAAGCTGCAGTGCAGACCTCAGACTGCAGGACGTGCCACGACCTTCCTCCTGGGGCAGGGACAGGCGTCAGAGCTGCCTGCAAAGGTGTGCCCAGGGGGAGGACCTCCTGCAGCAGGCGGCTGAGCTGCAGGAGGCTGGTGAGAAGGCTGCATAACATCAAAGAGGCTGAGGAGTCATCAGGTAGCTGGTTCTGAGCGCAGTCTGCTGTGGACCCGCAGCCAAAAACTCCCCCACCAGCATACGCAGAAGGGAGGGGGGCCAATAATGCAGGAGGATGGATGGTTGCAACAGCACGGACCAGCAGGAGGAAGAGGCTTCCCCCAAAGCCTGAGGTGCCCTTGCAGAACCGCTTCACTGCTCCACAGACTGAAAAGGAAAGACCCGTCGCACCAGGAGAGATGCTGGAGCCGAGTAAGGCGGCCCGATCTGCTCCCCATGTAACAACCAGCGCCATAAGGAAAGGCGGCAGGTGACAGTAGCGGGCGACTGAGAGGTACGGAGGCACCCATTTGCCGACGCTACGCGCTCTCTCGAGAGGCATGCTGCTTACCGGGGGCTTGTATCAGGGATGTCACCGAGAGGCTACCAAGCGTCATACAGTCCACTGACTATTATCTGCTGCTGTTCTTTCACGTGGGCACCAGTGATGCAGCCAGGAGCAGCCTGAGGAGTATCAAGAAGGATTACAGAGCCCTGGGAGCGGTGCTGAGGGACTCTGCAGCACAGGGAGTTTTTTTCAACAGTCTTCCCGGTCAAAGGGAAGGGGTTTGAAAGGGCCAGTTGAATGTGGTGAATCAACAAATGGTTACAGGACTGGTGCCACATCCAGGGGTTTGGCTACTTAGACCATGGGACTGGCTTTGAGAAACCTGGTCTACTGGGTACTGGGGGCTGACGGCTGTCAGAGAAGGGGAAGAGCATCTTCAGTCTTAGGCTTGCCAAGCTGGTGAAGAGGGCTTTAAACTGAAGATGCCGGGTGAGGGGAACCTCAATCCATCCCACTCCTACCAGTTTGATGCCAGCACCAGCAGCAGATGCCCAGAGGCTAGAGGAGGATCACAGGTCAGCAAGAGAGCACCTGAAAAGCAGCACAAAGGAATTCCAGCCACTCCAGCCAGTAAGTCTGCTTCATCAGGGGCCCAACTTAAATGCCTCTATGCAAACGCATGTAGCACGGGAATAAACAAGAAGAGTTAGAGCCGGGCACACACCTGCAGGGCTGTGACCTTATTGGCATCACGGAGACGCGGTAGGATGGCTCCTATGACCGGAGTGTTGGAATGGAAGGACACAGGCTCTTTAGTAAGGCCAGGCAGGGGAGACAAGGAGGGGATGTCACCCTCTATGTCAGTGACCAGCTGGAGCGCGTGGAGCTGTGCCTGGGATGAATGAGGAGCCAACCAAGAGCTTATGGGTCAGGATTAAAGGGAGGGCAGGGACAGGTGACATTATAGTGGGGGTCTGCTACAGGCCACCCGACCAGGAAGACTGAGCAGATGAGACCCTCTATAGACAGGTAGGAGCAGCTTCACGTTCACAAGCCCTGGCCCTCATGGGGGCTTCATGATATCTGTTGGAGGGACAACACAGCAGGGCGTAAGCAATCCAGGAGGTTCCTGGAATGCATTGATGATAACTTCCTTCTCCAAGTGGAGAATTTGCTCTAAGAGGAGCCAACGAGGAGAGGTGCTGTGCTGGACCTTGTTCTCACCAACAAGGAAGGGCTGGTGGGGAATGTGAAGCTCAAGGGCAGCCTTGGCCGCAGTGACCATGAAATGGTGGAGTTCAAGATCCTTCGGGCAGCAAGGAGGGCACACAGCAAGCTCACTGCCCGGGACCTCGGCCTCTTCAGGGATCTGCTTGGTAGAGTACCATGGGATAAAGCCCTGGGGGAAGAGGGGCCCAAGAAAGCTGGTTAATATTCAAGGATCACCTCCTCCAAGCTCAGGAGCGATGCATCCCAACAAAGAGGAAGTCAGGCAAAACCTCCAGGAGGCCTACATGGATGAACAAGGAGCTCCTGGACAAACTCAAACACAAAAAGGAAGCTCACAGAGGGTGGAAGCAAGGACAAGTAGCCTGGGAGGAATACACAGAAATTGTCCGAGCTGCCAGGAGTCAGGTTAGGAAAGCTGAAGTCCTGATAGAATTAAATCCGGCCAGGTATGTCAAGGGCAACAAGAAAAGCTTCTATAGGTACGTCAGTGATAAAAGGAAGACTAGGGAAAAATGTGGGCCCACCCTGGAAGGAAACAGGAGACCTGGTTACCTGGGATATGGAGAAAGCTGAGGTACTTAACGACTTTTTTGCCTCAGTCTTCACCAGCAAGTGCACAAGCCACACTGCCCATGTCACAGAAGGCACAGGCAGGGACTGGGAGAATGAAGAACTGCCCACTGTAGGAGAAGATCAGGTTCGAGACCATCTAAGGAACCTGAAGGTACACAAGTCCATGGGACCTGATGAGATGCATCTGCAGGCCCTGAGGGAATTGGCAGATGAAGTTGCTAAGCCACTATCCATTGTATTTGAGAAGTCGTGGCAGTCAGGTAAAGTTCCCACTGATTGGAAAAGGGGAAACATAACGCCTATTTTTAAAAAGGGAAAAAACGAAGACCTGGGGAACTACAGACCAGTCAGCCTCACCTCTGTGCTGGCAAGATCATGGTGCAGATCCTCCTGGAAACTATGCTAAGGCATATGCAAAATAAGGAGGTAACTGGTGACAGCCAACATGGCTTCACTAAGGGCAAATCGCGCCTGACAAATTTGGTGGCCTTCTACGACAGGGTTACAGTGTTGGTGGCTAAGGGAAGAGCAACTGACATCACCTGCCTGGACCTGTGCAAAGCATTTGACACTGCCCCACAGGACATCCTTGTCTCTAAATTGGGGAGACATGGATTTGGCGGATGGACCACTCGGTGGATAAGGAATTGGCTGGATGGTTGCACTCAAAGAGCTGCGGTCAACAGCTTGATGTCCAAGTGGAGACCAGTGACGAGAGGCGTTCCTCAGGGGTCAGTATTAGGACCAGCACTGTTCAACATCTTTGTTGGCGACATGGACGGCGGGACTGAGTGCACCCTCAGCAAGTTTGCCAATGACACCAAGCTGTGTGGTGCAGTCGACATGCTGGAGGGAAGGGATGCCATCCAGAGGGACCTTGACAGGCTGGAGAGGTGGGCCTGTGCGAACCCCATGAAGTTCAACAAGGCCAAGTGCAAGGTCCTGCACATGGGTTGGGGCAATCCCAAGCACAAATACAGGCTGGGCGGAGAACGGATTGAGAGCAGCCCTGAGGAGAAGGACTTGGGGTTGTTGGTTGATGAGAAGCTCGACATGACCCAGCAATGTGCACTTACAACCCAGAAAGCCAACTATCTCCTGGGCTGCATCAAAAGAAGTGTGACCAGCAGGCTGAGGGAGGTGATTCTCCCCTTCTACTCTGCTCTCGTGAGACCCCACCTGGAGTGTTGCATTCAGCTCTGGGGCCCCCAACATCAGAAGGGCATGGACCTGTTGGAACGAGCCCAGAGGAGGGCCATGAAGATGATCAGAGGGCTGGAGCACCTCTCCTATGAAGACAGGCTGAGAGAGTTGGGGCTGTTCGGCTTGGAGAAGAGAAGAGGCTCCAGGGAGACCTTACAGCCGCCTTCCAGTACCCGAAGGGGGTCTACAGGAAAGCTGGAGAGGCACTTTTTACAAGGGCATGTAGTGATAGGACAAGGGCTAATGGCTTTAAACTGAGAGAGGGTAGATTTAGATTAGATATAGGGAAGAAATTCTTCACTGTGAGGGTGGTGAGGCACTGGAACAGGCTGCCCAGAGAAGTTGTGGATGCCCCATCCCTGGCAGTGTTCAAGGCCAGGTTGGATGGGGCTTTGAGCAACCTGGCCTAGTGGAAGGTGTCCCTGCCCTGGCAGCAGGTTGGACTAGATGATCTTTAAGATCCCTCCCAACCCAAACCATTCTATGATTCTACAAAGTACTCTGAAACCTGCCATGAGAAGCTTCTTGGAAAGTCTAATCTGAATTTACTCGCGCTCCAACAGTCTTAATACTACTTTGCGATAGAACTACTAGGCAAGAGATCCACGTACCCAGTACTCCTGCTTGCATTAATAACCCATTTCACATTCCTCAGGAGAATCACCCCCAGTTTTTTTTTCCCTTCAGGCCACAAGGAGGAAGAGCAATCAGACGGCAAAGACAGATTAAGATACCATGTAGAATAAGACTCCAAAAATGTTGACTTTTCATGCACACGCACAAAACGGCTTACACAGCAACAGACTTCTTTCAAATACAGCCAGCTCCAACGTACAAAACCATGCACTTGAGCAGCTCATCTAATTCCTACCAGCCCAAAGCAGAAGCGCATGGCATAGTAGACCTCTGCAGAATGTGTGACCCTTAAATAATTAAGTATTTAGCAAGGATGAAGGTGTAACATCTCTAGGTTTCCTGGTTATTTCTAAATCAAGGCTTAAGTATCCTGTAGAAGAGTCTCCTTCCACAGAATAGCAATTCAGAACAGCAGCTTGCTTACTGAAAATTCTCCTCATTGAGAGGATATCCTTGGCAATATTAAGTCCTTGTAAAACCAAAGCACTTAGCTAATTCATTCACAACTCTCATTTGCAATAACCCTGTACATGAGTGGATACCACAGCCACACATTTTAGCAAGAAGCCTCAACACCGCACCTGGAACCTCAGAGGATGACTTCACCCATCATTTCTGCAAATGCACTCCGTTAGTGAGCTCCTTCCATAATAAAAAGAGCTACCTAAGGTGTCAAACATCCCTTATAAAACTTCTGTAACCATGCAGCCTTCACAATGCACTTGAAATCGGCTGCAGAGGTTTGTACGACACGGATTTGAAAACAAGGTCAGCAAAAACACTCGCTTCTCAGACACAATGGTATGAATTATATCCATAACTCAACTTCCTGGATACTACTAAATTTCTTTAAACAATACAGCTGCAGAATCTAAAGGCCTTAGTTTCAATTTTATATTCACTCGCCGCTGAGTCTCTTCCTGTGCTGCCGTACTCCCCGCCCCGCTCCCCTTCTGTACGCACCAAAATGTGTACCTTCCCATAAACAGTAGTTTCCCATTTCTCATGCCAGGAAATTAA
The DNA here is from genome assembly GCA_031468815.1 of Morus bassanus. Lineage (NCBI taxonomy): Eukaryota > Metazoa > Chordata > Aves > Suliformes > Sulidae > Morus > Morus bassanus. The sequence continues at coordinate 116,735,528 of CM062569.1, forward strand.
AGTCCCAATATCACATTTTTGCTCTGTAGGAACCTTTCACCAGCCTCAATGCTTCAACTAGCAATGCCTGACAGCACCCATCTGCTGATGCTCAGTTCTACAGGACTGTCTTCATGCTTTCTAGGAAAATAATGAAATGGAAAATCCAAATATTTATTCCGTTTGGGAATAGCATAACAGCAAGAACTAGTGGTTGCGCTGCTCTCTAACATCTCAGAACTCCCAGAGAATGAGCTCTTGGGGATCCAGGCACCGAAGGTTTCCACATCAGTTTCTTCTGCTTCACTTGACCTTGCTTGAAATTTTACCAGCCTCCTTGTTTGGTGGTACTCTCAACAAGGACAAGTAAATCAGCTCTGCAGGTTTGAGTAGCTTGCTAACATTCAACAACAGCAGTTTGCTATACTACCTCTAACAGCCATGATAAACTTGCAAATATTTCATGATGTCAGTGTTGAGGGAGTGGAGGTGATCACGTTTAATTATCTTCGAGGATTTACAGAGTCATCCTTATAAAATAGGTTAGTACTAGAAATGACATATTCTATTCTATAGCTACTCTACCTCTTATGGCTTCGTGTTGCTCCTCTGCACACCACCTTGTGGTGGCAGCTTCTCCGGAGAACTGCAACTCCCAGCTACTACAAGATGCATTCCTTACCTCCAAGTATTCACCAGCACAGATACAAAGTTGGCTCGTGTATGAACTTGACGTTTTAGGACACCACTAGCCCCTGTGTAGTGTTGCGACTGTTCATGCCATTGTTGGAGGGAGAGTTGAGGGAGGGAACATAGGCCAGCCTAAGAACAGCACCCAAACCCCGGTGTTAATTTACGCACTATACCTTCTGCCAGGGTAGAAGCAGAAGCTGAGTTCTGTGGGACTCATCACACGCTCTGCAGGTGACAACAAACAGCTCAATTCCGGGATCTTACAGACATTACTCACCTCATCTATGTTTCTGAGCCACTTGCTGATGTTTTCAAAGCTCTTGGCATTGGTGATGTCATATACTAGCATGATCCCCATGGCACCTCTGTAATAGGAGGTGGTGATGGTGTGAAACCGTTCCTGCCCTGCTGTGTCCCTGTGGAAAACAGACAAGAGTACATATCAGAGGCAAGCTCTAAAGAAACCAGCACAGTATATCTATTAGGCGAGTGGGCATGGCACGGTACGTGCTCTGTTGCACCACGACCGCGAGATGTGCAATGTTTTCAAAGAGCGGTAGGACACACTCCAACGTGCAGCAGCAGCAGCTTCAAGGAAGATGAAGGCCCGTTCCCTCCCAGACACAGCTGAACACTCAAAAAGGGGTAAGCTTCAGTAAGCCCGGCTCACGAGGGTACAGAAACTTTGGGCTTGAAGTTTCTCTTCTGGATTTTACTTTAAAGGGGACTGCTTTTTTTAAAAACACATTGCAGAGTCAACTATGACAGAGACAAAAGACACTGGACTGCTTAGCTGGGCTTACACGACTAAGGTGCAGAAGATGAAGCTATATGGTAAACAGCAAAGTGGTAAGTTGCAGTAGGTCTTCTGGTATATTACCACAATAAATAAATCCAGTATCAAGTCATGGTAGAAATTTGTTAATTTTAAACTTTGTATTTTTATTGACAACTTGAAACTTGCACTCAAATGAACGTAAAAATAAGCCACTTTAAAAACTCAATCCACAATTTTTAAGTTACAGACCACTGACCAGCCCGATTAGACACTGCACAAACCCACCTGGCTCAATACTCAAGTTTCTGTAGGAAGTTCCCAAAATGTTGTAGGTGGTTTAGCAGTGCCGCTGTCAAAGTCAGCGGAGTCTGAAACTGCAACCAGCAATGACCTGACCCAAGTATCCAGTCAACACCACCACGATGCCCAAGAAGATCCCTTTCCATTTCAGCAGCTGCTGAGCAGCCACAAAGACAATCACTCAACTTTTTCTGGAACTCAGACTTAAAACTGAGAAGAATTTTGTTTTCAGATCAGTTTTATAAAGCTTTAACATGATCTTACAAATTTATATTCCTGAAGTTTTAGATCAAAGCATATGAAAAGTAAATCTTGAAGATATAACTGTAACAAATTGACTATTTCTACAAGCAATATGCTGAAAATTGATCATGCAAGATTAATGACAGTATGTATTTTCCCATCTAATTTTGAGATCTTTGTTTGTACGCATGAGATTTGGTTAAACAAACTTGCATGACGTTAAGCTGAGAATTAAGAGTTAACTCTGCATTCCAGTGTCTTTCAAAGGACATAAATTTAACAGATTACGTGTTCACATTCAGTTTTCAGCGGCACTATTCGCACAAGGTAGAAACAAAGGTGTCTCCAAACTTAAACTGGTCTAAACTGAGATTAAACATTCCCTAACCGCCTTCAGAAACACACAGCATTGCCCCCACTGACCCACAGACCCACATTTCCTTGCTCACAAACGAGGAACCTCAGAAAAGATCATGGACTGAAGTTGAACTAGCTCATCTCATTTCCCTCTCAACTGTTCCTGAGGTCACAGCGAACGCCTTGGCAGAACAAGGACACCACCAGGCACCGAGTCCTGGGAAAACTCAGCTCTCCCCCCACCACCCCGTCACCTACAGTTGAACCAACAAACACTGACTGTAGTTGCCACATCAATTTATTTACGCACACGTCAGATTTCTGGACAAGTACCAGCTGGCAAATGTGGAATAAATTGAAAGCCCTGAAATGGAAGATGCCGTGGAGGAAAATTTCCTGAGATGCAGGGGAAATGCTCTACAAAGTTTCTTCTCAAAGAGTCTTACTGGCTCTGTTTGGACCTCAGATCACAGTTTTAGCACACACGATAGCCACTCAAGAGGCCAACTGCTCCCCGTCTTTTATCTCCTCCTAGGAGATCACAAACACCAGGGAGAGGGCAAAGAGCAGAGGAGGAGGAATAGGGGCAGGTCCTAAACCCAAGCGCTGCTTTGTTCAGAGATGTTCTAAGATGCCACACTGTGCAGAGGTCTGGCTCGCTGGCAGTAGCCTCGAAAGGCAATCTAGTCTATTCCCTGGCTCTACAAACCATTGAGGGATACCCACATTATTCCTGAAAGATGTTCTGCTGGAGACCTCTAACGATTGCTGGTTTGAATCCCCCTCTCTCATTTCCTTTCTGTCCCATTTGAAAGTTTCTCCTGCTGGCACACTTGGGTTTTCCTTAGTGGAAATTAAGGCCATCAATTCTTGTCTTACCTTTCACAGGAGGAGCTCATTTCCCTTCTTTCTACAACTACTTTTTGCATACTCAAACACAGCTCTTGCACCTTCTCTGAATTTTCTCAAGCCACCTCAAGTTCTTTAGACCTTACTCACTGGCCAAAGGTCTAAGATACGCAGCCTCCCTTACTCTCTGGACTCCCTCCAATTTGCCTACGCCTCAGCAAAAACCAGGACACTACTCCAGCTGAACTCGTACCAGCCTCATGCAGGAATATTTTCTAGAAGACTTGGACATAGCCTGTTTACGCATCCCACTCCCTTTCCTCATGATGAAGCAGATTTTTCTGACATTCGCGTAACTGATTACACGTACTGAACTCGGTAACTCTGCGTTTGCCTCTACCGAATTTCACAGGACTTTTTTCAGAGACATTTCTCCAATTGGTCAAAAGCAAGATGAGTTATAATCCCGTCCTCTACTCAATTTATACTTTGCAACTTCATCCTTTCCTGCTTAGCTTAAAGATAATAACCATACTCTCTATTCCTTTATCCCAACCATTAAAGAAAACATTGCCTATCGTGAAACTCAGGACAGACTCCTGCAAAATATCTCAACAAAACTCTTACTCACACATCGTTTATTTTCTCTCATCATGAGTTTTGCATCCACTTGATAGCATCTTCACCCAAGCCATTTCCCCCTAACTTGCTTATATGAAGCAGGACAGTGTCAGAAGAGCCTTACCAAAACCATCAAGACACATGGCATCTGCGATTTCTCCCCTCCTGACAAGGCCTGTAGCCGTCACAGTAAGAATTCAGCTTGATTTTACACAGCCTGGCACTGGCAACACTTAGTTGTTACTCATTGCTTGTCACGTCCTATGTGCCTACAACTAACTGGCTTAGTTAACTCCTCCAGTGTTTTGTTTTTTCTGGCAACTGAAGCTAAGCTAATGGACGAAAAGAAAGCTGGGGAGGGAAAAAGCAAAGAACCTGGAGTGTTTTTCTTTTTTTTTTTTAAGTACGTACTGTATTTGCCCTTTCCCCTTCTTAATGGATTCTCCATTCATTATTCAGAGATAACTCTTAATGGATGTGAGATTAGAGAACTGACTGAAGCAAACAGAGGAAATGAGTTATGGTTTTCAAACTGCCTACGACTGATGAATCCACCCTGAGCAAATGGCACAAGACAATCAGAGACCACGTGTCTTGTTTACTGCCCTGGCCTTCCATTCTTTTGTTCAATCCTCTAGCATGTAAGAATATGCTCCAAAGCTATGGGTGTGCAATAAATCCTTGACATAGGCAAAAACATTTGTGGAAGCGAGCTAGCTCTCCAAGCTAAAATAAATGTAGACAACGACTATTAAGATAGCCAAGGAAAATGAGGCCCTACAGCACAGGAGGAAACCGCGAGAACTTGGTTTGTTTAACTGCAAAATGAAGACAAAGAAGGTCATCCTGTGGGATTAGGGAAAGGAGAAGCACAAGGAAAGTGAAAAATCTATTTAAATTATTCTCATGCCAACATTAAAGTATGCATAAGCTATATCATGTTAGAGGTTTAATCAACAGAGAAAGGAATTTCTGGGACAGCTTTCCAGTTGACCTAGCAGAGACTAAAGCAATCGTAAAATGTACTATGATTTGTTTATGAAAGATTTACAGGGATGCAACAAGAAGAGATTATATCTGATGATCTGTGAAGATCCTTCCAGTCTGCATAGCTCGAAATAAAGGTCTTCAACATATTAAACCAAATCATTCCCAGCAAAATAATCCTAAGAATTTTATTACTGTTCCACTGTTTCTTCTTAAAATATTTTTAAAACTACGCAGCAGAACACGGCATGGAAGAAGCTGTACTGCTGACATCAGGCGCACTCAGGAAGCTTCAGCGACTGGGTCGAAGACTTTCCTTCACAAAGGAACATCTGTAAAATACTTCATGACCAGCAAATTTCAGCTTTTCTGAAAAAATATTCATCCAGAAAAAAAAAGTCTGTAATGAGTGAAGTATCTAATTGTTTTATAGGAAGTCGAACTGACATGCCAAAAGATCCTCTTCCATCTTGAGCTACGCACATGGTGAATAGTCTCAAAAGCTCCCAGCAGCAAGAGTTAACTTATAGATGTTCCTAGGGTAATTGCAAAAATTAATGAGACTGATCATACAGTAGCTAGCGGTGCTGTCTGCAGCTTTGGCTGTCCACCGCCATACTCACTAAGTGCAAGAACTTGCATATAACAGGGAATTTCCACACGTGTAACTACTTTGGATAGCCATGCTGCTGCACATTTCTTTCACCTGGACGGGTGTTGCAGGTCAGACGATTATTTTTGCAACAAGCTCATTGCTGAATAAAACAAAATTCTGCGGACGCTTTTCTAGCCGCATCAAAGTGTTCCCAGCAGAGATGCACTGATAGAAAAATGTTACTTTATGGTCTTCTACACAGTTAAGAGCTGCATACTAAAAAAATCAGGCTGTTCCTAAAATTTTGCATCAGTCAACAAGACTGCAGGAAAACAGGCCGACATACAAATTTTGGGTAAAGACAGGAGGGTCAGAGTAGCAGCTAAGTAGGAAAAAAAGAAAAAGTTTAAATGTCTTTGAATCTCTGAATTAAGTGCTTTTCAGTTTACTACAGAAGCAATTTTTTGTCATCACACTGCTTCCATACTAATACACTATCAAGCGTGGTTGTTTCGTACATGACTGAAGAGAAGCGGATCATTTCCTTATCCAGCTCTGGAAGCTCTTCAGGATCTCGCCTTTCAGAGCTCAACTTTCTGGCTTTAACGATGCAAGTCACCGCCTTGCAACAAGCCTGTGCAAACACTGCTGGGACAGCAGTTCTGCAAACAAGCCTGTCCCAGGCGCACAAGAATCCAGCACTTGGCTGACATGTACCTACTGTCATCCACCTCAGTCTATCAGAGTTCCTTGCTCTGGCTTGACAACGCACACTGCCCGCTGACAGGCTGCCAGGAAAGCAATCTGCAGGAGAACTGGTAAATGGAAAATTCACAAGTCAGGAATCAACAACTGTTAGTCTCCGTGAACCCCTGCAAAACTAACTCTTCATACAGCTCTACCCATATAGTTTGGTTACTCCTTAAGATCAGTTTAAGACTAGTTTAAGACCAGACATGTATACACCACACGGCTGTTTAAGGAAACTTGGGATTACTTACTCCTCTGACTCGGAAAAGCAAATACGGACCTCTTGAAAAGGCAAATCACTCACTGTTCACATAACCCCACTCTGTTTATAGTCCCTAGAAACCTACTCCTAAATACTGCAGTTGTTTCTTGAACAGCTTTCTGCCCTACCCCATCCCTTCAGCATTCCACGGTCAGCATAAGGGTGTTCGGGGTTTTTTTTTGTTTTGGATTCACTCTCCCAGTATCACCATCCTGTAAATCCACCTTCAGGATCACCTCTTGTTCCTAGTTGTCTCCCCAGACTGGAGAGTCTGTGAACAGAGAGACCAGAGAGTGGCTGCACGTTCTGCAACCAATTTTCACCTTTCACAAATGGAAAGAGGACTCCCGGGTTAAGTTCTTCTGCAATAGCAGAACAGGATACATTGTGATCCTCTTATTTGTCAAGTTCTAGCCTGAAATACCTGGCCGATGTGGGGTTTTTTTCCCCCTCCATGTTCCCCTTTCTGTATTTCATTTCCATTACACTGAACTAGAGCTTCTCCCAGAGTCTCCCATTCCTGCTGCTGGATTTCCAGCAACTTTGATTTTCACTGTCCTTGAGCCTCAAGACTCCCCTCCTTCCCTTCCGTGTCTGTTACCACTATGTATTTTTTAGATGACAGGAATATTTCCTTTCAGCCTTTGCTTCACCGGGACAAAAAACCTAGATCTGACTTCTGTGCATTCTCACAAGCACATAAGAGCCATACCTGGTCAGGCCAGAGGTTTCCCAGCTTCCACTTTTGTAGTTCAAGGACTTCTGGAGTCAGAGATCACATCTGCATATTTAACAGTCCAAAACAGACTGTTCCTTCGTGAATTCCCTTGCGAACCCGCGTACATCTGTGGCTACCACAACATCTTGCGATGAGGAGTTTCACAGCTTAACTTCACTTCCTTGGGTTTTGCATGTGCCACCTTCTAGCCTTATGCTAGAACTAATGTTCTGGTACTGGAAAAGGCAATGCAGTATCTCAATCTCTACCTACCTTTCCAGCATACTCATGACTTTAAAAATGTGATTTGGTCACTTCTGTGACATCCTGAAGAATCCTAATCTTTCCAGTTGTTCTTCCTAAAACAGCTATTACATCCCTCTGATCACCGTACTTGCCCCTTTCTTTCTAGGGCATGCTAATCAAAATTGTATATTATGCTGGACTGTGACACTTACTTCCCTGCCCACTGGAAATGACTGCACCCACGATATCAGAAAAATCACATTTAATTTTTCAATTGCTACATTATGCTAATAAGTTCAGTGAGTTAGAGGATGCCTAAGCCTTTTGGTTTCCATTTCAAAGCAATTCTATCCGAGTTCCTGCAGTGTATGATATTACACTCTTCATAGCTGAATTTTTAGCTCTACCACTCTGTTCCTCTAAAGCATTTCATCGCTTTCGCAATGGTAACACCATCTTTTCCTGGAGCAGTAATTTCTCATCTTCGTTCTTTTATTCTCCCTCCCTGCTCTGTATTACAAGCATTACTGTATTAATATTTTAAGACATTCATCAGTGTCAACCCTCCCAGGTCCCACCCTTCATGAGTATTTCTACTCCCACATCTTTACTCTAATTCCCTTCTCTGTACTAAGCCCACCACCAGTGACTTTCCACATGGCATTGTATCATGTACCATCACATCAACAAATTTTCTAACCAGAGAAATAGTACAATAACCTAACCGAGAAGATACGTGATTCTTCTACGTGCTTCCACCCAGAATTTGACATACCGGTACTCCTCCTGATGGATCTGCCCTCAACAAGCTCACTCCTTCAGAAGGCCAGTCCCGGGAGCTGTGTCCCATCCTCCTTCTTCGCAGCCCACGCACCACACCGGACTTACCCAGCCTAGCTGAGGCTCTCCAGAAGCTCCCTGCACACAGACATAGTCCCGCTTGCGACCCGACCCAACCCCACCATTCCCCGCTTCCTCTTGTCCCAGCCTCCCCTCTCCCCATTTCAACATCGTTTTGCAACAGGCGCATTTACATTTGGAGCAATCTGAAAATGCTTTAATCCTAGCTTGAGCCTTACTGAACAGCAACCCCAGTTTTTAATAGCTATGAAGTATCAAGTTGCTTATCACCTCTGGCAAGGTTTAACTCAGCTTGACCTTTGTATTCTTACTTTACTCCTATATATATATAATTTAGAGGTCAAGGCATGACTGAGATACTGTCACGTCTGCTCATTTTCCATACCCAGGAAGAAGCAGGTAGCTATCCTGCTCTGTAGGAAGGGAGCAGAGCTGAATTAGAAAGTGCCAGTTTTATCTGTTTTCTGTAAAACTAACTGCCCATTGAGAGTGCACCCCCACTCCAAGGAGTACAAAAGCCCGTGCTAGCCACAGTAAAGCACAGCGACACAGCTTTGCAGGCAGCCAGAGAGCAACACCTACAGCGGGACAGCAGCACGAGAACGATTTAATATGTGGGTGATGGAGGATTACAGGGACCAGCAAGAGGCAGGTCGATACAGTAATTTTAAACTGAGGAACAGTTTATTTCTATTGCTTTCTCTATGTGAAAAGAAATACACTTTTCACCTATGTAAATAACAAATGCTACATAATCAAACACTTGATCACTCCCGCTGATGTAGAAACCTCATTCTGTGACAGGTTTGTTCAGCCATCACGCTTGCCAGTGATGGCTCGCTGAACACAGCTCCTTCATAAACGTTGAGCAACTCTACGTAAAGAAATTCCGTCATACTTGGGAAACGGCTAACACATACTAAGTTCTTTAAGGTACAAAATTCTGTCACCGTCTGCCATTTCGTAAACAGCTGAACGTCACTGTTCTGGAAAAAAAAAAGAGGTTTCAATCTGAATAAGCACCAATATTAATAATAATGATTATAATAACAGCAACAATGACAAGAAAAAACTGCCTTTGCTTCTAACAATAAAAGGGACTGCTAGGAAGCAAGAAAATGGCATTACAAAAGGCTGGACAAAGATACAGTGGCACTTCGGAGAGCCGCGGCTGGACTTACACTCGTGGACTGGGCCAACGTCTCTGCAAGCGACCAGCAGAAGCTCAGAGATGCACGCATACGTGAAACAGGGCAAACCAATAGGCAATCTCACAAATGGGATGATAGTTTTGGGATAGGGGGGAAACCCACAAATGAAATAGCGGTCATTCCTCCTCTAAATTCTGCCCATGGATATGCTCCATAAATGCAATACTAACTGACAACATACCAGCGCCGAGGGCCTTGTCTCCTGTCCTTAAAATTCCTAAATCTCCTGTGCTAAAATTCTGTTTTCACTTCACCACCCGTCTTTTGTTACCTTCTGATCACCTCAGTTGGGTATGAGTGGAAGCGCTACCTACGACTCAGAAGACATGTTGTGTTGATTCACCTATGTTAGCTCCTGCGCGTTTACTTCAGTTGTAAAAGCACAACCCATACTCTGGACGCAAGAAAAGCTACAAGAACAGCCCCAGGTTTACAAGGGAAATGTTCCACTAAATGCATCCCTTGCTTACTAAACTGCTGCAGCAGGAGTAAAGTGTAATTCTGGAAATATGTTACACAACTCCTAGAAGTACAGGGTGAGTTTAAATACAGGAAGCGGTGGTTAAATATAGATGCATTGCACAAAATATCTTCACCAGAAGACGCTGCTGTTCTAGCCACCAAACCACTGCTGGGCAAAACTTGTACAGGAAAAGCTGCAACTACAAAGCCTAGATTTTTTTTTTCCCCCCTCATCAAAAGTGTGTGCCATAGGAACTTCATTTTCTGCTTTCCAAGTTTCATTTCAAATGTGAAATTTTAAACTGGCAGGAGCAAGAAGCAAATTCAGGCAATGACCTCCCAACTTTACAACGTTTAGAAGTTGCTATTTTGTAAAACTCTGCTCACCCAAACCCCTCTTCATTTCCCTAAGCCACTAAAACCCACAGCGCGTACAGCTTCATTCATTATGGCTTGCTTCTTTGTCGATATACACATTAAACATCCTCAGTATTCCGTATTTTCAGTTTCTACTTTTCATGATGACTTTGTCCTAAGTTTAATCTAACACTTTCTTTAAGGCACTCCAATGTTTTGTTCTACCTTTCTATCCCACCGGCATTCACAGCACCTACTCTGTTGGGGTAAAAAATACGACACAAAACAACTGTTAGAAGTTACGGTTTGATCTGGGTTGAAAATCTGAACGTTAACAGTCTGGTGAATTCATACAGCAAGAGCTGCCCAGCGAGTCAGCCTCTGAAGCTGCACTGCACCTGAATGCCTCTTTAGCTAATGCTCTCAGTCCCTTCCTTTCCCCTGCTCTGCTTTCGGTTCCCAGCTGATCTATACCCATCCTTCCTCAGGCAGCTCCATCTACAACATTGCCCTTAGGAAGACGGCTACCCTTTGCAGCTCCCTGCTGAAGCATTCCAGCGCACTGAGCTCCTCCATCATCCACGTGCTTCTTTATCGACTGGCTACGCAGTTTATACACCAAAATGAACTTCGACAGCTCTTTCCCTTGCAGGGCACAAACCAAAGTAACTAAGTTGGCCAACTTCTGCTTGCAGGGCTGGGATATGAGAAACAACTGAGACACAAGGTGAACGCTCAGAGTGATGGTAACAAGGAGGATTCAAAATACGTTCCTTAGGAGGGAGAATCATTCAGCCAGTTTTCCTCAGACAGAGGAAGACCAGCGCTTCCTTCTAACCAGATCCCATCCACCTGCACCTACAAACGTCAATGTTATCAAGCCATAAAAGATTGTTATTGGAGGGGGACAAAATGGGCAAATTCAAGTTCTAAACAAATTCAAGTTCTGAAGTCTCAATAAAGCTGGAGAAGGCACCAGCACTACGCATCTGTGGTTGAGGAGGGAGTCTAAACAAACACACAGGCTAGGAAAAGCCATTAGCTTTCCTGACCTGACTCGTTACAGGGCTATTAAAACAGGAGAAAAATCTCTAGTTAGACACGCATAGGAAGCTAAAAGGAAAGAGCTGGTTTTGCCCCATGTTAGACTTCCCAACAGAAAAGCAGCCATGCTTTCAGCCAGCTGAGAAACTCTCCAGTTTACCATGGAAAAATGTAAAGTAAGTGCAGACGTGGATTACACTTTCTTGCTGACACAAAGCAAGGCTACTAGACAATTTATAGTCACAGATTCGAGGCAGCTCCTAATTTTAAAATTCCTAACACTTCCCACTAAATCACAGACTGCGAGGATCCCTTCCTCCCCAACAGGAGATCTGCCAACAGCCTGTCCAAGGGAGCAGCCACTGACAGTGGTTATAAACACAACACACAGATCTCCTTCCCCCTTCTTAAAGACCTCTTCTTAAAAAAGCATTTAGGGGAATACACATAGAGCTTTACCACTACTGAAAACACAAAATTAGGTACCTGAATGTAATCTCAGACAGAGTGAACTCTTCTGATGAAAACCTGCTTCTGCAAGAAGCCATCCAGAAGGATGCCACCCCGTAGCTTCTTGGGTAGATTACTCACCATATCTGTAGCTTGATCTTCTTTCCTTGTAGTTCAACAGTTTTAATCTTGAAGTCTATCCCTAAAATAAGCAAACACATGAATAAGTAATTAGTATTTATTTACAGAAAAAAAGCAATTCCACATCAACTCAGAATTGCTGCAGACAGAACAGCAGCTTTTTTTTCTTTTACTGAATCATCAGGTAAAGCAAGGATGTCCGAGTAAGCTGGAATGCAAGAGGAGCATGGCTACCAAGGCACGCAGGGCCTCAAAGGCTCTACGATCCGTCAATGGATGCCTTCAGGTAACACTGTTAAGAAGATCTGGCTTGTAGAAGCTTTTAAGTTTCTTGCTTATTTTTAAGAATGAAAAATACCAGGGTTTTGCAATTTTTCTGGGGAACTTCCAAAAAGAAATTTGGGAGTTTTCGTATAAACTTAAACATCCTAAACAAAATAGCAAGCTTCTTTTTTAAAGAGATCCTTTCCCCAAAAATGACTGAACCACAATATTTTGCATATGCTGAAAAATTAGGTGAAATATCGTGGTGAATTTTTTTTTTTTTTTTTTTACTCTTAATCCTTGTGATATCACCATTTCAGAAACCTCTCCAAAAAAAAAGCCTCTTTTCCCCAAGATTCTCCTTTCCATTGATCTTGTTCAAGTAATCCACCTGTAAGAGTAGCATTAACTACAGAAACATTAATGCTCATTACCTGTTTAATGAAACCCAAAGCAGTCAGTGTGAGAGCCTACACCAGAGCATGTGGCAAGACTCCAGATGATTAAGAACAGTCATCTCCCTTTTTACACTGCTGCAACAGGCAGCAGAAGCCCTAAATTGCCTCTTGAGCTAAACACAGGCGCGCATGGTTTATAGGCAGTCAACCTCAAGCTTCAATAACGTAAGCAGAAGGGTTTAAGCAACACAAAGTTTTCAACCAGCAATAAAAGACAAGTTCTCAGCAGAAGTTGGCACCCAAACGCCATGTCCCTGCGTCCGTGTCCATCCCCGCTCCAGCCTCTGGCGTGGTACGAGCAAAGTCACGACTTGACAGAAGTGCATAACCATGACTCTCAAAACTCAGACACAGAGCACAAGTAAGGTTTTTACTTTTAATACCAACTAATACAAAATAACTCACGTGTTAACTTGTGGCAAAGCTGAAATGGTATTGCAAGGAAGTTCATTAACTATGGGATTTGCAAGGACTGACTGAAGAGATGAAGGAGAGCTGTCCTGAGAAAACTTAGGAAAGAAGAAGCTATCAAACTGAAGACAGATCCTTAGCCGAGACCAATACCAACACCAGTATTTAATATTTTCATTATTAATTCTGGTGTAATAAATTGTCCTATCCGAGGTCTACTGCTCACAGAAGTGAGAGGCACTGTACAAGGGATGATTAAAATAAGAAACTGGTAATCTTGAAGACAGAATAAAAGCAAGGGATGGGCGTCAGCAGTACAGAATGCAACATTACATGCCTGTTACCTAAGAATTTCTTCTGTGAACCAGGAGCTGTTTTCACACGACAAAGACACAGACTGAAGGCTGAGAGATTACCATTTTACTTTCACAGAGTAACTACAGCCCAATGGAGAGGCAACCCTGGAATAGGCAAAGACAATCTTACAGGCACCTGGTGGGAAATTTCCACCCGAGGCAGGGAAATACGACCATCCTTGTGCAGGACCTTGGTGAAACCTCATTTGTGCGACGCGTACAAACTAATCACTTTTCCTCGGAAGAAAAAAACAGATGCTGTGCAAGACAAGCAAGGATGACACCCTGCCCCCCCCCAGCTCCACAGCAGAAGGGGCTTGAGGACCACGTCTTGTTTCAACCTCCTCTTCCCAAAACTGCCTACAAGAATTATTAGCAGTGGGGCAGGAACACTACAAGCCATCTTCTCAAAATGCTCTGACGCTAATTAGATGCCAGAGTTCTGACTTTCAATTCAAATCAGAGAAACGCCGCTGATAATTTTTCATGCTTTCCACAAATCTGTTTATATTTAGACTTTTTAAAAGGCAGCAGCTGCAGTCACAAACTTCCCTCCTAAATCTACAAGGTCATTTTATACCAAGCAAGATTAAATAGAATTTATGAAACACATTATTATGTAAGAAGTCTACATGGGAAGCCTGCTTTAAACACCAAGTCCATCTCCTTTTAGCTCTATATATCACACACACTACTTCATTTTAACGCTGAAATATTAAATTAGTAAAATCTTTTTACATAAAACTCAGGCTACCAGAGCCCCTCCGGGAAAGGCTACACAATTTTAGGTGGGGGGGAGGAGAATCCCCCTCCCCACAGGCCTGTGTCGTGCAGGGGGAAGAACGGGGACGGCACTTGCTAGATGGACATCTACCGCACATGTGGCCAGAAAGGAAAACAGAGACTAACCCTTAAATGAATACCAACTGCAGCTCCTCACGGAGCCTCTTACAGTTACCAAGTATTTCATAAACATGAACCAGAGTGTAAAGGGGCAAAACTCCCCACTTCTAAGGATTTAAAGCAGTACAGCGACTAAAGGCGAGGGTTGTCCACTAATTCTAGGACATCAGCTTGGGACCTTCAGACTTCAGTTTCAGGTCAACGCTCCATTTTTTCCCCAGTTAGCCAAAGCAGTACTTCATCACTCGCGTTAAGTTAAATTTGCGAATCAGTATAGCTAGTATCACATGTATGTGGCTTGAAAAATAAACCCGCCGAATGATTAATAGCCAACACACAAAATTGTCCCAAATACCCACAACCATCCCTACGTTTTGTAGCATTTAACCAAGTCGTTCGCTATGACGTAGTGCTCCACAGCAACGCTATCAAACAAACGAACACAGCATTTACCAAAAGATCATAAAAGTATTTTATACAGCTACACTTACTTTTAGGTTCTGCCCAGATAAAGCAGGATGTTTGGCAGCCATGTTTTATGCATTAAGATAAAGCAAGCTATTAACCCAGCCAAGGAAATTAACTCTTCTCTGCACTGAGAGGGATTTAGCTAACTCCAGTATTTGGGGATAAAATAAGTCCCTAATCCCATGTTATACTCAGCTTCCATTCCAATTACAAAATAATACTAGTTCAGCCTTCGTAACAGAAAGATTGTTATAAATAGCAACGATTATTTGCCTCTAAATACTTTCAAAGCAGTTATAACAGACTGAACAAACTAGACTTCTGCATGGCTATGGTGCCCACTCTGTTCTAGACCTTTCCAAAGAAGCCGCCAGCGACATTGTGCCAGCAGGAACACAGAGCGTTGAGGGAGAAAAGATTACAGGTATGGGGAGTTCCCAGTAAGATTAAGTTCAGGGAAGAGTTTAAGAGGGTAATGGGCATAACAATTGAATGGCAGGCAGGACGGACAGAGTGCTATCACAGAAGGATAATGACAGAACTAATGAATTAAAGACAAGCATAAAATTACTCCCTCATTAAGTGTTGATAAGATATTCGTCAACTTCAACAGGACAAACTGGAATTCACAGAAAAACCTGGAAGTATACTGCCAGCCTATTAAACACTTAATATAGCCCCATGCTTTCAAATAAAAATCTGGAAGTGTTTGTTACGCTTGTATGGCTCACGCAGTTTAGCAATGAAGTCTCCTTACAGGCAGATCATCCCAGGTTTCTGGCTCACTTCTGGGTTTCCTTCCAGTTTCAAGTCTTGTACCAGTTGCTTATAGCAATGCATGGGCCCAAAAGCTGAACTCACGGCTTTAAAAAAAGGCAGAACCTATTTATGGATTCTTTAGGTTACTGGTCCTTGAGTATCAAGGCTTAAGAAGTACCATGAGTTGATCTCATGGTATGTGCAAACAAGACCTGCCCTTACACAAATACTGAAAGTCACTTCTGCCTAGTCACTGTAAAGATGCAGACCAAGAGGAGTTTCAGAAGCTGGAAGGTCAGACTTGTGCATCAGGCCGCTGAAGTCAAGCTCTTCCATCCCTACATCAGCAGAGGTTATTGTCAATGACTCCCGACAAAGCATTCCAGTTTTATTTGTGTAAATATCTCAATGTCTCGGTGAACACAGAACTATTTGCTCAATGGTTTTGAGTTTCCATTGCTCCCAGACGAAAGACATTAAAGAAGATCCAGGACTTGTGTCAGCACAACAGTGTGTTTTAAATCCATAATCACTGCATCCAAACAGTTCTGTATCACTTTACACCTTCTCAAGCCCCTGCCAAGGTTTTGTAAAGATCACTCTTCTGTTGCTAAATCACAAACCGACTATTCCTGAAAAGTGAAAGACAGAATGCCACAAGAGGGAGGGAGAAAAAGTTATTTTCCAGTCCATTTCAGAGCTACAAATGATGAGCTAGCCCTTTTCAGACAGCACGAATTTTTGTTTGCATTCTTTCCAAACAAAGACGCCATTCAGCTCCGTGAGGACACTGGGCGGTAGGAAGCGGAATGTAGGGCAAGAGAGGGGCAGCGCTGCAGTGCCAGGAGCCTGACAGTCAACCTGCACATCAAATCACCACCCGTAAGCAGCACAGAAATCGGGGCATTTTGTATTTCATTTGTTAGTAATTGCTTTGCAAATATACTTTAGCAGCACTATGCATTTTCAATTCAGGAAAGAAAAGCAAATGTACACAAATTCATACTCAAGTCTCGCGTTTTCAAGCTGCCCACCTTTGTGCTACAGGCTCTGGCAACAGCAAGTATTTTTCTTAACGGCGTACTTAACCCACAGCTGTCGACGCTCCAATTCACGCAGCAGAACTCGGCCCACGCTCACATTTTCGGACGAGCACCGGGAGCCGGCAGGATGGCCCCTTTTGCCCACATCCCTCCCGGCGGCCAGCACTCCCGAAGGCGGCAGGGCTTCGCAGCCTGGGCCCCAGCACTTTCCCCAAGGGTTTGAAGGTGCACCCAAACACCCGCCACGTCAATCCGCTTCAAACAACTGAAGCAAGGTGGAGCTCTTGCAAAGTGCTTTAATAAGGACAGAAGTCTTATCTTTACCACCTAACTTTACTGCCTTTAGAAATTCCAGCGTAAGTAAAGAACGAACTGACCAGGCAGAAAGAAATCTATCTGCCATCTTTCTTTGAGTTAACAACTTTCAAATTCACGAAGTCAGAAGGAATGCAGCCTCATGACTTACGGCACTTTGACACAAAGAGTAAACACTCTAACGAACCTAGTTAGCACAAGAACACCATCACAGGAGCACGGAGAAAATCCATATCCTTCAGGTATGTTTACAGCTTACAGTAGGGCCCAATAAACAACTCTATTTTTTTATTTAAAAAGTATTATATTTATATATTTTTACATATTATAAAATTATTATCTTTATTACAGTTTTATATATATTTTATATATATTAAAACTTTGTTTAAAAAACCAAAAATGCAATAAAAGAAAACTTATCAACAGCAGGCAGATACAGCAATAACTAAGCCTGGAAGCTTTTAAAACCACAGAATTAACTTCGGGGCAGAGACCTTTGTCAAGCTTTGCCTAGTCTTTTTATACAACTACCTGATTATGAGATCCAGTTCTCGAGACAGATTTATAATACTGTAAGACTTTAAGCTTAACACCTTAATGCAGAAGATGACTTCTGAAACAAACTCCTAACCCAGATACTGCTTTATCGAGTTTATTAACGTCTAGAGCATAACACTAATAAAAAGGTGATTCCTCTGACGCCTCCCCGTAACAACCTTTCCAAGGTTTCCAAGTCCAGAATTACGAACTCTCCGAAGTTGATGTACGTCCTGCATACAAGCTTTAATACTTCAGAATGTTATTTTACTAAGAATACACAGACATTAACATTTGTTATCAACGAAGTAAAGATCAAATATTTTGAGACAGCTTCAGATGTAAATATACTTTCTCCTTCCAAAGTAAGCCCAACACAAGCGTATCAAGAAAGAGACAAGAGGTCTGGTTTTAATTAAGCTCTTAGTGATCTCAGTTACTACTTAGGTCTTTCAAAATATTTACCCTGCAAGGTATCATACCTACTCAGTATGAATACACAACATCCCCAACCACACTCAACATTTTAAGTACAAACACTATTTTTCAGAGGCTTTATACAAATTAGATTTCTAACGCACCTGCCTCCTTCACACCTTCCACACAGGACAAAGTCTCAGCGCTGGGTTTTGCAGGTGTCACACCCAATACTGGCACGCAGGACTTTGCTGAGGCAATACTTTGCCCTCGGTGTGAAAGGTGTTTGAAGCACAAGATTCAGACAGAAGAGTTTATTTCAGAGGAGCGATAGCAAACCCGAAGCCAGGTGATCATTTTGTGCCTAGGCACACTGGCACCACTTGATTCCAGCTCTACAGAGACCTCTGCCAGTACACACGGATTGCGCAAACATAGACGAACCTGTTTTAAAGAACCTGAACTCTGCATCATATAAAAAACAAACAAAAAAAACCAAGAAAACCAAACTTGCTTCTTAAACTTAAATTGAACTTTGATACTGCAGTGACTTCTTAAAAGCAGTTCATTTATGGTTGACAGACTTACAGATTAGATGATCCGGTAATAATCCCGATTCTCATTCCTCAGAAGGAAATCCAAGGACCGCTTTTCCCAGTCGGTCTCTCCCCTCGCCTGCAGCAGGGCTTCTCCCTGTGCTAGACCGACTGCAGCTCTTACTCTTAGGAAGGGCTGCCGGGGCGGCAGCTGCGGGGCCCGCAGGAGCAGCCTCTCTACAGCTCCCTGGGACGCCTCCTTTCATTTGTCCACGAGAGATACGAAAGGAATATGCAACCATCACAAAGTGCCACTTGTAAGACTCACAACTTTGATAGATTCAGACTGTTCTCGAAGAGAAACTCAAGCTATTCACAGTCTCATCCTTTGGCAAGAGGTTGAGTGAAAGCATTAAGTTTTATCAGAGAGAGCAAAATTCAGCTGACGCAGTGAGGAACAGGAGGAAGCTTTAGGCCAGCTGGGACAAGCCTCTACATTCAGGGCAATTCTTTCTGAAATACAGATTTGCTACCTTTGGCAGAAAGCATGGCATTCAACTACAGGAGAGAAAACTCTAGTAACTGGTCTCTAAAAGGAGCTGGAACCCACGTTAACCTCCCCTGTTGCTTGTAGCTTAGGTCTCACGTGGACTTCTCTAACAGGCAGATCTTGGTGGTGTTTTCTTTCTCTGGATAAAATTGTAATAAAACAATAAAAGCAGTCACTAGACAAAGTCTCAAACTCTTGCTCACTAAAGCAGCCTGAATGAGATTATCAGAGAGACTGGGACAACCAGGAAGCCTGCAAACCTGGACTACTTGGCTTCTTTTTAGCAGTATTGAGAAATTGTAGATCCAGGTAAGGAAGTGATACTTTATGTCATAGCTTCTTTCTCTAACAAGACATTTATTCATCAGGTGTGAGGGATTACATTGCACTTGAACTCTTCACTGTCTTTAGCCCTGAACACATGTAGCATGGTCAGCTACTTGGGAAGGAACAGAGTGGGAGGAGGGAAAGGCAGCATGACCAGCAACAAAACATGAGCGACCGAATCAAAACGAGAAGCCCATCGATGCTTTAGAGTCTGACAAAATGCAAACGCAGTGCCCTTAGTCTACACTTAGCAGGCAATACTAATTTTGCTCATGCTTTTGTAGGAGGACGTACAGTTATCATGGCAGCTCCACACCTCTTGGTTTTACAGTACTGAATCTACCCTCCACTCCAGCTTTCAAATACACTTAGTCTCATGAGTAAACAAGATAGTAACTAAGTAAATAAGACAGCTAAGTCTTCCTCTTTCAGGAGAAAGCTCACTTCACATGCATTTTATTTATACACAGACATGTCTCCAGCCTCCCATATGTATATACTTGCATGTACGTCAGTACCTGTCTGTGTATTTTCTACACTTATGTGTGGCAATAAATTCTTTGAAGAAATAGAAAAAAATAGTACTGTTAGTCCTCAGGGCCCCCTTAGTGTTCCAGTCCCACCGACCTCTTTCATAGCTCTCCCGGAGGGCTGTAGTCGGTCACGGATCACCCACCACAGCACTAACCTACCGCAGGACGCACAGTCGGGTCAGACAGCCCACGCGGGCTACAGAGGCCTCAGGTCTGGACCATCTTTAGGTGGCTCATTTCAGAGCCAGGTACCTCGGGTTTTACCCCAGTGCATGCCCATGCTGTGTTCTCCACCTGCAGGTGGGGAGCTGGGGAAAAGGGGGGTGAAAGGAAGGAGTTGCACGGCCAGAAGCAAAGCTCTGCACAGCCAGGCGTACAAGTCCTGGTTAGCAGAGCAACATCTGCAACCCCAGCGCCAGGTCCTCCCCTTACAGAACGAGGGGCAAGTTACTTACGCGTCTCAAGTCCATTTTATCATCTTCATTTCAATAGAAACAGTTAAGACAACAGCTCGAGACTGATGCTTGGAGCAAGCTACACTCTCCAGCAGGGCTTTCCCTTCTGTCTTATTTTTCTTGACCTCACACTAAAACCTGCAAGTGCACCAACTCCTGCAGGCGACTCCAAAAGCTGAAGGGATGTTATCCGCTACAAGCAAACACTGCTGGAAGACAAAGCAAAAGTCAGGCACCTATAGAAAAGAAAATTAGTAATAAATTTAATAGAACTTTTTTCAAAAACTAACAAGATGTTTCTGAACCTGCCTGTTCTGGTTAGCAAACAACACAGCCAGACGCGGATGGAGAACAGAGGCGGCAAACGGGTCTCTCACCAGCTGAACAGAGGGAGCCAGGCAATCTGGCTGCTGCTATTAGCCTGAGATAACTCCACACAAACTGCTGCAAAACAAAGTACGTTATAAATAGCGCAGGGCACCCACTGCACACAGGCGACAGCCAACACTTAGTGGCTACCTTAGACCGTGCTGCAGATTCCCAGCCATTTTAACTAAAGGCTGCCACCACACTGGTCAGACCTAAAATGAATGCTTACCAAAAAAAGACTACAATCGTTCATGATACAAACTTACACGAGAGTGTTTCCTTGCAGTCTCCAAAGTTACAATGACTCAGGACTCCTATTCAACCGCAGGCTAGGGAGCACCTACGTAACTTGTTCAGACAGAGCAGCCGGTGCCAGCACCGGTGAGTTGGAGCAAAGGGGCCCCAGAAAATGAATCGAGGCAGCGCAGGACTGCCACAGCCACCACCTGGAGGCGGCTACGGGGAGAACCAGCAGCAGCCCCCCAGGACCAACACGGAGGGTATCAGGAATCACAGAGCAGGTGATGCTGAAACGGCCTCTTGGCTGTCTTTGGTGTCCTCTTCTAAACTTCTAATTCCATCATTTTTGATGTTCAGTGACCAGGAGTGTAACAAAGTACTCAAGACAGGAGCAGACTATGGATTTATGCAGTAGTAAAACAGAAAATTCAATTAATTCATGTGTTTCAGTATTTCAACTTCTTTGCACTAAGATTTTCCTAGTGCAGAGGGCGCAAACCAGAGCAGCAACATGAACTCACTCTTCCGGCTCTGCAAGGTTTCAAGTCATGACAATTCAGCCTTTACAGAGCACCAGAAGTTGCATCTAAATAAAGTAACACGTACCTTGAGTGAAATGTACGCTTAGTTAGTTCTAGTAGCCTAAGAAAGTTCCACAACAACTGGGCAAGAGAAAACCTCCACGAAGGGAAGCGTCCTGTCTGAGAGCCTGGTTTTGATGGAGCTAGGCACAGGAGGACAATGGTACCAGAAACAAGTGATTTAATTACTTTAATTCCACCAGGCACAAATGACGATGTGATCAGTGTTACATTCTTTTTTCCTTGCTCCTTTCCCACACATCCAGCCGCGGGTGCCAACCCTCCCACCCTCAGACTGGCTCTATCACCTAGAGGCCTCTCCTTTCCCAAAGGACCTTCCCCAAGTGCTCTATTCGTCACCCATTCACTGAACAACCCATAGTACGTTAAACACATACTTTGTTTTAGTACCCTCATAAACTATCACTTGGATAAACATTCACCCCTTTATGGCGAGCTCGCCAGCCTCAATCCATACCCCCTCGATAGCAACAGCTACGCAGAACTGTTTTGCTTTGTAATATTCATAGTAACAAGCAGAGAAACTACCAGGGGAACAGCTGTATCTTCGACTGCGAGGGACCCATGGTACCTGAAGTAGCCTGAAAAGTGGTATTTTTGTAAAGCAGGTATCAAGAAAAGTCGTTAGACCACACCTCTCCCTCCATAAAGACAAGCTAAAGATTCCTAACCAGTGATATTTGCTAGTGTGATGGGGTGTACCTCAATAAACCACTCATTTAATTCTAGCATCTGTTTTTAGGAATGCAATAGACTCAAAATCCAAACAATCCATCTACCTTTAGCTTTTAACACAAAATTTGCTAAAGTAGAGATTCTTTAAAAAAATAAGTGTTATTTCCTTCTCAGTAGGCTGATCGAGCCCTATCAGCCCCTCCTAGTGACCCCCATGGCTCTTTCCTGAATCTTCACTTTTTCAGTAGGATTCTACAGTATCTTTATAAAACTGTCTTTACAGACTACGTTTCACTAACACCATATCAACACCGATAAATTCCAGAGTTGGTAATGTAAGGGAGAACGCAGGACATTAGCAGTAGCGCTGTTGCCAGATCATCTCCTACCAATTAATCTACTCTTAACGAAGCAGATGACAGTCCTGCGAGGCAGCAGCCTCTCAGTGTGACCTACATTCTTCCATTCTAGACACCTGCATTTGTTGTGCTTTCAAACGCTGTCGCACACCACCGAACAAACAAGCAACTGCAATAAGACTCAGCTTTGCAGGGATATTTGAGTTATCAACACTAACTGATACGGAGGACTCAGCTGAATGTTCATTTTGGTGACAAATCCAGTCCTGTGGCTTATATCCCGCCCCAAACATCTGGCTTAACCCCCCCCCCCAAACAATAGAAGGCCGTTGTTATCCAACCTGACCTCTTATCTGGGGAAGGCCACGGACTGCGAGCTCATTCACGTCTTCACCGTTTGCAGAAACGGGGGATCCTCACGCTGCACTGCTGCCTCCCCACCTGCAGCTGCCGCGCCAGAGATTTCCAAGCAGTCTGCCTGGCGTTCCACCCACAGCCACCAGTCAGTTCAGAGACGAACAACAGCGTTCAGAGCTATGAGATCCAGAACGACGAGAGTGAAGGGCACTTTACTGAACTTGAAATTCTTTTTGAAGTGTTCCCGTTTCCCTTCAAAGCGGCATGCAGGCTGTAAGAGTGCAAGCTTCCTTTGTGCATCAGTTCGTTTCAAGGATGGATATTAAATCTAGGTCAAGACTACAGCCTTCTAGCGCACCAAAATTTTTCTGTCACTACTAACCTCACTTGAAACAATTTAATATAAATCTCTGAAGAATGATCAAGATCACAAGTTAACATCTACATGTTAATTCTGGAGGAAATAATTACAAAAGACAATATTGCTACCAGAAACTCTTTAAGAGCACTTGGGGGCAATATTAATAAGTAAATAAAAATCAAATCATCAAGGAGACAGAGGTGTTGTGAATTGTCTCTTCTCCATACACCAGGCTGCTGCACCTACATAGGAACTGAGCAGCTGAGGGAGCTGGGGGGGTTTAGCCTGGAGAAGAGGAGGCTGAGGGGAGACCTTATCGCTCTCTGCAACTGCCTGAAAGGAGGTTGTGGTGAGGTGGGGGTCGGTCTCTTCTCCCAAGTAAGTAGCGACAGGACGAGAGGAAACGGCCTCAAGCTGCGCCAGGGGAGGTTTAGATTGGCTATTAGGGAAAATGTCTTCACTGACAGAGCGGTCAGGCACTGGAACAGGCTGCCCAGAGAGGTGGTGGAGTCACCATCCCTGGGGGGGTTCAAAAACCGTGCAGACGTGGCACTTGGGGACATGGTTTAGGAGGCCTGGGGGTGTTGGGTTGGCGGTTGGGCTTGGTGATCTTGGAGGTCTTTTCCCACCTTAATGCTTCTATGATTCTATTCTATGAACTGTGACCTTCCGCCCCTCCACTATTCTTGTCACCTACATTTAAAAAAATTAACCATCTTTAGAAACGAATCTCAACACCTCTTTTGTTCCACTTTACTCCCCTCCAATAGAGGGAAATCCATTACCTTGCTATTATGCACTGGGTACTTGCAGACATAAATCTTTATATTAACCAGAACACAAGCAGTAAGTTTTTTTTTTTTTAAAATACAGATTATGTCCACACATTTAGGTCTCAGAAGCCACAAGGCTGTAAGGAAGCAAACAATATTAACAAGTCAAGAATTCCATGAAGCTGCTTCTCCTCAAGTGGCACTGTTCAGTCGTTTAATAGATTGATTACAACATGAAGTGCTGTTCATCCCCGTACCTGGAATTAAAACAGCAAATCCAAATAATCACAAGGTAAGAAAGGCACCAGTACCATTCAGCACGTGGTCAGAGTTGAGGTCTCATCACATGTACTCGCTAGGAAGGCATTTTAAACCAGCACTGCCTCATTCAACAATGACATGGACAGTGACTTACCAAGGATTTTCTATAGATCTCAAGTTCCAGCTCCCTTATTCCATCTACTGCATATGTATAAAGACCGACACGTAAACAAAAAGCTAGTAATGAAGTTTATTTGCAAAGATAAGTACAAAATACAACATGCCTGTAAAATGAGGATAATGACTCCTCCAAGGCAAGAACTAAGATACATGAGCTTAAAAACATTAATTAGAGGTGCCTGACCGGACATCCACAGGGAAAGGTGTCTTGATGAACTAAAGATAAAGCTACAAGAGCTCAAAACAAGCCGGTTTCTAGAAACCTTTCCTAGAGATGTGTCATGTCCTCCTCTGTATTCAAAGGGAGTGACAACGGCACATGCATTCATGCCTTAGCAATTCAAACCACACTTTCGGGTGGTTAACAAATGTACCACTGGTGATTTAAATTGATGGAGATGGCTGAGGCAGCACAAAAGAACAATGTGGTTTTCTACCTCTGGCAAAGCAATAGGGTAGGGGACTTTGGGGGAGCTCTTTAACTGAGGCACCTGGCCAAGCTGGAGAGGTGGGCCTGTGAGAACCTCCGGAGGTCCAACACGGCCAAGCGCAGGGTCCTGCACCCGGGTCGGGGCAGCCCCCGACATCAACACAGGCCGGGGGTGGAGGGACTGAGAGCAGCCCTGCCCAGGAGGACTTGGGGGTACTGGTGGGTGAAAAACTGGACACGAGCCGGCAACGTGCGCTCGCAGCCCAGAAAGCCACCCGCCTCCTGGGCTGCATCCCCAGCAGCGTGGGCAGCAGGGCGAGGGAGGGGGTTCTGCCCCTCGGCTCCGCTCGGGTGAGACCCCCCTGCCGTGCTGCGTCCAGCTCTGGGGTCCTCAGCACGGGACAGACACGGGCCTGGTGGAGCGGGGCCAGAGGAGGCCACCCAAATGGTCCGAGGGCTGGAGCGGCTCTGCTGTGAGGACAGGCTGAGAGAGCTGGGGTTGTGCAGCCGGGGGAGGAGAAGGCTGCGGGGAGACCTCATTGCGGCCCTTCAGTGCTTAAAGGGGGCTGATAAGAAAGGTGGGGACAGACTTTTTAGCAGGGCCTGTAGCGACAGGACAAGGGGTGATGGTTTTAAACTAAAAGAGGGGAGATTCAGACTAGACAGGGGGAAGAAATTGTTTACGCTGAGGGTGGTGAGACCCTGTCCCAGGTTGCCCCAAGAGGCGGTCGATGCCCCATCCCTGGAAACACTCAAGGTCAGGCTGGACGGGGCTCTGAGCAACCTGCTCTGGTTGGGGATGTCCCTGCTCATGGCAGGGGGTTGGACTGGATGGGCTTTAATGGTCCCTTCCCACCCAAACCATTCTGTGATTCGATGATGATTCTATGAACTGCTGCAGCTCTGCCCATGAACACTGGCCTGCCAGACCCTCCAGGGTATTGAGCTCTGAAGAGCATGCTATGGCCACATCCAGCAGCGAGTCAGCTGATGGCAAGGGAAGTTCCCAGGACCAGAACTTCAGCCAGTGGGCTATGTGTTCATGGCATGGTTTTCATCTCATGGTTTTGATTTGAGAGCTAGCACTCTCCATATCAGGGCCTGGGCAAAGTTCAGGAGATAACCAGGGCAAGGACCATTTCCCGATAAAATGGATGCAGACGCCAGGTTCAGGAGATCAAGTGACAGCCATTTCCAACAGTTAAGAATCTGGCACATTTCACTTAAGCATCAAGTCAACAGGTGTGTTCCAAGCACAGCTGCCATGAACTTCAGGTGCAGGGAGTCTACCTGCCATTCACACCAAGTAGACTAAAATTGAGATCCCAGACAATGATGAAGGTTCAGAGAGTCTCACTGTGGTGCAAGTAAGCTGTTAAGTACGACAGGGACAGAAGCCATTTCTCATGTCAGAACCAGTTGTGAAGCCTTCTCATCTCCTCTTCCTCAGCTGCCTTCATCTCATTTATAAGCATTAGTGCACCTTTTGTCTAGTGAAGTCTAACTACATACAGCCGATAACACTTAGGGTTAGGCAGTCCTCGATACACCATGCTGTGCAGAAAGATCTGAGGTGGCCACAGAAAGCAAGCAGACCAACCAGCGAGGGTCCCACAGGATCTCTCTTCGCTTAAACATATTCCTTTCAGGGAAGGAGTTTCCGAAGTCATGTGAAAGTGCAGTTCAAATTTACATGTAAAAAAAACCAAACCACTGCTCAGAAAGAAAACCAAAGCTTCCTGTTGACACCACCTACGCTGCCACTTAGGTCTATGAGACCATGCACAGTTTCAACACAAGCAGTCACTTCTTCCAGAAAAAAGAAACTTTATCATTTTGTTATTCCAGCAGCTAAACCTTACACAAGGCTCCCACAAACAAAAGAAAATGAACAAAGGAACTATTTTAGCGATGTTTTATGCATACCGAGAGACAAAAGAGACCATAAGGTTCTTATTCATAAGGGGGGGGGGGGGGGGATGAAGCTCTAGCAAGAAACAGTACTTTCTTCAGAGTTGTTCCCATGCAGCAATCATCTCTGCTTAATGCCAGTTAATTCCAGGTTCAAGGGCTGATTTATTTCTCTGCCATTACATCTTTTATTGACTTTGAGTGTTTCCAGGGATGGGGCATCGACCACCTCTCAGGGCAACCTGCTCCAGGGTTTCACCACATCTTTCATTTTCTAATACACTCAAACTCCTGGCCCAGGTAGCAGAGTTCTGCCAGCCACCTTTACCAGCACGTGTATTTAAAGAGGGCATCGCATGATGCAGCTGCATCTCCCTGTGAATCCCTCCGTCAGCGAAGCTCATTACATCCCATACCTAAACCCAAGGCAGGGAAAGGTCTGGACTCCAGCAAGCTGACAGCCCACACAGAAATTCACAACCAATTGGAACTCTACTCTAAACCACCAAACGTGCACTAAGTATATTCAAGTTCAATTACAGTCAATTAAATCAGTTCTCATACATGTCTTAGCCTACTTATGCTATATTTGTTAGCTAGAAAGTAACTACGGTACATGAACCTGCTTTCACATAAACTGCTTCTATTTATAAAAGAGAAAATTTGTCGCTACTTGCCATAACAGTAATTTTGTCCTCAAGTTACATAAAAATAAAATTCAAGTTAGCACTTACCCTGGCTAATTTATACACATCAGATTGACAAGACAGATAATACATAAACGACGGGAAGCAGATTCATTCAGGAAAAGCATTAGCTTTGTCAAAGAGGCGGGTGCTTGTCTTAGAGGTCATTAAAAAGGTTCAGCCAGTCAACCCATTATAAACAGTCAGAAGCTGAAGAAGAGCCCAGAAGCTCTCTGCCTTCCCAACTTCCGTAACGAGGACTTACGCAGTGCAGAAGCTCAGATCAGTTACTTCTTCTTTCAATAACTGAAACCCCTTACTGCTAGACCTACTGAAGAAAGGGAGGAGAAACCATCACTTACGTTTTCAGACCAGGCGACTCGCTGGAACGCACACCGTCCACTGAACCCACTGACCTACATTTGATTAGTTTCAGCCACACCAGCAGATGAAAGACACAAAATGCACTGAAACTCCCCCACAGGAACCACACAAGGATTTCAGACTTCTAACAGCAAAACTGAAGAGTCAGAGAGTCTCCAGTTGTTCCCAAACAGATTTTGACATTTATTTGCTTGATGCACTCACTATCAGTATTGGAGAAATGAAACCCTGTAATGCTTTACACACTTCACACTAAGCCTGAAGTTTCTCAAAGTCAGTGCAGCTTTATGAGGGCCAGGTAGTCACTGCACTTGGACTTTTAAGGGTTTTCTCTAGTGAAATAGTCTACGAGCTGCCTTTTGCAACGCACTGAAAAGAATGCATGTGCTTGTAAGCGAGTACTTTTTGCTGGAAAACCAGGTTTCTTTCATTACAAACAGAAAATATTACCATCATTTATGAAAGTACCCCAACTCAAGCTACCTAGACTACACCACAGCAGCAAGTTTTGTCGTCACTGGCATTAGACACACGTTGACATTACTAAAGCACCAAGCACTGCAGTCTAAGATGCTGTCTAGGCATCATTCCCATTTACAAGAGGGTTGGAGATAGGCTGGGACCCCACCCTTTCTGTGTAAAATTTTCAATACAGAATTGCTGTTTAAGGACACACCTACTATTTCCTACACAGACTCCAAGGAACAGCATTGTGCCTAGTGTTAAATATAGTACGTTCACCTTTGAAGCTCCACTGCTTGCACTACATCTGTGCGATTCAATCCATACTTAACTGAAGCAGTTGCCGTATGATTTAGGATGTTTTCAGTTACTGAATATCAACTTACACATATACTCCCATACCTAAGTTTCATAAAAAGCTTTAATTTATGAACCCTTCAGCATCAAGAAACACAGAGACTTCACAGAGTCAAAGCATGGCAGCAGGTATTTATTTCCGGTTTACACCGAGTTCTAGGAATCTGAAGACAATTTCCACACCACGAGCACCAGAGCTATATGGCACGGCGTGACCATGAAAGTCCTCCACCTCCCTACTCTTGGAGGAGATCACATATTATACCACCAGATATTTCCACCCAACCCCTAAGTTCTCCAGTGAGTGCGAAGATGAATGGCGGTGTTGTCAAGCTAATTAGCAGGAAAAAAGATTGAAGAAAAAAGGCCTATTGCTGCAGTATTGCCCAGAAGCATCACATTTGTCAGTAAGTGTTACTGCCTTTTTTAGCTATTGCTACAACACTCAAACTGAAGGCATAGAAAGAGCCTGAGAAACAGGAATTATGTACCATTGAAAGGGTGGAAAAAACTAGAATAATGTCAGATGACACTCCTAGAATCAGAAGTTTTTGCTACCCCAAACCATCGGCCTCTCCCAAGGCAGCACTGGAGGCCGCAAGACTTGATTGGATTCTTTAGTTTGCTGTACGCTGCAACAAGGTTAGCTACACCTCACGTGCCAGAATCACAGAATGGTTTGGGTTGGCAAGGACCTTTAGAGGCCATCTAGTCCAACCCCCTGCCATGAGCAGGGACATCCCCAACCAGAGCAGGTTGCTCAGAGCCCCGTCCAACCTGACCCTGAGTGTTTCCAGGGATGGGGCATCGACCACCTCTCGGGGCAACCTGGGACAGGGTCTCAACACCCTCGTTACAAAGAGTTTTTTCCCTTATATCCAGTCTAAATCTCCCCTCTTTTAGTTTAAAACCATCACCCCTTGCCCTGAAGAAAAAAGCCTCAAGTTAGCACCTTGCCAACTCTCAACTCCAATGAAAAGGCATTGTGCCTCAAGACGATGGGAACAGATGCTCACTTGCAAGGCAACCGGAGACACTCCTGGTTTCAATTCTCATGGAATAAACCCATTTCCCTTTGCACTGACAGGAGCCAGGAGTGGTCACAGTCAGCCACCCCGCCTCCGCAAAGGACCTGCACCAGCTCCCCGTATCCCGCATCTATTCTGCAACTAAGTTTCTGACTACGATATTGAAAGGGACTACATTCAAAAAGGACGTCAGGATTTACACAGAAAAGAACTTAGGTTAGAACTAGAAGAGGTTAAAGAAGAGTTTTACCAATAGCTGGACCAGCAGCACCATAAGTTACAGGGTGAGAAAGCAGAATGCTGACAGCAGCTCTGACCGAAGAGGTGCATGCTCAGAGTCTGGCGGCAGCAGCAGCACTGAAGCTCCTGCAAAGGCTAGATGAGGAGCACCTGAACTTGCTCTGAGCAAGACATCACATGCCTTCTTTATCAGTTGTTTCTCCTACCTCTTAATTACCACTTTGTCAGAAGCTCTTTACAAAGCTGGTGGCCTTATCTAATGCTCTGAAGATCAAAAGGAGGCTTCCAGCAGGAATCTCTCCAGACTGTAGTGCTTTTGATTGCATCCAGCAGCAGCTCCAACACACGCTGGGATTTTGGACACCCAGCCCAGGTCCTGTCCTGGTACTCAGGACCAACAGCGAGACTAAGGCAGGCTGTGGAGCATGGAGCATGTGCTTCTCACACCCCACAGCAGGGCCACGTTAACTCGGGTTGCATGGGGTCTCTTCTAGAAATGTTTTTGTTATCCCAAGGACAGGAGTCCCATCAGCTCTCTGCCTTTCTGTTCCAGTCGCAGACCACCCTCATAACAATTTTTTCCTAATTCCAGATCAAATTTTCCCTGTTGTGACATGTGTCCACTGTTTCTTGCCCTCAGGCAGCACCGCAGTGAACACCCAGGCGGCCGCATCCTCCTGGTTCTCCTGCTGGGTCGAGGTCTCAAGCACACTGGGGCAGCTGCTGCAGCCAGCACCAGGACACATGCCCCGTGGCACATGGTCACCGCGACCGAGCAGACACTAGTGGTGGGGTTTTGGAGCCCCCTTCCATGCAAACCACCAGCGGTGCTGTTCACTAGTCCTGCTCGCTGAAGTAGGAATAAGAAGCATCAGACTTTCCAGAGAACTCACATTTCTGGTCCCTGCTGTCCCAGACATACCAACATGCAGTACAAAACCGAAAGGACTGGCCTGCAGGATCTTTGTGTTTGCCAGAAACTTGAGTAGCTAAAAAAAAATCGTTTTGTTGTTTACTGGCAAGATCAAAAAGTTTTGCTGAGATGAAAGCATTTCACAGTATGCTTAATGAAACAGAAGCGCTGGTGGGATTCATTTAACCAACAATTAGACAGCTATATTTAAGCTACACATCTAAGCTTCCTCTAAGGTGAGAGGCGTACGTACTGCCATGTTCAAATGGATGGAGTTCCTTATTTTCCTTCACCCCGATTACAGAAGGAGCCTAAACAGCTGACCCATGCTGACAGCTCAACTTTTAGTGAGCTACTTACACTAGAGGAATCCCATTTCTGAAAAGGAAGGGAAGAGGATATGACACAGACTAGAGCAAGCCTTGGAAGGTGTGAAATTAAGATTGCTACCTAAGGCACTGGAAACATCTTGATACTGCTATCAACATTTTCAACTTTTTTAATTATCAAAGTTCAGACATTTACTGTGTATCTGCAATAGTAAAATAGTTTAAGAAGTGCAATCAAGTTAGTTACCTACAGGGAAGTCAGCTGCCAGGGAGGGTCGGTGGCAAGGTAGAACAGGTAACATGCCCACGGTTAGAGGGGCAGGAGAGATGACACTTGGCACATCAACAGGTCAGGCATAAATACATTAACTTCATATGCCTGAAGTGAATAACTGAACATCTGAAGTAAAATGTAAGAACACCTTTAGTCTAGAAGACTAAACTGCTGGTGAGACCGAGTTAAGACATAACCATCTCAGAGGGCAGAGTAACTGTTTATTGGGGACCAGCTGCATACTGTTCCGTAAACGTTGCCACAGAACAGACAAAAGAGTTTGATCTCATAAGCCTCAGATGACACAACTTGACAAGACCAGCCTTAAGTAAGCTTCTGATAGCCTCGTAAATCAAAGGACAGGCAAGGAAGTGGTACCATACCCTGACCTAAAATGGGTAAACACCTGAAGTTATCAGTGCTGCCCATCCTCATAACCACATCTTTTAAGGGTTCTGCAGCTCAGATCTTGGGCCAAGACAGCCTCCCACTGAGGATATCTTCATCAACGACATGACAGTGGGATCGAGAGCACCCTCAGCGAGGCTGCAGGTGACACTGAGCTGAGCGGTGCAGTTGACACGCCTCAGGGATGGGATGTCATCCAGAGGCACCTGGCCAAGCTGGAGAGGTGGGCCTGTGAGAACGTCCGGAGGTTCAACACGGCCAAGCGTAAGGTCCTGCACCCGGGTCGGGGCAACCCCCGACATCAACACAGGCCGGGGATGGAGGGACGGAGAGCAGCCCTGCCCAGGAGGACTTGGGGGCGCTGGGGGTGAAAAGCTGGACACGAGCCGGCAACGTGCGCTCGCAGCCCAGAAAGCCACCCGCCTCCTGGGCTGCATCCCCAGCAGCGTGGGCAGCAGGGCGAGGGAGGGGGTTCTGCCCCTCGGCTCCGCTCCGGTGAGACCCCCCTGCAGTGCTGCGTCCAGCTCTGGGGTCCTCAGCACGGGACAGACACGGGCCTGGTGGAGCGGGGCTAGAGGAGGCCACCAAAATGGTCCGAGGGCTGGAGCGGCTCTGCTGTGAGGACAGGCTGAGAGAGCTGGGGTTGTGCAGCCGGGAGAAGAGAAGGCTGCGGGGAGACCTCATTGCGGCCCTTCAGTACTTAAAGGGGGCTGATAAGAAAGGTGGGGACAGACTTTTTAGCAGGGCCTGTAGCGACAGGACAAGGGGTGATGGTTTTAAACTAAAAGAGGGGAGATTCAGACTAGATAGGAGGACGAAATTGTTTACGCTGAGGGTGGTGAGACCCTGTCCCAGGTTGCCCCAAGAGGCGGTCGATGCCCCGTCCCCGGAAACACTCAAGGTCAGGCTGGACGGGGCTCTGAGCAACCTGCTCTGGTTGGGGATGTCCCTGCTCATGGCAGGGGGTTGGACTGGATGGGCTTTAATGGTCCCTTCCCACCCAAACCATTCTGTGATTCAATGATGCTGATCACAGCCCTGTCGGACTGCGGTACTAAAGGAACTCCCAGTACATAAAGCACCATGCCACACCAGACACATGTTATCGGGAAGAGACTGTTTCCAGCACTCCCCCAGTCCAACAACTGTTTCAGCATATCTGGTACCTGTACAGCTCATCATTAGCCCGAATATGAAAACACACAAGTTTGAAAAGCATCCTTGAGGAAAAAGCTGTACAGGTATGGATGTCAGTGTACATATTCCACACTTAATGGCAGCGAAGCAAGCAGGCCTCTCTCAGGGAGCACTTAGTCAGATTTTGGAAAGGCAAGACACAAACGGGTGTTTCTCCAGGTTATGCAGTATAAAACAGTCACAATCCCAGCGGGAAAGAAAGCCTCGAGTTGTTTTATTTACAGAGAAGAACAAAAACATGCAGAGACTTCTAGTTAAACCCACACAAGACTTCTAGTTAAACCCACGCAGAAAAGAGAAACCCACACAGTTAAGTTGTACCGAAACACTAAACATTCGAGAAGACTTGCAACAGCGGCAGCTCTGGTCCCTCTTTCCTGTTTTCTCAGGGACAGACAGGGGATTCCCAAAGCACTGGGAATTTGACAAGTCCATTCTTCGCAGAGCATTTCTGAAGTACCTTACCCCCTCGCAAGGGTTACACAAAACCCTTCTCCACGTGTCATTGGAAGGTCACGTAGCAAAACAGGCACCGGCTGCTGCTGTCAGGAGAATCTGTGCAACCAGCTCTCATCCAAGGTCTTTCCCGGGCGTTTCTCAATCCCAGGCGGGACGAAGTGTCCTGGCAGGAGCAGCCCGCCCCCAGCCGCCATCCAAGATTCTCCTGCTCCTTCCTCCACGACACCGCTAATAACAAGCAAGAACACGCTGCCCTTCCACAGCTCCAGAAAGGAGGAGGAGGAGAGCAAGCTGTCGCCACCCAGATGGTGGAGGTGGCCCACACCCTGCTCCCATGGCCTGCCAAGACAAAACCCCACACCTGCAGCACCACTGGACTACAGGCAGCAGCATCTGCTTAGCACAAGCTAAAAAAACCCCTTCAACTTAGGATTAATTTTTTTTTACCCCATAATGAAGTGTTTATCAATAGACTCTCAACCGATTCACTAATTAAATATCAATATTAACTTTAAGGGTAGAAAGATTAAGCATTTTCTCAGGATAAATTGAGGGGAGTAACAGATTTTTCTCTCGGAAGAGGTAAATCACGAAATCAAGAGGAAATCACTTCTCTGCACCCCCCCAGTTGTGCTTATCACTCAAAAAGGCACTAAAAAATAGTCCTTGGTTTCTAAAACGAAGGCTGCACCCCTGCTTATCAGTTCTCAAGCAAGTTTTCTACCAACGTCAACAAGCATTTCATTTGGTCTTGTAAAATTCAAGAGCAGACCACAGATTATTCGGACAGCCTGTCACAAGCTACAGGCCTGCGCTCCGAATCTGAAACATTTTACCCTAGAAAACGTTAGCAACTTCATCCGCTCTTTATCTTTGCCACTCACTGTCGAAGCGACAGTTCAGTCTCCTCCTGGACACAGCACTGGGTTAATTGAAGCAGCCAACCTCCGCACAGGCCTTCCCATTCGTCTCCACGTCTTCTGATCATACTTAGCACATTTAGGTAACAGCTGCCTATTGGTTTCAGTTGAACATAAATAGCATGTCAGCACAAGGACAAGCAGAAAAAGGAGCAGCAGGGCTACGTGTCCTGCGCCGCCACCGCACAGGTATGTGCCTGAGTAAGGAGTTCAGCAGCGTTCCCAACCTTCACCAGCTGTTTTTGCCCCAAGGCAGTGACTGCAGAAGCAAGGGGAGAGGAGCAAGCCCAGTTTAGGGTTTGTTTCGTACTGGGGGCAGGGAGGAGGGAACACTCAGCACTGGCGCTGCTGCCAAGCGCTTTGTTAGCACGAATGGCAACCCTAAAGTGAGTTTTCACAAGTAACCTCTCGGTACGAGTACCACCTATTCCAGTGTTTCCATGTCCCCAGGTGCCCTATGCACTCTGCCAGTATAGATTTATATGGTAACAGAAGACGCCAGATCAGGGAACTGATCCAGCTCAGCTGAAAAAAATAGTGATGTTGAAAGGAAAAAAAAAAGTTTCCAGCCAGCTGAGTTCCTCAGCTCTTCACCATACAGCTATCCACACACTTACCAGCGCTGCGAGGCATGCACAAGCAAAACTGCTGCTCGTTATCTGTGGCCCTAGATGAAAAAAAAAAACCAAAACCAAAAATAACCAAACACCCTCAATCATACCATATCACACCACAGGTCCAATTCGCTCTGTAACCCTTTCTCCTGGGCATCCCAGCAGACGGGTGAGGAGAACCACTCTCTCCAGGCCAAAGAATACTCGTTCCACCTCCAGCAACCAAGGGCCAAGGGGATTCCCAAGGTCAAGACCGCGTCCAGACCATCACGTCTAACAGCCACCGACGCATCCACTTCAGTTTTCTACTTTCATTCTGAGCCCATTTATATATTCCCCTCCAAAACTTCCCATTACACCAAGTTTTACAGCTCATTTTCCTATGCATAGAAATTATTTTTGCATCTCTTGCTGCCTGATGATTTCTAGACCCCATCTCATGGAAATGACTGAACAGGAGTTGGGGTGGGGTCTTGTTGGGGGGGGGCTTGCTGTTTTGGTTTGGTTGGGTCCCGTGTCCCCCCCCATTCACCTGCTTCATGCCAGGAGTCAGACACAGACTGAATCCACAGCCTGGGCACAATATAAACAAGACTCAAAGCTGGTTGCTGCTCCTGCAAGCCAAGCTATAGGTATGAGGCAGAAAAGGACTCCGAGGCAAAAGCAAGCCAGTACTTCCAACTGCTGTAGTAATACTCGTTTTTTGGACCCCAGAAACTACTTGTTTTTCCAACTTCATCGCAACCGCCATACACATAAAATCATTTTCACAATTCAAAACATAATTTGCACCTAGCTTGCTTTCCCACCACCTAACAAATTTTTCCCCATTCTCTACGTGGGGCTCCTTCCCTCCCAATATTAATCACAATCATGGACAAACAAATCCTCACAAGATGTACTAAGAAACTTGTTATATTTACTATTTTTGATATCTGACGACTGATTTTAAAAGATTTCACTGCTTAAATGTGCCAATAAGCAGCGATGCCAAAGCAAGTGCTCAGCAACTCAAAATCACTTCTAATAAAGGCCAAAGAAATTAAAAAAGAAAACTGAGAAGAAAAGGATTTAATCAGAAAGTTTTCATCTACCTTTGCATTTAGAACAGTACTGTTTTGCACACTCCTAGCACAGCTTTGGCCTCAAGACCTTGCTGTGCTCAGAATAAAATATGGGGTGATCAAACCTCGAAAAAAATTGCACTGCTTTTTCTTCCCTCTCTGGATTTGTGGAGTTGCAGCCAGCATGAGTGAAGACCAGAAGCACAGAACACGACTGCATCTTCAGTACGGGTTAGGTCCAGGAAAGCTTTACCTGCATCAGTAGCATTTAGAGGGAATCTCACAATGATTACATACGCTTTGTTCTCTCGAGCACATTACCAGCGGTAGTCAGATTTCATGGGAAAACATTTTTTGTGACTCATCTTAATTTGCATC
Organism: Morus bassanus; assembly: GCA_031468815.1. Classification (NCBI taxonomy): domain Eukaryota; kingdom Metazoa; phylum Chordata; class Aves; order Suliformes; family Sulidae; genus Morus; species Morus bassanus. The sequence goes on from CM062569.1 coordinate 116,771,995, forward strand.
TTACTTCATCAAACAATAGCAATTACAAGCTTCAGTTCAGTTTTGACATTCAAATTTTTTAGGCAGACATCCTTGCAAGAACAGCCCTCTCTACCTGCTTACGCCCAGGCAGCCAAGGCCAGCGCTTTACCTGCTGACCCTGCACGGCTTCACCCAGTGCGCCCACAGAGCTCCCACCCATCATTTTTTGATGGTTCACTTCAAGCTGTCATCGACACATTTAATGCCAATAAAAAATTACTAGAGAAAATTAAGATCTCAAGCATACATTGACTGGAAGTTACTTATACTAACATTATTAACATTAAAAATAAAGAAAATCTGCTTGTAGCATGAGTGGCAGCAGAGAAAGTACTAAAATTAGGAGCATTTGGGGAGAGGGGAGACCAGGTAGCAGTCTGTTTAAGAGAAGCCTCCAGTATGTTCCTGCTACCACCGACAGACCTGACCCAACCGCAGAGCACAAGCAAAAAGTCACCACAATTTCTCAAAAAAAAAAAGATACCATAAAAATGAACCTTGCACTGGAGAATTCCTGAAGAGCTATTAAAAATAAGAAGAGTTTGTGATAGGCTAAGTCTTCTATAATGTATTCCCTTTCTACCTGAAAACAGCAACACAGCATTTGAGGACGAGGCCCCTGCTCTCTCCAGGAGGTTACGATGACTTAGGGATTCTTGCAGAAGAGCCATCTGGATTATTTATAGTACCTCTAGACAGGGTAATGAAATCATTCACACAGGCACCTCATCACGCCCAAAAGCTTAACTGCTGTTTTAGCAGGAAATATTAGATTGAAGTGATTCAAAGTCAAATGTTAAAGAGAGTATACCGAATTGCCCGTATACTAAATTACGCCCAAACTGCCATCATGGATCATGCTTAATCAGTCCTTAAAATGTGTAAAGACGAAAGTAAGTGAATACAAGTTACTAATGTGAAGTAGAAATGCATTATTATTGCATCTTCACGTAGATACGCAGACAAGCCTTTGGTTTTATAGCATTAGAACACTTCCTCCCCACTCATCTTTTATACACACAGGCTAGTTTCAATGTTCTTCGAGACCCATGTTCTCCTATAAAGACTAGAACGACTGAACCAGTCCCCGCTTACAGCCATCGGTACTACCGTGCATTTCACATCCTTGACTACCTCAGGCTCTTGGTGGAGCCCAGTGTAATCACAGAAGCAAGAATCAGAGCTAACAACCTACCAAGTATTATCTTTTTTTTTTTTTTTACATATAAGGAGAGATTCAGCCAACAAGCCAGTCACCTTCAACGTCACCCGCTGTGTACACAAGTGCTTTGGAAATAGTATTTCCTTGTTGCTACAGGTCAAAGACTCCATCTGAGGTTTTTCCTGAAACTCTCTTGTTCCGGCTGCAAAACCAGCCCAAGCTGTGCAGCTACCGCGGCGGGATTTATCACAGCAGGTACCACGGGGCAAAGCACCTCTTCAGGCTCCGCATTACCCTCCTGGATTGCCACTGCTGCCATCACCACTGCGGCACAGGAAAGCCTGAGGAAGTCTAAAAAACTGTAGTTACCAGTGGTAATTTGACATAACATTTTCAGACGTATTACTCAATCGCTTTGTTGTAATAATGTGGAGAACAACCAAGTGGACAGGTGTTTTAACCCAGTCTGAGCTTCTTCCTTCACGGATGGGCTGCTTTTTAAAAGGTGCTAATGCAGAGGCTCCCTTTCGATTGCTTGCACAGACAGACACCTTCCCACCAGGTTTCCTCAGTAACCAATTACTTACAGAAGAACTAAGGAAACAATACATTTAAGACATCTTTGGGCAGTTAAGCACCTGGAATTCAGCACCACATGGAAAAATCTCTTTGTACCCCAAAATCTGCTAAATTCCACCATGAAGACGCAAGCCTGACATGTTCTGACACAGCAGCCAGTCATCAGGTGGTGGTCACAGCTACCATACCCAGGTGTTGAGTTCAGAGTTTAGGAAATAAAACTCGTTTGCCTTCCAGTGTACAGGCACTACGGTTTCTTTTAGGTACTCCAGAAATACCTACTGGTCTAAATCGGTTTGACTGTTCAGAAATGCTTCCAAACTCCGCACGTGCACACTTGCTGCTAAACCTGACAATACTCTAGAGCTTGAACGCTCAAAAACTGCAGTGATATAGACAAAGAACTAATTACTAAAATCACTAAATGCACAAATTCTCTGGAGCAAGAGCCACCATATATCCGCTGACTTCTTAACTAAGACGTTGACTATTTTTAACCTTGCGAATTGAAATAAACCTTCCCAGCAAACCCAGAAAGCAACAAACGCCATGTGATCCAGGCAAGAATTTGCCAAGCAATGCAGAACTACGCTACGGCCACAGCAGCAAAATAAATACAGCCTTCAATAGTCAAGGTATGCGATGTTAAGAGACAAGATAAAGTGACTGCCATGCACAGCCCCCCCAAAACAATTAATCAAAACCCTGAGTTGAGACCCTAAGAGATTTTAGGTAACAACTCTGTCTTGCCGCTTAGTTGTCCCAAATATGCTTTCTTTCACTTTAAATTACCCAAGCCTTGCTTAAGAGCGTCTTTTTACATCTTGTAGTCTGAGCTGCAATTTTTAGGGTGATGTTTCGACACTGATGAGGAAGTACGCAGACGCACACTTACACCTAGCACTACGACTGACACTGATACTCTATGTTCTCCTACCCTTGGTGACCACCTGTGTGGCCAATCTTTTAAGGGATTTATATCAAGCATAAAAAGCCAGATCCAGTTCAAACCCCACCCAAAAAAATACTTTCTTTTTCCCCGATGTGTGTAGGTATCTGCACACGTTACACCAGTGGGTACTGCAAGAAAGAGCAGAGGCATGAATTCTCTTAAATTGCCAGAGTCAGTCACACCAAGAGGGTTAGAAGCTGCTGACCTGAACTCTTCATTTGCAAGACAAGACGGTGTTCAGGGGAAGAAAAACAAAACTCTCTGATAAGCCTAGGGAGAAAGGATGTTAGGTACAAGGCCTGCCTCCCAGTGTAGATTAAACAGAAAGAGGAAAGCCTGGGAAAATACACAGCTCTCCTTCATGGTGTCGAAGGAGCTACCGTAGTCAGGAGCTGCACGCCAACGAAGGGCTAAAGTCAGCTTTGCCAGGAGCCCGGCAGCTCGCTCACCAGAGAGGGAAGGACAGCTTTGTTGGGTGAGAAACCAGACCCCACCCACAAGTGTAATCATTTCTGCTAAGCCACATCAATAGCAGGGAAGCTACTGGGCAGGGATGGCAACCCCACCTCCCTCATGCGTGCAGGGGGCTAGAGATTAACCGGTGACGGAAGGAGCCAGGTGGGCTCTGGCTGTAGCTGGCAGAGGGTGCGGGGGACAAGCTGCCAGCACAACCCCCAAGGGAAGGAAACAGAGGGTCGCTCAGGGTCACCGACACCAGAGAAAACTGCTGCGCTCGACTGCGGAGAGAAACGAAACCATTCCTCCCTGCAGCAGAGGCAAAGCCGGTGTCGGGTGTGACCAGGGCAGCCGGTGCTCCCAGGGTTTCATGGCGACAGCCAAAGCAAGGAGAAAGGGGTGGGGGAGACAGGGCGCCCCTGGGGACACTCTGACGTGGGTGCTGACAGAGGAGGAGAAAAGATGACCAAAAGCTGCCAGGCAGGGCGGAGAGGGGGGCTGCAGCCCCCGGGGTACGGCTGCAGGAGCCCAGTGGGGAGGAAATGGGGTGAGTGGAGGGGGATCTGCTTGTGGGGGCCCGGCCGCGGGACCCCCGGCAGGGGCTGGGATCCCCCGGGAAGGGGCAGGGACACCCCCCCCCCAGGAAAGGGGGCTGGGGACCCCCCCCGGGAAAGGGGGGGGCTGGGGACCCCCGGAGGGGCGGCACTGACCGATGGTGGAGATGAAGGTGGTGTTGAAGGCATCGTCGGAGAAGCGGAAGAGCACGCAGGTCTTGCCGACCCCCGAATCCCCGATGAGGAGCAGCTTGAAGAGCAGGTCGTAGGTTTTCTTCGCCATGGGGAGGCGCGGCGGCCGCCGCCGCCCGCTCCGGCCCCCCGCTCGCCTCCGCCGCCGCCCCCCTTCACCGGGCGCCCTCTCCGCGGGTCCGCCCGCCCGCCCCGGCCGGCAGCACCGGCCTCGCCAAGAAGGCGGCGGCGAAGGAGGAGGAGAAGGAGGAAGGAGGAGGAGGGGGCCCACAAAATGGCTTCCTGTCGCGGGGCGGCCCCGGCGCTTCGCGCTGCTCCCCGCGCCCCCACGGGCCCGCTGCTCCTCACGGGGAGGCGGCGGCGCCCGGCCTCATAACCCCTCGGTTCGGCTCGGCTAGGCTCGGCTTGCCTAGGCTGGGCTCGGCTCGGCCCGGCCCGGCTCCTCACAGGCGCTGCCGAGGCTGCGCGCGCCGCTCGGTAACGGCGCAGGCCTACGGGCGGGGGCGCGCACGCCCTGACGTCAGCACGCACGCGCGCGCGCCCCCCTGACAGCAACGAGGGAGGCGCGCCGCAGAACGCCGGCGTGATGACGCCGCCCGCGCTCGCGCGCCGGGGCGGGGCTTGAGGGAGGTTCCCGCCTTCCCACCCTTTCCGCTCGACCGGACGCCGGCGGAAATCCCGCCTTCCCGCCTCGCTCCCCCGGGCTCCCATTGGGTACGCCCGCCTGTCAGTCGCGCCTTCCCGCCCCGGAGGGAGCGCGGTCCTCCGCTCCCTCACAGGGACACCCCCCCCCCCCCCCCGGTGTCCCCCCCATGTCCCCCCCCTCGGTCCCGGCGGCTCCTCCGCGGTGTCCCCGGGCCCTGCCGGCCGCCGCCACCGGCCCCCTCAGGGACCCCCCGCTGCAGGCGGCGGCCTCCCCAGCCCCGAGCCTTCACCGCTCAGGCCGCAGCCGCCGGGCCCGGGACGCAGGGCCTGGGTCCCGGACCCATCCCCCCCCCCGCCGCCGCCCTGGGAAGGAAGGGGACGGTCACCACAGCCTTGCGGCGACCGTCGAGAGCCGGCCTGAGCCCAGCGCCGGCGGCAGACGGACACCGGGGGCGTTCCGAGGGCCCTGAGCTCCCGGGAACAGCTGGAGCCCGGCGCCGCATTGAGAGGAATCCCCGGGCGGCTTCGTGCGGGCTCTGCCAGAAACGGGGAGCAAAAACCAGACACACGCACGGGACCGGGCCAAGGCGGGGAGCCCGGGTACCTCCCGCACCGCACGCGGTGTGTTCGCAGCGGACCCGGCACCGGGTCACACCGCCGGCAGGAGCGGAGATAATCCCGGCGGCTATCGGGGCGTTCGGCCACAGCTCCGGCTCTGCCGGCCAGGAGAGCAAGCCCTCACGTAAGAGCCAAGCTGCAGGGTCACCGCCAGAGCCACCCGAAACTCCCTGTCACAGCGGGGGCTGCTGGAGACCCTGTTGCTTCAGCGTGGTGGGGAACAGCCCTTTCCAAACACACGAGCGACTCACACGCATTCGCACCCGAGAGCTGGGCCGCAGGGAACCTGATGAAATTCAACAGGAGCAAGCGCAGGGTCCTGCCCCTGGGGAGGAACAACCCCACGCACCAGAACAGGCTGGGGGCTGACCTGCTGGAAAGCGGCTCTGCTGAGAAGGCCCTGGCAGCGCTGGTGGGCAGCAGGGTGACCATGAGCCAGCAACGTGCCCTCGTGGGCAAGAAGGCCAACGGCGTCCTGGGGTGCATGAAAAGGAGTGCGGCCAGCAGGTCAAGGGAGGTTATCCTCCCCCTCTGCTCCGCCCTGGTGAGGCCACATCTGGAGTGCTGCGTCCAGTTCTGGGCTCCCCAGTTCAAGAAGGACAGGGAACTGCTGGAGAGGGTCCAGCGGAGAGCTACGGAGATGATCAGGGGCCTGGAGCATCTCCCTTATGAGGAAAGGCTGAGAGACCTGGCCTTGTTCCGCCTGGAGAAGAGAAGACTGAGGGGGGATCTTGTCAATACTTATAAATATCTGAAGGGCGGGTGTCAAGAGGACGGGGCTGGGCTCTTTTCAGTGGTGCCCAGCGACAGGCCAAGGGGCAATGGGCACAAGTTGGAACACAGCAAGTTCCACCTGAATATGAGGAAAAACTCCTTTCCTGTGAGGGTGCCGGAGCAGTGGGACAGGCTGCCCAGAGAGGTTGTGGAGTCTCCTTCCCTGGAGCCATTCCAACCCCGCCTGGACGCGGTGCTGTGCCCCCTGCTCTGGGTGCGCCTGCTGGAGCAGGGGGGTTGGAAGGGATGATCTCCAGAGGTCCCTTCCAACCTCCGCCATTCTGCGCTTCTGTAAACCGAGCTGTCCCAGGGCGGGACCCAGCGCACTGCAGATTGCAACTCACTCACATAATCAACTATTCTGCAATCAGTCATTTCCCACTGTTTGCAGGATGAGTTACCTCAAAAGGTTTAACAGGAGTCGTATCCCTTCCACCCAGCCTCTCCCAAAGCACAGCTTAGCAGGTCTCACAGACAGGCACTCGGGTTTCTATCCTTTATATTTTGATTTCTCGGCCTTCATGGCTCCTGCCTGCAGGCACACTTCCCCTGCTGTGAGTGGGGTACAAGCCTCTGCCTCAAGAAACCGTGAGCACTCGCAGCAGTTTCTGTCCAGGAGCTGACACAGCAGATGGGGCAGGAGTTTTGCGGCTTCGCAAAGAAGGTTTATTTTTAGTGCTTTGCTAAGGCACAGTTTAAGGGCACCGTACAAAATGCTTTCTGTCTATGGCTGAGCAGATGAGGAGAAAACCGCCAGCATCTGTGGAGAGCTGCGCAGGGAAGGAGCTGCCACAGATAGCATCTGGGGACCTGCAGGCAGGCAGCTTCCACTCAATCTCCAAAGGTTTATCAGCAGCAGCGCATCGCTGGATGTTCGCTCCAGTGTTTACAATAACCTTTTGTCCTGGAGAGTTTGTTAACGGACTTCAAAGAAGTTTATCTTTTAGGATCCTAGAGAGGAAGCAATACAAAGTCTCGCATATCCCACTGCAAACAAGACGGGGTATTTTCCATCTGACGTCTAAGCCTGGCCCTGGTGTTAAATGTTACCCTCTGAGGGAGCGGGCCCTGCAGGAGACACCCCGCCAGGGACAAGGACACCCTTGCTATTGGTTGCTCGCTGAGCCCCGGTCAGGAAACCATTGCTGCAGGACTGGTAGGTTTGGGGGTCTCCAGGGAGAGGTGAAACGCTTCTCCCAGCTCTCCCCAACACATCTTCCCAAGGACCTTCTGCACTGATCTGATCTGAGGAGGGGTAGTCACCAAATTAGTAGGAATGTGGTGGAAGGGGAGAGCCAGCAGGAGCTGGCAGCCTCTCCCCGGCTTTCTCTGGCTTCCCGGAGCCCGCTTGCCAGGAACAGCTGAGCCGTGGGGGTTGCAACACCGCGCCACAGATGCGTGCCCTCCAGATCTCACCATGGGGAGGGGAAAAGTGAATCACCAGCAAGTTGTGCAACAGTATTTAAGTTTGGGGAGGTTTGCTTGAGGAGAGCAGTGACATGCTAGGCTTGCTGGTGTCCTGGTTACTTACCCAAATCCTCTCACAAAGCAGGGCCCAGCCCTTGGCATGCACAGGGATGGAAAAGGTCTTTGTCATCCGGAAGGCATCAGCAGCCCCACCGCTGCAGTGAACAAGCAGCTTTGTTTTCTCCAACTCCTCCCCCTGCCAAGGCAGGGACAGGGGCTCTGCTGCTCAGCCACAGGCGCGGGACAGGCCAGCTGAGGATCTTCTGTTCCACTGTTTCTGGTACCTCACCTTGAGGGATGAGCTCTCATGCAGCCCTCCAGCACAGCCCCTTGGTTACCTGCGGCTCCCACTGCTTCAGCAAAACTTGTGTAAGGACAAGAGCCCCGACGGAGCTGGCGGTAACAACTCCGGGTGGAACAGAAAAGGGCTTGAAGTTGCTCCACCTGCTGCCGTACAACACCATCCTCTTGGCAGCGAGGTCCGTGCTGCGAGTACCCTGGGCACCAGACCGGGAGCTCTGAACCCCAGCCACCCCTCCAGCTGTGGGCATATGCAGCGCCCAGCTGCCTTTTTGATTTCGCTGTTGTTGTCATCGAGGCAGGAGAACCCAAAATACATAAATACCAAGCTATGTCCAGGAGCTGGGTGAATTTTTTGAGACATGCCTTGAGAATCCAGTGTAAGAAATAAGCTTTGTCAGAAAGATTAATTCCTGAGGAAGGGAAGTAAAAGCGGTGCAAGGAGGGTCCCCGACACTGCTTATCTCTTTTCCAAATACTTGCATACAGGGTGTTGGGTCTCACCAGGCTTCCAGGCCACCCTCCTGCCTCCAGCTGATCCGCACAGCCAGACCGAGCAGCTTCCGATAAGGCCATTTTGCCAGTGGCAGTGGCCGGTGTTCGGAGCAGCTCCTACCACTGCTGCCGGCGGGGTCGGGCGTTCACCACCTGGGATCGCACATCCCTGCCTCTTACCCCGTCTGCCTCCCAGGCAGGGCTGTAGTGGACAGCAGAGAATACGAGGAACAAGAAAGGCAGCTCCACGTCCCTGAAATGGGGACCCTCTCCCCCGTTTTCTGTTCCAGCTGGCACCACCCTGTCGAGAGCAGAAGGACTTGGTCGGCACTCCCACGCATGGGGAGGATGCAAAGGTCACGCAGAGCAGAGCCCAGCGCGCCTTTGGCAGAGGGCTCGGTGTGCCGGGCACGTCTCTTATTTCTGCACAGTCACCTCGGCTCAGCTTCTGGCGAGGCAGTGCCAGCACGGGTGGCTCAGCAGGGCTCTGCCCAGCAGTGGGCAGCACATTCGGACGCCTCCAGGGAGCTTTCTGCCCCTTGCTGCTGCCCAGTCCGGCTCTGCACCTCAGTCTTCCTGTGCCTCTGCCCCACCGGAGGACAGCCGCCCCCTCCCAGAGGTTCAGCCCCTCTGTCTGCTGCCAACAGTTTCTGTCCTCCAGCCGTGGCATCGCTTGCTTATGCTGGGTCACGATCCCACGCTGCCGGCGAGCGGGGGAAGAAGCTCTGCATTGTTGTCGTCAGTGCTTTGCAGAGCCAGTCACTGCCTTGTTTTCTAAAGGTTTTTCACCAGGGAGCAGAGCAGCGATTAGAACAAGGGACTGAGAAGCGGCAATTGCCGGCTCCCCACCACCACTGAATGGTGCTTTGACCTCTGGCAAGCGGCAGCACCGCTCCCCCCCCGGCACCTGGGGACTCGCCATGTACCTGGCGCAGAGGCAGTGCCGCCTCTGAGTCCTTATTCTTTGTGGAGCAGCTTGAGGTCACTGAAGGAAGGGCTCCCTAGAAGCACATTAATGATAAATAAGTAGTTATCTACAAAGGAAGATGACGCGTTAGTCCCTGGATCCGTGTAGAAAAGGACTTGCCCCACACACACCGGGGATTTATTCTGTTTATGGGAGGGTTTGGAGGGATCTCGGGGGGAGCGTGGGAACACCCCTGTGCGTTTGTTGAGCGCTGCACAACACGAGCTCTGCCTCTTTCAATTACATCTTGCCAGCAGATTATTAAATCCTTTAATCTCTGAGCAATGATGCTGATCTAGTTGCCTTACAGACATTGCTCATACCACATCTGTTGAAAACCCGGATCCAAGATAAAAGCCTGGAGCCTCCCACGTGTTTGCCAGCCGTCCCTTTTCCCCTCTCTCTCAGCTCTCGTGGGACGATGGCAGAGATGGGAAGAAGGGCGGTGGGGCACATCCCGGGGCTGCGGGACCTTGGCAAGGGGCTGTGGAGTTCCCCCCAGGTGACGTGGGAGTCGGGGCAGAGCTAGGATATGGCTCAGGGGCTGCAGACAAGGGGCATCGGGCACATGAAGGTTCCCAGCCTGCAGCCCCCGAAGCCAGGCAGGGCTGCGGCTCCTTCCAGCCCCCCATTAACGAAGTGGCACAAGACACCACTGAGCCATCCAGCCCCGCATCCCAACGGGATTCATCCTCCGCAGCTGCGTCAGAGGGTCTTCCCCTTGAGGGCAGCCCCAAGGTCCGGCAGGAGAGGCAGCACTTTGCAGTAGCTTTTATTCCTCATCTCCTCTTCGTTGGGAGACGCAGTTTATCACTCACCCAGCTCTTTTAAGCGTCTGGGGGTCATTTGGAAAACAGGCAGTTTCCTTTAATGACACGCCTGTGGATGGGAAGATGGAGCTCTGCGCCCCGAGCTGGCTCCCGTATCACCACTGCCATCTAATTATAGAGGAGTCAGCTGCCGGCAAACTGATCCATCCTAAATCTAGGCTTAGTATGAGCTGCGCTTGCCCCTCCAACTCCCCCCCCATTCCAATATGGGGTGAGTCTTGCACCGGAGCGATTCCCTTGCTGCCTTCCCGGGTGGCTGTGGGAGCTCGCCTTTCCCTGCCCTCCCATGCCATGCCCAGGCAGTCTCTGCTGCTCTACAAACACTCCGGTCGTGGACCAAAAAAGCCAGAAAACCTCTGATTTCAGCCCAAAGGGTGGCTGGAGCCCGAGGCCACGGGCGGTCAGCACCAGGGGTGCTCAGGCAGCCCCCCGCAGTCCCCCTCAGCAGAGCTTACCTTCCCCTGGCTCCCCCAGCCCGCCCTGCAGCGGCCTCTGCTTGCACTGCCTCTTTCCATAGGTGTTGGGAGGAGGAGGCAGCCCAGTCCTGCACGCAGGGTCCGTAGGGACGACCGGGAGGCATTTCTTCCTCCAAGCCCCATACAGGGAACCTGGCTGGCTGGGTATGGAGTGTCTGGGGAGAGGAGGAGGTGTTTGCAGCGTGGGTCAGGAGGATTTAGCAGAAGCTGGAGGCTCATTCCCAGATATTTTTTGCAGAAGCAGCGTGGTAGGACACGTCTCTAAGTCATGAACAGAAAGGTGTCCCATGCCAAGAGGGGAGACACGCCAGGGGTGGCAGCAGGGGGACCTGGAGCAGGGTGGCCTTTGCTCTTGGACAGGCTACGATGGGCGGCCACAGCAGCTCCAGGTCCTGAGGAGAAGAGACCAGGCAGACATCAGCCGGTTCAAGCACCAGGCGGCTCTTGGGCAAACGGCCAAGCATCCCCAGCTCCGGCTGCTTGGCTGCGGGATGGGGATGCTGGGAGGCAGCTCGCCCTGGGATTTGGGATGGGCAGCTCCTCGGGCACCCTCCACGCTCCCTGGCAGTGCCAGGAGGAGAGGAGCAGCCAGAGAGACTCTGCTGTGTCACCAGCTCCCCCGCCAGCGACCCAGCATGTCGAAACAGAGAGAGCTCGAGGGAAGCCTGGAGTGTGTGTCACGGGGATTGACATGAGTAGACGGGGATGTGGCCGAACGGAACTGCAAGATCGCTGCAGAGGAGGGAAATAGGGAAATAAATCTGGTGGATCTCTGGGAATGCTGGTGAGCTGGTTTGGGGGGAAAGCAGCCAAATGCCTGCCAGACCCCCAGGGTCCCTTTCCCCGTGTAGAAGCCAAGAGAAGAAAGCTGAGAGCGAGAAGGGCCAGTAGTGGGGGGCAAGCGAGAGGATCTGATCCACTCTCTCGGCTGCTGCCTGAGCTGGGGACGGCATCACACAGGGACATATCCTTTCCCCATCAGGGAGGACAGGCTTTTCACAGAATCACAGAATCCCAGACCGGAGGGGTCGGAAGGGACCTCTGGAGATCATCCCGTCCAACCCCCCTGCTCGAGCAGGCGCACCCAGAGCAGGGGGCACAGCACCGCGTCCAGGCGGGGTTGGAATGGCTCCAGGGAAGGAAACTCCACAGCCTCTCTGGGCAGCCTGTCCCACTGCTCCGGCACCCTCACAGGAAAGGAGTTTTTCCTCATATTCAGGTGGAACTTGCTGTGTTCCAACTTGTGCCCATTGCCCCTTGGCCTGTCGTTGGGCACCACTGAAAAGAGTCCGGCCCCATCCTCTTGACACCCGCCCTTCAGATATTTATGACTGTTGACAAGATCCCCCCTCAGTCTTCTCTTCTCCAGGCTGAACAAGGCCAGGTCTCTCAGCCTTTCCTCATAAGGGAGATGCTCCAGGCCCCTGAGCATCTCCGTAGCTCTCCGCTGGACTCTCTCCAGCAGTTCCCTGTCCTTCTTGAACTGGGGAGCCCAGAACCGGACGCAGCACTCCAGATGTGGCCTCACTAGGGCAGAGTAGAGGGGGAGGAGAACCTCCCTCGACCTGCTGGCCGCACTCCTTTCAATGCACCCCAGGACGCCGCTGGCCTTCTTGCCCATGAGGGCACGTTGCTGGCTCATGGTCACCCTGCTGCCCACCAGCACTGCCAGGGCCTTCTCAGCAGAGCCGCTTTCCTCCAGCAGGAAAAGAGCCAGCCTCCAGGGCTGGTCCAGCCAACACCAATACCAGTTAGTCAAACCTCAAGAAGAAGCCTAAGGAACGTCAACCCAACACTGCCAGCACAGAGACTGTTGTCCCTGCCCCCAGCCCGTGTCCCTTTTCCCAACGTGTGTGCTTCTATGTGTCCCCACAGCAGCATCCGCAGAGGGCTGAGGTCCCCGCTGGGGATGGTGGTGCCTCCTGGGACCCTGCCAGCTGTGTCAGGACTCTGCTCGTTGAAGCCCAGCACCATTTTTCTGGCAGCAGCCAGTGTAGAAGGATTTTGGCAGCCTAGGGGTGCTCCCACTGTGACCTTGGCTTAAGCAAAGTGCAGACGCAACAGAGCTGGGCAGTGGCAGCAAGGCGCGCTGAATGGCACCAGGACCTGGGGATGAGGGACCGCGAGGATGATGAGGAGCTGAGCAGGAGGAGGTGGAGGCCAAATGCCATCAGCGCCATTCTGCATCCCAGCCCTGGGCTGGCAGGACTCTGCCCAGAGGCAGTAAGTGAATACAAGTTACTAATGTGAAGTAGAAATGCATTATTATTGCATCTTCACGTAGATACGCAGACAAGCCTTTGGTTTTATAGCATTAGAACACTTCCCCCCCACTTGTCTTTTATATACACGGGCTAGTTTCAATATTCTTCAAGACCCATCTTTTCCTATAAACCCAAGAGGCTGGGGCGGACCGTGGGAAGGGCATCACAAGGTGTCCTGCACCCTGCTGCCAGCTCCCAGTGCAGGCAGGGCCCTGCTGCCCGCCCGTCCGTCCGTCCGTGCTGCCCCGCTGTCACCATGCCATGGATGTCGAGCTGGAGGGCTCTCCGTCACTGCCCCCCTCGTCGGCACAGCCTCCGGCCTCGCTACAAGTGACACTGGTGTGATTTGGCTGGAGCCACTGCCAGAAACCTGCCCGGTTTGGCAGGGCTTCCCTCCAGCTCCCCATTAATTCCTTAATGACTCCAGCCGGCGGCTTTGCCAAGTCTGGGCAGCCCCGGACCCCCCCAGCCCCAGGAGACGCCCCGTCCTGGGGGGCTGCCCCAGGACAGAGGGTGCTGGGTGTCCCAGCGGCTGGGGGTACACGGGGCCACAGCCCCCCCCGGCTCCCCTGGACCACCCATGAGGGCTGGGAATTGGCTCATTTGGTGTTTTCCAGCATTTTTTCCAGTGCAGAGCGTCTCCCCGGAGCGGAGCTTGGCTGTGTATCCATGGGAGTGTGGGGGGCTTGGGGGGCAGTAGCCCCCTCCCATCCCATCCTGTGCCAACCGCCGGCACGGCCAGGGCAAGGGCAACAGCCGCCCGTGCCAGGGTCCCTGCCACTGGCCACGTGAGCAGCCCCCGCCTCGCCCCACGGTGACTGTGGTGTCCTGGGGGTGACCGTGGTGTCCCAGGGATGGCCACAGCATCCTGGGGGTGACCATGGTGTCCCGGGGGTGACCGTGGTGTCCCAGGGATGGCTGCAGTGTCCCAGGGGTGACCATGGTGTCCCAGGGATGGCAGTGGTGTCCCGGGGTGACCACGGTGTCCCAGGGATGGCCACAGTGTCCCAGGGGTGGCTGTGGTACACAAAGCCAGCCGGGTTTCTAAGGGATGGATGTGGTCTCTCAGGGGTGTCTGCATTGCCCTGACGGCAGCCACAATGCCCAAGGGATGGCTGCGATGTCCCGGGGTGGTCATGGGACACAGGGACACGGGTTCAGGAGGAACCAGAAAGCCAAGGCTGTGGGAACCGGCACCCCCCAGCCCCACTGAAGTGGCAGCAGCGTTTTGGGGCTGACCCAGCCCCCCGGTCAGGCCTCAAATGGCATCCCACCCCCGTTTGGCACCTGGACCATGTCCCCTGTCCCAGCCAGCCTGGTGTCACCCCAGGGATGCTCGATGCACTGACGCCGGTGCAGTTCCTGCAGCAAATGAGGGGGATAGAGACCCTCAAACCCTGGGGTCTGGGTGGGAGCGGGGCAGTGCCCCCCTCACCCTGCACGGGGACCTGCCGGCGGGGCCAGCAGGGCCTTCAGTCACCGAGCGTCTCCCTCCGCCCCGGGACTCACCCTGCACCCCACCCCATGACTCAGGGCCCAGCAATCCACCCTCACGGGTGCTCGGCCACCCATGCACCGTCCCACATGGGATGTCACTGGCTCAGCCACCGGCCATGGGGTGTCCCACGTGGGGTGTCCACGGAGACCCCCACCCAGCCAGGGCCCTCCCAGGGTCCCCCAACCCACACCCCCTCCTCGCACATGGACGGAATAAAGCTGGTGATGGGGGGCCCATGGTGTGGCCCCCCATATGCCGCGTATCCCCCATGCAGCAAAGGGTGTGGGGCAGCAGGGGGGCTCAGGGCTCTGCCCCGGCTGCTTTGGGGGCTGCTGTGGGGTGGGTGGCCCCATGACCCTGCCCGCGCACCCTGGGGATGGCTCAGGAGGGGCACAGTGAGGGTCCGCTGCCCCCCCGGCCCCACCACCATGGGGACAGCCCTGGGCCACCCTAAAGGTCAGCCCCAAGGTCAGGCCAGAGGCCACCAGCCACCAGCAGCAGGCTCCAGTCCGGTGCTGACACCTGCGGGTGAGGGACCGTCCCTACATGTCACCCTGCCCTACATGGCACTGTGTCCCTCTGTGTCATTCTGCCCCTGCATGTCACCCCTTCCTGACATGTCACCCTGTCCCTCTGTGTCACTTTGCCCTTATGTCATGCCTTGCCTAAATATCACCCCCTCCCTACGTGTCACCTACCCGACACCGCAGCCCAGTCCTACGGGGGATTCGGGGCAGGGGCACCATGGCTGGGAGCTGCCAGGGGAGCGGGGCTACAGCGCCCTTGAACCCATCCACCTTGGGGACATCGGGCCAGTGCCACAGGCAGAGCCGGCCGGCACCAGGGTCCCTGCCCCGTGGCATGGGGATTCGGGAGGGGGCCAGGACGTGGGGGCTGCAACAGGGACGGGACTATCAGGCCCGTGCTGGCCCCATGGTGGGGCTGACCCCCACCCGACGGCCGTGCCCGTGGCATGGGGCACCTGCAGGGTCCCATGGGCAGACCCTTCCCCTGGTGCAGACCCCCATCCTGCCCTGCATCATCCCCAGAGGCTGCGGCGGTGCCATGGGGCGCTGCCGGAGGCCGAGGCGAGGGGGAGCGTGGAGCCGGGACCACCGCTGCCCCGAGTGCTCATGGGGAGAAGTGGCATCACGGCCTGGCGGGACCCCCCCCAGACACAGGCGTGGGGTACGGTGCTGCCCGGCCCCTCTCCACAGCCTGGCGCGGGGCGAACACCAGTCCTGCGGTGCCCTGTCCTCCTCCTCCAGCACTGGGGTGGGGGCAGCCCCAGCCCCAGCAGTCACCCCCTCCTGAGCCCCCGCCATCCCCCCTCACCCCTCCTTCCATCCTCCCCCCTCCATCTCCCCATCGCCCCCTCCATCCCGTCTCCATCCCCTCTCCACAGTCCCCCCATCCCCTCCATTGGCCCTCCATCCCTCCTCCACCCCCTCTGTTGCCCTCTCCCTCCCCTTCATCCCCATCTGCCTCTACCATGGCCTCCATCCCCCCTGCATCGTCCCTCCCATCCCCCTTCCACCCCCCCTCCATCCCTGCTGCATCCCTGCTTCCGCCCCCCTCCATCATGCCCTCCCCTGAAGCTTCCACCCCCCTCCATCCCCTCTCCACCCCTCCTCCATCCCCTCTCCACCCCTCCTCCATCCCCTTTCCCTTCACCTTCTCCACCACCCCCCACCCCCACCCCCACCCCCACCCCCCCACCCCCCCCCGCCGCATCCCCCCTCCATTGTCCCCCCCATCCCATTTCCACCTCCCCTCCATCCCTGGTGCATCCCCCTTCTGCCCTCCTCCATCCTCCATTGTCCTCCATGCTGGGGCTGTGCCTTTGGGGAGGGGGCCATCATGTGTCCCCCCGCCCCCAAAAGCTCCTCCTGGAGACAGAGGACTTGGATTGCACCAGGCAGTCAGTCCTGCGTATGGCAGCGAATACCCTAATTAATTAATTATGGGATAATCTCTGGTTCCGGGGAACCGGCGGCTGCTGAGACTCGATTAACCACAAGAATGTTTAATCTCCCACCGAAGCCTCGCGCTGCCTCTCCTGTAAGGCGCCGGGGATTATTCCTGCTGGGCCGCAAGTGAGCCTGTGCAGGGACATGCCAGCCATGCTGGGGCTGGCAGAGGGACAGGACTGGGGACGGGGACTGGGGCAGCCCAGCACCCCCGAAATGAAATGCCTGGCAAGGGTGACGTGGCCCTGGCCCCACAGGAGATGGGCTGGCGGGGAATATCCCTGTTCCAGCTGCCAGGCCCGAGGAAAGAGCTTTGTCCCTGCTGAACTGCTGGGGCTGGGCACCTCCCCCTGGCCTCTACTGCCTATCCTGTCCTCCATCCCACACCCTGCGTCCCAATCCTGCATCCTTTATCCCATATCACATACCCTGCACCCTGCACCCTGCATCCTGCAACCACATCCCATACCCTGCATCCCACATCCCAGTCCTGAACCCATATCCCACATCCTGTACCCTCCATTGCACATCCCAGTCCTGCATCCTGCATCCAACATCCTGTACCCTGCATCCAGCATCCCAATCCTGCATCCTGCATCCAACATCCTGTACCCTGCATCCCACATCCCAATCCTGCATCCTGCATCCAACAAAATTACTCTGCGTCCCACATACAAATCCTGCATCCCGCATCCTGCAACCCACATCCTGCATCCTGCATCCCAGTCCTGCATCCCAATTCTGCATTGCAGTCCTGCATCCCAACCCTGCATCCTGTATCCCAATCCTGCATCCCAGTCCTGCATCCCAATCCGGCATCCCAATCCTGCATCCTGCATCCCAGTCCTGCATCCCAATCCTGCATTGCAATCCTGCATCCCAGTCCTGCATCCTGCATCCCAATCCTCCATCCCAGTCCTGCATCCCAATCCTGCATCCTGCACCCCAGTCCTGCATCCTGCATCCCACATCCCAATCCTACATCCTGCATCCAACAAAATTACTCTGCATCCCACATATAAATCCTGCATCCCACATCCTGCAACCCACGTCCTGCATCCTGCATCCCAATCCTGCACCCCAGTCCTGCATCCTGCATCCCAGTTCCCAATCCTACATCCTGCATCCAACAAAATTACTCTGCATCCCACATATAAATCCTGCATCCTGCATCCTGTATCCCAATCCTGCATCCCAGTCCTGCATCCTGTATCCCAATCCTGCATCCCAATCCTGCATTGCAATCCTGCATCCCAGTCCTGCATCCTGCATCCCAATCCTCCATCCCAGTCCTGCATCCCAATCCTGCATCCTGCACCCCAGTCCTGCATCCTGCATCCTGCATCCCACATCCCAATCCTGCATCCTGCATCCAACAAAATTACTCTGCATCCAACATATAAATCCTGCATCCCCCATCCTGCATCCCAATCCTGCATCCTGCATCCCAGCCCTGCACCCCAATCCTGCATCCTGCACCCCAGTCCTGCATCCTGCATCCCACATCCCAATCCTGCATCCTGCATCCAACAAAATTACTCTGCATTCCACATATAAATCCTGCATCCCACATCCTGCAACCCACATCCTGCATCCTGCATCCCAATCCTGCATCCCAGTTCTGCATCCTGCATCCTAGTCCTGCATCCCAATCCTGCATTGCAGTCCTGCATCCCAGCCCTGCATCCTGCATCCCACATCCCAGTCCTGCATCCTGCATCCAACAAAATTACTCTGCATTCCACATATAAATCCTGCATCCCACATCCTGCAACCCACATCCTGCATCCTGCATCCCAGTCCTGCATCCCAATCCTGCATTGCAATCCTGCATCCTAGCCCTGCATCCTGTATCCCAATCCTGCATCCTGCACCCCAGTCCTGCATCCCAGCCCTGCATCCTGCATCCCAGTCCTGCATCCTGCATCCCAGCCCTGCATCCTGCACCCCAGTCCTGCATCCCAATCCTGCATCCTGCACCCCAGTCCTGCATCCCAGCCCTGCATCCTGCATCCCAGCCCTGCATCCCAGCCCTGCATCTCGCACCCCAGTCCTGCATCCTGCACCCCAGTCCTGCATCCCAGCCCTGCATCGCAATCCCGCATCCCAGCCCTGCATCCCGCGCCCCAATCCTGCCTTGCCTCTCCCCCAGCCCGCGCCCCCCCGCCGCTCCCTCCCCTCGCCCCCGCCCCGGGCCCAGCACAAAGCCAGGACTACAGCTCCCGGCGTGCCCGGGCGGGGGCCGGGGCCGGCAGCGCTCCCTCCCTCCCGCGTCCCTGCCCGTGCGTGGGCCCGTGCGTGGCTGGTCTGCGTGTGCCCGTCCGCGGGGCGGCAGCGAATCAGCCGCGCCGCCCGGCCCCGCCCGCCCCCGCCCGGCCCCGCACACGGCCGGCCCCGCACACGGCCGGGGCGCGGCGGCCGCGCTGCCATGAGCGAACGCCCGGCGGGGCCGCCCCGCCGCCCCCCGGCCCCCCGCACCCTCCCGCCCGCCTGCGACCGCGGCGCCCGCCCGGCCCCGCTCCCGCTCCCGCTCCCGCTCCCGCTCCCGGCCCGGGGGATGCTGCGGGGGCGGCGCGGCTGAGCCCCCCCCGCCGCCGCCGCCCGTCCCCGCCCGCCGCCGCCATGGCCGGTAGGTCCCGCAGCGGCTGCGAGGCGCTGAAGGTGGTGGCCCGCTGCCGCCCCATGAGCAGGAAGGAGGAGGCGGCGGGCTACGAGCGCGTCCTGGAGCTGGACGTGAAGCTGGGGCAGGTGAGCATCCGAAACCCCCGCGCCGCCCCCGGCGAGCTGCCCAAGACCTTCACCTTCGACGCCGTCTACGACGCCAGCTCCAAGCAGGCGGATCTCTACGACGAGACGGTCCGGCCGCTGATAGACTCCGTGCTGCAGGGCTTCAACGGCACCATCTTCGCCTACGGCCAGACCGGGACCGGCAAGACCTACACCATGCAGGGGGCCTGGGCGGAGCCGGAGAAGCGGGGCATCATCCCCATCTCCTTCGAGCACATCTTCACCCACATCTCCCGCTCGCAGAACCAGCAGTACCTGGTGAGGGCCTCGTACCTGGAGATCTACCAGGAGGAGATCAGGGACCTCCTCGCCAAGGACCAGAGCAAGAAGCTGGAGCTGAAGGAGAACCCCGAGACGGGGGTGTACATCAAGGACCTCTCCTCCTTCGTGACCAAGAACGTCAAGGAGATCGAGCACGTGATGAACCTGGGGAGCCAGACGCGGTCCGTGGGCAGCACCAACATGAACGAGCACAGCTCCCGCTCCCACGCCATCTTCCTCATCACCATCGAGTGCAGCGAGACGGGGCCGGACGGCGAGGAGCACATCCGCGTGGGCAAGCTCAACCTCGTGGACCTGGCCGGCAGCGAGCGCCAGAGCAAAATGGGGGCCCACGGCGAGCGCCCCAAGGAGGCGTCCAAGATCAACCTCTCCCTCTCTGCCCTGGGCAACGTCATCTCCGCCCTCGTGGATGGCAAGAGCACGCACATCCCCTACCGGGACTCCAAGCTGACCCGCCTGCTGCAGGACTCCCTCGGGGGCAACGCCAAGACGATCATGGTGGCCACCTTGGGCCCGGCCTCTCACAGCTACGACGAGAGCCTCTCCACCCTCAGGTTCGCCAACAGGGCCAAGAACATCAAGAACAAGCCCCGGGTGAACGAGGACCCCAAGGACACCTTGCTGCGGGAGTTTCAGGAGGAGATCATCCGGCTGAAAGCCCAGCTGGAGAAACGCGGCATGCTGGGGAAGAAGAGGAGAAGGAGCAGCCGGAGGAAGAAAGCCGTGGATGGAGAAAGTGCCACGGAGAACGAAGGGGAGGACGACAACGAGGACGGCCTAGAGAAGAACATGGAGAATTACTTGAAGGAGCAGAAGGAGAGGCTGGAAGAGGAGAAAGCCGCTATCCAGGATGACCACAGCCTGGTGAGCGAGGAGAAGCAGAAGCTGCTGCAGGAGAAGGAGAAGATGATAGAGGATCTGCGGAAGGAGCAGGAGGCCACGGAGCTGCTGGCCACCAAGTACAAGGTACATGTTGCCACGTGCCGTTGTGAGCCACGCTGGGGGACGACCTGCGAGGCAGGTCCAGCCCCTCACGGGGTGCCCAAGCAGGGTGCCCAAGGGCAGCCCCATCCTCCTGCGAGTGGTGGGCTGGGGTGGCCCTCGGACGCGGACCTGCGCGGGGACCTCGCGTGGGAGCTCCTGGGGCCGCGGGGTGGGAAGGGAAGGGCCGCGGGGGAGCGCATCACTGGTGGCACGAGTTTGCTGCGCTCAGGTCTTGTCCCCCTCCGCGCAACAAAGCATCTTGCAGCGGGCGGGGAGGGGGAGTGATGCTGCAGATTCGTCCCCGGTGGCCCCGGGAACACGCCCAGGGCTGGGGCTGGGGGCACGGCACTGCCGGCCCCCCGCCTGCCCCCCGGTTCTGTCCAACCCCACGGCTCCCACCTCAGATCCCCCCGGGCTCTGCCGGGGACGGGCAGGGCTGTGAGCCCGCAGGCAGGGCCTGGCAGCTCTGCAGGGACCCCCCTCCCCACCTCAGATCCTTCTTGGCACCCCCCAGCCGGAGCGGGCTGGGTGGGGGCACGTTCCCGGCACCCTCCAGGCGTTGCACGCCACCGGCTCAGGGATGCTCAGGGATGTTGGGGCTGAGCGTGAGAGGGGCTGCGGCAGCCCCAGCCCAGCCCCAGGCGGCCGTGCCGGGGGTCCGGGGCTGCACCGCTGCTCCCCCCCCAGCCCTGCCCCCGTTCCCGGTGAGACTGGGGGGGTCCTGACCCCCTCCCACCCACCCACGACTGCTGTGGGGCCCCCGTGAGCACGGGGTGGGACGGCGGCGGGGAAGGAGCCCCAGCACCCTGACCCGCCGCGTCACGCTCCGGCACAGCCCCTCCATCACCGCGGTGGCCCGGATGCAGTGGCCGGGCTGGAGAGCGAGCACGGAGCCCTCCAGGCAGGGACGTGCCCGGGGTGTCCGTCCCTGCCTGGGAATTCGGGCCTGAGCAGGGAGATGCTCCCGTACCCTCCTCCACGGCCAGAGCTGTGTTTGTTGCAGCCCCAGGGACGCACGGCCGTGCCAAGGGACGCACGGCAGCGCCCAGGGACGTGTGGCCATGCCCAGGGATGCATGATCATGCCCGGGGACGCGTGGCCATGCCTGGATGCCTGCACAGAGACCCGCGGGCTCACACTGGGACATGCCACCGGGACAGAGCCGTGGAGGGGACACGGGTCGCCGGCTGGCGTGCCGGATGTCCCATGGTGGGTGTCCCGGTGGAGCAGGATGCTCGGCACGGGGGTGGTCGCCTCTCAGCCGGTGCCGCCCGCCACCGCCGCGGTGGAGTGCAGATTGTCGCTGGCAGCCGTCCCGCACGGTCTCCTCGTCCGGCACGGTGCAGCGAGGCTGGCTCCCGGCCACCGTGTGTCCTGTAACTGCTGAGTAACAAGGCAGGGCCGGAGGCGAGATGATGCTGCGTCCCCTTCGGTGGCCTTCGGAGCCGCTCTGCACGCCGGGACCCTTTGGCCACGGGGGTACAGTACGGTCACCGCAGAGAGGTGTCGCCCCAGGGGGCAAAAATCCCCCCTGTGCCAGCGATGGAGGGGCAGAGCCTGCCGCGATGCTCACCCCACCGGGCACTGCCAGGGGCCTGCCTGGGGGGACATTGCGGAGGGCACCGGCACTGTGGGCAGCTCTGCCTCGCAGCGGGGCCAGGCTCGGAGGCACCAGCATGAAAAGAGCCCTGTGTCCTGCTCATGCGTTTAACAGCTCCGTAGTGACCATGGCAAAGGCAGCCGCCGTGACTGGGGGGACCGGGTGCCCCGCACACGCGCGGGCCGTGCACGCTGGACCCCGTCTTGCCGTCACGCTCGTGGATGTGGGCTTTGCCGTCCGGCACAGCCGGGGCCCGGCCCCACCATCCGGCTGGGACACGCGGGTGGCATCGAGCTCAGTGACGCTGGGGCCGTCCCACCCTGGCAGATGCGCACCTTGGCACCCAAGCGGACAGGCCGTGCCGCAGCGGCCAGCTGAAGGGGAGCCACTGCCCCGGCTTGGCCAGGGTGCCGGGTGCTCCGGGCCCCTCGCCCGATGGCTCTGCCGGGTGCCGAGGCTGGGGTCAGCGGGTGAGAAAGTGCCAGGGAAGTTATTTGGGTGCCGGAAATGAGTTCCCATGAGAGGCTTAGTGTTCAATCTGTCCCACGCGCTAAAGAAGATTGGGAGTTGTTTTCGTTAGAGGGAATAAATGCTTTGGCAGGGAGAAAACGGCAGTGCTAAGAAACCCCTTAATCCCACGCAAAGGTGGGAGCCGGCAGTGAACCCCGCGGGAGGGGTGGCAGCGCAGTGCCCTGGCCGAGCATCTTCCCAGCGCCCCCCTGGTCCCCCCCAGTGCTGCTGGGGCAGGGCACAGGGGACACTGCCCAGCACAGGGTGTAAATGGGACCAGCCCTGAACCAGCTTTGGAGGAGGAGGTGTGAGGGGTGAGGGCCCCATAGACCCCCAGTGCCCCCAGCCCGGCTGCCCCTGGCAGGGAACGGCACGGGGCTGGGCAGAGGAGCTGCCCTCGGGGGTCTCAGCCCCCCACCACGGCAACCCAGTGGCAAAACACCTGGTCAGCGGCACCCAAGTGAAGGCGGCAGGGCCGGGAGGAAAGAGGAATCCCCGGTGTCGGGGTCTGGGGGGGTACAGCAGGGTCGGGGGGGTGAATGGGGCATCCATGGGACTGAATGGCTGCGAGGGTCTTGCAGGGCTGGGGGAAGGTGGGAACTGGCGGTACGGACGTAGGGGTTGTCCCACGGGTGCTGGGGGGGCCACCTGCACCCCCTAAAACCCCACGCTGTCCGCCCCCACGGCCATCCTGCGCGGGGCTGGGAAGGGGAAAAAGTAGGAGAAAAATAGGGGAAGTAGAATATCACCCCAAAAAGCTGTCGGTGTGAACGGGGGTCTGCGGTTTGCCTGAGCCCCCACCTCTGTGCCCAGGGCGGTGCTGGGGTGCGGCCGGGGGGACGCAGCACCCCCAGGGAGACCCCTGCCCAGGGGCAGGTGCTGGTGGCACCGAGGAGTGCCGCGTGTGCCCCCCCAGCGCCAGCGTCCCCCCTCGGCACGGTGTCACAGCCCTCCTGCCCAGCAGGGCCTTGGCTGTGGCGACGGGGGGGTCCCGGGGGTCCGGGCACTGTAAGGAGCCGGGGGGAGCTTTGCGTTCGGGGGTCTCCATTCAGGGGGTGCAGAGGGACCCCGAGCGGGCACACCCGTGGGTGAGGGCAGGCGCGCGGTGGCGGTCAGCGGCTGGCAGGGACACCCCGGGGACGGCGGCGGGCGGCGCTGCCGCTGTCTGGGAGATCAATTTTTAAAGCCACGTGCGGTGGCGTGCTGGCATGGGGACGCCTGGATCCGCCCCTGCTTGTGCCCCCGAGCCACAGCCGTGGGGGGCGCAGGGTGTCCCCTCCCTCCCCGGTGCCAGCCACACTGTCCCGCTGACGCCCTGACACGGTGACACGGCTACGGGTGTGCACGCACCCTGTGCACGGGGCGCACGCGCGTCTTGCACACGTGCTCACCTCATGCGTGGGCGTGCAGAGACGCCCGGCGCCGGTACGCACACCGACGCGTGCGTGCACGCCCATCCAGCGTGTGTGCACGCAGCCGGCACGCGTGTGCGCACCCCCGCGCCTGCGCACACGCGTGGGCGTGCATGAGCGTGCGTGCACGAGCGCGCATCGTGCGTGAGCGTGCTAATGTGCGTGTGCACGGGCACGCAGGGACGCGTGGGCGTGCTCACGTGCGTGCTTGGGGGGCTGCGCGCAAGCGTGAGCGTGCGTGGGGTAAAGGAGAGCGTGCGGGTGTGCGAGCATAAACATCTGCACGCTTGAGCGCGCGTGTAGAAATGCGCCCGCACAGGTGCGGGTGTACGAGCGCGTGTGTGTGCGTGCAGGGGGTGTGACTGCGCACAGGCGCGTGCGTACGTGGACGTGCGCACGTACGCCGGTACGTGTGTGTGTGTGTGTGTGTGTGTGAGCGCAGCCGTGGGACAGGGGAGCCCCTTTCCCCCGGGGAGGCAAAGAGAAACGCAGCTGGGGTGGGGTGGGTGACAGGGTGGGATTCGGAGGGTGGGATGGGACGGGGCTGGGGTGGGTGCGCACAGCCCCAGCGCCCGGCTGAGCTGCGGGCAGTGCTGCTGCGGGTGGTTTCCCTGCAGTGTCCCCCCCAGCAGGTCCCGGGGGCCTTGGGGCCGAGCCCCCCACCCAGCTCCGCACCGCTCGGCGTGGCTCGGCTCGGCTGGCGCCGGGTCCCGCTGCCGGCAGCTGCTGCACATCCGCAGCACCCTGCGGGCTCGCAGCTGTGCGGAAGGAAGCGGGACCCAAAAGAGTCCGGGCTTGGTGCCAGGGGCCCCACGCCACGTCCCTGCGGGGAGGGGGGCACGTCCCCTTGCGCCCCCCACTCCAGCCCCCGCCGCTGCGCTGAACCGGCCCCACGCTCATCAGTGTCCATGTGCAGCTCCCTCTCCATCAGCTGGGGACCGAAGCACGTCCCGCACCGAAAGCCGCCACCTCCCTGAAACCAGGGGTGAGGACAGGGAGCCCAGGACGGTGGCCGGGGACACGGGGGTGACCACCCGGCGAGGATGGCCTGGGGCAAACCCCGTGGGGCCGTGGACTGACCCCCTGCCCCGCTCTGTGCCCCCCAGGCGATGGAGAGCAAGCTGCTCATCGGCGGCAGGACCATCGTGGACCACACCAACGAGCAGCAGAAGATGCTGGAGCTGAAGCGGCAGGAGATAGCCGAGCAGGTAACGGCGCGGGGGCCTGACCCGGCTTAAGCGGGTGACAGGGGTGTCCTGGGGGGCCGGTTCCCCCCCGCCGTCCCCGGGTCTGAGCATTTCCCCTTGTGCTGCAGAAACGCCGGGAGCGGGAGATGCAGCAGGAGATGTTGCTGCGGGACGAGGAGACCATGGAGCTGCGGGAGACTTACACCTCCCTGCAGCAGGAGGTGGAGATCAAAACCAAGAAGCTGAAGAAGGTGAGAGCGTGGCAGGCAGGGATGACCGTCCCTCCGGCCGCCGGAGCCCTGGGGCTTGCCGCAGCCTCCGAGCCGTGGGGCTGAGGGGCTGCTCCTCTCCCCCAGCTATATGCCAAGCTGCAGGCCGTGAAGGCGGAGATCCAGGACCAGCACGACGAGTACATCCGCGTGCGCCAGGACCTGGAGGAGGCGCAGAACGAGCAGACGCGGGAGCTGAAGCTCAAGTAGGTGGTCGTGCGTCCCTCGCGCCCGGGCGCAGCTGGGCGGGGCGTGTAGGGCAGAACTGGCGTACAGAGAGCAGAGCTGGGGTGCAGAGAGCAGAGCTGGGGTGTGCACAGAGCAGAGCTGGGGTGCAGAGAGCAGAGCTGAGGTATGCAGAGCAGAGCTGGGGTGTGCAGAGCAGAGCTGGGGTGTGCACAGAGCAGAGCTGGGGTGTGCACAGAGCAGAGCTGGGGTGTGCAGAGCAGAGCTGGGGTGCAGAGAGCAGAGCTGGGGGGTGCAGAGAGCAGAGCTGGGGTGTGCAGAGCAGAGCTGGGGTGCAGAGAGCAGAGCTGGGGGGTGCAGAGAGCAGAGCTGGGGTGCACAGAGCAGAGCTGGGGTGCAGAGAGCAGAGCTGGGGTGTGCAGAGAGCAGAGCTGGGGTGGGCAGAGCAGAGCTGGGGTGTGCACAGAGCAGAGCTGGGGTGTGCAGAGAGCAGAGCTGGGGTGTGCAGAGCAGAGCTGGGGTGGGCAGAGAGCAGAGCTGGGGTGTGCAGAGAGCAGAGCTGGGGTGGGCAGAGCAGAGCTGGGGTGTGCAGAGAGCAGAGCTGGGGTGCAGAGAGCAGAGCTGGGGTGTGCACAGAGCAGAGCTGGGGTGTGCAGAGCAGAGCTGGGGTGCAGAGAGCAGAGCTGGGGGCACAGAGCCAAGTTGGGTGTGCAGAGCAGAGCTGGGGTGTGCACAGAGTAGAGCTGGGGTGCACAGAGAGCAGAGCTGGGGTGTGCAGAGCAGAGCTGGGGTGCAGAGCAAAGTTGAGTGTGCAGAGCAGAGCTGGGGTGTGCACAGAGCAGAGCTGGGGTGCGCAGAGAGCAGAGCTGGGGGCACAGAGACCAGAGCTGGGGTGTGCAGAGAGCAGAGCTGGGGTGCAGAGCAAAGTTGAGTGTGCAGAGCAGAGCTGGGGTGTGCACAGAGCAGAGCTGGGTTGCGCAGAGAGCAGAGCTGGGGGCACAGAGAGCAGAGCTGGGGGCACAGAGCAAAGTTGGATGTGCAGAGCAGAGCTGGGGTGTGCACAGAGCAGAGCTGGGGTGCAGAGAGCAGAGCTGGGGTCTGCAGAGAGCAGAGCTGGGGGCACAGAGCAAAGTTGGGTGCGCAGAGCAGAGCTGGGGTGGGCAGAGAGCAGAGCTGGGGTGTGCAGAGCAGAGCTGGGGTGCAGAGAGCAGAGCTGGGGGGTGCAGAGAGCAGAGCTGGGGTGCACAGAGCAGAGCTGGGGTGTGCAGAGCAGAGCTGGGGTGCAGAGAGCAGAGCTGGGGTGTGCACAGAGCAGAGCTGGGGTGTGCAGAGAGCAGAGCTGGGGTGTGCAGAGCAGAGCTGGGGTGCAGAGAGCAGAGCTGGGGTGCACAGAGCAGAGCTGGGGTGGGCAGAGCAGAGCTGGGGTGCAGAGAGCAGAGCTGGGGTGTGCAGAGAGCAGAGCTGGGGTGTGCAGAGCAGAGCTGGGGCGTGCAGAGAGCAGAGCTGGGGTGTGCAGCTGGAGGCAGCGATACACCTGCTGACAGGAGCAATGGAGCGCTTCGTGCCCCATCAGCGGTGGCAGAAGGTGTAAAACATATTAAACCTCTAGAGCTGGGTGAGTTGCACACGAGAGTATTAAAAAGTTGCCGAGAAAGGTGAAAAACTAGAAAATACACAAGCAAAAACGACAGCGCAGCAGCAGTGCGGGCTATGGACGGAGGTAAGTGTCCTCCGAGGGCACCCGGAGACCTGCTCCGGCCCCAGCACAGTCCTCGGAGGGAGGGAGCTTTGCGGGGACTCGGGGTGAGCCACGGCCCCGTGGGAGCTCCCGGCACGACGGCGGCGCCTGGTAAAGCCGGGCAGCGTTTTCCCTCCAGGAACCTCCCAGCAGGAGATGCAGCTGCTCGTCCACCACCTTTAGTGGGTTTGTTTTCACTTCAAGCAATAATCTTATTCAATATCTTTAAAAAAACACACCCCAACATATGTAAGTACTTTAGCATTTAGTAAAGTATTTATACTTTTACTAGAAACAAAAATTCATCTCAAATTTTGCTACCTCTCCCTTTGAACGTGATTCAAACTTTTTAAAAGCCGGCGACCCAGTGAAGCAACTCATCGACCCAAAACAATTTTCTACAGCTTCTCAATTTGCCCCCAAAAATGTGGAAAAAGATTCCCTTAGGGGTCCGTTTTGCCTCCTTGAGCTTTCCTTTATTTTCTAGTGGGGCAGCTGGGGGAGGAGAGGAGGTGGGGGGTTCCTGCCTGGAGGGAAGCTTGCGGAGCTGCCGAGTGTCTTTGCTCCTCTCTGACGACCGTCTTCCTCTGCCCTCCCTCTCCTGCCTCCATCGCCTCTCCGTTGGCCTCTCCGTTGGCCTCTCCGTTGGCCGGATCTATTGCTTCCTCTCCATTTCCATCATGTTTCCACCTTCTGGATGTTTTCCCATTTCCCTGTGTCTCCCCCTCTTCCTGACATCCCTTTCCTCTCCCTTTCCAACCTATCTTCTGTCACTTGTCACATTAACTCCTTCCTCTCCTACTCCTTCCCACCCACTTGCTCCCGCTCCGTCTCTCTCTCGGCCGGTCACTCGCTCAGGTACTTGATCATCGAGAACTTCATCCCACCAGAAGAAAAGAACAAGATCATGAACCGCCTGTACTTCGACGGTGAGGAGGACCAGTGGAAGTTCCAGCCGCTGGTGCCCACCGGAGGGTACGTCCCCGGCCCCGACCCACGCTCTGCTCCAGCGCTGCCGGCCCGCGGGCACGAAGCCTGTGCTTGCAGGGCAGGGATGTCCCCCGGGGCTTGGGGGGACAGCGGGGACCCCGGGACGCTTGCAGGTACCTGCAGGTGGAGATCCTCTCCAAGCCAAGCCCCAGCAGGAAGGGCCACCCTTCACTCACTGTAAACAAGCTCCGTTTGTGACTGTTTGGATGCATTTTTAGTAGGAATTTATCTTCTCTAATAAAGGTTCCTCTCAATATATTTTAGAAACAGCAACCAAATGAAGAAGCGGCCTACCTCTGCGGTGGGGTACAAGAGACCCATCAGCCAATACGCCCGCGTGGCCATGGCCATGGGATCTCATCCTCGGTACCGGGTAAGTGAGCGGGCACCGGTGCGTGCCGGGGGGAAAAGAAGTCACTGGATAAATGGGATAGATAAATGGGATGGATGGATGGATGGATGGATGGATGGATGGATGGATGGATGGATGGATGGGTGTAGGGGTGGTTGGATGGATGGGTGGATGTATGGGTGGGTGGATAAACAGTGGCAGAGAAGAGGGAGCAAACAAGCTCCTGATGATTCGGGATACGCCAGTTCAAGCTCCCAGCTTTATCCTCCCACTTGGCAGGATCGGTGGCCGTGCTCTCAGCCGGTCCTTGAGCTCTGGCTCACCGGCTCTGGCATCTCCTGCCGTTTGGGGGCCATTCAGCCTTGCCTGCTGGTCTTGCCCAGGAAAGACCAGAAGAGCCTGAGCAGAGCAGGGAGCCTGGGCTCCAGTTTGGAGCTTGCCCTGTGGCTGTGGCAGCCAGAGGAGGGTCCTGCTCCCTGGCATCCCAGTCAGCTTCTCTTGGCAGTGTGGACTTGCCAGAGCTGTTGCCGAGTTTTGCCACGCGGTGACTCCTCATGTTGCTTTTCCCTTTGCCCTGTCCTGCTGCAGGCTGAGAACATCATGTTCTTGGAGCTGGACCTCTCCCCTCCAGCCATCTTCGAGTTTGAGCGGAGCAGGGACCCGGCGGAGCAGGACCCCCGGGCTCTCCACCTAGAGAGGCTGATGCACCTCGACAGCCTCCTGGAGAGGCCGGCGGCTTCCCGGGTGAGGAAGTCCCGCTCCTGGTAAGTGCCGGCAGGCGGGGGGGACGCGCAGGGGCTGCGGCACAGCCGGGATGCTCCGTGTGGGGCAGCGCGTGGCCTTGGGGCAGATGAGGAGTCGCAGCAGAGCTGCGAGCCCCCCGTTCCTTTTGGGGTTGAAACTGGCCATGAGTTGTTGGGGTGCCAACAGATTTTAAACTACGGCTGACGTTGCTTTGGTAGCGATTGTTGGATAAGTATTAAAACCAGGGTGATGATGTCGTAGATCATCATATACATCTCAGCACGGGACAGACACGGGCCTGGTGGAGTGGGGCCAGAGGAGGCCACCCAAATGGTCCGAGGGCTGGAGCAGCTCTGCTGTGAGGACAGGCTGAGAGAGCTGGGGTTGTGCAGCCGGGGGAGGAGAAGGCTGCGGGGAGACCTCATTGCGGCCCTTCAGTGCTTAAAGGGGGCTGATAAGAAAGGTGGGGACAGACTTTTTAGCAGGGCCTGTAGCGACAGGACAAGGGGTGATGGTTTTAAACTAAAAGAGGGGAGATTCAGACTAGACAGGAGGAAGAAACGTTTTATGCTGAGGGTGGTGAGACCCTGTCCCAGGTTGCCCCAAGAGGCGGTCGATGCCCCGTCCCTGGAAACACTCAAGGTCAGGCTGGACGGGGCTCTGAGCAACCTGCTCTGGTTGGGGATGTCCCTGCTCATGGCAGGGGGTTGGACTGGATGGGCTTTAAAGGTCCCTTCCCACCCAAACCATTCTATGACTCTACGATACACATATATCCCAGAAGATAAGACACAAGGTATCATCCTGCCCAACTCTGGGTGTCCCTTGGTGCTCCCTGCATAGCAAGTGACTGAGAAAATGGCTGGATTTCAGGGAGAGCGGGAGGCAGGGGAAGGGGAAGGAGAAGGAAACCAGTTTTTCCCTGTTCGTCTCCCACCCAGGTGCCAGACGCCGCGGTCACTGCCATCCTCAACCACGCATGTCTCCCTCACCTCCAGCTCCCCGCGCGCCGCCACGATGCCAGCTCAGGAGTGATGTCCTGGACCCCCTCGTCCCCCGCACCGCCTCGCAGCGAGGACTGTGCCCTGCCGACAGCCGAGGAAGGGGCCCCAGCCGGCAGCACCTCCACCGGTCCCAGTTCGTCTTTGTCTTCAGCTACTTTGTGTGCGCGTGTGTTTGTGTGAGACGCTCACGAACAGCCCCCGGGGCGAGGGGAGCTGCCCGCTCCTTCCTGCTGTCCCCTCTCCCCCATCTGGATCTGTCACTTTATTTATTTAACGTATTTATTTATGGAGTGGTTGACGCAGAGAGTCAGGAGGCGCGTTCGGACTGGAGGACATCCCAGGCTGGCAGCGGGCACCACGCCGACCGCTCCTCGGGTACGCTCAGCTCCCATGCCGCCGCTGCCGCAGCCCCCGCGCAGGGCTGGGGCACGGGGACACCGCCGGGGTGGGCATCGCCGGCGTCCTGCTCACCATCGTGCTCCGCGGAGCAGGCAGGACAAGGCATGTGCCCCTCTCTGGTGGCTTCGGCAGAAGGTGAGGCAGCCCTGGACTCTGGTGCTGGGTTTGCTTTGCTGGATCCCAGGGAATTTGGCGATTTCTACAAGGATTTGGAGACTTCGTGGTGGCAGCACCTCGCCAGAGGCCCAGAGGGACTCTCCAGCCTGCATCAACGCTGGTGGCAGCAATGACATCTCATTGACTTCTGGGCATGGCTGTCGCTCCAGGAATGCCAGCTCCATCCACAGAGAGGGCTTGCAGATTAACCAAACCCAGTCAGTCCCAGTGGTGCTGGGACTTTGTCCACTTGTGCCACGCTCTGGAGATGGCTGGCCCTGTCCTCTTCAGTTGCCTGACTTGTTCCCATCCCTGGCTAAGTGGGTGTTCAACTCCTTACAGCGAGAACAGGAGATGGAAATCTCCATCCCCTCCCAAAGACACACATAGTCCGGGGAGCAGTGCTACCTGGCTGAAACCAGAGTGCCCACCATCCTGGCAACCAAAGGCAATGAAGAAATGCAGGACAAGATGGTGATGCCCGGAGGACCGATGTCAACATCGCTCTCCTCTGGGCTGGGTAATACCACGTGGAGGTCACCTCGTAGCTGGGTGAAATTTCCTGGTGATTGCGTGGGTCATGGAGGGATGGGCGTGAAACGGGTAATGGATAAGAGGGGGCGAGACGTAAGGCCACGCTGGTGATCTGAAACCCGTCCCAGGCAGCAGCACGCGTAGGTGCCAGGACATCGCTCGGTGTTCCCGAGTGATTCAGCTTTCAGCAGTTCAATCAAGGGGAGGTGGGTCCTTGGTGAGGATCATTCCTGGCAGTGCCAGGCCAGCAGCTGTGGTTTCCCTGGGACGGCTTCCAGATGTGCGGAGGTGGGGGAGATCCGTTTGTTTGACGAGATCCTAATGAATGAGAGAGTGACCCCCTGGTTCACGTGGGAGGATACGGGTCTTCAAAGGGACACGTGCTGAGGCCAGGCCCTGGGAAGGCAGATCCGAGAAGGCTGCAGGTAGGGACTGTCTTCTGGCGATGAAGAGAATTTCTTCCGCTGGAGGACTGCTCACCTCGATGACTCCTGCACACGGGACCCGGGGTGAGAGAGGGAGAGGGAACGAGGCACAGACATGGAGCAGAAACATCAGGAGCAGAAATATCAGCTGTGTCTACTTCAGAGCAGTGCACGTCCCACCCAACAGCAGCATCCCACCAACGTGCTCCATATGGCCGGGCTGGGGCATCCACAGACCTTCCCGCCACCTCCTGACACATCCCCTGCTCGGGGTGCCACGGGGTGTCTCCTCCCCATCCCCCGTAATGTTGTCTTGCCTCGTGTTCTTGATCGTTGCCCTCTGCCACCATCTTCCCTTCCCTGCCTGTGCCCCATAACACCTTCTGCCTCTCTGAAATCCTTGTCCCCTTCTCCCCCACCCCAGCGGCTGGCTCGTAGGCAGTTTTGGAAGCTGTAGGTTGCTCCCAGGACAGAGCTCGCTCCCTTCGAGCAGCAGCCGGGTCTGGTCTGTGCTCAGCCTGGGGAGGAAGGGCGTTTTAGGAGTGAGAGATGGGCCCCTTCCACGGCTTGGGGTGAGGTCCTCCCGTCCGCAGGCACCACCAGCAGCCAGGGGCTTATCCATGCGCGTCCCCCAGAGCAAGCTGGCTCTGCCCCCATGGAACACGGTGGATGAGAGACCCGGTTCTTTATTTAGTTTTCCAGATGGCGTCTGGGAGTCAGGGTCAGGAAGCACAGGCCTCAGAAAGGGGAGAAGCTGTCTGCGGGGTGGCCTGCAGGAATATATTTTTCTCCCTTCCTTGTTTTCTAATTGCCCCACGTTCGTCTTCAGCTGGATCAGCAGCTCGTGGAGCCCCAAGGCGGTGAACAAGTGAGTCTCTTTCACGTCCGTTCTCTATCCAGGGCATGGGAAACAAAGCTCAAGAGTTGATGGTGTCCTCTCATTCTCCCCGGCTTGCCCCCAGCCATGGAGCATCATGTCAAAGGGTGGATTTATGCCTCACCGGTCTCCCATGGCACGGGTTGATCCTCATCTGTGTCACGGCAAAGGACAGGTCCAGGTCCGGCAGGACTGTGGCCACGGTGGGATCCACGTGGAAGCCCTTCCAGCAGAGCACAGCACAGGCGCGCCAGCACCCGCTGCTGGGGACAGGTTGAGCCGCTTTCAACATCCAAGTGCCGCTTGTATCGCATCCGTCGTGCGCGTGGGTCTGGCAATCGCCCGTGCACTCGCTCCGTCTCTCTCCACCGCTGCCGACGACCTCCCAACCTCCTTAGCACAAACCCCGAGGAAGGTTGTAAGCAGATGCTGGTGATTTGAGCCAAGACCGGGCGAGCTCGCGGCGGCGGCGTTTCCCCTCTGCCTCGGGTGCCTCCGCAGCCTCTCTGCATCGCTGCAGCAACCTCAGATGTATATTTGTAATGTTCTTTGGTCTTTGTATGTTGGTGCGTGTGTATTTACGTATGAGCGTGTGTAGGTGTGCGTGGGTGCGCGCGCGCGTGTAGCCAAGGGATCTATTTACCGTCAATGTGAGTGACTGTACGGGGGGCACGTCCCAGAGGGGGTACGGGGCTGGGCTGGGGCTTTTTTCTGTTGTTTAATTGTTTAATTATTTTGGGTTTCAGGTTTGGACATTTTTTTTTTTTTTCCACGAGGGGGTGGGTTCGGGTCTGTTTCGGATTGATTAACAAGGTGAGGGCCTTGATTAGGACCAAATTTTTGTGCCTGTTGCTCTGGTGATTTATTTAGAAATCAGAAGTTTACTGTATGGTGGCCCATCCTTGTCACTCTATACATATGAATATACAGGACATATTATAAATATATATATATTATACATACTGTATGGAGAGAGGTCATTAATCTCACACCCCCTCTGGCTTTGGATGGACACCTCTTCGATACGCTGTAATGTAGCTTTGACCCAGTGCTGGGCACGACCAGAAAGCGCCAGCACCCTTCAGAAAACTGGCAGTGACACCAATAAAGGAATGAGCATCATTGCAAAGGGCGTCTGCAGCCTCGTTCATCCGCAGCTCCCGCCGGCTGGAACCCGCCGGCACCGCGGTGCCGCAGCCGATGCATTAATCTGAGTAAGCGCAGCTCCGCATCGCGTACCCAGCTCGGGGGGACCTCACGGGCTGTGTGTTTTGAGACGAGGATTTGGGATTTGGGCTCCTGCTGCTGCGCGAACGGGGGCACCGCTCTCTGCCCGCCTGGATTTCTCCATGTATTTCTCCTGTTTCGTATCAGATGGAGCATTTGTACTAAAACAACTGTAATTTGCAGGAAGCTTCACTAGGACAAGGTCTAAGCAGCAAAAGCTGGTTTTGCTAGGTATGAGCGCTCTCTCCATATATATATATATGTCGTTGTATGAGCTCCAAGAGTGTGGAGAGGCCTATGTAAAATTGGTAAGTGGATCCCGAGGGGATTTCATTTTATGTGCTCGCCCTTCCAGCTTAGTGACGCTGATGCCAGGAACGGGTCCCAGCACAGTCTGGTTTATCAGCATCGATCCAGCGAGGTCTGCAGCCTGCCTTAGGCACAGCACTAATGCAAAGGGGGAGGCTGGAGCCGGGCGGGAGGGCTGGCCAGAAGCACCCGCGGGTCACACACATGGTGAGGGTGGTTCTTGCAGAGGAGGGAGTGAAGAGCCTGGGGGTAAAAGCAAAGTAAGGGAAGCGAGGTTAAACGGGGACAGTTAGAGCCCACGGGGAGGGCAAGGAAGGACCCACGACATTCGAGGGAATCAAAACCACAGACGCAAATGGGATTTTTGGTAGCTGGAACAGTGAAGAGGGAGCAGCAACAGTGAGCAGGGAACAGGCTGGTCACCTCCCAGGTGCCACTGCATTTTTCCTATGCCATTGGAAACTGGGGAAAATTCCCATGTCTTATGCATTAACAAAGCTCTTACTTAAGAAAACACTGCAAAGGCACTTAATTCCCGTGCTTCAAGGTTGTCCTCAACAGTCTGGACTGCCCTGGCACCCAGAAGGCACTCCAGAAGCGCAGGCAGCTGATGCTGGGTGTCGCTCGTGGCCGCTGTCACGGCTCCCTCTGCTCCCCGGCTTGTTTTAACACCGGCCTCCGTACACTCGTCCCACAGGTAGCCTGGGTGCCTGCGGGCACAGGGGCAGGGACGTGGACAAAATTAGGGACAAGACAATGAGAAGGAAAAGGAAGGGGAACAAGAAGGCAATCCGTAGGTGCATTAGTAGTAAGAATAAAATGAAAGAAGGATTCTTCACTATGCACCGGGGAGTGAATGATAATATTGGAGGAAAAAACTAAGCATGCAATCATTTTTTTTGCTTCAGTCTTCATTTAAAAGGTCAGCTGCAATCAGATGGCTGACAGTAAATGTCAGCGAGAAAGGGTTGAGGACTCAGGCTAAAATAAAAAAACAGTAGGTTACAGATTTCTTACACATGCTGGTTGTTTCCAAATTGGCCGGGTCTGATTTAATTCATACTGATGTACGTAGGGAGGTCAGTAAAGCAATCTTGGAGCTGCAAGTGAGGGGTTTTGAGAAGTCATAAAGAACAGTCAAAGTGTCCAAACAGGCACAGGACAAACGTAAAGAATGTCTTTAAAATGGGGGAAAGGAGGACTCAGGGAATTATATACTCAACATAACTTCAACTCCTGAAAAGACATTGAACGGGTCAATAAAATCCGTCTGCAAGTATTGACAGGACAAGGTGAAAAGTCACAGCCAACGTGGTTTCATCCAAAGCAAATCACATCAAACCAACCTAATCTTCCGCTAAGAGACCTTGCACATATGGAGGAGGCATGAACCGTGACATAGCGAGAGGTTTTGGTGAAACTCTGACACGCTCACCGATGGGAGGCTGAAGTGGAGTTAACAATGGCAGATTTTTCCAAAAGAAACAGGTTGTAGGGAGGCAGAGACAGAAATGTGGTTTGTTCTCCTTCAGGCCAGCACTTCCAAGGGGGAGCAGCGCCAGGCACCGCTGTTCAGCCAAGAACGGGACCATTTGGAGAGATTTTGCAAGAAATCAAGGGGAATGATGTGCAAATATGAAAGGTTGAAAGAAACAGGGTGGTTTCCACCTAGGGCTAGAAGACTGAGGAGAGAGGTAATCATGACCTTCAAATACTGAAAAAGACCACTGCAAAAGGGAGAGATTATCCTGTTTCAGCTACCAAAAGGAAGCAGGACAAGAACTTACGGTCTTGAAACACAGCAAGAAAGATGTAGGTTAGAGTTTAGGAAACCCTTTGTAAGCCCCCAAGGATAAAGCACTAGAATAGTTCCCACCTGTGATACAGAATTGCTTCCACTGGAGACTTTTAAGAGCAGGTTAGACTGGCAGCTGTCAAGATCTGTTTATGAGGCAGTTAATCATGCTGGAGGGCAAAGGATGACGGGATAACCCCTGACCGTCTCCCCCAGTCTTGTTTTCTATGATTCTGTGATTTGAAATTACCGCAAGGCTGCAGTCAGGGTGTCTGGGAGGACAGCCGAACCCTGGGCAGAGCTGGAAGAACCGGAGAGGGATGAGATAAGGAAGGGAGAAAGTCGGGTTTTGCCACGCTCGATTTATCTCTCTGCTGCCACCTAAGGCAGCCTGCGAGCAGATCGGAGAGCAAGGTCCCTAGGTAGCACAGAGAGAATAAAAGGGGGGAAATGCCAAATTATAAGCATTGCCATGCAATCAGGAGTTCTACTTCAAAGGAGTTCAGAAATCACGCATGAAAGGCGCACAGAAGGGCAAAGGATTTTTCCGTGCCAAATATAACTGCCAAAAACATTCTGAAATGTCAGCTTTGGCAATGCACGTGGTATATCCCACAGGACAAGGTGACTTCAGGCAGGAACGCTCGAGTCACCAAAAATACTCTGTCCTTGCAAAGTCTGCAGTGGCTGGTTTATGATGTTAGTCTTGGGGCTGTTGGGTTTTCCCTACCCCAGCGGCAGAGTGTCAGCCAGGAGAGCAGCTGCTGGTTTGGTTTAACGAACATGAACATTTTCCCCGTCTTTGTTTCTCCCTCCTGTCCCACGTGCAGGCAACGGCAGGAGGGCACGAGCACCTGCAGAGCGTGCACAAGGTTGGTGCGGCGCTTGGGTGCCCTCAGCTACTGCATTTCATGAATATTGATGATCGAAGTTCATAACATTTACAATGCAGAAAATACCCAAGAGTGTCTATGTTTTCCAGCTTAGCTTGGTTTTGTTTTGTGATTTGTTTGCTTGTTCGTTGGGGTTGGTTTTTTTTTCTTTTTAAAAACGTCTGCTGCAATTTCTTTGATGACGACATTCGGTGGCTTTAGCAGCGAGGAGAATCTTTCCTCAGATTCAGGATCTCTCTGCTTCCCTGGAACAACCATCCCTTACAGTCCTACAGGATTACACAGAACCCTGCAGTTTTTACGAGAATATTGAACCAGGTTATAGAAATATGATTTTAAAGAGCTATGTCCCATCTACTGGCAGTTCAAAACAGGTTGTAATTTTCAACTGAAATCTATAAAATTTAGGGTGAATTCACTATAACAATTTGGTTTATTTCTTACTACAATTCATAGGACTTTTTCTGCCATGAATCTAAAATTTATTCCTAAGATTTGTATGGTTCTATATGCCAATACTTACATTTTCAATGACAAACAGAAGTGCAAATTTTAAAGGGGCCAAATATCTACACCCCACCTTTGAAGAAAAACACCCACAAAGGCTTCTTGCCCCTCCGTGACTGCTGTGTCCAGGTACAACATAGAAAGGTACAAGTGTGAGGGGCCCAAGAGCCACAAGCGTGGTACAAACTGAAGGATCAAGAGAGGTAGAAGCTGAACTAGCAAAGACACAACATATGCCATATACACTTGAGTGGCCAGTTCGTTGTGGTGAAGATCAGGGACCCACAGAAGTAGAGTAGCTACTTATAACTTAAATAAATCCTGACATAATCCCCAGTGTTCAGATTCTCTTGGAGATGGAAATCCCTTTGAAGGCGTGGGTTGAAAGACCTGCAGAAGAACCAGCAAGAAGCTTGTGTGTGTCTGACAGAGGTGAGCGTGATGGGATGAAGGCAGACAGCTACCAAGGCAAGGTCTACAGCCTACAAGTAATTACATCTCCCTGAAGAACATCCAGCTCCACGTTCAAATTGTCAGAAGGTGGTTTTACCAGGCCAAGACCCGTGACGCAGGGGTAACTGACTGCAGAACCATAGCTGCTCCCTGCGGAGTACGACATGGGTGAGAGGTTCGGAGCAGAGAACTCTGCAAGAAATGCATTGGGTTACTCCAGGGCTGTAATTGCTGTAACCGGATGGCTGCAGAGCCGTTTCTAGAAGTGTTGGTCTCTGAACCAGATTCGCTCTCATAGCAACGACGTCCACGTGGTCAGTGATGTGAATTCAGGACTCTGTGTCTGAAGTGGAACAGGGTGCTAGAGCCAGGGTCATCAAAATGACGTCTGTGTTAGGAAAGGCGGGGGAGTGACAGGGCCACCCCTCAGTCTCCCACGCCACCGACAGAAGAATGTCTTCGGGGAAATTTATAAGCTTCTGGTTCCTCTTCTTCTTGCTCTCCTCTTGTGTGTGAAGAATGAGCCACCCAGACAGCGACTTGTCTCTGAAACCTCATGTGGAGGTGTGGTGAAGATACACAAGGGTAGCTCAAAGCAAGGTTTACCAAGTGCTTCATATCTGTCTCATTCAAGAAAACTGGTACTTTTGCTGGCACTGAGCCCTGCTTCTCTTCCAGTCCTACCCTGCCACTCTTGACGGTGGTGGTGGAGGTTCCGCTGCTCTCGCACACCTGCCCCAGGAGCACGTACAGAGGGGAGACAGAGACCATCAGGACTCCTGGCTCTCAGGAGAGCTCATCTCTCCTCCTGACCCTGTTCCTGCGTCATGATGAGCAAGCTGCTCTGCATCCTGATCTTCCCATTGCTAAAGCAGTGTTAAAGCTTATTATCATCTTTGTAAAGTACTTTGAGATTTACTTCTTATAAAAAGTTGCAAAAGAGCTAAATGTTTTTACTACTGAGTAGATTTTTAAGTATTTCACCACGAAGGGGACTACAGCCACTATAAATACGTTGCATGGACTTCCCAAGACAAAAACTGTGCAGGAAGCCTTTATTCCAGAAAGGTTTTTGGGGTTTGGTGGTTTGTTTTTTTTTTTTCTGTTCCTTGATGCTCTGATGACACCCTGTGGACTTTTCTCTGTACTACTGTAGCTGTGCAAAGACCCAAGAATTCCATTCTTTTTCTCCCCAGTGACTCTTCTACTCTGTTTCCCTACATTTTTCTCTAGTGACTTTTTTCCTTCAGGCTGTTAACTGAGCCTTTAATGGCTTTTAGCAAGGGAGCCATGTCACTAATACTATTTGGCACATACTGGTCCTGCGCATTGCTGTCTTGCTAACATTTGTTGTTCGCAGTTCGATGGCGGAGTGACGTAGACCTCTCCGTGACCAAGCGTGCTCCACAGCACATCTTGCCATGCAGCAGCAGGTTTCAGATGTTCCAAGTGATCTGTCCACCGGGACTATGGTGATCTGAGACATCCTCCACAGTGAATTGCCCCAGATTTAGACTCTGTCTGGAAAAATACACTTTGCCCCCTCAGTCCCGACTTCTATGCCAGCAGAAGGATATATTGATTATTTGTAGCTGTTCTGCCTTAAAATGTGTTGCCTATATGCTTATTCACATTGTGGATACATTCACAGTGATGTGTGTGTGTCTACACATGATCCTTGTCTACACGCTGATCCCTGAAGAGCAATCTTGGTGGGGGCACACAGCAGCTGCTGGCTTCCCATGCCATTCCACACTTGTCTGTACTTGGGAAGTACTTTCCCTCTTAGTTTTTCCCCCATTCTCAGAAGAAATATTAAAGGAAGGGAAGAAGTAGGAATTAAACTTTCTTTCTCCTACGAGCACTCATCTCCATTTGAATTCACACTATGAACCAAGCAGAACCACCCAAAACCCACCAAATAGCTGGCAGAGAGCACCAGAGTTTTCAGTGGCAAAATATTAGGACAAGAGCATCAGAGTTTTCAGAGGACCATCCTTCCAACAACAGCAACATACCTGGAGACCTCATGAATGGTATTAGGTGCAGTTACTGTGTGGCCAGAGCTTGAGGTGGCCATGCTACAGAATAGAGACACCTGCATAACATATGGGGAAAACAGGCCTGGCTGTACGCAGTTAGGGGGAAAGATTAGTCAATATTCTGACAAGGTGAGATTCAGACTAAACCTTAGATGAAAACTTAGGTTTAATTTTATCAGTAATATTGTCCCAAATGACAGCAACAGAAGAATAGTCAATCTTACAGATTTTGGTCATCTTCTTCAGCTTGTCAGTGGTGATAGCCACCAGAAAGCCTGTCTTTATTGAAAGATGAAGACAGTGGATGCTGAAGGCTTGCATGACAGCTCTGCTGAGAAAATGAGCCGGGGCTCAAAGACTGCCAAGGA
This sequence comes from Morus bassanus, assembly GCA_031468815.1. Lineage (NCBI taxonomy): Eukaryota > Metazoa > Chordata > Aves > Suliformes > Sulidae > Morus > Morus bassanus. The sequence goes on from CM062569.1 coordinate 116,812,245, forward strand.
ATTTAGTGTGTAATGAGGGGAAACCTTTGAAGGAATATCAAACTTGTAAGCATGGAAAAAAGAGAGAAATGGTCCTCCCGGCATGGGGGCAGATACAGCCACCAAACGTATTACAAGAGGCTAGTGAAGATCTCAGCACTTCAGCCCCAGCAGTAATTTAAAATGTTAGGTGGAATTAATTGATTGGAGGCCACTGGGGTGGCTGTTCATCAGGAAATAATTCCAGCCCCTTTGATTAGATGTCCACTGGCATGTTTTCTGCTCAAAAAAGCATGTGGCACCCTGCTGTGAGCTGTCAGAAGATGCAGCTGAACCAAGAGTGATGAGATGAGATGAGAGGAGATGAGATGAGATGATGAGATGAGAGATAAGCAGAGCAGCCAGTCAGAGGAGTTCCTGGTATGGCGAGGATGTCAGACCATCAGAGACCAAAACGATTAGTCACATTTCTCCCTGCCTTATCCTTTGGCTAAGTTTGGAACAGAAGACAAAAGCAGTATACCAACTTCCCCTACAAAGGGAGAAACAATACCCCTGGGAGGCCCGTGGAGCCTGGCTCTGGAGGCTGCCCTTCCTCTTTCTGTGCATGGTGAAGGCGGACAGGAAAACTCCAGCTGCAGAAGACAGATCCCGTGATCCAGCTGCATGAAACGACCCATCCGCTAACATGCTCCAGACTCCAGGCTGCAGAAAGTTGCACCTGGTGCTTAGTGCATCACTTCCCAAGGAAAGGGAAATGAAGTTTGTATCCTTTTTGTGGAAATAGAACAAAGTGATCTTATTGTTTGTTATCGTGTGTGACAATCCTGTGTGCATGAGTGAAACGCCAGACCTGCTCTCATCGCTCCCTGATTTTGAGGATGCTGATGCATCTCGTTTGACAGGTGAGATCACCAACTCTGAGCTTCTACACTGTTGGAAATTAATTCACACCCAAGTGTTAAGGCACATTTCACTGTCATTTTGGATCGTGGAAGCACACTGAAAGTCATTCTGTTGCATATCTTGTTCTAGACTTGCGCTCAGTGAAGACACTTGTGATTGCCTGAAGGAGCACATGGTTACTAAATGATACGTAGACAATTATACTGAACAGAATGACACTTGTGGAGATCAGGTAAAGTCTCTCCTGAGGAATCATATGGTTACAGGCAGTTCAGTGACTCAGGACTCCCAACTTTTTCACTTATGGCCTGTCAGAGCCTGATACTCTCTGAACAGGATCTTATAGATATTCCACACATGGAGGGTTTAATGTTTAATACCAGATTTACTTATCTGAGGATATTTGATGTTACACGTGATTTTGATTAAGCAGAGTGGTACAGCAATGTACCGAAATCACAATACAAGTACAAACGACAGGTTGCAGAAAACAGCGATTGCAGTATATCGTTGAATCACAACACAAACATGATTCCCATTACCAGTCTCCATAACACAGTCACCATCATGACCCTGAGCATCCCTACTCTCTGCAAAGGATTACATAGGTTGAGACCAGCTCAGGCCCGTTGCTCTCTTCAGAGCTCTTGTTGCCTGTCACCCAGATTTTACAGGACTCTCTAGGTCTGAGCCATGGATACACTCCCCCGTTGCTGGTCTGGCTGAGTCAGGAAGGCATTCAAACCCTTTTGATTAACTTCAGGGACAAACATTTACACAACCACTTGATCTGCTCAGCTGATATAGCCAGTTGATGTAAAACAAAGGCCACCCACCAGTTTCCTTTGTGTTGAGATGAGTTTGGGTTTATTTGCAACAGCTGTGCTCAGCCACTCCTTCCTTCCCAGGGCTTCATGAGCCCTTGCCCTCCTCCCCTAAGCCTGCTTCCATTGTAGGGGTTTATTGATCGGTCCCATTGCTAGATGCATGTCTGACTGAGTCGTGATTTCAAACAAACATGGAACAACTGCAGTAGCAAACTCCTGTCCAAGGATGAATCCAGGATAGCAGCTACAAAGAATTATTTGAGGGAAGAAATTGGAATTTCTGCATATTCACCCAGACGCCAGCACGTTCAGAAGATCTAGGGTGAGTCCCAAAGCATCTGGCAGTTAGTCTAGGCAGGGTGTTTTGTTAATCTATTGTCTTGCCCAATGGGAATCATCAATCCCCCTTTCTTAGGTCACGGTCAATTCCGTGACTTTTGGAATCCTTGAGACTGCGAATAGACAAAATTGTAGGATGTTGTATCAGCCACACATTGAAGGGAAGATAAATCCCTATAGAGGGAGCAAACATCTTGCATGTCAATTGGTTGTCGTGGGCAAAATAGTCTCAGCTCAGGGAATTTCACTTTGTTTAATTTATTGTCAACTAACATAAACTTTTCATTGCTGGTTTAGGTATTGAGAAAAACTAGAAGACAAGCAATTCAACAAATGCTTAAGGAAATTCTTTTTCTCCCCCTGCCACAGGCTGAACTTCAGTCCAACAGCTTTTCTCCTTGATAATCTCAGCTCCCCACCTTTTCGCTGCACGCCATACTCACTCTCTTTGCTGAGGCAATGGGCAATGCAGGAGGTTGGGGCCAGTGCTTAATGGTTTCTGTCTACCACTCCTTGCTTCCTACTCTTTTCTTCTGCTGCTCCTTGCTTCTTGCACCTCCCCTGCTCTGGTGTGGAGCTGCAGTCCCTTTGGGGGAGTCCCTGCTCCGGTGTGGTTCATCCACACACCACAGACCTGTCAGAGTTCCTCCTTTGGCACAAAGTGCCACCTTCCAAGAGAGTGTCTCCAGCTGTGTCCCCAGCAATGTTGCCTTCCATGCGTTTTCTTTGCTTCCTTCTTTTGCATTTCTTCTCATATGTCTCCTCCTGTGCCCCAAGTTGTGTCAACACTCTGCCCTTGACTTTCTAAGCAAAGAAGCTCAGCCTCCCCAAGGCTCCACCTCCAACTGCTGTTCACTGCTATATCAGGGAATGGCCTGTAGTAAGACTGTTTTCTCCTGAAATAAAAAAACAATAATTCCGTAACTTCTTGGGATAAAATTACTTTCACCTGAAATAGGCATTGTGGGAATAGTCCCTGGAAGAGGTCAAAGAGGGGTTTGGAGTGGGAGGACTTGTAGGATTTGATGAAGTAGCCTCAGGCTAGGAGGTCCTGGTACCCAACTGTTCAAGGCAGCAGATTGCCAGGACAGATCATCACCTGAAACTTTTTTTCTGAATAACTGGGCTTAGGTGATGGTGGGTAGGAAGGCTGGATCCTCATTCACACCCTTGGTGTAACGTCAGATTGTTGCTTCAGAGGAGTGAGGTACCGAAGGAATGGGCCCATTTGTCACTACACCACTTGTCAATGGTGCGATGCCTTTAGGAGTTCCTGGCGCAGGCTCAGAGGCAGAGAAAGGTATAGGGAGATTTGTGAACAATGGAGATAGGCTAAGATGTCTGGAAGGTAAAGGGAGGAGCCCAGAGGATCATAAGATAGCTGAGTTAGCAAAGCTGAGTTAGCAAACTCTCCCTTATTAGCACTAAACAAAGTCTTTCCTTCAAAGGGAATGCTCTCCTTTTCTTTGTATGTATCTCCAGGAAAGCGTGAGGACTGAAGCCAAGAAAGGCTTCTAACTGCCTTATAAGGCTGCTTATGGTCTGAAGATACCCTCTGTAGGCACCTGTCGGGGAGGCAGAAAGTGCCTCTCTGTACGTCTGCTGAGGTAGAACTGATGGAAAATGAAAGGCCTCTGTTCCTGGCTTTATGTTTCTTTTCCCTAACGACTCTGCAAGTTTCAGGAGTGATGATGCACTGAGGTCACCAGCATCACACCTCACCAGAAATCTTTCCGTGAGCCTAGGAAGAACAATCAGTTCTTCACCATCAGAAGTAATGGAAGGTAAGGACACCAATAGTGACAAATGCAAAGTAGAATATAGAATCATAGCTTCGTTCAGGTTGGAAAAGACCTTTAAGATCATCAAGTCCAACCGTTAACCTAACAATGTCAAGTCCACCACTAAACCATGTCCCTCAGCACCACATCTATATATGTAAGCAATACAGGTATTACTTCTCCTGCAGCAAAACTGGCTCCTAAATATTTAGCTCGATTGCCACTGCACCATATTCCCTACTATTTCATTTTCCAGAAAATACAAAGTGCCAGGTCAAGTCCAGAAGCAGCACACGGATTGAAGCAATGTGGTTCGTCCGGTCACGCTTATATCAGATTTAACAACACAACTGTTGAGGAGCGTGCGGAGATTTCTGAGCTGATTCTGCATTAGACCTGCTTGGATTTCATGGGGCTAATGCTTTGCCTGACCAAAGAAGTCTTGCAGGACCTGAGCTGGCTCTGCATAATCCCGGGTCTGGTATCCGCATTCCCAGCAACCCAGACATCCTGCCAATGGATAACGAGTCAAGAAGACAATACATCCCTCTCTTGCAAAGTGTCCGTGTTATGTTTCTCATTTGCATTCAAGGTTGCATTTGTTGATTTGCACAAAGATTTGGGTTCCTGGTTTTTGTATAATTTTCAGAACTTAAAATAATTATTGTAAAGCTGTAGCCCCATAACCCTCCCCCACCCGAAAGGCCATCTGCTCATTGTTTTAGCTCAGCAATCTGACATTTGCATGTTCTTTTTCCTGGCTGGAAGTATCAACCTCCAACCAGCTCACTGCCTGTTTTGAATCTGAGTTTAGAAATAGGATTTAAAATGACGAAAAATTCTTCCTTAGCATTAATTCCTGTTTAATAAATATGAATTATTTAAGCTTAAAGCTTAGGGATAGTGCTGGGTTCATATATAATAAGGTCAGTCCTTCCTTTTACCATCAGGGATGAACCAATCCCCTTACAATGAGCTATGCTTCACTTCCTCCTATGCAGTTCAAGAGATAAAATTAGATCTGAGGAGAATGACCCCTGAGAGCAGCTGGCCAGCCGAGCCACTTGCTCCGAAATGTCTCTAATAAGCTGTAATTTGTACCAGCCATTATGCTTTTTGCCACACTGAGAGCTAGATACATGATGAATTGAAAGAGGATTGAGGGATATTTTTTTGAAATAAATGCCAGCAGTTCAATTCTGTGGCTTGCGCAGCTGCTTTTGAAAGACAGACCTGTCCAGAGCATGGGTCCTTGGAGGTGCTGGCATGCAAGGTAGCATGTCCTCTCCAGAATCTTCCAGTTGAGTGCAGTTCTTGCTTGGTTCTAGGGCTTTGCCCCATTTCCTGGCACGCCAGGACTAGAGAACAGCCCTGGCACTAGACAGACAAACCTCCTGGCTGGGCATTCAGCACTATCTGCCACGTAGGGACTTCTCTGTGTAGGACTCTCCAGGTGCAGGAAGAATAATACTGGGCGATAATATTGGAAACAGCACGAAGAAACCTGCTTTTCTCTGGTAAAGAGTTCCTCAGGTCTTCAAGAGTCTTTCAGGTATGTCTATGGTGCACAAAGAGATGTGATGCGGCATTCCCTGAGTTCACAATTACTGTGGTAGGTTGGGAACCGGATAGCCTTGTCAGCACAGGACTGCGCCTGGGCTACCAGCACTGCTGATGCAACGATTTTGTGGTTGGGTCTAACTTCTGCTAACCGCGCAGCCCCTGTGGGAAGATGCAGAGCAGGGCTGTCCTTTGTAGGATAGCTTTATTGTCAAACTCATTTTGTCCCTACGGGGGAAAGTAAGCAAGTATCTTCACGAACACGCTCAATGTCTTCTGAACTTTGAATCACCACCACCTTACTATTGCATTATCGCACGGCAGGGAAGCAAGGGCAGTATGCTAGCGAATCAGTCTCTCTGGAAGCTCTTCAATACGTAAGCAGAAGCAAGGAAAAATGGATAAGGAGCAAAAAAGATTCTTGATTTCTACTGCCTTTTGTTAGTACTTGTGGAAAAAGTGACTTCTAAAAATTAATTTGCTAATCACGAACTGATTCTAAGTCTTGCAACATTGAGATATACCCTTAAAACCCATGATCATGAAGAATAAGACTGGATAATAATTTGAGCTTTAATATTTTCTTATATGAAAATAATTTTCTAGCCCTTGAAATAATAGAAACAAAGTTGAAAAATGCCCAAAGCACATCTTAAAACTCCACAAACAATAAATATTAGCCTTGTTCCATTTTTAGCAGGCTGCTGGGGTTTTTGTCTGTTTGTTGTTAGCTTTTTGCAGACAACCCTGCTGGTACAACATTCTCCTCTAAAAAGGCAAAATCTTGACTTGGTAGTGTTTTACACTCAGCTTGGCGCAAGTGCAAACCCAGGACAAGCCAAACTTTCAGATGAGAGCATTGTATGCAAAGTTCTTAATGATTGTCATCGGAGCGGGCTTTTGTAGCTAACGTCACCCATGTGCGCGTCATTAAAAGCAGGTGGAAGTCAAATAACGTATTAGAAGAAAAGCAAGGTGGGTCAATAGTGTGGCTGTTCCCGGAAGAGTCTGCGAGTACAGCTGTACCGCACAAGGCACACTAGAAAACCGGCAGAGTGCAGGCATTCCGGGTAAAAGAAGCCAAAACAACTTGTATCAGTTCTCTGATCTTTGAGCAGTATCATATTAGGCTCCTGTCAGCCGGTATGCATTGCCTAGCGCTATGATAAACTGCCAGGGAAACGTGATACTGATCTTTGGGTAGGAGCAAAGAGAAACAAAGTTCTTTGGCACGGCATTTGTTCGACTGGCAGATTTGGGGTTTCTGAGCATGTTTGGAGCATTAGACTAAAGCAAAGGCAGTTTTCAGCTGGCTGAAACCGATGATCTCATTCCGACTGCAGCTGTGGCTCCCAGTGCCCAGCTTCTGTCAATCTTTTACCCGGTTGGATATGGTCATGCACTAAGCAGATTTTCTCACAAGGGCTAAAAATGGTGGGTTTCACCACACCCTTACAGCAAATTGTTAGCGGGGTGCAAAAGAGCAGAGGAATGGTGAACGCTGGAATGTGTTGTCCTGTTGACTGAAGCCATAAGGAGATGGTAGATATCAAGCCCCCCGCCAAGGTACTTTGGGGGACAGAATTTTATCTAACAGGCTCCGAGCTGAATCAATGCACTGTTTCTTCTAACCCTCTTGGGGGCTTTTTTTTCCCCACAAATCCTTGTGTTAATCTCTTCTGAGTGGGAAGAGTGAGAGGGGAGTCTTCACTGTTAAGAAAGCTGGTGGAGCAAATTATTTTCCCCAGGAAAGACTTGGGTAGTTTTATTCAAGCCTCAGTGGAAGCATTTGAAGAGCAGACCCATTTTGCTCCCGACAGCACTTGGTATCAGCTGTGAGCGGAGATTTCTGCGCACGCAGCGGAGCAGGAGTTCCTCTGTGCAGCTGTAGATGCTCCCTGGGGAGCGCAGAGAGATCTTCTGCCTCGACGATGCGCCGAGACGTCCTGGGCAGCAAGTTCTCTCTTCGCTTGCTGACCAGGAGTTGGTTTGGGGATTTTGTCTGGGTTTTTTTTTTTTTTTTTTTTTGTTACTTTACCTCCTCATAACAGCTACTGGCTTTACTTCTAAAACCAGATTTATGTGCCTTGGCTTTATGTGCTTTACATGCTCCTCTGAACAAGGAAACTGTGGTACAGTAGATGTAGTAGTAGTAATAATAATAATAATAATGATAATAAAAGATATGACTTGGTGAGTTGTGCCTCTTTATTTTTACTTTGGGAGGTGAGCTTTCAGGCTCCAGGGTGCAGCACAGGCCATGGCCACTTGAATTTTACAGTGGCCTCTCTCCCTGGAGGTACGTTCCCAACTCAGATACAAGGCTGAAGAATCATGTTAAAGCCTAGCTTTGCTTCAGCTCGTACGTATCACGAGGTGCCAATGAGGGGGGATGTAAATAGGGCAACATAAAAACTTATCCTTGATTTTATACTTTAAAGGGAATAATGTGGGGAATGTGGTAGACAACGGCTGTGGGAGTTGTGCTTTTGTGACTTAGGAGCAGAAATAGAGTCTAATCTAGTCTGATGCCTAATCATGTCTGTCCTGGTGTTTGAAAAATGTAGATTTGTTCCGTCACAGGAACCGATTAGGATGAAAGGAGGATCGTATGAACTTTATGGACCTGCTTTGGAACTGGAAGTGCAGGAAAAAATTGCTGAAGCCTTGGCTCAGCAGCATCCAGCTTTCAGCTGACTGAAAAGCGGGAGATAAATATGCTGGATATGGTGACTCTGTGCTGTAAAAAACATGAACTAAGGGCTGGCTTTCTAATGCTCCATCTCAAATGATAAGTGTTTGCTACTCACGCCAAAGAATTCGGACCTCTTGGTTGCAGAGCAGAATTGCCCTGTGACCTCAGAAATACAGCATGCATTCAGGGGGCAATGACTATCTAAGCATAAAAGAAGAGACAACTGATAGCTATAGGTGACAGGCAGCATTCTGAGGAGTAAAAATATGCTGGTTTGAAAATCAATCGAGTGGACAGTGGAGGCTGGCATTACAAGTCGAGTGGATTTGGGAATATATGTGAATGTTAGATGATAAGTAGGGTAGGATGTGAGAGCTTTTGAAAATGAAAAGAGGGATCTCATTTTTGATGTGAGAAGAGCCAATGAAGAGCTACATGGGGAAGAGTAATTCTGATTAGAAAATGATGAAACAAAAATGGATGGATATAATCAGGGCATGACTGCATTGGGGAAGGATTCTGCAGTAACTGAGGTACAGCATGTGACAGCCTGGATGAAATTTCCGTTTGCTCGAGAAGAAAGCTGCTGTATTAGATATTTTACACACCCGCCACCGTCCTTCCTGATGCAGGTGGTATATTCCATGATATAGTTCTGCCGTGACGAGAATCTGCTGATATAAGGTCTCCGCATCAGTGGGTTCTGACAGCAAAGATGCAAATTAGACTGTCCTGCTCAGAAGCCATTTTTGAACTTGTAAATGGTCACCCCAAGCAAGGTTCAAATGAGGAGGGGAGAATTCAGGCCAGGGCTCTGTGTCCCAGTACAACGTATAGATTCAGCCTGTTCAGAGGATGGCTGTACTGGCTGATGTACTTTACCTGAAGAACTTGATAGTGTAGGGGGATCGCTCCCCCAGAAATATTGAATTCAATGACACAGTAAGTTGCAAAGGACACTTTGTCGCTAGACCTAATTTCTCTAGCATTTTTAGCCAGGTACAGGATTCTTGCCCAAGGCTCTTGAATAGTGTTCTGAACGGCTGCAGCTGAACGGGGTCTAGCACAAGCCTCACTATAGATTAGAAACATCAGGGGTACTTTCAAAAGACAAAAGTTAGAATTAATGGTGCATTGAGCTTTTGAAGCATGCACAGGTTGTGGTTTTCTTTTTATTTAACTATCTGGTTGTTTAAGTTAAATAAAAGCAATTCATAAAGCCAATGACACATGCCAACTATACTTAAGTAAATGAAGTACCACATATCTGAATTGTTTGTAAAGAGCAAATATTTATGACAATATGATCTCAGTATTTGTTTCTATGCACTGACCACATATCTCATCTTGTATCTTTGGTCTGTTTTCCCGAGGTGGAAGGATAGGATGGGATGATAGGAGCTTGACTTGGACCAGTAAAACAAAGTAAAAACAGGTGAGATTGAACCTCCTGATGTCTCTTCCAGCCAAGACCTCTATGGATTTATGACTCACAATGTACATCCTGAGGGCCACTCTGACATCACGGGTTGGAGCATGCACTACATTGCATTTTAGTAAAATAAGCAAGCTATAATTCTGGGAGTCAGCTTGGGATTCACTTACAAGGTGGAGAAGTAGTCTTTAATTCCAGATCCTGGACTGGCTTACCTCTTCCACAGCCTCGGTAAGTGATTTTTTTCTCCAAAGACTAGTTCATAATGAGAACTTGCTCCTTTCCCTCGATGCTCAGCTCAACATTGTCTTGTACGACCATTTATGCTGTAAATTTATGCCCATGACTCTGTTTTGGCTTGGTTGTCAAGCTGTTGTACACAAGCTTACAACCCACTGAAGGTGCTGTGAGAATTAAGGTGTACAAACACCTTTAAGGACACCAGCCTTAACTTTCTTTTGTCCCTGGCATGGTACTCACTGACAGCGGCTTTCGCACACAGGCACATACTATGATTTTCCACATTCTCTTCCCATAGAAACAGGAACATACGATACTGCACACTGTGAGAAACTGCTCATTTTTCTATGAAACCATGATACGGAAAGAGCAACCATTTGAGATGCTGCATGGACGTACGGCCTTTGCAGGTAGGTAAAAAGGGCTGGCTTTCAAATAGCGTGATAATTAGTTTTTCTATCCAGTCAGTGATATCCCTCCTTTATCGGGAGAGAAGATGAAAATAAAATTACAAGTCTGGGTGGGGTGGGATCGTCACCTGGGACCTCCTGGGGCTTCCAAGGGCCAACGTAGCTTTCAGTTGAGAGAAGGTGGGAGTGGATTGCAACTCCAGAGGATGAGGTGGGATGAGAGGACAGCTGTGCCGAAAGGGGGACTGGGAGCATCCTGAGCATCATTGCAGGAGGAGAACCGCCAACGGCTGGGACAGCCTGTCATGGCAGCATGCAGCTGGGAGCAGGTAAGAGTGTTGGTGAGGGAGAAGGTTAGTTGGTGGGCAGCGGGCTGGGTGACAGGGGAGGCTGTGGGAGGGAGCAAAGGGAGCTGCAGCTCAGGGGAGCGGCCGTGCAAGTAGAGGCGTGCAGGATGGATGTGCCGACAGGGGAAGATGGCACCTGGGATGCTGACGATGAGCGGAGGGAGCTTGCTGCCAGAGGATGGGGACAGTAGCTCTGACCGCAGGTGCTGGTGTCGGAGAGAGGAATGGGGATGGCAATTAGGTGGTGGCTGGCTGCGAGGTGCGTGGTTAGTTGAGGTACGCTTGGTAGCACCAGCATGGTGCATCGTTGACGGTTGGACTTGATAATCTTAGAGGTCTTTTCCAACCTTAATGATTCTATGATTCTATGGCTGGGTGGTGGTGAGCAGCAAGGGAAGTGATGTGGGTAGGTGGGCGCTGCAGCTGTGAAGCAGTGGTCGTGAGGGACTGAGCCTGGTGGTCCTGGGGCAAGCTGGGGCAGGCGTGGGGGTCCCGTGGGGGGCCGGTGGCTGTTGGAGGCTGTTGGGACAGGGGAGGTGGGTGACAGTGGGGGCTGGTGGCTACCCCAAGGCGACTGTATCAGCAACGGTGTGGGCAGCAGGAGCAGGGCAGGGATGGTGCCCCTGTGCTCGGCACTGGTGAGGCCGCACCTTGAATGCTGGGTTCAGTTTTGGGCCCCTCGGGACAAGAAGGACATGGAGGTGCTGGAGCGTGTCCAGAGAAGGGCAACGGAGCTGGGGAAGGGTCTGGAGCACAAGTGTGATGGGGAGCGGCTGAGGGAGCTGGGGGGGTTTAGCCTGGAGAAGAGGAGGCTGAGGGGAGACCTTATCGCTCTCTGCAACTGCCTGAAAGGAGGTTGTGGTGAGGGGGGGGTCGGTCTCTTCTCCCAAGTAAGTAGCGACAGGACGAGAGGAAACGGCCTCAAGCTGCACCAGGGGAGGTTTAGATTGGATATTAGGGAAAATGTCTTCACTGACAGAGTGGTCAGGCACTGGAACAGGCTGCCCAGAGAGGTGGTGGAGTCACCATCCCTGGGGGGGTTCAAACACCGTGCAGACGTGGCACTTGGGGACATGGTTTAGGAGGCCTGGGGGTGCTGGGTTGGCGGTTGGGCTTGGTGATCCTCGAGGCCTTTTCCAACCTCAGTGACTCTATGATTCCACGACTGACGACAGGCGCCGCCCCCGCGACCACCGCCCGCCATGACGAGACCCGCCGCCGCCTCAGGCGGCAGGGACAGGCGGGCGGGGAGGGGGGCAGTGCGCACGCGCGGGCTCGGGGGGGCGTGGCTCTGCCGAGAAGCCCCGCCCCCCCGTCCCGGCGTCCCGTACAGTAGGTGGAGTCACGCGGGCGAGGTCACATGACCGGGGCCCTTTACAGTAGGAGCCCAATATGGCAGCCGCGGCGGCGGGCGCAGGGGCCGCCGCGGTCGGGGCCGCCCGCACCTAGGGCCGCCGCCGCTCCCCGTCCTCCCCGCCCGGGAGGAGCCCCCAGGGTGTCTCGGAGTCAGCTGCGCCCCGCCGCGTCCGACATGAGGGAGAAGGGCCGCAGGAAGAAGGGCAGGACCTGGGCAGAGGCCGCCCGGACGGTACGCGGGGCCCTGCGGCGGGGGGGAGCTGGAGGCCGCGGGGGCGGGTCGGAGGCCTCCCGGCCGCTCCGGGCCCTGCGGGCTCCCTCCTGCGGGGCGGCGCGGGCTGCCGGCGCGGGGGGCGGCCCCGATGGCGGCGGGGGGGGCGGCCGGGCGGTGCGGCCCCGGCCCCCGGGTGCGGGGCGCGCGGGGGGGGCGGGGGCGGCCCGGCGCGGTGCGGAGGGGCGAAGCGCCGCACGGTCTGTGCCAGCTGCTGCCCTGTCCCTCCCCGCAACTGCGTCCCAACGCCGCGCACTTGCGCAGGCAGGTGTTTTTAATTATTATTATTTTTTAATTTTGACCTATTCTCCAGTTTATTAATGTTTCTGGGCACAAATGTATAGGGGAAGCTTTGTGGGGGAGGAGTTACCTCTTATTTGCAAAATGCTCCGATTAACGAGGGCGTAAATAATATTAGCAAACAAGTGACACGCACAGCAGGGGTTTTTTGCATCATTCTCTGTGCATCGGTGTCTTTCACGCAGCAGAACTTGTTGCGGTAGGAGCTGCTGAGTCGCCTCAGCTCGGGTAGCGAGCTGCGAACCCTAAAAGGAGAATTTTTATCTTCTAATTTCCCAGGCTGACTGTTACTCTGTTGTTTTGAAGATGGACTGGGGGATGTTTATCTGATATTTATTGACTGATAGTTTCTCTGAGGGGCAGGCACGTTAGAGAGTGGATAAAAGAAAAGGGAAGTTGAGCAGTGGGACAGGCATGAGAGAGGGGAAGCTAACCAAGTGCAACCTGCAGGAGCTGAACACAAGTGTTGAATTGTGAGAGTACAGCACATGCTTCCGAGAGATCTGTATTTGCGGTGGGGATTCAAATCCAGCTAATGGAGAGGGGGAGGAGTTCGGGTTCTATCATAACCATTCTGAAAGAGGTATCTGTTAAAACAAGACTTGAAAAGTCTGGCTGGAAAGTAAATGTAAATAGGCATCTGTGGCTGAGACTTGCAAGCGCTATTTTAATAAATAGTAATTTATTTGGACCGTGTATTTACAGTTTGAAAGGCATCAAAATAGCTGCCTCTCTTCCGAGAGATATGATGCAGTTAACCGTTTTAAGAATATAAGATACTATCCCACAGGAGAACGCTTTGGTACTTCTCTGTATATGTTTTTGTATATCTTTTTTTTAATAACTTCTTTTGAAGAAAGAGTGGAGGAATCCCCAGAGTAGGGTATAAGTGTGGCCAGACCTTTTCCAGCCTATGTGCACTGCTGTTCATCCACTGATCTCTTCCAAAATCCACTTAAAGGCTAAAAGACATATTTAGAAAAGCTGCACTGAAAACTATCAAAACTGAAAGTTACATGTTACCCTGGGTTGCATGCCTAGATTCATGGCAGAGGCAGCCAAAACTAGGAAAAGATGAGTAAGCGCTTGCCAAAACCTCGGTTTTGGCAATTTTTTCTATTTGTGTATTCAGTGGGAATGTTAAAATATTCTGGTCGAACTCCAACTCCAATCTTCAAAAAGTTTCCCTGCATTTTTGGTTTGAAATAATGTCTTTCGATTCTTGTCCTAGCTTGTGTGCTCGTATGGGCTTCTCAGCTGCGGTGGTTGAAGTCTGTAGGGTATATTATAAAACCACGTTAAGAAATGCGGCAGCTCTCAGGTACCCTATTCTCCTGCTCCTGAAAGGTAACATAAAACTTTCCTCAAGCTTGAGAAACCTTCCATTTTGTCTTCAGCGCAGTGTTGCATCTCTGTGCTCTTTTGCAGAGTCAGTTCGCTCGCTGAGTGTTCTCAGCTGGCTTGCTGTGTGGTGGAGTGAGCCCCGATAGTCGCAGGTCAGCGTGGAACTGTAGGGGAAGGGGTTTGAGGTTGTGGGTTTTGACAGCAGCTGGCCATAGACCTGCTTGTCCTGGCAAACTGCCCTGCAGCGGTCCCCGAACGGCGTGAGGTCATCGCAGCTGATGTTTCTGTGGCAATTCTGTCCCCCCGCTGCCTCCTCGCTCTCTCTGTCCCCTCACCGCTGGTGCTTGCAGGTCATTTGGGGAGCTAAAGGAGTGAAAAACCATCGTCGTTATTATGGTGCTGATCTGGCTTCATGCCAGTTTCGTCTTCCTAACCAGGTATTTGGGATTAGGTGTCGTGCAGTGCAGGGGAGGTGATGGGAACGTGGGGAGGGCAGAGCATCAAAGCAGTGTCTGCTTGAATTAGCTTAATCTTTTGTAGCGGTTCTGCGTTAGCTGGAAACAAGGTGAGAAGCAACGGAAGCGTGGCCCTCCTGTTTGATGGGAGGACCTTGGGTGGGTGTATGGATAAGGTGGATTCGGCGGGACTCAAGCTATGCTTGCTCTTCGATGTATAGACGACTCATCAGCAGAACTGCAGTGTGAAGTAAGGAAAGGGTGCCCCATGCGGGCAGCACGTTGAGGGAGGAAGTTACTGTTGATAAACAACCTTCTTATTTCCTGGCTCATTCAGTAAATTTGCAGCTGCAGATGACTGTTAACTTGTGACTTTTCTTGGGACAGTGGCTGGGTGTCCCTGCAGTTAAAGTAAAAAGCTTCTTTAAGGTGAGAAGCTGATACTTTAGAGTACGTAAGTTGAAGGAAATAGTACAGAATTTTAAGATAAATACACTGTATTTGTCTCTAACGTGGCGTATACTCTTCAGATACCGTGGTGGAGCAACCAAACTGCAGAAACACACCAGTGTGTCTAAGGAAAAGAGATGATTGGTCTATTCCACCAAAGACTAGAACAGGCAGATTACATCTGTACTGGTAAACTTGAGTTTTAGGGCTTGTTTTTGGGCTTGTTTTCTGGCCCCAAGGCCATCTCACAGGGTCTGTGTGTATCCATACAGCTGAACCTCCATCCTTCAAAGCAGATGACCGCGTTCAGGCTGCCTTTGGCAGGCCGGCTGGTGCTAATTCTTGAGCTGCACGGCAAACTGGCATCCAGGCTCAACTTGTAATCTTGCTTACAGATCTGTGCCAGGGACTTTGTGCTAACCGAGCGGTGTGGGCAGCCGGCCTGGTGCCTGTGCAGTGCCCTGCTGTGGGCTGAGCTTAAACACATGGCTGTGGCGGTCCAGTGGTTATCAGAAAACTGTCACTGATGGCTGTTAAGCTGGCACAGGCAGATGAGAACAAATATTCAATAGCACTTGCTTTAGTCTGGTTTGGGTAAGCATTATCCTTGTAGCATTGAATTGATACAGCAGCTGCGGTTGAAGGGTGCAGGCGCCGTCTTGCATGCGGCAACGGGGCTTTGGTTGCGCAGCAGAGAAGTTCTGCGCTTTGTTTTGACTGCTGAGGTCTCAGAGTTGTTGCTACTCCTCTCGCTTATGTTTAACGCGGTCCTTGTGATGCAGCTTTCCAAAACAGGGCGGGGGGACGAGAGAACAGCCGAATGCTCTGCACGTCTTCCTGCTGCCGCCCTCTGTTCTGCTGTGTGACGGAGTGCGGCGGCGAACAGGCTGCTGTGGTGCGTTCGTGGCCTGTTTAGATCCGGACCAGAAGTCCTGTTGCTGGACAGAAGCCACAAACGGGCTGTCTTTGTGCTTTGTCTGCGTGGAGGAAAGCGTATGCTGTCATGTGCCAAGTTTGAAGAAACTTGGTGTTTGTTTTTCATGGGAAATCCCCGTGTGTGACCTGACAAAAGTCTTCTGCTGTATAGCCTCTGCGTACCGAGGTGTGGGGGCCGTGTGAATGTGGGCTGAGTGCTGTTGCTGGAAGTCATCTCTACAAATGCTCCTTGGCCTGGTCGTCCAGCAACAAAAAATGCAATCTTTTATGCTACCTGTTTGTGAGAGGGAGCCGCTGCAGCCGCCGTTTTTCCTGTGTGCTGGTTTCCTGCTGGGCCAAACTGACTTTGACTTTGGAGGGTGGAAATCCAGTGCAAGAACGCCCTTGGGAAAGCAGACAGACCCTAAGCATGTTGTGCTAGACATCTGTGAAGGTGTAGATGTCCAAGTATGAGTCCTGTCATGGTGCTGGCACTTACTGCGCAGCTCTTATGATGTGAACCCGGTTTCTCTCTTGCTGTAGGGGTTTGTTTCCTTCGCTCTTGTCAACTGAAGAATTAAAATGAAAAGCCGTGCTGTCTCCGAAACTGATAGTGCAGAACACGATCTGGTCGGGCGTTCGCAGGCCCATCTGCTCTGTCAAACAGAAGACAATGTAGTAAGGTCAAAAGGCGAAATCAAGTAGAAAGCTTGTTTGTTAGGGAAACAAACGACGTGCTTTTGCAAGTTCGCTTTATTAAGACTGTCCTTTCTATTAAGGTGCAGTTTTCTGGGGGGGGATGAAGTAAGGAATCTGAGGGATGCTGTTTTCCCTGCTTTCTGTTAAGACGTATGCAGAAGAGAGAGTAGAAGGATCCCAATTGTAGAAGTTGCCCGCTTGTCTACAAGTCCCTGAGTCCGTTTGCTCAGCCGTGTACACAAACTTGAAAATCTGCAAGCTTTCCAAGACTGCTGCAAAAATATGCAGAAATTCAGAGGATTCTGTAAAACATCAGTTTGAGGGACTGATCAGCCCAGTAGACGCTGCTCTTATTGTTTGCTACGACGTATTTCAAGTGCCCCCTCACAGGCAGAGCTGAATTGTGTGCGCTTGAGATTGTTCTTCGAGAGAAGAGCAGTCCTTGGTTTAAATGCACGTGATGGCTGAGATTGATTTCTTCATTTCACCAGTCCTTCCGAGGTCTGATCGCTCAGTCGGAAAAAATGTGGAGGATGATTTGGAGCACAGCAGGCCTTTCCTGGTGAATCTGAGAACTGGCTTTTCTCTTTTTCCTCTTTTCAGCAAGGTATCGAGCGAGGTAGCGCTGTAGAAGGTTAAATGATTAATCAAGGCTTGTGAAATGAACTGGTAGTTGAAGCTGGTAAGGCTTCTTGTATTTTTTTTTTTGAGGGGGTGGTTTGTGGCTGTGTGTTAGGTTTTTTGGTGGTGTGTGGTGGTTGTTTTTTGGTTTTTTTAGTCCGCAAAACATTATCACAGCCTCCTTCCCTGTTCTCAGCCTGTGTCCAGGTACAAGACCTGTTTCCACTGAGGACAAGAAGCGGTGACTAAGGTCAGTCTGGCAAATGCTTTTGCAGACACTTCTGCGGGACAGGCGCAGTGCAGTGGGTAGCCACCGCTGCGGTGACCAAGCTGTGGTACGGCGTCCTTCTGCCACGTGACGTATCTACGTGTCTGCTAGCCAGGAAAATACCTTGGCAGTGTTTCTAGAGAAATAGACTCGTAGCTGCCCAAGACTGAACAAAAGTTGGCACGAACTTTGTCATGTGTTAACAGAGAACTGCAGTTTTCTTTGCTACTTACTCATACACATCTCTTATTGACCACAGCACTTGGACGTATTTTTCCTGCATTTTTTCAAGTTGTGTTTTTTTTTCTTTTTAAGGACTTTACAGTAAAGTCAGCAATTGCTCTGCGACTGTGAACTCTGTTTTGGCCCAGCGTGGATTGTATCCTCTTGATATTTACTCTTCTGGATGCTAGAACTTCTAGTGAACCGAAAGTTGCCTTAAACCCCTCTTGGGAATCTGTAAGAGACAAATGGAGGCTTAAAAAATTTTGTTCTCATATGGCAATAGAATTTGGAAAGGATGAGGTGGCAGAGTAATCCACTGTAATTGCTGTAGCAAGCCAGCAGACTACAGACTCTGCCCTTCCTCCAGTCACGGTAATCCAATTATTTGCCTGCCATTTTAAAAACTAATTTCCAGGTCTTAGCCTGTGTTCCTGCCAGGAACTTTAACCTCTTAGCTCACAGGGATTTTGACGCCTTTATTGCACATATACAGACCTGCTGCTTTGGATGTGCTCTTGTGCTGGCTGTGGCTGGAGTTCACTAAGCTCGCAGCTGATCCACGGGGTTGAGGATGCAATGCTGTGCTAAGGTGTGGTTAGTTTTACTGGTATCAGTACAACTTTTTTTAAGATACCTGAGGGAGCTGGCTCTTGGCTTGAGGGCAGCGGAGTCCATCTGTCCCAAAGCATCGATGCACTTGGTAAAATCTGGGAGTATTATTTCCCCCCTGCAAAGTAGGGTGGTGGCAGATGCGTGAGCAGCCAGCTCAGCAGTGCAACGCAGAAGAGGAAATGGAGAGTGGTGGTGCCAGGCGGGGAATCCCCGCCAGCTGCAGAGCATCGCGGCCCTGCCTCGAGTGCCTCTCACAGCAGGCTCCGAGTCAGAGGTCTGGGCAACTGTTCACCTTGTTCTCTGTTCCAGTAGAAAAATGCAGTGCTACTGAAGGATCTCAAGCACGTTTTATTTATTTCTATTCTTATTCAAAACAAAAAATGCAGTTTAGATATTAGTACTAATACAGAGCTTAGATACACTTTTGCTTGGTGTCTCTCATTAACTTTACTTTAGCACAGAGGGATTTAAAGGTATCATGCAGACTTCCTTGAGTGAGCTCGACGCTAAAGCTGCAACAGCATTGAAATGGCTTTTCTGCAAAAGTTGTGGTCTCCTTTCAAATCAGCTGAGAAATGTAGATGTGCAAGCACGTCTTGAGCATGTTTTTGTGCAAGGCTTTTCCAAGTGAGACTGTTTGAGAACAAAAGCCAGTTTTGTTTCCCGGATATGGTCTTTGCAGCATCTGCAGAAGATGGTTAAAATGAACCTAACCACTGTGTAGTAACCAGCACATTGTCTAGTGTCCTAAAGAAACGAAAGAATCATCTTTTACTGAAACGTAGTTGGATTCTGGGTCTCATGCAAGCTTTTTCTACAAAAAAAGGGAAATTCAAATACTTTGTGTTTCAAATGCGTGATTCACAGTCTGCGTTTTTGTGCACCGAGTGCTATTTGCATTAGCAACAAGCATGGAGTGATAAAATCACCCTGCGGAGGGAAATCGGTGGCGAGGAGGAGTCGATATCGGTGCTATGTCTGCTGCGGGGTTTTGCATCGGGGTAGCTCTGGTTTGATCCACAGGGCTGAACTTTTGCTACTGCCTGTCACATACACTTGGGTGTGCTCTGAACTAAAAAGGCGCTCCTCTGGCTTCATCCAAAGTGAATCCATTGGCTTCTCCACTAGCTGCTCTGGAGGGTGAGCACGGCATGGTATGGCAAGTGGAGACACTTGGGAGCCAGGATCGTGAGTGCTCTCCTGACCAGGGTTAGAACTATGCTAATGTAGATGCGAGGGGTGTGTGTTATTGCCCAAATACGCCCATGCTGGATGAAGATCGTCCTGTGGCTTTTTGGTTCGATTCTGCGTGTGCATCCATTGCCTACAGCGTGTGCTAAAACGCACCCAGAGAGGATGCTCGATCTATCTGGCTTGTGTGTGTTGGTTTTTTTTTTGCTGTGATTGTGAGGTTTTCTGCTTATGTGGTTAGCTTAAACTGTTTGTTTGGAGGAGTAAAAATAGAGGGCCAAGAACAGCCAAGACATTTGGTCTAATTCTTGCTGTGTCTCTAAAACATCTCTGTTGTAACCCGCTCCTCAGACGGATCTTCTCAGAGATCTGGTCTGAATTCATGTCCCAAATGAGGCAGCTTCAGTAGGACATGTTGAAAATAGTGTTACTGAATAGCCTTTCAAATAAAATGTGAGAAATTGGATAGTCGTGCCTATCGCTTCTGTTCTGCAGAAGCTACGAAACTCTGCTTTAGAGAGAAGTAGAGCAGTACTACTGTTGTGGAGTTGAGTGGAGATACAAATTTGGAGGACTAAGCGTGTGAGTCTATCACTTGATAGCTATGGCAGTAAGATTATACAAATTTTTTTTTTTAAGGAAAATCCTCCAGTGATGCAGTGTTCACTCTGTTTCAGTGCAGAAGCCAAGGGGTGGCAAGTGCCGTCTGCCAGCCTCGTGTTCGGAGAGCACAGGAGGAGATGTGAGCTGTGGAACTTGCTTTTGCAGGATGTTGTGGATGCTAAAGGCTTGCATGGGCTTGTGGAAATTTTGTTGCAGGTTACTAAATATGTGGAAACTCCTCTTATTTTGGAAGTCCCAAGCAGCATGGAGAATGGGAGAGCAGCCTCCTGGGATGTTGGGATGCTAGGTAGTCACACAGAAGGCCCATCAAGACCTGATATGGCCCAGTATGGATTGGTGTTAAGTATTTACTTCAACTTCAGGCCACTAGAACGGTTTCCTGCTTTTCTGCGTAAACAAAAGAATTTCCTGGTGTGCTGAAGGAACTGGCCAACATGATTGCAAGCTGATTCTTTATTGTCTTTAAAGGGCTGTGGTGACTGGGGAAAGCTCCTCGTGAGTGGGGGACGGAAAACGTCACGCTCGTCGTGAAAAGGGTGAGAAGGAGGATGTGGGGAAATAGGCCTGGTCATCCTTACTTGGGTCCTTGGGGAGGTACAGACCAAATACTTCTGGAAGTTGCCTTCTTGTGCGTGTAGGAGAGGAATGTTTTGTTGGGGACAGCTGATGCGGGTTTACCAAAGGTAAGGTGATGAGATGGCTGGCTCTGGTGCAGGGGAGAGCAGTGGATGGTGTTTGTCTTGCCTTTAACATGGCTTTTGGTGTGACTTTTTTCCCATCTTATCCTTATGACCAAGCTGGTGAGACACAGGCTGGATAAGCAGGTGACGAGGTTGATGCTAAACTGACGGGACAGCCAGGCACCAAGGTCTGAATAGCCATGCAGAGGTCCGCTGGCTACTGCATGTCAGTGGTGGTCCTCGGGTTTTGGTACTGAGGCCGATACTGAGCCGATGCTTCGTGTTGGCGTTCGGGTGTGTACCAGCGGTTCCTGTTGTAATGGCTAGAACCCAAATCCATCAATCATCAGGGCTTGGTGACTTAGATAACCGTCTGTGGGTGGTCGTGTTTATTGTCCTTCCTCTGCTTTTTAGAGCAGACCAGGAAAGTCGTATGTCCGATGTTGCGCGGTGTGGTTTGGATTGCTGTTCGCCTGCAGAAGTATTTCTTTGTTGCCTGTTGCAGCCATAGCGTAACATGTTTAAATGCTTATGAAGTGGCTGTGACTTTATCATATTCCCTTATAGGGGAACTGACAGCCCTGCGAAGACAATTGTTCTGGAGCTGGGTATCTTTTAGACACTGAAATGTAGTCTAATTTTGTAATAGCTGAGCGTTGGCTCTTCTAAAGAAGTGTATGGGGTGATTATAAATGTTCATGATAAACTTCCTGATTGTTCTGAACTCAGCGTGGATTTATTTGCCTGGTTAAAACCAAGTATGTACCTATAGACTCTGCAGCTTCAGGAAGTGTGCATGAAATTATTCAGCCAGATGGGTGACGTACTTCCATGAGTTTTGTTTAAATTAAAAGAATTTGCTTTTTTCCACTGATTGTATATTAAAAAATTAAGTAGCAACAGGATTAGGGTCTGTTTGCCAGCTCTCTGGCGGGTTCAGTATGCTTTTATCTTCAGTTAAGTTTAACTGAAAGAACCTGAGAGCATAAGAGAGCTCAGTCAAACCAAGGGCCACAGCTGTACCTGTTTGTAATGCTTTGATGTGAGCATAAATTTTGCCTTGCATATGGACAATATTTTGACTGTGTGTGATTCTGCAGTAGTTCTGTGTAAGAACATCCAAAGGAATCCTTGCTTAAATGCGTTTTCGTTCGCTCTAGGCCAAACTGATGTGACCACCGGTTACTTCCAACCAGGAAACCCTACTGATGTCATTGCAATGATGCAACTTTGGGGCAGGAACTGAACTTCTGAACTTCTCTCTATGGGGCAGATTAAAACTTTATTTTCAAGAGCACAAAATGCTGCAATGCCATGGCTGGTAACTCTATGTTCTCCTAAAACTGTTTTCAGTGGCTGTGTGGATATTAGACACTGTCTTTCCTTCTGATAACTGCACTGGCTCTGCTGAAGTCTGAGTGCGCTGACTTGTGTTTTACCGGATTCAGAATTCAAAACTGATTTGATAAGATCACTTCGTAAAAATGTCCCTATTCTTTTTCCGGCAATTCATGCAATTTGTGTTCTGCTCGGAAGAATTCTTTCTTCCCTACTTTCCATGTGGGGAAATTTGAATTAGCTCTTAAACCTCTTGTAAGACGCAGCAGTAAACATTATCCCTTGTGGCTTGCAGTTTTGCCACTCAGAAGCTTTTTCTGAGCCCAGTCTGCACTCCGTCCCGATACAGCATCTCCCTGAGATCAACAAAACTCCTTTACTCCTCTTTTCCCCTGCACTTTCTGGCACGAGATGCACAAGTGGAGCATGTTGGGGGGTTTGTGGCTGCTGAAAAGCTGTGGTAGGCTGGTGTTCCTGGCAGTAGTGGCTTGTGCAATCTAAAGAGACTTTAGCAAGTAAATGGTCAGTAATACTTGCAGAGCACCAACTACGCTGATCCTGTTTCCTTCTGGCAGGCGGTGGGCGCTTCAGCAGAGTCATATTGGAAAATGACAGTCACTTCTTCACTGAAAAAGCATTTTAAACATGAAGCTTTTAGCAAAGCTGGCAGATGATGCGTCGGATGGATGGAGTCTGTGTGCCGTAGCTGGGAGCACGAGCTGGGCTCGTGCACTGTCCGTCCAGTGGAATACGGTGTCCCCGTACACGTCTGAGGGCTTTGCTCCGCTGTCACCTGGGACATCAGCTCTAGAGCCTGCGATTCTCGAGCTGCACTCGGAACAAGCCCCCCTGGATTTGGCCATTGCCACAACCCTGTCTTATAACTCCTTCCAGTAACTACTGCAGAAATTATTCACAGAGCAAGGGGAAGGGTTGAAAATGGCTCATCACTGTCATCTTGAGGGCCCCCAGGCTTTTAAGCAGGATTCCTCCAGAGCTGGCTCCAGCCATGGACTTAGTGCATGGTGCAAATACTTCAAAAGGCACTGCAGGTTGTATTATGTCCGCTGTAGTTGCCAGCATTTAACTTGTGTCTGTCTGCAGCATTTCTTCCTTCTTACCAACCCACCCTGGGACTGAGTCAGTGCTGAGAGGGGCTCCTGCAGCAGTCCTTTAAAAGTATGTGCGGTATAAATGTGGTTCCACTTTCTCCTAGACAGTCGTATTAAACATCGGTGTACTTCTGGAAATACTGCATTTGAAGTCTACTTTGCCTTTATGCAATGTGGGCATAGCTCTTCTGGTGGCAGAGGGTCAGCAAATAACTTCTTAGGCGCTTTGTCATGGAAATTAAACGGCACAATCTTTGCCCTCACCCGAGCGTGCCTGTGGGTATATCAGCCAGAATTAATTCAGCTCTCCTTAACCCCCATTGAAGGTTAGATCCCATCCTTACTGCCATGAAAAAGTCAGTGTTTGCTTCATGGTGCGATCATACCGTCACTTAAATTAACTTTCAGCAGCTAGTGGGCAGGAAAACATGAAATGCTTCTGGTGCAGGTTGTAAGAATGACTGTCTGCCATTAGAATAGAAAGGTTTAAAGGTTTCAACCAAGATTAATGTCTTGCTGAGCTAGATCATCTCTGTTTTCAAGTGATGGTGTATGTTAATACTTGAAAAGTCTGCTTCTCTCTCGTGTAAAATCTTTAAAAGGCAGCTAAGGTCTTCAGGGTCTGTGCTCACCTCCTTGCAGCTGTTTGCATCTGAACTTGCAGATCTCGGTTCTTGTTGGAAGGTTGAACACCAGAGTTGTTCAGAAAATGGCAAAGAAAATTGTCTCATATCAGCAGTGTAACACTTAAGGATAATGGGTTTTTCCGTAATCAGGAAGATTTTCGTTCATGCCTGAACTTGGATGGTTTTTCTTCCATGAAGTAAACATCTGTTTGGGAGAGGCAGCTGAAGTGAAAAACACCCACATCTTTGCATTTGACCTTCTTGCTTTGGGACGTACGGTGAATTAACAACCTGAAAACCACATGGCAAGGTGCACGTAGAGCCCTGGCTGTTATCAGTGGCTGTCTTAAATCTTGGAGTGCCACTTGAAACATACTTAAAATGGTTTTTTTTTTTCCTTAATTTACTTATGCTGAAAGTGTTTGCAGGGGGTTACCTTACCTTATCTTGCTTCTGCTGGAGACTTTCAGCTCTTTGTGCAAATATAAATTCTGCAAAAAAAAAAAAGTATTTTATTCTGACAAAGCTTTTGAGTTGTAGATGAGCACTTAACTCCAGTAACAAACTTTTTATTTACATGGTTCTCTGCAAATACTGTACTTGCCTTCACCAGGCAGCTAATGTACTACAAATACCTTTTATTGTTTCAGGCCACAGAGGCTTCCTGCCTGTCTTTGGTGGCATGTCTCTTCTAGAGCTGTATACAGCTAAATGTTTTCCAGTCTTGAAAGAATGAGCGTTAAGGTTTCCTCTCTGCTCTGGGGGAAGGAATGTGGAAAAACAATATCCTCCAAACAAGCCGCCCTGGTTCAAGTTACCTACCTGTATCTTCCATGGTTACTTGAAGGTGGAAATCCAGTGGCTCCAGTTAGCCCTGACTTCCAGGGTCATCTCTCTGTCTTCTCATTTTGTGGGTATTTCAGAAGTTGGAGCTGCAGCGACCTTACTGTTTTCCGCTACATCTGCATGGAAGCGAGCAATGGCTCCTTGTCTTCTGCCTTCTGTCCCTGCGGTCTTCCCATCCCTTGGCCTTTTCAGTGAAGTCTTGTGAGATATTGGTGTCTGGTGTGAAACCTGCTTATCCCTCTGCTTCCTTCACCAGGAAACCTCTTGTACACGCTGTCTTGAGTTTTCTCTGCATTTCTGCCACTTTTGTTTTTTTGCCATGTAACCAAAGGAACATCGTGGAGCCTTGCAGTCTAAATAACGCCTTGTAGTTGTCTGGTTTTTGTGCTGGCGCTGCCCTAAAACACACATGGATCTGAAAAGGAGATGCGGGGTCCTGGGTGGTCTGCTAGTTCTGCACCAAGTGCTGGAGGGTGGGAGGGGGGTAAGAACGTGAAAGACTTGTCTTGTGCCAGTGTATGTGGAGAGCACCCGTGTTTATGTGCTACTCATAAGGAATACAGAAGAACGGAAAGGCGGGAGCGATGCAATTTCTTGGTATAAAACATATCGCTTCATTTGGAAGCTTTGACTAGCGACTTACAAAAACACTGTGTTCATGGCTTATTGGAACTGGGAGTTACTGGACAGGGGAGAAGCCTCCTCCTGTGCGGACAGATTCAGAAGTGTGCTGCTACCTGCTGTACATCTGCTTTTTTTTAAGCTGTATTTAAACCTCCACTCTGCATCAAAGAGTGCTCACCGCTCTGTGTGTCACCAGCACCGACACGCAGGATTTGGTGAAAAGCATTTCTGCTGCTTGCCTTCTCTGCCAGTGGCAAAATGGATGAAATGAAATCCAAAGCCTTGGTTGCAGTGTTTAAAACAAAACAAAACCCCCGGTGTAGCTCAGCAACCTTACCTCTCTCGTTGCTGGCTCTGACAGCCGGTTGGGAAGGTACACAGCAGCGGTTTTGGGGTGAGAGAGACATGCCTGAGCACTGACTTCAGAGCAGCCACTCGGGTTTTCTGCCAGGCAGCATGAATATCTTGCCAACACTCAACAACTCTCTCTTATGGGAACGAGAGAGACTCTTGCATTTCAAGGTCTATCAAACTATTCGAATGAGATTGTGAGCAGCTGTAGGAGCTTCTGTTCTGAGAGATTTCAGAAGAGAAGATGAGCTAGATGAATAGCTGCTTCATCAGCTCCAAATTCAAGTGAAGGTCCTTAGCGTTAGCTCTCACGTCAGGTCAGTAGGGAGCAGATTTCCCACGGTGTCTCTGCTTCAGCTTTGACTGATGTGAAAGCCAAAATAAGAAAGAGAACCCTCTTTTCCAGCAAGGATAAAGGAACATAAAAGGTGGTAACTGTTCTACTACAGGAACAAAGGTCAATAATCCTATCCTGGCTTTAATTACTGGAGGACAAATTTTAGAAGTTGAAGTAGCTTTGATATTATTCTGGTAATCAGTTTTATTTTTTTAAGACACTCATAATTAATAGAAGAAGGTGGAGTTCTTAAATGATGTTTTAAATAAGGTTTTCCTCTTCGTTGGTAATGAGTATTGCTCAATTGGTGACTTCAGTTAAGCTGATGCATTTAAACAACCCCATGTATTGTCAGTGTAATGATGTTCATGGCTAAAGACTCTTTTCAGTTGGACATTTTGTACATACCTGTCCAGCAGGAACAATCTGTGGTGGCTTTTGTCAGTGTTGTTGCGAAAAGGCTTGCTATCTCACCTCTGGCAACCAGGAACGCAAATCAAGTTGATCTTTCCAGATCATCCTTAACATGAACTTGTTGACTCCGTGCATCATAACACAAGCACCCAAGGTCTAATGCGCAGGGTAAAAATAGCTGCAGTGGCTTTGGCTTGCAGCGTGCTCCTTGCATTTGAAAAACAGCCTGCAAATGTCTGCGTGAGATGTTGCATAGTGATCTTGCACTCAAAGGTTATTGCATCAGATGCAAAACCTAAAGAGGACTCTAACATTCTAAGTAAAGATTAACAAATCCATAAAACTACACCATGAAACTTGATGATTTTCTGTACCGCGTTCCATCGTGAATGTTTGTTTCTCACTTTCCTTTTTGGACTCTCCTTACATTCGTAGAAGGATGAACCTGGGCAGGATCCCAGGCTGGCGCCCACAGGAGATGCAGTTACCTGCTTCCTGCAGGTCCTGTGTGATATTTGCAAGTCAAAGGCTGGTTTACAAACTGCTTGAGCTGCTGCGGCTGCTAGATGGGAGGTGTGTGTCAGCTCTGCCCTTGCACTGGCCTTTTCTAGTGTCCCATGAGTGTGTGAAGCTGCTTGGCAAACTGAACTGTAAAACTAGTCTGCGTGGGTGGGTGGGTTTTTTTTTAAAGGTAAAATTATTTTTAGCTCGGATTAGATCCCTGATCTTGTTTACCACTTTGCCAGCACACGCAGTTATGCAGCCTGGAGGAAGGGAGATGTGCCAAAGGTGCATGACCATCTTTCAGCATCAGCCTGGACACTTCAGCTCGTAGAAGTTTGGCGTTTTAATAGGACATTCAGTCATTTGAGACAAATGTGGTTTCTTGGCAGTGGGCTAAGTAAAATAACTTGTCTAAGTTTAGTAGCCGGTCGTGTTGGTTTTAACATGCCCATGCTTTCACGTACAAATACTGAAAACTCCTCCTCGTAGGCCTGGTGTGCTACCTTATTCAAGCAAGAGCTGGCTTTGGTTTAGCTCTTTGCCCCGTGCAGGGTGGCTGTCCGAGGACTGTTGATTTTTGAGACTTCCTTGTTGGGCTGCTACGCATGGGTTCTGGGACTCTGACCTCTTCGGTGTTTGCTCTTCAGTTGCGTTGCCATTTATTTTCTTGTTGGGAACTGGTGACCTGCACCACCTTACTGCCTGTCCCATGCTCTCCTTTCACTAGCTAAATGTAGGCATGACTACAGGGCTTAAACTTACTAATTTTGTTTCCGCAAATACTTATTGGGAGCTTAAGACCATTTATGCTTGAAAAAAGCATATATGTGCAAAGATGACAACTTTGTAGTATTTTGCATCTGAATTCTGAACTCTTATGCTGTATGGGGGAGCCAAAATGTCCAGCCAGGAGCAGTTTGGCAAGGGACTATTATTAAGCAAGACTTGCTAATTGTGACCACCTCATATCACTTTTGGATTACTACTGTATAACTCCTCAGCCTTCCCAAACCTTGAGAGATAATGCAGAGGGGTTTGGGGTTGGGTTTTTTCTTTTTTGGAAAAGGGTACTGTCAGTCCCCACTGAGAGACTTCTGCCCCTCTCCCATCTCGTACACTCGTTATTGCTGAAGGCACCTCAGAGGTGATATTCCACTTTGCGGTTTTCTAAATTCAGGGATGTAAGCGCAAAGTCCAGAAGCTTTGAGTTATTTTGTAGGGATGGTCACTTCTGGGTTTTGCCCGTTCTAGACATCAAACTTCTACCAGTGTTTGACGTTGGTACAATCCTGTTGAGCTTGTTTCAAACTGCTCTTTCTCCACTTAAAGCTAAGCTTATCAAGCATCTGGGTGGGAGTTTAGATCTCTGGCGGGAGCACGGGGTGTCTGCAGAATGGTCACGTTGTCTTTCCTTGGACAAGTTTTTCACAAATCCAGAAATGGTTTATTTGAAGCAGCACTTCAGTTTCCCCTCGGCTGTATCCTTGAAACGAAACATTCACAAATACGGGCAATTTTGGAGCCAGGTTCCTGCCTCTGCTGAGAAGAGGTGTCCAACTTCTTAGACCCGCGTCCCTGCTCTGCCTCGCCTCTCCAGTTGTGTATCTTAGCAGAAACAAGCAGTGAGCTTCCATGGAGCTGCTGCGGCAGCGTAGCCTGGTGTCCCCCCATGTCCTCCTCAAAGTTCGTGTTGAGCTCCCAGTTGTGCAGTTGGACACCGGCCCCTTGAGGCGAAACGTGACTTGTGGATCTCACCTCTTCATGCTACTGTTCAAACACGTTTAAAAATGGGGTGGCACACTACAGTCTCCGATGCTGCATAAAATGATAACATGCGCTGGCATTTAATGGCACTTGGTTTCTGATAACATCGAATTGTCCATTCCTTCTTGACCTCATTTCTGGTTAAAACCTGGAATAGCATTTGGCTAATTGGATGAGTAGACAAGATACTGCAATCTAGGTCAAGTCCTTCAGCCCCCCTCTTCACTCGTCTCGTTACTGCCAGAGCAAAAGGGTGCTTTGGTTGCTGCCTCTGCCCAGCCCTCTGTTCTGTAGTGACTGGCTGAAAAGGAATTTCACATACACTTTGGGTTGTTTTTTTTTTTATAGCTGACCCACTTCTCTGTAAAAAGTTTGCATTGCATAAAGATTATTTCTTGCTGAAGGAGTGTATAAGGAAATTTGCAGATATTGCTGGCTTCTGTAGCTGCAGCTGGAATTCTCCTCCTAGAAAGGAATGGCCAGGATCCACATTAGATATGAGGGTGAGACGTAACCTAATGAGCAGGTATTGCTGCCTGGCCCTCCAGAGCATGCAGGGGATTGAGCTAATAACTCTTCAAGTTGCTGTGGATTCATGGCTTTTATGAAGTTTAAATTCTATTTCCAGGAAGAAGCCCAAGTGTAAGTGATGATTACATTTACAGCATGAGGTTGCCCAGTTTTAATTCCACCTTTATATAAGGGGATAGCAAGAATTCCAAAGTGCATTTTTACCAAAGCTTGCTGAAAACATTAATGGACTAAGGTGCTCTTTCATATCCAGTCTTGGAGAATCTCTTGCTTAAACCTTGATGGACACATTGCTGTAAAAGAAAAAAAACACAAAAACCCCACCCAAAACCCAAACAAACTAAACCAAAACCCAAACAAAAACCCACAACAAAAACAAACAAAAAAGCCCAACCACTTCAAACAAGAGTTTCCATGAGGCTTTTATCCTATGTCATTTTGGATACTGGCGTGATACACTGTCGTAGTTACGTGGGCAGAACTTACTCTGATCACTTAGAGCTTTCTGAAATTGAAAAGTACGGCCAGCTCTGGCTTCTGGCAAAGGATGTGCTATAAAAGAAAACTTAACAGTATCGCCCAGTAAGAGTCATTTTGTGCTGGACAGGTCTGGGGGAGGGGATGTCTTTTTTTAACTCCCTTAACAAGGGTTTCAGCGCCGGTATTCATGAATGATTCATTGCAGCCTTCTAAGGAGCCTGTGGTGTAACTGCATTTTAGTGAGGTGCATGCTAATTTGGTGCCCTGAGAATGCTCCGAAGCTATTAACTAGCCTTGAACCTCAGTACGTATGAACGGAGGTGTTGATTCATTTCGTATGATAAATGGAGTGGGTTCCCGGTCATAGTGTTCATCGTCCTCTGCCTAGTAATCAGCACAAAGTTCGGTTTTGTTCAGCGATTGCTAAATTTCCTGAAGACCGGGAGTTGAAACTGGAAAGAGCTTGTTCCCAGTGTAATCTGCTGGGAAAGACACAGCAGTGGAAGTCTTCAAGCCTTGTCTCCAGCTTGTACTTTCTAACAGTATATTTTAGTTTTCTATTTAGCTTCGTTTCATTTCGGTATTTAATGATGGAAGGACAGTGACGTAATGGAGACACACGGATAACTTGGTGGTGTGGCACTTTTGGGGTGGGGGAATGGACGTGTGCTGCTTCAACAAAACTTAATATGGATGCTATTAGTACTTCTGAAACTTAATGTTTCTGTTTTGTCAGCAAAATACCAGACCATAATGAGAACGGGAGAGATTCTTCATACAGAAGAGTGTTGAAAGCTGAGCTGAACTGAGAAAATCCTATTCTTCCAACTTTCGGGAGCCACAAATAGCTAGGCAAGGCAGCGAGGATGTTAAAAGGCAAGGGGGAAGACTTGCTGACAGATGGGATTGAAGTGGCTTTGCCAGAATTGCTTTTTTTGCTCTGCTGTTCCTGCTAGTAGATGGTCGGATTCCCAGATGCTACAGTTTTATTCTCAGTAAAATTTAAGGTCTTGCAATGTGAAACAAGTAACAGGTAATTAGGAATCATAGATTGCTTCTGCATCAGGGTCAGCCTAATTCCAGTCCGGTGGCTTTAGGGAGGAGTGAATGGGCAGTTGGCATCAGGAAAGCTTGGCTCTGGCAAGTTCCCCTTGCCTTGAGAGGGAAGCAGTGGTGCTAGGGCGCTTTGCTGGAGCACGGACCATTTAGGTGGAGTTGAGTGATACAGATACCTTTTCTTCAGAAAGTTTCACTTAACTGTTGGAAATACTAATAATGAAAGAGTATTGACGTGGGAGTAGGGCTACTTGACAGAACTTTCTGCAGATGATGCACCATGTAGGCCTAAGCATTGGCTAATGCGTTAGAAGATTAACAACTTCCCCCATGGGCATCCCTATGGTACTCTCTGATTTTGTTGAGCTTTCCCTTATGCGGATAAGAGGTGGCACGAATATAGGTGGGTGTACCTAGAAACTGTATTTTCTGCCCTTTGATTCCCATCAGGCACACTGGTAGGATGAAAACCAGGTAGTATTGCAGTGTCTACATCTGCATTTTCGGTATGCAGTAAGCCACGAAACATCGTGTGTGCCAGGCAAAGGAACAGTAGAAGCTCCCTGTGTTGCGAGGGCACTATAATCTTTGCTTGGATGTTTGGCAAGCTCGTCAAACACAGGCTTGATGCAGCAGTAACACCGTCTTTCTGACCAGCGCCCAGGTGGTAAAGCTAAGTCAGTTCATCACAGCTGAGGTTTTTTTTAAATTCAGTTAGAACAGTTTCTGTTAATTCTCAAAAGTTAAATTACTTCTTCCGTCCTTCCCTTCCCACTAATCTTGCTTCAGGAAAAGGAAGGCCGTACTCTGTGGATTTGCCGAGTCGCACGGGCTCGCTTGCACTTGCGGCTAGCCCTCCAGCGAGGGGCGCCGAGCTGAGCGTGCGGGCAGCTGCTCACGGGAGTTCCTGGGGCATTTCACTTGTGAGGCTTCCTGTGGCGAGTTCGCACGAAGTTTCTTTCTGCAAATGTGGTATTCCGCAAGAAGTGCCTGCAAAAGGATGCTTAGTTGATCTTGTAAGCAGATATGTCTCTGGTGGTGGGCTTTCTTTTGATAGTCAGACTGGGGAAAAATGTTTGAGAAACATCTATTAGCAGTACTGCTCAGGAATATACAGTCAAGTGACGTATTCCAGTATTTCACTGGAAAGAAGTATCTGATTCCCAACAACTTGGTCCTATTTGAGTTATGTGGTGTATTGAAACGTCGGGAGAGCAGAGTGTTAGTAGCTACGTGATGGTCCAGCTTTCTGGGTGGAAATCCCCACTGACCAGAGCTTTGTTCATGTTGAGCAGTTAGAGCTCGGAGCGGGTGGAACTGGGGAGGGGAGGGGCAGGGGTGGGCTTAGTTAATTCCCATGTTTTGTTAGCACAAGGGGGTTCACTGCAGTGTCTTTATGAGCTCTAATGGAAGAGTAATTTTACTTTTCCTAGTAAGAAGCTATAGGAGAATAACGAACGTAAGGAACTGTACATCTAGTGTGCATCTTTCTAAAAAGAATCTAGATGAAATAGTGTACATGGAAATCCCTCCTAAGCTAAGACTGGGTCTTCAGCTTCGAACTACATCTCCAGGTTAGCACCCTCGCTCTTACTGGTTTTGACAACTGTAGACTAAACACAAAGGTGTAAGAGTTGAGGTTCTTGTTGCTTTTTTCCTAAGCTGTTTTCAGTTAATCATTGGTTGATCAGTATAGTCCCAGCCCTTTGTCTTGCTCTTGTGCTTTAAGATTATCTTCCTGTGGTTTCCCCCCACCTCTTCTTGCAAATGATTGAAGAAAGGCATAAAATCCAAAATGAGATTATCTGGTCTGTCTAGGGTTGTATGAGAAGATATCGTAACAGTTTTAACTCTGTTAAACCAGAGATGCAACTCTGTGTAACCAAAAATTTCTACTCACTAGAGAGACTTGGGGTGCAGTTCAGAGGAGATAAATGTCCCGTTTCTTGCAGATGTAGTGGCCCAAGACACTTAGATTTTTCTTTACTGCGTTCGTTTAAATAGTATTGGTAACAGTGCTCAGTTTGCGTCCGTGACGTGCAGGTCAGTGTTTGTATTTTCAGAGCGAAACCTTGGCTCTACTGACGTCCGGTACCAAAAATTCGTGTGGACAGTCATCCCTCTTGTTCAGCCTGTGTGTCGGGCAGACGGGTGTGTTATCTTGCAGCTCGGGCAGTGCAGCACAGGGGAATCGCCGTAGCTTTGGGGAGTTCCCGTTGAGAACAGACTGCTGTTACGTGGGGCTTAGTGCGAGAAGGGTTGTTGATTTCATTTAAAAAGATTTCTAAAAATGAGGTGAAAGCTTTTGATGTAGAGATGAGATGAGATTCTTTTGGTTTTGGGGTTAACAATACTGGAAAATGCATGCCAAACTACTCCCAAAGCAGCCAACCCTGAATAATTGTGTTTAGAGGTTGCTTGGTTTGTGTTTAACTTTTAAACCCCTCCTATTTGCAGTTAACGCTGATGCATTGGCACACAGATTCTTGTAAACTTTTATTACGTGAGCTGTTTGATTTTGATGGTTTCTGCCCTGTAGCTCCGTGCCGTAGCGCTGGGGATGCCAGCCTTACCAAAGGCATCGCTGCTGGTCACCGCAGGTCCTCTCTGAGGTCCAGCAGCTGAGGTGGAGGCTGCTCCCAACCATGGGCTGGGCCACCTGTGAGAAGACGCATGCTGGCATGCCCTCCCTTCGCCTGCACTTCCAACCCCATCCTCCTCCTCACCCCCATCCTTCCTCCTTCTCTGTCCTGCTGGTTGGAACCTGGATGTCCTCACCACTGACTTGAGCAGCAAGTTCAGATTCATAGTAGAAATATTTTCCTGTAAGGTTAAGAGGACCCTGGCTTATGGGCAAATCCTGTCATCCAGGCAGATGTTGGAGATGCAGCTTTCTGTGTTGGGAATCCTCGAGTCTTTGCTTTTCGTTCCCAAAGTTGGGAACGCTGGTAGGCAGCACAGCCAGAGCGGGGGGTTCCTCTGGATCCTGTTGCCATAGGTCAACCTGGAAGCAGAATATGGACTTTGAGCTTGAGTTCAGCAAAACCATAATAAGAGATATGAACCTTGAGGTAATTTGTATTGTCAAATTTGCTTTCCTTTTATAATCTCTTGCCTTGAAACATCTTCCACTCAGGTATTTCCCTGTTTTTATCACGCTTTCCAGAATTGCCCCTCTGTTTTAAATGGATACTGTAATGACAAGGATTTCGCGCAGCAAGAGCCCCAACTCTTACGATTCTGTTGCTTGTGTGCGGTCTCTGGCACGCCTAAACCGCCCTGCAGTTCTCTCCCCTTTTAGCTAAAGGAACATGTCAGATATCCGCTTGAACAGTTTGGCTGCAATTGCAGCTTGCTTTTTTGTTCTGTAAACAGCTTGGGTAAAACGCAGTTTTGCTTATTCTGCAGTAGATTTGAGGTGTGACCCAATCTTCCCCTCTTGCCAACGCTTGTGAATCAGTGATACCTGGGAAACCTGGAAAAAAGTGAGCTGCTTTGAAGAGCAGAGGTTTTCAAGGTGTTTTGTTGGAGGCTTTGTTCTGGTGTGGTAGGCTGGTGCTCGTAGGGGACTCACTTTTCTGGGTCTGCTTGACATAGCTGCCTACCTTGCTTCTGAAATGTAATGCTTTATTCACACCACCTGCAATTAAATTTAAATTTTTCACACTGTAAATACTGTAAGAGTAAGACAGCTGCCTTTCTTCCAAGATGTGAAATTAGGAAATACCTTTTCTTCTGATGATCCTGTTTTCTTGGAAAACTTTGCAGAAACCAGGACAGCTTCAGGGTGCAAAGCAACGTGTACTATAAAATAGATAACTCTCTTAATGGCTGTTGTGAATAGTGAGCCAACTGGAGTATTTCGACACTTAAGGCGGCATAATTTGAGCATCAGCGACACCATCTCAAGTATATGGCTTCAGCTATACTGAACACTGACGCTTTTCAGTATTAATAGCTAGGCTCGAGTAATGAGGCTTTTTCAGTACCCAGTGTTGGCACTTGCTGGTTTGTTCTTTGGAGTTGTCTTGGCTAATGCTGAGCAAAGTACAAAGGCAGTTTATAAATCCTGACTCTTAATTTTAAAATGCTTCTCAGATCCAGTTCTGTGGCAAGTAGTTACTGTGTGTATATAAATAAAAACTGCTAAAAAAGGACTCAAGTGAAAGATCTGATACGGGATTAAAAGGGCAGAAGAGAGAAGAGAAGGTACTTATGGTGTATCTATTTTTTAATCCTTGTACCTGGTTCTTCTGGATCAACTTGTAAAGCAGCACGGAGTTATTACTGCATCTGAAGGTGTGAGCTGCTTTGCTTATCTAAGTAGGCTGAGAGTTAGTACTAAACAAGTTTCTTAAAGAGCATGAGATGACAACTGCTATCGGGATAGTGCAAATTAATCTTGGTCCTGTGTAGCCAAAGCTAGTCGTTTTATCGGTTTCACCTGCGGTGGTGGTTGCTCAACACAAGAAACTTTGATCCTACAGTGCAGGATTAGCCACCAGGAGCCAAAATGGCCGTGGAGCGAACGCTCTGGGTTAATGTCACTGGGCTGTTGTTGGCACCTGCACCCCTTCCTTAAAGGTAGTCATGGATAGAAGTGTGCCAGCCCTGCTTCGGTATGTGAAGCAGTCCTGCGGTGGTGTGGCTCTTGCGGATTTACATGTTCATTACCCCTCTTCGGGATACTTGCGGAGCTTGGTGTGCTGCTTGAAGTTATTTGAGGGGGGCCTGCATGCCTTTGGAAAAGACGGGACTGGTGACTCAGAGTCCCCTGACCGCTCTCGGGGCTGGGTTGTCCAACCTCTTCTGGTTTGTCCTTAGATGTGGTTGGGGATCACGTTGCACAGGAGATGCCTCTGCTTTGAGGCTTCAGTGAAGCATCTGACCACTGTAAAAAAGCGTCTCAATTCTTCTTGTGCAAACCTTCTGCTGTTAGAAGCAGCCATGGCTGCTCAGCCAGAAAAGTTGTTTTTCCAGATGAGCTTGTCTAGACTGAGTTTAAGTATCACGCGTGTTTCCCAAGTCTTGGACCCTTCTCATGATTTTGTTCTAGTTAAACCGTTCCTAATTGCTTAGTATTCACTGGATAAAATGTTTTCAGTGATCCAGAAGCCTTTAGACAATGACCTGTTCATGCTTCTGCAGTAATGGCGGTGTTTTATTTTTCCTTGTTAGGTGTATTCGTGAACTTGCAGATGATGAAAGGGTTTTCAGTGCCTATTTTATGGGATAGGAATAGTCCATCTGAGGACCCTTTTCTGCAGTTATGCCTTATGTGTTGAAGTTACAGGCAGCCATTCAGACTAAAAACCATAAAACTTTGAATCTCTACTTCTCTTCCTGACCATAACTTGCTTTATTTTGTTAAACTTGCGACTTCATTGCTAGTTTTTCCAGTATTCTGAGATGAAGAATGAGAATGCTAAGCTTTTTGCATATTTTTCCCCTTCTGCATGCTTCTGCCTCCTTCTCTTCCTCCTTCCCATGTTTCCAATTATTGTAAGAGAGACTCTGAGATCCCTTCTTGCCTTGTAGCTGGTTAGACTACATGGATTACTCTTTCCATAGATACTTTCTGAAGGCTGTTTCTGTCATTTTAAGAATGGTTGTATTGTCTAATCAAATTTATCTGTCATAATAGTGTCTTGACAATAGATAGTAACAGATGGCTAAGGAAAATTCTTAAAAAAAAAAAAAGGCAAGTATGGATTGATATTTTTTGTTTGTTTGTTTTTGGTTTGGGTTTTTTCCCCTCAAAATATTCTCCCAGCTGTCTTTGATAGAAGTTCCTAAACCGAAGGTGTTGACTTTGTATTAATGTCCTCTGCGAGTTTCCCATTCCTTGCCGTGCATTGTTTAGCACTCACAATAGCCTGTGGAAAGTGGTTCACAGCTTGGCTTGGGAAATGCCTCCTGTGGATTTAACCTGGTCAGCTGGAAAGCACGGGGAGCATAAAATTACATGGTGGTACTTAACCTCAGTCCTTAGGGACTAAATTGGCTTCTTTTGATCACTTGAGGAAGGTCTGTATCATAGAATCACAGAATAATTGAGGTTGAAAGGGACCTCTGGAGATTGTCTAGTCCAACCACTCTGCTGAAAGTGAGGTTCCTAGGACAGTGTCCAGTCCAAGGGTGGAGACTCCACTGCTACCCTAGGGAACCTTTTCCAGTGTTTGATCAGTCATAATAATAATCATTAAAAAAAAAAAACAAAACAAACAAACAACAAAAAAAAAAAAACAAACAAAAAAAAACCAGAAAAAAACCAAACACCCCACACTCATCTCTCAGCCCTCCCTCATATAAAAGATGCTCCAGTCCCTTAAAATGATATTTGTTGCCATTTGCTGGACTTCTTCCAGTCTGTCTGTGTCTGTCTTGAACTGGGGAGCCCAGGGCAGGACTCGGCACTTCAGATACTGTCTTACCAGCGCTGAGCAGAGCGGGAGGGTCACCTCCATCAACCCGCTGTCAGCGATCTGCCTCATGCAGCCCAGGGTGCCGGTGGCCTTTTTTGCCTCGGGTACACTGCTGGCTCATGGACATCAAGGGGTCGTTCTTCCCCAGGTGCGGGACGTGGCATTTCCCTGTGGGCTTGAGGTGAGGTTCTGTCTGCCTGGTTCTCCAGCCTGTCAAGGTCCCTCTGGCTGCACAACCACCTTGTGCACCAGCCATTCCTCCTGCTTTTCTATTGCTTGTGAACTTGTTGAGGGTGCTCTCTGTCCTGGGCAAACAGTCTTGGACCCAGTACCAACCCTAATGTTTCGAAGGTGGTGTCTGGTTTTTTTACTACTTACTATCAAATAGCAGGTAATCTGATAGCAGGTAATCATGTCTACGAAGACTATTTTAAGCCTTTCCTCAGTAGATATGGCCAGAGGTTTTTTTGTTTGGTTTTGGTAAGCAAAGCAACGCTTTGAAAGTCTCAAGCTATATTGTTGGCAGCATCAGCTTCGTGCAGTTTGTCTGGATTGGTGTGTTGTGGGGTGGGGAGAGGGGCAAAGAAAGCTTCTCATTCATCTGTTGATCGTCTGGGGTCAAGAGTCAATGAAGGGTCCAGATGTTGGGAGCTGAGGTCACTTGGCTTGTTCAGCCTGGAGAAGAGAAGGCTGTGGGGTGACCTCATCGCTGTGGGGTGACCTCATCGCTGTCTACAACTTCCTTAAGGGCTTCCTTAAGGGGGACAGCGGAGGGGGAGGTGCTGATCTCTCTCTGGTGACCAGTGATAAGACATGAGGAAATGGAATGAAGCTGTGTCACAGGAAGTTCAGACTGGACATTAGGAAAAAGTTCTTCACTGAGAGGGTGGTCAGTCACTGGAACAGGATCCCCAGGGAAGTGGACATGGCACCAAGCCTGTCAGAGTTCAAGGAGCCTCTGGATGACGCTCTTAGTCATATGATTTAGTTTTAGGAAGTGTCCTGCAAGGAGCAGGGAGTTGGACTTGATGGCCCTCATGGGACTCTTCCAACTTGAGATACTCTGATTCTTTGATTCAGCAGTGGAGCTGAATCAAGCTCCAAAGTCAAGTCAAGTCCAAGTCAAGCTCTGCCTGAGTTTCTGGGTGAACCACTTGTCGGAAGAGGTGAGCAGACTGTGCAGCACTAGGGAGGACAAATGGGAGATTAACTGTTTATTTGCAGATGTAGCTCTCATTTTCAGAGACGGTGCAGCGTGACAGCCCAAGCTCTACTCAGGAGATGATAAAGTTGCATTCCCTTGTCAGGGGCAGTGTTGAAAATGAAAGTTTTTCTTACTTTCAGCAGCAAAAAGCCTTCCTCTGCATGCAGATGTTTGGCTGGAGAACAAATACAGGGTTCTGGCAACACAAAAGGAGCAGTCAGTTCTGCCAGACTGTCAGATTTTGGGCTGGTTGTGCCTGGTCTATGGGTATGACCCAGTGCCACCAGGAGGAAGCAGCTGGTGATAATGGCTGGAGGTTTCCTTCAGTGAAGGACTGAGGTACCCATCCACTGAGCAGACTTGCTGTCTCACCAAGTTTGTTGCTTGCCAGGAGTCTGGATCCAGGATGTTGTGGAGAAGTTGGTAGAATTCTTCTGGTCCGTGGACTACTGCCCCTTGCCACTCATGCATGTGGGCACCGATATGATCATAGGATTTTCTGGTTGGAAGAGACCTCAGGAGCTTTCTAGTCCAACTTTCCCCTCAAAGCAGGGTCAGCTTGAGGTTAGACCACATTGCTTGTGGTTTTAACTAGTCAGGTCTTGATGAAAACCTCCAAGGATGGAAATAGCACAGCCTGTTCCATTTCTTGTCTGTCCTCATCATGAAAATGTTATTCCTTGTACTCACTTGGCACCTCTCGTTTCAGCTTCTACCTGGTGTCATCCTTCTGCTAGGCATCACGGTGAAGGGTCTAGCTCCATTTTTTTTAACGTTCTCATAGGTACTGGAAGGCCGTTATGATGTCTTACCTTCAGCCTTTTTTTCCTTTAGCTCTCTTCAGCCTCTAGGCTCCAGAAGTCATCTATCTCATAACTTTGACTACCAGGGGAAGTGGTCTAGTCCCCTGAGCATCTTGAGGCCCACTGCTAATATTCTCCCCCCCACCCCGATTCATCAGCATTGTGCCTATGTTGGAAAGGGCATAAGATCTCCCAAAGGAGACTTTGAGCAGATAAAAGGTCAATGCCAGGCCTTGGGAGCAAGTTTCAGAGGCCTGGGTGTTCAGGTGGTCTCCTAGATCCTGCTGGTGAATGGGAAAGGCGTAGAGGGGAGGCACATGTGTGAGCATCAGCTTCTGCCTGCAGTTAGTATTTATAGACGGAGTGGGTTTTTTATGACTGTGGGACTCGTTAAGGAATGAGGACTGGTGGCAAGAGATGGGATCCATCTGATAAAGGTGGGCAAAACCATCTTTGCCAGCATGGTTGTTAACAGTGTGGAGGGCTTTAAATTAGGTTTGTTGTCGGATGGAGACTGAAAACCAGAAGAGAAGCATAGGATGAAGAGAGGCACTTGGGTGTCTCTGATAAGGGAGCCTCTTCTACTTCCCCAGAGAAACTGTTGCCCCTCCCCAGGACACCCTTGGGCCAGCCTGAAATGCTTGTATGTAAATGTGCCCTGCATGGGCCATAAGGAATTAGAGGTCTGTGTGCAGTTTTGATACTAAGAGTTTAGTTCCCTTTTGATCAGCTCTTGTTACATGCAGAGCCTGGATGTTGGTGATTAAACTCATGGAGCGATGGATGGATGATTGCAGTGCTTTAGGTGGAAGGAGGGACATGGAAGATGAGGAAGGGTTTGCCTTCTGTGCTAAAGAACAGCTTTAGGAATGTGCAGAGCTGTGCTGTGTAACTGGAGATGACTCAACTGGGAGCTTATCTTAGTTAAGTTCAGAGGGGAGGGTGACAAAGGGGACATCACGGTGGGTGTTTGCTGCAGACCAGCTGATCGAGAAGTGGCTGAACCTTCTTTAGACAACTGGAAAAAGCCTTATGAGTGGAGAGTTGGTTCTGACTCTGCCTTGGCATCTGCTGGAAGCACAAGGTGATAAAGGGCACAACCAGTCTCGGAGACTTATGGAATTGCTTGAGGACAACTTCTTGAGCCAGGTGCTGGACAAACTGGCTAGAGGAGATGGAGCCGAATGAAGAGAGGTGACAGGGAATATGAACAGTGGTGCACAGTAGCACCTTTGGTTTCAGTGACCGGGAAATGAGAGTTTAAGATCCTATGGGAAATGAAGAAAATGAATAGAAGGATAAAAATGCCGACTTGTTCAGAGAACTGATACGTGGGATCCTACAGGCATGTCTCTTGCAGAGCAGAGAAACCCAGGAGAGCTGGTTGATCTTCCAGAGCAACCTTCTCAGAGCACAAGAGTGGTCCATCATGATTTGCAGGAAGCCAAGCAGGTGTGGCAGGAGGCCAGACTGATCATCTTGCTGAGCACAACTACAGGAAAAGGTCCTATGGAAGGAAGACATGGGGACAGGTTACCTTGGAGAAATGCATAGAAGCATCTGTGGGCATGCAAGGATATAATTAGAAAAGCTTTTCTTCCTTTCTGCTTTTAATGATGAGAATCTCCGGTCGAACACGGTATTAACTTGCATTGTGGTTGTGCCTAGTGAAACATTAATGAAATGTGGTGTTGCGGCTCTAGGTGTGAGCGAGATGGGACTTGCCAAGAGCACATCCACGTAGTGAAAGTCAAGAGGAAAATATAGTGCCCAAGAAAAATGCACGCTTAAGTTTTTGTGTGTGAGAAATGGCAAATGCCCTAAAGTTCCTTGTTAATGCAATCATAGCACTACTTTATTGTTCTCCTAATTTGTTTTGCTTGCTGCAATGAAAAAGTTGATACCACAGATGGAAATTGAGATAACCTTAACTCTTCTTGCCCTCTGTGGGCTTTTAGCACACTGCAGAACAAGCTTTCAGATTTTGTTCCAAGTTAATGGTATAAAAGTGCACCGACTCTTTGGCAATGCTGAGAAAACGTGAACTGGGAGCTGACAGATCTATAAACTGCAGTGGTCTGACTTAATCACTCTTCAATGACCTTAATTTCTTATACTTTTGCTGTGGGCATCCTTTAGTTAAAATATAGCTAGAAATGAAATGGAGTGAGTCAGAGGCTGATACCAGAGTGAGTGTAAACAACTCCCACTTAAATGTGGTTTAAACTCAGGGTTTGGTTTTTTTTTAGATATGTGCTACTCTGCTATTCAAGGAGTCACTGAAGCTGAAATGCTGTGCTGGTGCTCAGAGCTGTGCTTCAGAGTAGGCTTCACTGCAGCTAGCCAGCCCTGACAAAAGTCATATACTGGGTTTGGAAATGGCTTAAGCTGCTGTGAAAGTCAGGCTTTAACATAACAAGAGACTTGAACATGATGAGGACATCAGCTAGGGCTTCCATGGCGAAAGGTGGTGCTAAACATAGGTCTTTGTTTCTCTAAGGAGAGGGATGCTGCAGTTCAGCCAGGTCTTTTCAAAGTCCTTTCCAAAGAGAGCTAAGTCTGCAGCCATCAGGAGAACTTAAATGTTCCTGGAGAGAATAAGGTGCAGGGGTTTAGGAAAAGGGGTGTGTTCTGCACAGCTGTTGAACAGAGAAATTAAAACTAGTAATTTCCTTCTGCAAAGTCACTTGTAGGTTTTTATACTTAACATACTGACGGTTTATTTTCTGGCTAAAGACAGAACTGAAGGGTTGATGTGCTGGCATGGGTCAAATGCAGATGATTAAGAAGGAAACGAGGCATTTCCTGCCCACCCCCCCCAGCACAAATATTGCTTAAAATATCCAAATGACGTGTAGTAACAGGCATCTTCCTTCAGAAGTCTTCAGCATCTCTGTCCACTATTGCGAATTATACTTTTGCACCTTCTCCCACCTCCGTTTCAAGGGGGCTGCCTTAGGCACTGGAGTGTGCATAGTGTGGGCTGGGGAAGGGCTGGGAGTGTATTTGACAACTTAATGTAGGAAGCGTTTTCCTAGACCATACGCAGAGATTTTCAAAGAACCCTGACAGTGCTAAACCCCAAGTTTCCTTAAACTACTTTAATACTTAACAAACTGATCAGTTGTTTCAACTTTGCAAGCATTAAGGATTTGGCTTTAGGAAGTCTTATATCTGAGGGACCTCAACAGTTCCTGAAGCATTCCCAAGTGAAGCTGATAGTTGTGAAGCCACCCTGTTGCTGTGGGGCATTTAATTCTCCAAGAAGAGTTATCTACGGGCAGTGCATTTGAAATAAAATTTGGGAATTGCACTAAAATAACTCCTTTACCCAGTCTTGTGGAGTCTCTTTGCTCCTTATATTCTTCAGACAGAATGGGTGGTAATGAGATGTGAGCAGGCCGGTAGTCCGTCCTTGGTCGTGTGTTTGGAGATGTCCAAACCATTAAATGTAGTTTTCTGTGCAGTTGAACATTAAAGTGAAAATGCAAATGAGTAACTTCCTCTCAATCTACTTTTGCTTGCCAGGTCCTGGAGAAATATCCTAATACACCTATGAGCCATAAAGAGATCCTTCAAGTTATCCAGAAAGAAGGACTTAAAGAAATCAGGTGAGTTAAGTGCCTATAACAGTAAAACACATTCATACTTCGGTTCTAACTTAGCTTAGTTTACTGCTAACCCCTATCTCATAAGTATTTTGGGGACTGAAATGTTAAATACCTGCAGAATTGTAGTCTAGGTCTCATTTGCAAACAAGCTCTCAAGTCACTGGTACTTTTCACCAGG
Source organism: Morus bassanus (assembly GCA_031468815.1). Lineage (NCBI taxonomy): Eukaryota > Metazoa > Chordata > Aves > Suliformes > Sulidae > Morus > Morus bassanus. Next base: position 116,854,979 of record CM062569.1, read on the forward strand.
AAAGCTAGGTAAGGGTCGTACTTCATTTCCAGGTATGCGTGACTCTGGTCTGCAGCTGCTGTATAAGATAGACTAGACCTCAGGTAGTTCAGACTCCAGGGACTGAAATGAACTTAACTATTTTTTATTTCATCTTTAAAAAAAAAAAGGTCAGTTTAATTGAAATGACCTAAAGCAAAACTCTCCAGGAAGTAAAAAAGCAGCCTCACTTACAAATCCTTATTTAGAAAACTTTATGCCTCATGCTATTTTCCTTAGCATTATCTGCAATAGTGTGTGGTTCTGCTTTAGCGATCTTCCTGTCCCCCCCCAGGGAGCAGACTGAGTGTTTTGTGTGCTGGGCGAAGGAGGGCACCAGCTCGGGGTGATATGGATCTGCTGTAGAAAAACGGAGCAAGTCGGATGACAACTCTTGAACTGCCGTTAGCACAGCCGAATTCTCGAGTCATTTCCCAGAGATGGACAGGTTTATTTGCTGAGATAGGGAACAACTATCCACATGAACTAGAAAGTATTTATACTTCTGTTTTCTAAGAGCGAAGAAGGCAGCGGGGGAGATGATTGGATGTGCCAGTTCATCTATCTTGGAATGAAATAGCCATCCTAAATTTGACTTAACTCTGTTCTCACTCCGTTTTGCCAGTTTAGTACAGCAATCCATCTGCTTTGCCAGAAATATTCAAGGGTTTGAGTGCAGAAATTCTGCTGTCGATAACAAGATCTTCCACTCCAGTTGTGGACAACACAAAGATGGTTTGCTTTCTGGAAATGTCAATTAATCTAAAAGTAAGGAAACCAAATATACTCATTTAGGGAGGTGACACGAGTGGGGCTTAGTTCCTGTCCTGAGCATGCGCTTTGCTTTGGGGCAGCACTACATTCAGTCAGATCAAAGGTTTACCAGCCCTAGGGCAGCTTCAGTATTGTGTTAAATACTGTTAATCCCTCAAAGGCATGTCTGCCGACAGCAACAGGGCTTGTCAGCCCCTTGGGCACTCCCAAGGGTAGAAATGCAGTTGTCTGTACTGGTGGGCTCGCTGATGGCAAAGCACAATCCAGCAAACATCTAGGCACTTAGACATGGTGAACCTTTTTAGCAATTCGCAGTGCTCTTTTTGGGGCAGAGCCTTAGGCAGGAGCTCAGCGGTGGCGTGAAAGATCCAGTCTCTGGCTGGCCAGGCCAAATTTTGGCCTGAACAGCCCCCCCAAAAAAAAGGCAGAACAGAAATGCCATGGTGCCATATAATCCTCAACCTCAAGCTTTCTTTTCGAGTTGATTCGGGGATTTAGCCTGAGCTGATTAGTACGTTGTTTTCCTCTCTGAAAGAGCTGCTGCTGAGCTTCAGGACAGCGCAAACTCCCCGGTGTCTTAAGTCCCAAAAGGTGTTTGTGGGAGCAGTCAAATGTGAAACTCAATTTCTCTGGTTCAGCTATCCACCTTACTGACTTAGCTGCACTTGGGTGCTGTCTAGTGGTCTTTCCCCTTAAATGTTAGGTTGATATAATAAAGCTTTATTTAGGTTGAGGCCTAAAAGGTGGTCAGTTCTTCTAAGCAATTCAGTTCTGGTTAGTGCCAGTAATGTGTTTGTGGCTGGATTGGGCTTCTGATCAGTCATAGCCTGTGACAAGATGGGCTTAACACAAACCAGCATTTATTATAGGAAAAATCATGTTAGAGAAGGTATAAAAGCTGTCAGATGAGCATGTTGAGCTCACCACATTTTGAGTCCTCTTATGTGGAGGTTTTGGCAGGAAACCACGGCAAAGCCTTTGACAGCAGATTACAGCAGTTTCCCTGTACTTGGTTGCCTTCAGACAGCTGGCGGCTGCAAGACTCCTAGCTTGGTAAAATGGCGTATACGCTTGCAGGCAGGACATGGGCTCTCCTGTTAGCATGTGTGTTAGGGCACTTGAGTTTTTGAATTCTTTCTCAGTGCGATTTGCTTTTAATAAACACAAATGCAAATTTCTTTGGTAGTAAACTATTCCACGAACCACATGATCTTCTGTCAGTTTTGACTGCAGTGTGTTTGTTGGTTTTTTTTAATTCAGCATGTATTGCCTCAAATCCTTAGATATATCTAACTTTTTTAAATCCCTGATTTCCAGAAAGAAAATAGTTTTAGAAGTGACAAATTACTTTCCTACAGACGTGCTGAAACGAGGCAGGGAGAATGGGGAGCCCAGCTAGTGTCCAGCAGTCGTTTTTCTGTTTGGCCGCACAGCCAGTCCATCTCCCTTTCGCTCTCACGATCCCTGGCCCGTGCTGCCACTTGCCCAGCTGCCTGGGGGGAAGCTTGAGGGCACGGTGAAAGAGTTTAGAGGACTCGAAGGCCTGGTACTGTTGTAGAGGATTTGGAATTGCAGGGAAGAAGGGCGGCAGTTGAGCGTGGAAGAAACAGGAACAGTGATTTCTGTGATGTGCAGGACAAGCTGACTGTTTTTTGGACCCGGCTAGGTCCTTCATAACAGGCTTTTTTGCAGCAAACCAGAAACCTGGGGTGATATTGGCCAATTATCTTATCTGTATTTATAATTTTATCCTAGTACTCAAATAAGCAGTTTTAATAATGAGATTTTTAAAGGTCAAGCCAGGACCTATACTCTGAGGTGTCAGTTTTGGAGGCCTAAGGCATCCTGAAGCCAGATCTATACTTTCTGAGTGATCTGTCATCCTAATTTTCTCGATTTGCCTGTTCTGACAGGCTGCTCTAATCCTATGAGGTCCTTTCCCACCTACAGGTCACTGCTTGCAAACTGCAAAAATAAAATACATGTGGATAAAGATTCGACAAATTGGCAGGATAACCGTATCTGGCTCTAAGATTTGTCCAATGTCCTATATTGCCTTATCTCTGATGGCAACGTAGCTTGGGGAAGTCTGAGCGTGTTGTAACACTTACGCTTTCAAATGAGGCTTTGAAGATGCCTGGGGTAATGGTGTTAACCCAAGCAACACCAGCTGTGAAAGTTCCCTAAGCTGGAATGCGTGGGATAGATGGGCACCAAGAGTTAGCAACAGAGAATCACATTTGTTTGCTAAGTAGCTTTTTAAATCAAAACTGTTAACTTGTCGTTTGAGTTCATTAATCTCCTTGGGTATGTTAAAATCAGTGTAAGAGTATCTGAAGAGTTAGCATCTTTGAAAGATACCTTTCATAGCCATGAATGTGTTACCTTTCTTGGATTTTTGTAGGGGACACTGTGTAAAATACTAGCTTGTGAACCTCTGTCCGAACACAGTGACTTTTTTGCCCAAATACTAATTAGGTAAGGAAATACATCTAAGCACTAGCTCAATCTCAATGAAAATGAAAACAGACCTGATGCTCTGGCTACTTTTATTTCAAGTATTCATGGAATTTCTAACATAAACCAAAACAAACCCTTAAACCGCTTTGGGGAGAAAAAAAGTATAGAAGCCCAAGTCCCCTTTTCGCTAGCCATATTTGGACTAGAGATAAGTGTGTCATGAACAGATTGGTTTCAAGTTTTAGCTGCCCTCCAGGCAGCAGCTAATTTCTGCTTCTCATTGGCAAGTTGGTCCTTCCGAATTCCTTGCAAGATGCTCTGCAAATCCAGCTCAGAGCATCCTTGAGGAGGTGACTTCCTTCCAGACAAGGAGATGGTTACGTGATCGGGGCTGGAGCTGCTCAGTCTGATGCTCGTATAAATGAGCTGCCAGCGCTGCAACTTTAGGCTTCCATAAGGTTTCTTAACTGATTTCCTATATTTCTTCTCACTTTGCTAGCTGAAAATGAGAAGCCTGCTGTATTTCTGTGGTTAGCTTGTCCTCTGTGAGCCTGGTAATGTGAACAGTCTGTCTTCCTGAGTGATGAGAACTACAGTGATACTGCTTGCCCTCATCTGGAAAGAAAACACAGCGCTTTTAGCTTCTGTGTGGTTCAGAGTAGCGTCGCATTTGTATTACTCCTCCAGTAGCTTGTGTGCTACGAAATGAGGATCTTGCCTGAGTGGGGAAAAACTCTGTGCTTGGTCACTCTCTTGCAAGAGGAGAGAGGATGAACTTAAAAGGCAAACAGCGCTCTCATTGACTTGTCTCAGAAGTATGAGCGAAGGTCAGGCTGGAGTCTGGGCTTAGGTGATAACTGTAGGAAGAGGGAAGCTGCTTATTGCTAGAGGATATTCTTGCATCTCTGAGTTAAGGACCAACAAAGTGAGCTCTCCTCTTCCCTGGCAGAAGGCTTTGCCACTAAAATATTCCCCAGCTCTTCTTCAGTACTTTGATTTCCTTATCTGCTGCTGCAGAGTAAGGAAATAAGACGGGGTTGGGGGAGCTAAGTTGCATGTTCCTCCATACCTTGATTCTCAGGGTGGTTGTTCCTTCAGCAGCATGATACAGGAAATTCTTCCCCCAGCATAACTCCCCTCCAAAAACCGAACAAACCCAATACCCCGCCACAGGGTAGGGGTGGAAGGGGGGCTTTCAGAAGGGTGTAGGGTTCTTAAATTATTTTGAAGAGGATGGCGTTCCTATCGGATCCCACTGACACTGGTGTGAGGATAGATTATCTCTAACAAAGTTTCCTCTCCCTATCAAAAGCTGCCTCAATCAAAACTGTTAGACTCTTTGTAAAAGCTGCTCTTTAAAGCCATGATGAACCTACAATAAAACGATCTTCCAGGGGAGAAAAAACCTCATCTAGGTGAAGAGAATTAGATTGATAACCAGTGAAAAATGTATTTCTCATTTCTCTATCTTAAAAAATATTAGGAAAACGGGAAAACTGAAACTATCCAACAATGGAAGAGACATGCATCCTGTGTCTGGCAGATAGCAGGCAAGCCTCTTATTCTTACTGCTGGCTAGCTGTGTTGCACGTGGAGTCCGAGCGTGCTCTTCCGCCTGCCTGGAAGGGCAGCCATACAAAACTCAGCCTGAAGATTTGGTGGTCTGAGTCTACTGTAAGACTGCAAATCTTTTGGATTTGAGTCTGCTAACGTAGTTTTACCTCCCCAAAAGCAGACCTTATAACTCACTTCCTCTGTAGACTCTCCAGCTCTTCAGTGTTTTCACAAGTCCAGAGTGTATTAAGTGTGGACTGAATCCTTCAGCAAACCCCATAATGGCTCTGGACACTGTTATTTGCTTTTGAGAAATGGAAGAATTTTCATCAGCTCAGTCCGATTGTGGTTATGACCTTATAGTTGAGGAACACATAGGCCATTGTCTACCTTATAGACGTATTTCACTAATACACAGCACTATCTTGATAGGATATTTGATAGTCCATTTGACAATTTCTTGTGGTGTGTGTCTGGAGTTTTGCCTTCATCCTTGATGTTGATAGTCAAAATGCTAAGGAGACAACTTCTTGCTATGCAGCCTGCTTGCTGTCTCTTTTAATGAGTATTTGTGCATTGGAAACTTGAAATTGTCTATATATTGAATAAGATGTATTTTTACTGATGAGCTAACTTACCGGGAGCTCAAATTTTGACGAAGGAAGTCAGCACAGGTCAGAGCAACCTTCATGGTATTGCTCTCAAAATGGCTTCAGGCCACTTGCTGTGCTGATGAGCTCATCTTTAGTGTTTCCTCAGTGTCCTCTGATCATCTGAGCTTGTGGCTGAAAAGTCCCCAGTCAGGCATGACCTGAGAGGAGGAGGAGCTTGAGGTAGTGATGGGACCTGCTGCAGGCTTGTGTTTTCTGCTTGCTTGCGCTGCCTCCTGATTCCTTGTGACAGCAGGAGGCTGGGAAACTGAGAAATAATGTACTGAAGGGAGAAAGCTAATCTGAAGCTTCTTTTCCTGCCACTGCTGTGTAGGGACCCTGGCAGGAGTAGGGTGTAAGAGGTGGGAAGAGGTGGAAGGACCTGCCAGAAGTGCTTCAGGATGGCTGTACAGCAAAGCATCCTCGAGAGGACACTTGGGATCCTGTAGTGTTCTCTGACCTTGGCTAACCACGTAGCTTCTTGAGTACAAATTAAGCACACCAATACATTTTTTTCTAGTGGCAAAGACTGTAACTTGTAGCATCTTCATGTCGTATGAGCAGGCTTCTTTGCACACGCGTTGTGTTGACCAGCCGGTGCTCTGTACAGGAGGTGTTTGGAGGCATGGGCAGCAAGTGGGGCATGTCCTCAAGGGAACTGCAGGGAAAACTCTGCTGGGGACTCCTTTCAGCTTTTCCTGTGCAAATAGTCTTCTCTAAAGGCCTCTGTCTGCATTGAAGGCAAGATGAATTATTTTGGTGACAGCAGCTGATGCCTTGGCATTACGGCCCCTCACCTGCTCTGTGCTGCAGGACCCCGTCGGGAGGGGATGCTGGAAGTTGTCCTTCCAGCCATCGACGGCTGGCAGGCAGCGGATTTGACACACTTGGTTTGTTTAGACTGTTAATTTATTCAAATAAAAATTCTCAGAACTTAAAATAATATGTATGATCAAATTTACCTAGTGATAGCTGTGACATCCCACAGCGAGGAGGTCAGGTGACACAATTTTTGCCAAAAAAACCCCACCTTTCTGTGTAGACTGGTCTAGAGTCTTTGAAACTACTCATTGCTCTGGCAGTCCATAGTTAACTGCACCAGGAGACTTGGAAACATAGAATCATTAAGGTTGGAAAAGACCTTGAGGATCATCAAGTCCAACCGCCAACCCAACACCCCCAGGCCTCCTAAACCATGTCCCCAAGTGCCACGTCTGCACGGTTTTTGAACCCCCCCAGGGATGGTGACTCCACCACCTCTCTGGGCAGCCTGTTCCAGTGCCTGACCACTCTGTCAGTGAAGACATTTTCCCTAATATCCAATCTAAACCTCCCCTGGCACAGCTTGAGGCTCTTTCCTCTCGTCCTATCGCTACTTACTTGGGAGAAGAGACCGACCCCCACCTCACCACAACCTCCTTTCAGGCAGTTGTAGAAATCATCCTGGTGATTGATCCCATTAATTATTTATATTGCCCAGTAGAGCTCTCCTGCCTGAGCTCTTTGTGCGACAGTCCATTTAAAAGCTGCTATATCCAAAACTGCTTGTCATAGTCTGGCGGTTGGCATTTCTGGTGAGCGTTTACTTCTATCAATAGCTTGTATAAAAAGGAGCCAGACTCTTTGTGGAGGTACACAGTGCTAGACTGACAGGCAGTGAATGCAAATTGCAAGATGGGAAATTCTGATTAGGTATGAGGGGGAAAAGTTTTTTTTCACCATAAGGGTGATAATGGAGATATTCAGAGTTGGACTGGACAAAGCCCTGAGATACCTGATGTAGTTGCTCCTGCTTTGAGCTGGAGATCGGACTGGTGACCTCCTGGGGTTCCTCCCCATCCAAATGATTCCGAGTCACGGATCCCAGCCTCATGTTCCTTGGCGAAGTGGGCTTTTGGCTCCAGTGCCTCTTCTAAGACTGTGAGTCACTACAGTACCCCGAAGCCTTAATAAGCTCATTTGTGGACAGGGAGTACAGTAAAAAGGTCTGCTCCTAGTACATGCAGCTGGGGTACAGTATGTCAAACAGGTCACACTCTGTTAGCACAAAACGGCTTTGGTTTTCTCCCCTCTCAGGGTGTGAAGTTGCGAATTATGAGCTGGCTTGGAAGGTGCTGTTGCTCGCTGAAGCCATCAGCTGACAAATGTTTAAGTAACTTTACGCATTCTTTAATCCACAGCTTCTTTAATCTTCAAATGGGCTGGAACACCTTGAGTTCAAGTCTCATGGATCTGATACTGATCATGTTGTGTGTAGGGGGGGTAGGAGAGGGGCATCCGCACCTCTTATTTAAGAATCACCAGGGTTGGGTTACCTCAAATCCCTCTAGTTAGATTTTTTCATTTTGCTGGAAGATGGGTATTATAAAGTGTCCGTAAAAGTATTACTTACCTCTTGGAGTTGTCACGTGCAGGACTTGTTACTCACAGCTGGGATTCTGGGGCTCTTTCCTGATGTTTTACCAATGGGAAAGGGGAATCTGTTGGAAGCAGGTGCCTTAGGGCCAGCCTTACAGGCATGCACGTTTTAATTGCAAGACTCTTCTTCAGCTTTGCTCTCTTGATTACTGGAAGCCGACAGGAGAAGGGGCTGGCAGCAGCAAAGGCCGATAAAGGCTGGTGCAGCAAATGCTTGCAATTTTTTCCCTTAGGCAGCTGAAAGTTGGAGTTGGCATTTTCTGGAGAAGATAAACAGTTATCAACTTACATTTTTAACTGAAGACCACCAGAACACGGTGTTCTCTTTGAGACCTTCATGATGGCTTTATATCTAAGTGGAATTTGTGTGTAAAGTACAGGTTAAAGCTATTTTTGGTCAAACGGCTGTCAAGTATTAGTCATAGTTATGTGACAGGTACATAGCGACAGTTACAGATTAATATTTAATGAGGTTAGCGGTATGTTCGGTGAGTGTCTCTTCCGGACACTCGTGAGTATCCCGTTGTTCAGTATTTTCTGCTCTGAACCAGGCAGAGGCTCCCTACCAGGACTTTTCCTGAAGTGAGGAAAAGCTGGAGATGCAACTTCTGCCCCTTGAATGCCACCAGCTCCAGGCCACCTTGTCTTTGGCTCTGTATCACAAGGGACGCCGCAGGTCTGGCAAACCCTCACAGGGCATGTTTCTTTTGTGCTTCATTAACATTAATTCAACTAAAAGTTGAAGTAGCCCCAGGTTTCTGTACCACTCGGTGTCTGTGCAAAAACATGGGGATAAGTTAGTGGATGCCATAAATAATACATGTAGGGGAAAATGCTGGTTTGAAAAATGATAGTTCAAAGAGTGGTTATAAAGATCTTGTTACCATTAGCAGGGGGTGTCAAATACATTCATTATATGTAGGAGAAACTCTGACAAGGTGACTCTTCCCATATCCCTTATATAAAGGTATCAAATCCATAACTAACAAAATATTCCGCTTCTCTAATCTTAACTGAGACTGCGGGAGTAGCAGTTTTTGCTGTCTCTTCAAAATAAAATTACATATCGGCTTTCATCATGGGAAAGAGTATAGTAGCTGTTGCAAGGAGAAATGGGGGGAGACTGACGAATGCTGCAGGAATCGAACAGGTTGACTCTCTCTTCTAGAAAACGCTAGAGCCGAGATCTCAAAAAATGCCTAGATTTAGGGTTTATCTTCAGTATGAGCTGCTGGTGGTTCTGTAGCACAGATACAAAGCGGGGGGGAACCCAAAAACTTTGAAATTTTAACTCTGTGCCCCAAAACCCTTCGAGGAAGGTCTTTCTGTCTGGATTACTCCTTTAAAATCAGAAAATGGTAGTTCTGCATAGTCCCTCAAGGATGTGAACAGCACATGAACAAATATCTTACCTGTGGACGCTGTGTTAAGGTGGAGCTAATCCAGTGCTGTAGACCTGAAGGTGTTGCTCACACCTGGAAACCGTGCCTAAGGAAGTTAGATGACTTCTACACAGGTTTTTAATCTTATCCAGGACCCAGCGTATGGTATTGGGGTCTACTGATGTTCCCGCAGGTTAGATTAAGTTGTCACGATAGATCATTAATTAAAGGTATAAATAAAGTCCAACCTCAGTGTGTGCCTGAGAGCTTTACAGTGTCCTCCAGGCTGATCCTCATCCATGAGCGCCTCCTGTGCCCTCTTTACACTGTGGTCTAAGCACGGCTCCATCTGAACTCGCTGTGATCGCCGGCTGCACTCACGTTTTGGTCTTGCACAAATTCCTGTGAGGTTCCAGCGCTGGCGTGTTAAAACTGGCTTTATAGCATGAAATGTTTTTCCTGCCCGCAGCCCTGCTACGGTGGAAATATTTAAATGAGGCCAGTGGTGTATTCATGTGCATTATTAATGACTTGGCGAGACCATGGATGACCCATGGAGGTAATGAAGCAGTACATGCTCATTCCTGCACCATAACTACGGGCTTCACTAAGCTGCCAGTTGTCCGTCTCACTCCTCTGGGTTGCAGGGCTGCTATTTTACCCAGCGTTGTGAGCTGTGAGTAGAGCTGAGGGCGTGTGAAAGAATAAGTAGATTCCTGTACTGCTGTGTGAGGTTTCCAAAGGGTCCACCTGACTTCTATAAAAAGTTCATTAACTGGTGGAGGTTGAAAATAATGCATCTGGGAGTTGCCTGGGGCTGGCAGCTGTATGCCAGGTTCTTTGAAAATAGACTGAAAAAATCTGACAGGTCTACGTCTTCCTCCCCCGTGTCCGTTTGGTATGACCTGGTCTGAGTATTACTGCAGATCTGCCCGAAACTTTTTAAATTTGGTTCTGGTGGATGGGGAGGGAGGGTTCATATTAATGATTAGACAATTGTTTTGCTCAAGTTTTTAAAGGGGTGTTTCTCTCCTTTTTTTGGGTTGCACTCCAATTCCAGAAGGTAAGAACCACTGCTGATTGTTCTAAAGCTACTCTTCTCTATTAACGCAAGCTGCAAAAGCCTTAATTAAAAGAGCAACTGCTTGTTTCACACAGACTTAGAAACCAAGTAATGGTAGTATATCTGGTGTCAATGCTTCTGTTACCTTAATCTACCTTTCCTGCATGCCGTTTGCATTAGCGCTTCAGTGCGATGCAAACTTGAAATCTTAACGTTTGTCAAGTCTGTGGAAAATGTTGGGCTAACAGCATGTGAATGCTTGGTGTCTTACAAATTAACCCCGCTGCCTGCAAACCTGGATTTGGGGGGGGGGGGGGGGGGAGGGGGTGCTTGATTTGCATGACGTGTTTTTGTGTATCTTTTGTCTCGGGGACATTTGGCACTGCATGTTGGGTGAAGCAAAATTTAACATGTAAAATAAGCTGCTTTTCTAAATCATAAATTTGTTTAACAGGCTTGAAGTTGGTACAGTGGTTTCTGCTTACAATATCTCTCTGCTCTGACACTTCTGTAGATCTGAAACTGTTGTTTTTTTTAAAAAGTCATGTTTTAATATACTAATAAACAAAAAGCTGTTTGTGCAAATGTCTTATTCAAACGGAAAGCGGGGAAGAAGGGGATGCTCAAAAGAATAAAATGGGGAAAATCCCTCACCCTTAAGCACAGCCCAGTCCATTTGGGCGTTTTTATCCAGTTACATCAACGCGCAGTGAGGATGTGAAACGAAGACACTTGCTGTCGGATGCACTTTATATTAAGCTTCCATTGAGAGCAGAAGGCAATAATTAACCCTTCCCTGGTGTTGAGGTTGCTGAGCGCTATGGCACCTACCTGGTGTGAAACCAGTGAATTCCGAGGGGTGTTTCTGTGCCCGGCGGCATCAGCAGATGCTCCTCTGCCCGCAGCATCTGCTGGAGCCCAGAGGTGAAGGTCCTGCGGCAGGAGATCTGCTGGCTCCACCACGCTGAAGCCTGTGCTGTTGTGCACACGTGGAGAAATACTGTAAACTCTGCAAACCAAATTAAAAATGGAGTTTTAATATAAAGTAGCCTTTTGAGAGATAAATACACCCTGCGTGATGCTCTGAGGGCAAGGCTTTTAAGTTCAAATACCACACGATTGAAAAATTCCAATCTGGCATCCTGTCCAGATGCGACCGAACGAAAAACGATTTGGTCAAACTTTGTTTTCGAGTCAGCATAAGTCAGCTCGGTCCCTGAGGTCTCGGGAGCCAGGCTGTTGGGAAGGAAGGGAGGCTGCAGGGGGATTGAAAATGTGGGGGAAAAAAATTGAAAAATGTGGGAAGAAACGCTCCCCCTCCTTCCTCCCCTTCAACAGGCAGCTGCTCGGAGTAGAAAGTCCTCACCTTAACCTTGTGTACATTTACCACTCTCAACCCCCTTTTTTTTCCTGCTCAGTCTGAAGAAGCTTTGAATTTAATGGGGAGTTTAAAATGCCAAGATTTAAGGATGGCTTAAATTTGGCAATTCTCAGAAGGAAAATTTGGTATGTACGTGTCTGTCTGAAACGTCAAGTAGCTTAGAGACATTCTCGGAGGGGCGAGAGCTCAGAATATGTATTTCTTCTTATGCCACTGACTGGCCTTACAACCGCCTCTTAACTACAAAAACTACTACTGTGCTGTGTTGGCCCTTTCAGCAATCCAATAAAACAGGTAAAGAATGTGCCTCTTCTGCAGGCAGAGGGATGTCACTTGCTGTTGATCACTTTGAGATCAGTTTTTCTGATTCGTTAATGAAACGGAAGTGCAGATATGAAAAATGTTAATTTTTTAAATAGAATAGATAGTTAGAAGCTACCAAACTCCTTGTGTAATCAACAATGTAAAAAATTTAGTTGGTGTAGCAGTCATAGGTTTGTGAGTATAAACAGGTTTGTAAGTTCTAGTAAATCTGTTAAATTGGTTGTTTTTAACTGGGAAGTCCACGTTAGAAGGGAATAATTACTACACCACCGTTTTCAGTGGGAAGCAGCACAGCTATAGTAGCAGAAGTGTTGGGAACTGAGTTCATAATTGAAATAGCCGCTTCACAGGCACTTAATACTTGCCCCAACGCAGCACCATTTTCCTGAAATGGTTCAGGTGGAGGCTCATGAAGTACCACACTTTTGGCTGACAAAATAAGTATATTTAAGACCCCGCTGTCAAAAGTGTGGTGTAGCTAAAAAGTTGATGCCTGCTCTGCTAATACTGGAGTTTAAGAACGTGTATTTGCTCAACCTGTTCGCTGGGTGGTCACCTGGTAAGTATTGATGGGTACTCGCTTGTGTCCGACCTCTCTTAAACAGCATCTGTAAATGAAAATGTTCTTGATGCTGTGGTTTAAAACCTGTGTCAGCACTTAAACCATTTCTTTTGCTTTTGATAAAGGTAGCTTTGAATGGGGGGATACGTTACTCCCTAGTTTTTTCTCAAACTGAAAAATATTGTGAGTGAGGATAATGCATAAGGTATGGGAAAGTAAAATGATTTAAAACTTGCAACAGTGAAATATCGGTGTTTCCCGGTTTTAATGAAGAAGGGCCTAGGTCTAGGCATGAGAGCTTGGATTGTGACCCTTGCACCAGCACCATGAGTCCAACTTACGCTGCGTTTGCTGCCCAGATTTTGGCAGATTTACAGAAAGGCTATGCTATTGTTAGCTTTTTGAGAAGTAAAAACTAGGAAGCTTCAGTTTGCACTTGTAACACTGTGGAAACCAAATCAACCCTGGTAAATGTTGTTGTAGTTACCTTTGCATCTTCTAGACTGCTGCAAATATATATTTTTTACTTTAATGCAAGCTCATTTCAGTGAACAAAGCCTACAGTTGACCATCAGCATCAGCTGAATTTATCAGCTTGGGCAACTGTTCCGATCTGAACCACCCTAAGAAGCTCTGCTCAGCCGAGATGTGAACCGGTATAAACAAAGGGACGTTTATCTTGATCTTCCCAAGGGAGCTCTTTGTCAGTGGGCTGGCACTGAGCACCGGATAATTGATGAAGGTCAGCATCCCGTTTATTATCACAGCAGTTAAAATAGGTTTGCCTTCTTGCTGTAGCTGTCAGCTAACGTGCTATTCCCTATCGGAATAAAAAGTCTAGATAATACATTGCTGTGAGTTCATAAATGAAAATACAACTACAACTCCTTTCCGCTCACAGAAGCACGAATGTTGCTCATGCATGCACGCACCTAAAATGTAAAATTCTGAAAAATATTTGCATAGAAAAAGCAGCAGCGTGCTGCTACCATGAGAGGCTGAATACCTTAGCCCCAGATTGTTATTTGGAGCAGTATTCTTGCCGTCATGATGAACGGCAGTAGGAATGCTTCTGCCGGAGCTGTTGTCGGAAATGGCTGTTAAAAGCATTAGATGAGGCCCCAGTAACACTCTGGAGGTGGAGGATGTCAGAATCAATTATTTTCTATATCGGGAATTTATTTTGGTTTTATCAGGAAAATGCTTTTGTGGTCAGCAAAGTGGCCTGATGAAGCAGAATTGCATTACTGACATAAACTACTGAAATATCTGAATCTCTTTGAAAAGGGCTTGCATTACTTGACAGTTGGATAAAGTTACAATATCTTGATTATGCATGTGATCTATTTTCAGTGCCTAAATGAGATTCAGGATGAAAACAGTCCAGGCAGATCGAGCTTGTGCAGGCGGAGTCCCTCTGCTTGGCACAAGCCGAGTTAAAAGGGAGGCAGGGTCTGGAAAGCTTAAATTTTGCTCTTCCCCTCACTGAAGCACGGAACAAAGCAGGACCTGAAAGCAGCTACCCCAGCTCGCCAGCAGCAGGAGCAGCACGAGCACAAACCAGCTCAAGCCGAAGCTTTCCCTGGGCAGAGACCAAGCTGTGAACCCCCTACCAGCTCTTCACAAAACCTGCCAGCTCAGTAATTCTTATCCTACCTTTCAATTCTGCACATAGTGTGAAAAACATTATTTGTTAGTAGGCGTGATGTAAAAAATATCTACCTGGGTTGAAAAACTTGCTGGAATGAGTGCTGGAACTCTGCTTAATTAGGTGTCACAATACAGGGTGTGACATAATTTAATTTTAATAAAACATCATGTCTAAATCTTCATACAGAAGCTAGTTCTTGGGGGAAGAAACTCTAGCAGTCCAGTAACACCCTAAGTGTGCCTTTTCTAGACGAAACATCTTAATTCAAGTGCAGTGGTTTATATAAAAAAAACCTGCTAGCTGGGTGCCATAAAACTGCGTTTGGAGCTGTACCCGCTGCTCTGTTAAACAGCGTGCATCGCGTCCCAGGTAGGAACATCGCAAACTGGGTCGGTAGAAGAAAATGCAGTTCCGATTCAGAAGCTTTCCCTCGTTTCCAAAACCAAACTGAAGCCCCCAAACCCGCACCCTACATGTGGTATCGAGGGAAGCCCTGGAGGGGTTGTAGGGTGCCGTACTGCTTGCACTCAGATTCAGCTTCTGTTCCTAAACTGCTGGGGGATGAAATAGCTGTGATTTTAAGTCATTTGCACCAAATTGCCAGCATCTCGACAAGTATTTTGGCCTTGCATTCAACTGTGAGAGTGCCCACCGCCTCTCTGTAGCAGGTGTTGGTGTTGGGTGGAAACAGGGCAGTCTGTGAGAACAGGGGAATACGGAAATTTAACGCAATGGGAGAGGTAATAATTGGTCTTAGCTCATTTTGGAAGATCCTTAATTACACAGTTAAATGACAACAGCCCTACGTGGAGAGGGGGCAGGAGGGGCAAAGCAGCCTCTGGTCTCTGCAAGCATTAGCTGTGGGGAGGTGATGGAGGGGAGCTGGTACAAGGGATAATGTTTGTTCAGGTGTCTTTGGGAGAATTTGACGTTAATGAGTGTGGCTACACCTTCCTCCTTTCTCCTTCCGCCATAACTGTGCACGTGCTGTCTGTCCGTACTGCAGTAAGCTGGTGAGCCAGGTTGCTGCCCGGCGCTCCTCAAAAGCAGTAACGTAATTCCTGCCCCTGCGAACTGAGGAGGTTTGTGCATCCGCACCTCAAACCCCTCATCTTCAAGCCAAGAACCACCACATGAGCTTACTTAGAGCCCAGGGTGATTGGTGATCACAAAGCTGGAGGATGTTTCAGTTCGGAGGTTTTAGAAATCGAGGTAGGGGCTTGATGTCGAACAGATTCACTACAGCTTCCCAAAAGGGGACATGAAGGAGCATGGCAATTACAAACTAGTCATGTTGTAGTCTTGCTGAGCTCCACTTCATCTTTTCTGAAGGATGAATCCTGTTTTGAGACCCCCAAAAGGACTGCTCCGATAGCAGTCACGTTCCTGGAAGCGGAGGCTCGGCAGTATCGGAGACTGGCTGCGGCTTCGCCTGCAGAGCAGTACGGATTTGGGTGGGGTGGAAGGGGTTGCAGTGAAGCAGTGGGTAATGATGAATCTGGAGTGGGCAGGAGCTCATCCTTCACTTCATCTACTTCTCCAACTACTGGTTTTGGGGTGGAATGACAGGAACTGTCAGATGTGGCTGATGATCTGGTATGTGTTCCTGGCAGACGGAGATTACCTTCGTTATTAACAAAAAAACCAACCAACCAACCAAACAAACAAAAAAATCCCAAAGAAAAGCAGCAGTAAAATAAATGGCATAATAACATCTGGTTCCTAAGGTTATTTTTAGGCAGTAATTGCATTTAAAATTATAAAAGGTAGGCTGGGTGCGAAACACGTAGTTGGAAAAAGTATTAAGTGAATATTGGGGCAATCTGAGCAAAGGGGCAGCGAAGAACAAGCAAGGGGTGAAATCTTTCCATTGAGGGGAACAAGTTTTCACCTCTGAGAATAAACGTAACCGCGACCTCACTGCACGTTTATTTGTTAGCAGAGCGTCAGAGCCGTGGGTCAGGGTTGCAGTAATGCAGCAACACCTTTTATCAAAGCACAGCGCCCAGAGTGCTTTCCCACGGGATGCAGGCAGGCCAGTACAGCCCCGCTGGGCTGGGCTTCATCCCCGTTCTGGGGTGAGCCTCGGCTTGTTTTCAGGTATCTTTTTGGGTATGTTTTTTTTCCTTACTTTGGGGGTTTGTACGTCAAATCAAGATCCGGATCAGCGAAGCTGGAAGCTGCTGGTTAGGCAGCTCACGTAACCCTGCAGCAGCAGCCGCTCTCCCGTTCTTCTGCAGCTGCGTTGGGGGAATCTGTTCGGAGGCACGAGGTGCCCCCCTGCACCCAGGGTGGCGGCTTCAGCTGAGTGAGAGTCGTGAAAATAAGGTGGTCGTGAAAATAGGAAGGGTTCGAGTGAGCCCTCCCTCACTCATAGAGGCAGAAAGGATGTAATATGACGTGAAGACCGTGCATCTCATACCCAAATCAAACCCCCGTTTTTTTTTTTGTTTTGTTTTGTTTTTGAAAGTTAAGGGGGATTTGTCAACTGATTTGTAGCTCCTAAAATTTTCATAAAAAGCTTTATGAAAAGCTGCAATAGTTACATTTGTGCCAGCTTTCTAGGAGAGCCTGTAGAGGAAGGCGTGTAACTATAGATGGGTAAACATGAGAAAAAAATAAAGCAAAAATAGTGGATAAGCTGTTAAACAATGGAAGCACGTCAGTAGGAGCAGTGTAGATGCCAGACCAGTATAGCTTTTGTAAAGATAGGTCCTGCCAAAGCTTCATTCCTTGGTGAGCTTCCAAAGCGCGGCTCTGCCTAGACTTTGTTAGGCGCTTGGCTTGACATTGATATTCTGCTCTGATACAGCTTTTAAAAAGAACGTACTCCGTGAGCTAAAGGTCAGGTATGTGGCAGAGCTCTTCTCGCTGCCCCAGAGCTTCCTGAACACGGGAGTGCTTCGCTGTGTTCGGTGCGATTCAACGTGCTATTGGTGATCTGGAAAGCAGTATAAAAATGATAACTTTCTAGATGCAGTGATAGGAGGGATGACGATGATGTACATTGATGGGAGAAGGACAGGTGTATTGTTTACTGCCAGGTACAGCTGGGCCTGTATAAAATATACTTGCGTGCAGTTCTTGTGTGGTACTTGCATGCAGAAATCACATCCAGGAGCAGAGAGGGGAAGGGTATACCCTGGGGAGCAATGCCTTTGGAAAGAATTTGGTGTTGCTGTAGGAAATCACACCGAATTACAGCTTCCAGGGGGACCCAGTGGCTTTCCAGAGAAGAGGATTGGCCTTGTGAAGTTAGCAGATAGCCTTGGTGAAGCTCGTGTGAGAAGAGTTACTTCCAGTCATCGTGTTCACACCCATGGGAGTTGCTGCACCGTTGGCGAAGGCGCACAGAAAAGCCGTGGGAGCGGCAGGGAGCGAAGAGCCGAGAGCTGGTTTCGGTGGCGGGAGTCAAGGCGGTGATGGGGAGGGGTTGCCTACTGTGTGCACGTGTATTTAGGAGAAGCTTACATTCAGCGGAGGGAATCTGGCTGGAACGTCAACCTAGATACGCCACGTCTGAAGACGGGCACGAACTCTCGGCAGGGATCAAAGCGAGATGCTCACGTTTCTGATTTCTCTGTTGTATAATGGTTGGCTGTCTCTCCGAAAGGCATTTGTTAGCCAGAGGGGTTGCTGGGTCAGTGTAAGAGTACCTGAAAGAAACTGGGTTTTGCCACGTAAGAACCCAAACGGGAGGAGTGGGTGGTCCCTGGCATGCCTGAGGCTCAGCTGCCTCCTCCAGCGCCACTGGTTTTTGCTCGAGCATCAGGCTGAGCCGTCTGCTAAGGCGGTCAGATGAGCTTTGGGCTGGGATTTAGAAAATTCCCTCCTTATCACCATTTTCACTAGTATTTATTAACAAGTTGATGCTGGCAAAAACTCAGAAAGCACAAGATCTGCAGAGCAGAGATGTTGTCGAGGCTGTTTTCTGACCCTTCGCATGGAGTAACGTAGGTTTGAAGGAGGTCATCTGGTCCGACCGTGGGCTGCAACCCCACAGAGATCTCTGCTGCTGGGGGACGGCTGCACGCCACCATATCTGGCCAGTGTCCCTTATGGGGTCTCCTACCTGTTAGTTTGTTCCCCGTGGGGTCTCCTGCCTGTTAGCTTGTACGCGCCGGGGCCCAGGAGACCGGACCTATCTCAGGATGTTGGCTTCTCCTTGTACTAGACATCAGTAACTCAGCTGGGCTATTTTGCTGCTCTTAGCAGAACTTGGAGTGCACGTGCCCTGCCGGAATCGTTGGAGGGCTGTGCTCGTCCTCGCCTTTATTTCCCGTTCCTCCCAGGGCTTTTTTCAGTGCTTTTGATGCAGGTTTGTTTGAATGTTCGTAGCAAAACTTACTACAGACAAACAGCTCTATCTCCTGCTCGGGGATTTCAGTTAATCAGACATAAATTTAGGATTTTCGTCAATTTGATGGTTCTGGTTCCAGTCTTTCTGACAAGGAGGAGAAAACCTCTCACTTAATTTCTGTGCAGGGGTTGTGCTCAATATCAACATGCTTTATGAGCAAGGACACCTATTTAGGAGAGGGTGTGATCAGCTTGACCCTGCAGTGGGAACAAAAGTCGCCTGTCTTGCCGTGTCCACCTGATTTTGCTTCTGTCTACAGCGGGATGGGTTTAAAAAAACCAAACAAAGAAACCCCCTCCAGCACCAGTGAAAAGATGGATCTTCTGTCTCGGTTCTCCCGGCTGGGATCGAAGATCTCCACTCTTCTCAAGTGAAATTGCATAATTGGTTTCCATTCTTTATCCCACAGCTCTCATTTCAGTAAGCTGTGGGTTTTCTTTAAAAAACAAACCCAAACTTGAAATATCTCTGCAGCCAGTAGTTAGCTCACAACAGATCTGCTCTGAGTTTCAGAGGAGCAACGTTGAATATCCAGAGCTTCAAAAACGTGCGGCAGTTTTGATGTCCGGCCAAGAAGTATCGGGGAGCCTGAACTTGGGGGCTGCTTTGTTTGCTTTTTTTCCTTCTTCTTCTGGAACTGGCGCGTGGGCGCGTGGACTGGTTTCACTGTTGCTTGTTGCGGCAGCTTCAGCTTGTATTCTCCTTGGGAATAGAAGTTGGATCTGCAGTCTTTCTGCCTCTGCATGCGTGACGGGCAGGTGAGGGGCCATGATGGTCTCCCAGCAGAAGATTAACACGGACCAAATGCATTCAAACATTAACCTTGTGTTTTTGTTTTCAGTGGGACTTCTCCTCTTGCATGCCTGAATGCTATGTTACATACAAACTCCCGAGGGGAAGAGGGCATTTTCTATAAGGTCCCAGGGCGCATGGGAGTGTACACGCTGAAGGTAAGTGGCTCGGCTGGGGAATCTTGTTTGAATGCTCAGGTGACTTTTATCCATTTAAAAATAGGTTGGATTAAGGTAATCCTGAAGAGGGAACTATTCCTCAATAGCATGAACATAGCATAAACTTTCCCTCCGAATGCAAACAGTAAGCCTTCATGATGGCTAACCTGTGTGCTGAAAGTACGACTGAAGGTGCTGGCTTTTATTCACATTTCTATCCCAGAAATGAAAGAGTACTTAAATTGTAATGAAATTTTAGCCCTAAAAGGGTAACTTCATCTTCACTGATCTCAGCTTGTATCTGGAAGTGAAAAATTACCTTATCCTCAGTCTGTGACTAGTAGGCAGAGAACATTTCTAGGGAGAACGTGTAGATTCTGTCATTTATCTGATTGGCATGTTTAAAAATAATGTTTATTTGAAACCTTTTCCCCCAGTTAAAGTACTAGAATGAAGCCTGCTCACACTGTTCTTGATTTTCTGTAAATTTGACTCTGAAGACTGTGCCATAAGACAGGATTCCTCTCCCTACACATAGACCTCTCCAGTGCAGGAGTCTCTGCTGGAACCACTTTCCTCGTCTCGCTCCATCGTCGATAAGAGAGAAATAATAACTTCTAAGGTGACATTCATCTCATCCTAAAATATTCCAGATATATGAGAAACTGCTTCAAAAGCGTTGGTTAGTTTAACCAAGGGAATCAAGTAAGAATTGCCCAGAAAAAGATGTCCTCATTGTCAAAAATTTAGCTAAGTTGAATCCCCTTCTCGCTGTCTCCTCCCTTCAAACTGGGAAAGCACATTGTTCCTTGGGTCCTTGCACGTAACGCGACAAGGGAGGACGTCACTCTGGGAGCAGGGCATCGGTGCTGCCGTGCCATCAGAGTAGAACGGCTTCGGAGCTTCCAAAAATGCCGTTGCAGGACACCGGGCAAACTTCTTCCTTTGACTGTCGTTGCACGGAGCAGAGGTTGACCTCATTTCAGTGCATCTAAGTGAAAGTACGTAAACCACCTTTTGATAACGTGTGCGTTTAAGGTAAGGGCTGTCAGCAGCGAAGGGAAGGTAGTTGTCTGTTTGCTGGTAAACTGGACTTATTCTTGCACCATTTGTTTCACTACAGAAAAGTGTAAAGTTCTACATTTTAGGAGTAAAGAATGCAGACCCTAAATCCAGGCTGGGAAAGCAGTGTTTTGCTGGAACATCATGACTTGGGAAAAGATTCAGATCTGGTAGTAGACAAGGAATTGAGTCGTCGTCAGTGAATTCTGTGTCATGGTGTGGCGAAGCTGTGCTGAAAAGTTTCAGAGAAGAACAATATAATTCAAGATGTAAAAAAAAAAAAAGTCCCTTTTGAAAGATTGTGGACACGTTGTTAGTGGGGTAGATCACGGGCAAACTCGATGCCTAGAGATTAAATCTAAGCAAAGTCAAGATTAAGGATGCATTTGAACAACAAAACAGGCTGTTGGAGTTACTGTGGTGGTTCAGTTTGTTTTGCTCTTGAGATCTGCAAGTTAAGACTGATTATATTTCCTAATGTTAAGCTTCAGCAAAACTCCAGTATTATTTAACTCAGTGTAGGAGTAAGTTGATTAAAGGTAATGATTTGTATTAATGAGGAGGCTAGACTAGCTGCTGAGTTATTCCAAAGGCATATTGTGGCCTGCACATCCAAAGCCATGTCAGTTTTGCCGTCAGCTTTCCTTCCCTGGGGCTGTGTAGGCTGGAGGTGGTATCTTCCACGGAGCAGCAGGACACCCGGAATGCCAGGAAAGAGGGAGATGTTGAGCCCTGCTGCACCGATCCCAGGCCCCCTTTGCCACGCTTAGTCCCAGCGCAGTGTCAGGAGGAGCCTGGGAGTTGCGAAAATGATGCGCTGAGTGAGAAATCCTTTGGAGGATCCGTGATTAACGAAACGTGATGGCTTAGGTAGCAATTAGAACTAGAACGCTTTGAAGAACAGGGCTGACCGTTCCCCCAGCGATGCGTTGTTACACCACAGTGGAGAGAAGGAGAGCCAGGTGTCCGGTAAATCACACTTTCTAAAAGAGGAATCTTATGGTGAAATATTTGGTGAGTGAAGCAAAGTTGCAGTCGCGTTTTTGCTGCCTCACTGAACTGGATTGTGCATCCTTGAACTTTGTGGTAAGGAGACTGGCAGGCTGCTGGGATCTTCCTTTGGTTTTTTTGTTAGACTTGATGATAAAGATGTGTAAAACAGATTAGAGAATCATAACTGAGCTGTATGTCAGCTCTGCAAAATAATGTTCAAAGGATTAGGTGTTTCTGGAGGTGTTTGCTTAATGCTGGTGGCCAGGAGATGCTCCAGAGGAAAATTCCTAGTGGCAGTGCGCAATTGAACTAAATTTCACATTAATTTTTATTAATGTGATTTTATTGTTCCTCTTTTTTTGTCCCTTTGATTCCAAGTCCCTGATCATCTCCTTTCGCCAAACCTTGTCTAATTATAGCAGTCAGAAGTGACTTGCCGTGCGCCGAGTGCTCCGTGTCTCAGCAACGAGTCTGTTCACGGTGGTGAACAGGCTTTGGTACTCCCCCGAAGCCGAGCGCACCGGGCACGGTTTGCACTTCTCAAGAAACGCGACTGCTTTCTCAGCTAAGCTGCAAAGGTTAGTCTAAGGACTGGTGCGGTCAGGACCCGGGCTGATGGACAGGCTTCTCTTGCTAGGTGCAGTGTATTTTTGGCAGCAGGAAGCAGTGTGGATGGGAGGGGTGAACAACTTCGGAAACACTCATGCTTGACAGTAACGATACAAACAGCAAACCGAATCCCAAAGTGGCTGTTTCACCAGCCTAGAGATAATAGCCAAGCTTTGCTCTACAGAATAAAACAAACTGCCATGACCTTTAAATACTTGTTGTAGCAAAGGTGCTGAATTTCTGGTACCTTCTGGTATTTGAGTTTCTCGTAGTGTGGTATTTTTCATGGTTTGCGAAGGCTGCGTGTGCGAGGTGAGCTTGGGGGGGTGATTTTGTTTCATTCCCCCACTTGGATCCTCCCCCACCCCTTTCCCCTCAGCTTTCCCTTATAAGCTTTGCATCATCCCTCAGCTCCCCCCACAACATCCCAAATCCTCATTTTCCTCCGTTTCCCCATCGTATTACTTTCAGAGTTCATGCTGGCCCTCCCCGGAGCTGTCTGGAGGATCCTGGTGGCCCATCAGTTAGTGAGTGGAGCCTCTTGGTCTTCAGCGCTGCCTCTGGTACCCCCTGCTTATCCCCTTTGTGTCTCTGTATGTTTTTCTTTATTGCTTCCCCCCATACTTTGCAATGAAAAGACCCATGACTGGATACTGTTAGTGAAGCTGATGCTCTCACCTTCCCTGTAAGCTTGTAGGATTTAGACTGAAAATTGATACGCTGGCGCTGAGAAACTGGAGTCATTTTAGCAGGAGGTTGAGAGAGAAAAGATCAAAGAAGTAAAAAGTGAAATAGAAAAATCTAAACAAAACGGACGTGCGAGGCATGCACACATTGTTTATGTTTGTCTTAGACTTTTTTTGCTTCTGGATGCCTGTGTTTCTCTCTTGCATTCCTCTGCATCGCTGCCACCGGGGTGGGAATGCTGGGGGCGTCTTTGCCCGAGGAGGGACGCGGAGCGGCTGCTGATGCTCCCTTGTCCCCCTCCTTCAGCCGCGCTTGCTCTCGGAGCAGCACGCGAGCTCCCTGTCCCGTGGCACGGCAGCAACCGCGCGGGCCCCGCTTGCGCTGGGGTTTGCCTCTATCCCAGCAACCGCCAGCCCTGCCGAGTGGCTGCAAGATGCTTTATTTGGAAGCGCAGTACGTTGGTTCATTGACCTTCACGTAGACCTCTCACCCCAGCTGTATATTTATGCTGATGATTTCCAAGTGTGTTTCTGCCCGCCATCTTCAGGTTTGTTGGTCCCAAATTCATTGCCAGTGTTGAATACAAACCAGCGTCTGTCCCTGTTTGGATGATCGTGTTGTAGTTCTGCCCTTGTGCGTTTACCTTTGAATTTTTCCACGCTATGCGGTGGATTTGCTGTTCACCAGCAGCCTGGAAGATTCCAGTCTGGAGGAATATCTTTAACGTGCTATTTGGAGAAGTCTGACTAGTTCAGCTTTTACCACAGATACTAAAACCAGTGCACACCGTCTTACCAGATGCATTTATAGGACTGATAGCTAAGAGACCAAATTTTATTTGACTGTTGAGTACGGTTCGCTACAAGGAATAAGTTCACTTACTGAAAGAAGAACAAGTATAGTGTAGAGAAGACGGTTCTGCAGTTGAGAGTTCACTTCTGCTTCGAAAGCAGAACTTGCGATAGGGTGAGCTGCAGGTGCATGCAGGAGTTGATGTTAATGGAGATCTTATACTGACGTCTTGCATGGAAGTTTCGAGAGAACGCAGGATCCACGGTGCAGACTGGACGCCGCATCAGAAGATACCAGTGAAGACCTTTCAGTGGTAGGAAGAGGCCCCGGTGGAAGGAGAGCCGTTGACATCGTATGGGCTTTGTGAGCTAACGGGGCTGCTGCCTGCGGACGCAAGGGGAGGCTGGAATCGCAGGATGGTGGTGGTGGGAAGGGACCTCTGGAGGTTGTCTAGTCCAACCCACTGTTTAATGCAGGACCAACTAGAGCAGGCAGCTCAGGACTGTGTCCAGTCATGGTTTACTCTTGAATTCCCACAAGGATAGAGACTCACCAGCTTCTCTGGGAGCCTGTTCCGGTGTTTCATTGTTCTTGCAGTAACGAAGTCTTTCCTTCCATGGAAGTGGAGTTTATGTGTTCCAGTCTGTGTCTGTTGCCTCTCGCCCTTTCTCTGAGCGCCACTGAGAAGACTCTGGCTCCGTCATCTTTACCTCCTCCCACAGAAGTGCCAAGTCAGGAAAAGCCAAGCAGTCCAGGCTTTCCAGCTGCTGTGTGTTCCTCCTTACCTGGCAGGAGGTGAAGGCACCCCACGCCAGGGCTTCCTCTTCTCGCAGCAGAAGGCTTTGAAAGAGACATCTTGAAAAAACTGGAATAGATAAATGTGGAATTACTGCGTCTCAGGTGACTGCATTATCTTTCCAAAGGTTAAGCTGTAAGGGAGGGTGTCAGCATTAGGGATACGCAAGCTTAATTGTTGTCACTTGTATCTTCTCTTCCTCTGTGCCTTACAAGTAACTTCTAACGTGCAGTTAAAAGAACTTTATTTCTGAAGTGCAGGATGAAAATACAATTGAATACCTGAACCTATTAGTTCACCTTGCTGATGGAAGAAATCTGGAATTAATTAAATTGATAACACTTGTGTTGTCTTAAGTACTTTTTGGCCTTACATGTGGAAACTAGTCATAGAGCTAATTCGGAGGAAGGACAAGAAATCAATTGTCTCCAGTTAAAGGGAGAGGTGTTTTGATTTACTCTTTCCAGCGGGGATTATCGGAAGGATTTTTTGCCACCTGACGCACACAGACCTGTTAGCTTGTCCAGCTGTTACAACCACTGTGCTGTGTGCCTTGTACGGTAAACATTTAAAGTTTCCGTTACGTTACTAATGAGGAGTTCAGGACGATAGCCTAATTTCGGGTATGTCCTGTGACTCGGCCGAGGTGACGGGACAGAAGCGGAGGAGCGGGGATGAGGGCGGCCCGCTGAGCTGGTGCCTCCGGCCGCTGTCCTGCCCTTCTTGGCTCAGCACCCTGCGAGGTGTCCAGAGCGGTTTGGGGTGGCGGGACAGTGGTGACATTAATGACCTCATCAGCAGAAAACGGTTTGTTGTCACTAATTAGCTCTAATCTGCAGTGTGCGTTAAAATCTGAATCCGGCGGGATAATCACTAGAGGGCACTCTGGCTTTAGGTGTGGACAGGGTGGAAACCGCTGCGGGTTCTCTGCGGGCTGTTACCAGCCTAGAAGCACGGAGGTGAAGGCACGCGAACCCGCCGCCGCGGCCCCTGGCAGCGCAGACATTTCACCGCACAAACACCTGCCAGGCCCGTTTCTGCAAGGACCTGTGCTGGCAGGCCAGGGGCTGCTGTGGTCCCCATTGGAAAAATAGCGTTACCTGGGACCCTGGGATGCTGAGGCCTCAGGCTGTTGTTCTTCTGTCATGAAGCTCAAAAATGGACTGGATTTCTCGTAAAGTGGGAGCGTATTGGAGTTAGCGATTAGGGATGGAGGAGAAGTTGAGGAAGAGCGTACCTGCGAAGTGATGGCGAGGGCGGTGTAAAAGATGTGTCAGCCGGGGTCATGTTAAGTATTTTGTATGGGCTGGTGGAAGGCAGCGTGCGTGTTTGAGGCCAGTGGCTAAGCAGTCCTGACATTGCTCTGAAGCATAAAAAAAAAACCCAAATCAGTGCTTGGTAAATAAAGAAAAAAACTACTTTTAAGACTTCTGTTAATTGGGAGGGTTTATTGTGGAGTGGGTAACTGTATCTGTTCCTTCCATTTGCAGAAGGATGTTCCAGACGGGTTGAAGGAGCTCTCTGATGGCTCAGAGGAGAGCAGCGATGCCCAGTCCGACTCTCAGAGCTCCGAGAACAGCAGCAGCAGCAGCAGCAGCAGCGACAGGTGCAGTAACAAAGATGGGAAGAAAAGCAGATGGAAAAGGAAAGGTAATTTTCCTTTTCAGGAGTGATGGTTTTAACATGGTCTGTGTGTGTGAAGGACTTGGAGGTTTTTATCCATCACATCTGTTGCCTTATAAAGACAGGCTGTTACGGTAGCCGAAAATCTGCCTTTACCGTTTGTGCTCGTGGATTGAACTGGTGACACAAGTGCTGATTCTCTGTTGTGGGAATCGAAGGGGAGGCGGTACCTGCGATAAAGCGTCTGTATTTAAGGCCTTGACACAAGTCGCAGACCAGCGCACTGTGTTTCGCACCCAGGAACAGCCCAGCTCTTTCCTCCAGGTTTTCTCTGCCATCCCCCAGCTTTCCCAAGAAGATTGCACCTTTTACTTCTGGCCTCTTTTGATGCTTTTGGATACAACACCGACTAGGAATGAGCCCCGAATCTCTGAGTGTAAAGCCTCTTATGTGACCCGATGGGTCCTGTAGGGCTTGGGCTTGAGCCGCTGTGCTCTTTTCTTCTGTCCTGTTTTGGACTCCTTTCCCTCATAAACCGGGTGATTTTTAGTGATTCAATACCGTTGAATATTAAATAATTTACAACCTTAGCTAATACAGTAAAGTGCTGGTTTTTGCTCCGCTGCTGTATCAGGGTGGTTGCTGAAGTTGGATGATTCAGCGATGTTTCGAGGATTTCTAGATTCTGGATTTTCTACGGAAGTAGCGCAAGAGAACCAAGCGGAGGAAATAGTGGATTTCACTCTGTTCTGAATCCTGACGTCTTTGCCGCTCTGAGGAGGCAACGTATCTTGTCAGATACTCCGTATCGTGCCGTCTTCGGGAACAGCGGAAATCAGCACCTCTCAGCCAGTGCGTTATAATATTTACATCCTGTATTAGTGATACACTGAAGTGCCATCTTGCCTGCCTCTAGTTTCAGCACCTATTCATTTGACCGGTGTTGTCTGAATTCCCTCCTCCTTCAAAATTCTGCTCAGATACCTGCTTGTCTGCTTAGATGCTGTGAGCTGAGTTAGTGAAAAAAAGCCGTAATAAAGCGTGAGGGTGCGACATACATTGTTCTCTGAGTTCGGCAGAGCCTGTTCACTGAAGTCTCATTATTCTCTCTGTTAAAAGTAAGTATGCTTCCTAACTCACGGCTTTGTGAAGAAGCACGAAGTCTTCCCTTTAGGCAGAGGTAGCAGGCTGCAGCTCTGGATGCTCCTGGAGACTGTTGGCGCAGCTGCTGATGCTGTAACTTTAGCCTTCGATCCGATCCTTTCCTTCTTCCTTTTCTCCTCAGTCACGCACAGAATTTCTTGGCTGAAATGAAATATTATTTAAAACTTATTTCCAATGCAATAGGATACCTGAGTGGAAGCACGTGAGAGGTTTTCTGAAGTGGTTAAAGACTTGCAATAACCGGTGGAGTCTGCCGAAACCCACCCTTCGGTGGGAAGGTTTCCAGAGGGGAGTCACTGAATGAGAACGTAGAAGTATTGTGCAGAATTTTAAGCATTTAAAGCACTGTGAAAGAGCAAATCGTTAAAAACACTTAGAAGTCAAACCTGACTCCAAATTCATCCTTTGAAAGGAAAGCTATAGAAAGTCTGGCCAAAATATTTTCATTTCTGACAAATCCTCTCAAAATATTTGGTCAGTAAGGGGTTTCCTTTTTGGCTGCTTTGCCTACACCTCCACTGTTACGATAGTATTAAAAACCTGCAAGGGAACTTATAAAACATGTATCTTTTAGTGAGATCTTTATGTAGAAATACGTGCATACACTTCATATGGAAGTTTTTGTGTACTACATTACTAAATGGCTGAAAAAGCAGGAGGGTGAGGGTGGTTTAGGAACACAAGCGAGAAGGAAGGGAAGCCTAACCTTGAAAGGGCTGGCAAAGGGTCCCCAGAACTCAAAAGCAGACAATGTGAGGGTAGTGGTTTCCGTATAAATACAAAAAAGGGGATTTTGCTCCTCTTTTGTTGTCTGGTGCTGATGACTTTTCTTAAGAGTGGCATTTCGACCTTTAGCATAAAGGTCATATTTTCATAGGTTTTAATGCACTGAAAGTCATGAACTTCCAGTGATTAGTAGATTAGAAATGATCAGTAGATGAGAGAAGTCATTCTGGTCAATGGTGTTACTGAGTGTTTTCCTTCTGTTCAAACACCCTCCCTCGAGGATTGTGTTCCTCTGAGCAGCCCTTAATTACTAATGAACGTAGCCTTGGTGTCACACCAAGGCGTTACCAGGTTGTGCGAGGAAATGGCTTTCTCCTTAAGCTTCCCTTTAAGAAACTTGTGAAAAACAGTGTGCTTGTTTGCTAAAGCAGGAATGGCGTTTCTGGGCGATGAATTTTTGGAGCTGCAGATGTGTGGAGCTGCTTCTGGACTACGAGGCGTTCAGCAGAGCCTTCAGCTGCCTGGATTTCGCCCGTACTGTCAGGGTACGACAGGGGTGGCAACACCCTTTCTGTATTTACAACTCAGATTAAATCCTGCAAGCTGGCTGGCAGTATACTGCGCCTATAGGCAGGCCTTTCCCAGTCTGTGCGTGCCACCGACTGCTGCCTGGGAAGTGCATCCCGTACGTCGGCGCTGCGGGGCCTCTAGTGAACGCAAGCAGAGCCGCTCCGCCTCGCCGGGAGTTTTTGTTGCCTCCGTGCTTCGTTTCTTAGAGTTACACAAGGGTGAGTAGCTGCGGTGGATCTTCGTGAGACAGGCAGATGCCAGGGTATGTACAGTACCTTGTTGTTTTACCCGCCCAGGCACTACGCTCTCCTGTCCCCTGTAGCTGTCACCTTTGCTGCTGCTGGCAGAGGTGAGCTGGTGGTGAGTTATGAGACGGGTTTTTAGCAGCCTGGTTGTACGCAAGCAGAGGATAGGACTGCTCATCTCGCTACTTGCTGGAGTGCCAGGTTTCAGCTGTCAGGGTAAGGCATAAAGCGAAATAAATCGCCCTTGGGATGCACAGAGCCCTAGGCTGTATTCAGGCTGAAATACTGAAACGTCATGGACGGGCGGGCGGGAGTTCTCCCAGAGCGAAATGTACCTTTGTACTGGGGAACAGGTCGAGAGCAGGGGTACGCGGTACGCCGGAGCACCTTGGTGGACGGTTCTTCTATGGTGAAAGTCAGAATGCATGTTTAACAAATAAACCAAGGGGTTGTGCTCAGTGCTGTGGGGTTGGTGCCAGTGGGCAGAAGGACGTTACCCTCACTTCGTCAGAGGTCGTCCGCTGCCGCGCAGCTCGGCATCCACCTTCGTCTCTCTTGGTTCACAACAGGGTCAAGAAATGGGTGGTTAAAATATACTTCTCCGTGGCGCACTGGGAAGGTAAAGCGATGTTTTTGGATGTATTTAGGTCTCAGAGGTCAGTTGCCAAAGATGACAAACGTGAATTTCATGCTTCAGAACATAAATCAACCATGAGTTGCTTTGCACTGACCGTTCCCTAGTAAAATTAAGGTTTTTCTTCATGTACTAATGTACTGTAACTGCGTGTCCTGCTCCGCACTGCCTTCTCCAGACAAGGCGCCGTGCTTGCACCCTTTGGAAGGTGCGGGGTGAGAGGCGTATAATGACTTACTCCTCCTTGGCGTAATTTCTCTTACTTCTCTTACGAGTAACGAGCTAAGCTGATCCAGAGGGAAAGAATACAGGATTTATTTGAATGCTGATTACTAGAGCTGAGACGAACCCTCTTTTCTTTGCAGTCAACTTTCCTCGCTTTTCCATGTTAAAAGAAAGTGCTTTCTTTTAAATACTAAGTGGTAGAGGCCATCCTGAACGAGAAGAGTATGATGGACAGTAAGACATGTTTGTTGGTGTTGTACCATATACCACGTTGCTTTTCAGCATTACACTGATTTTTCTTTTTTATTTTTCTTGGGGGCTACCGAGACTGTCTAGAAGATGACAACGAAATACATATCCTGGTTGGAGCAGGATGCGCCTCACGTCTTGGAGAAAACCCGACTTCATTACTAGCCACGATGCTTCTCTTATTTAAGCTGCGTGAGCGGCTTTTAAAAGCTGCAGGGGTGACTGTGGTGAAAACAGGGATGCTTTTCTAAAGAAAACAATTTTTGGAGAATCTTTTTCAGTAGTACTGTATCTTTTTTGAGGTCAGTGGGTGGAAATGCCCATATCCTTCAAAACACACACATTCTGTGAATACACAGGGCGACGTCTGTCCTCTCTTTCAGTTTGTCTTCTAACAACTCTTGACAACTTTTTGCTTATTCCTTTCCATCCTATTCTAAGTCTTTGCCATTTTGACCGTTGGTGAGCGCTGAGTTGATGTTTTCATCTGCGGTGACTCTGAGATCCTTTTCCTGAGCAATAGCTGTTTCAGAGTTGTTCTTCCCTTTGGTCATTCTGTTGCCTTTCATCTTCCCTGAGTTATATCTGCTGTTTTAGTGCCCCTTCACATGGCATCATGAGGTCCTTTTGCAGTTGTTTGCAGCCTGGTTTAATCTTCTGTGATGCAGGACAACTTCTTACGCCTGCAAGCTGTGTCTCATTGGGGATCAGGTGTGTTGGGTGGCGCGGGTGGTAGCACGCCAGTGATGTCTCTGTCACTGGCACATGTTTTACCCTTTCAGATGCTCCTTCTAATTTCTTTTTAACTTGTTTCCCTGTTGCAGTGTGGTTCTCCTGTTGATGAAGTTGAGTACTGCTGTGACACTGCATATGGCATTTTTTAGAAATTTCCTTTTAGATAAAAATGTTTTATTTAAATAAGCAAAAACCAAGACCCCAAAACCAAAACAACTTAGTCTAGCTAGAAACCAGAAGCTTCATGCAAGAATAAAATTTTCTCGCCTATATTGCACAAAAGAGCATTCAAAGGCATAAATAAGTTGCCTGGTACTTTGCTCTTTAAAAGGTTTTGATACGGGGGATTTGGGTGGGGGTGTTTAAGCTATTTGGCTAAGGCAAGTTGT
This sequence comes from Morus bassanus, assembly GCA_031468815.1. Taxonomy (NCBI): domain Eukaryota; kingdom Metazoa; phylum Chordata; class Aves; order Suliformes; family Sulidae; genus Morus; species Morus bassanus. The sequence goes on from CM062569.1 coordinate 116,886,025, forward strand.
AAGTACATTGTACTATTATCTTAAGAGAGGAGGCAAGCAACCTTTTGCTTTTGTGCAGTGTTGTAGGACAATGATGTTACACTGTCCCACTGAAATCTGTGCTCGTGGATTCTGGCGTGACCTTCAGATGTGGGGGAATATTGAGATTTCGCTTTGCAGTGGGGAGGACAGAAATACATACTTACACTTCTTTGCGTAGCTGCTAGCTAAATGGGCTGCTCTCATCTAAAATAGAATCTCTTCTTTCTCTTAACCTGTGGATGGCTGGTTCTGCATTACACACAGGAAGAGCTTGGATTTTGGCTTGGGATATGAGCTGAATTTCACCAAGAAAAGGTCCAGTCCTGCCAGTTCCAGGCACCCTTCCTCCTGTTGCGCGTTGGAGCCCAGCTGGACTGGGGTGAGCCTGCTCCAGCGGGCAGGAGGGTCTGTGGGAGGAGCAGAGGTGCAGGCAGGAGCCCCCGGGGCATCCAGCACGGCTGGCAGTGTCCCCCAAAGCCACGGAGGTTAGCTCGCTGTGAGAAGTGTGCGCTGTTGGTACTTTCTTTCCTGATAAGCTCCTTCTTAGAGCAAAAGAAGAAAACGGGCTCGTGCGGTGTGGCCACACGCCTCTGCACGGAGGGAAATTCATTGCCCTGTTCGGTGCCTGTTGATGCTGCTGTGTCAGTGACTCGCTGTAGGAAGGGAGCGACCGCACCGGGGGCTTTCCCCAAGGGCTTTTTGCTGCGCTAGCCATTTCTTGAGCTTTTGTTTTGCAGCACGTATTTCCTTTCTCTGTTATTCTCCCTTTCCTCTTTCCCGTCTCGCTGCGGCGGCTGCGGCAGCGAGGCTGGAGAGCAGCGGTGATGTGCCGCCTTGACTGTCCCCAGCTGCCACCCCTGCCACCCCGCTCGCTGGGAGGCTCCTGAGGGCTTTAGAGATCCCCAGGGACTCCTGCCGTGCTTCTTGCCGATGAGCGTATCGGTTTGGTACGCAAGAAGACAGCAGTTTATTTTTTTTTTTTTTTTAAGGCTCGATAGTTTAGACTTGCTGCCACTCACGTGCCCATTAAGCTCCAGTACTTTGAAGCTCGTCTGACGAGCACCTTTCCAAAAGTAAAAATGCTCCAGAAGAAGCAGTAGGAATGTCTTCTCAATCTCTTCTTTCTTTTCTTTTTTTCCCCCTGCAACACAGGTCTCCTTCAGAGATTTAAAACGAAAGCACAAAAGCTGAAGTTATTAGGCATGTTTGGTACACTCGCGTAAATAAATGCCATCAGATGTCTCATGTCCATTTTGAATATGTTTGGTATGAGACACCTGTTGGACGTTACAGGTCTGTGTCAGTCCATGTGTTTCATGAGGGCTTTTAGAAATACATAATGAAGGACAGAAACAAAAGAGACTCCTTTGCAAAAAATGTCTTTAAAAAGGATAAGATACACTAACCTTCGAAAAAAAACCCCAAATTTATGGTGCCCTTTTCCCTTCCAGGGTACGGCCACGGAAGGGGAGGTTCGGGCTCCCGTGCTAACGGCAGAGGTGGAGGCTTTCCTAGCAGAGCTTGGTGCTGGGAGGCTGCTGTAGCGAAATAGTTCCTGAGGGATGCTTAATGGCAACAGATGTAAATTATTATCTGGATTGATTCCTCCTTTCTCAGGAAGCTTGTTTGATATTTGCTGCAGCTGTGGCATGCAGTGGGGGAGCTGTGAAGACGCCTGAAGTGCGGGAGAGCGCCTTGTTAGGGATTCTCAGTAACAGCCATCCCTGATCAGGCAGCAAATGGGAACCTGCTCATTTCTTCTGGGAAATTAAAGGTGGCTGAGCGTGAGGCTGATCGTATCATCTTCTGTCGCTGGCTGCAGAAGCCCACATGCTTCCACCAAGCTGGTCAAGTAGTGTGTCTGGAGTTGGGTGCGCCTATGATATTATCTATTTTTAGGTTTGGAAACAAGGCTTGGCCCTTGATTTTGGTCTGTTTCTGAACTGTAGCTTTTAAAACTAATTTCATCCAAACCTCAGTGAGTAGCTGGAGGGTTTACAAAGCTCATTACGTTCCTGCTTTTCACAACAGTCAGCGGCTGGGAAGGGAGAAGGGGCACCATAGCTGCTCCAGCGGTGCAAAGGCTGTGGCTTGAACTCGTGCTTTAGTAGACGTGTGAGAATACACGAGGGCGATGCAGCTGCCCCAGCTGCAGGGGAAACTTCTGAAGCTTGCCTGTTTGCAGACATTCAAATCAATCAACGCCAGGACATAAATGTACAGCAGATTGGACTTTGCTAGTTCTAGGTCTCGTTACTTAATTTTGCTGTGATAGCTCTCAGTCTTCTGTCACTAAATAAGATGCCTGCTTTATCTCCCCAGCTCCGTTTCTTGGCTGTAACATAACCTTGCCCCGAAATTAAATGATCCAAAATTGTTTAATGAGGTAAAATAAGGTACTATGCTGGTAAATGGTTAAAAAAATCTTTACATGAAACATTTTTAAATTCTAATATTTGTAAGGCCTCTTTCTTAGGTCGCCCGCTGTAACACTGCTATTTTAGAGACAGTAATTTTCACGGAGTGGAACCCACACTTCTCTCAGTTTAAGTTACTCAAAGTGCAGACCAGCTGTACTCAGAGAGCTGACAGTCTCAGGGACATCTATAAAAAGAGTTGTGCCACAAAGTCCACGGGGAAGAAAATTTTCTTTTGCTTTTAGTATTTCATTTACTTTATACATCTGAAAAGATTCTTTTGGTTTCCTCCAGCAAAACCTGGAGTTTCATAATCTTGCTATGTACAAAAACTAACTTGCATTTAACATCCAAGGAGTCGCCGTGAAAAACATAATGAAAGTAGAAAGTGCAAACGGCCTCAGCTCCCTCCCAGCCGCGGTTCGTCTCCGAGTTCTGCAACCAGGGACGTTTGAAAGTGGAAGTGAATGAACCTGCACCTCGCAGGACCTCCTGGCAGTGACAGTTCTGACTTTGGGGATAAGAAGATGTGGCGCTGATGCTGGCAGCTCTCCTCCTTAGTGCCTCCGCACCTCTTACTGCTCTTCTCTTCTGCAAGAGTAGAAGAGCTCCTACTTCAAAACGGGTTCTATTTTTAGTTGCTACGTTTGTTTGCTGCTCTTTAAAATAACCAGAAAGGCATTGAATTCCAATTAGGAAGATTCCTTCAGCGTTGAGCTGTGTAGCATCAGCTCTGGAATGCAGCACTCCTACACGGCCGCTTCCTGGAGTGTCTGTGCGTGCACGAAACACAAAAGCCTCCTTCCTCGTTTGGGGGGAAAAAAAAAAAAAATCTACTCGCTCCAATTGAAGAAAAGCCCAAATTTCAGCCAGAATTGTCTGGTGGCATTGCTTGGCTGCTGGCCACGTTTTCACCTGCGTGATGTTTGAGATAGGGTTGTCAGCATCCACCGAGCCCTTTGTAATTCGACTGATCCCGAGAGTCTCGGAAGGAAACAGTGCTAGCACAGGGTACAGATTCTTTTTTTGTGTGTTTTTTGCAAGGATCGGGGAGGATAGTTTTTATTGTGAGAATACGGAATTCTAATAAAAATCGATGAATGCAAACCGGGGTAGACGGCAAACAGATGAGCTGCGCTCATATTATCTTGCTTAGAGGCTTTGACTTGAGCTCTTTGAGACTGCAGTTTAGCTTAATGTGACATTATTTTTGCTCATATACATATAAAACAGGAAGCGCATTCAGATAACATCAACAGCCACTTCCTTATATGTACAAAAATAAAGTGCTCTGACAGCAGCAAAACTGACACTTTGATTTTAGAAAGGATAGAAACTTGTGCATTTGTAGACCCACATGGGCATTACACGGGACCAATCAGGAGCACAGGGGAAGAAATTTAAAAACAAGCCCCATGCATTATTGCCTGTTCATCTGTGTGTGAGCAGAAGGCGGGAGGAAGCCAGGAGCAGCACTGATTTTTGGAGCTTAAGAAGCCCCAGCGATGTTCATGCAGCAGCAGCTCTATGCAATTCCCCTTGAAGGTAAGATGCGGTTGTTTCAGCAGGCAGCTGGGGAAGATTTTCACTTCTGGGAATGGAGCGGGTGCTTTTCTGGCTGGGGACCCTCTGTGCCGATCAGAGGTGAGGCAGACACCTTTTCTTTGGCCTCGAGGCAGCTACTCGGCTCTCGTCTTTGGAGTTTGATGATAAAAACAAAGCTTTTCTTGGATGCGGTACTTGTAAAAGGATACTGCCAAGACGCCTTGGGTTCTGTGTTGTTTTAAGTCATCCTGAAACTTAAAGTGTAAACGCCTCAGTTCCGTCTGCTTTTATCACCATTTCGCTGTGCTGTGTTTTGTAGGACAACTTGCAAGTGGTTTGTTGTAAAGCGCTCCGTGAACGTGAAATACGGCTGCTCGGTATCAGTGTCTGTGTGCGCACCTCATCTGCACACCTAGGGTCGTTTCTGGGCTCAAGGGTACTGATATAGTCTGTCCTTACGGCGTCTGGAAATAAAACATGGATAACTCGTCATGTTTGTGTGATCAGCTGCAAAGCTCCAATTGACTGGAGTGGAACCGCGGTCAGTGCCTACACCTGGCTTTGCAAGCTGGTACAAACAAATAAAAGGCATTTGGTTCCAGTATGGAGCTGCCCAGGCTTTCAAGGCTTCTGACGATGAAAATGGCTGTCAAAATCGGGTTTTCCTGTAATTTCTGCCATGTCCCTGGCGTACCCTTTCTAATCAGAGTCATCCTGAAAGAGAAGGATCTTGTTTAGCTTCTGTAACTGACCCCTTCTGTGAGAGCCATCGCAGTAACAGGTCTCTCCTCTAGCAAAACCCAACCTAAGTTTGCTGTATTAAAAAGGAAAAAATCAGATGGTAAAGTGAACTTTAAGGGAAAAGGGGGAAACAAACTGGGCAAGGTTATCGATAATCCTTCTCCATTAGCCCATGATCAGATTGTCTTGTGTTTTTGTACTGGTGGGTCCCTCGTGGCTCCCAGGCAGTCAGAATTTTGTCCGACCAGATTAGTGTTTCAAGTGAAAAGTAACTATGTTTGGCAAAATGTCATTTACTGAAAATAGACTAAAAGGTTTTAGTAAGGTTAAAATAGGATATCACCATAAACTCTTCTTAAATAGGGCAGTGAAGAAAAATATCTGGAGTAATTAAACTTCTATGCTACATTCACTGCCAATGGCTTAGGAACACAGGGATAAGAAATAAAACGCTGTTCTGTGCCTGAAATTTTGTGCATTATTTTTTAGTGTAGAGGAAAACCTTGGGAGTCTGGACGCACAGAAATACGAGTTCACACTTGGAGGGCATGACCTGCCTTCACTAAAGAGCTTTGCTGTGACGGTGGCCCTCGGCTTCCTTCATTAACACCCGTGGCCTGATCACAGCGCTGCCTTCGGAGCGCGCTTTGCTGCTGCGCACCCATAAGAGCTGCCGAAAAAAATTTAAAAAAAGAATTCTGTTTGGGTTATGTCATTTTTGTTTTTTCATGCTAAAGATTTGGTAGAAATATCAGCTTTTCTAAATACAGCCAATTCCTGCTTGTGCTCGTGACTCACGAGGAAGCTGTTACCCCAAGTATCACGTTATGCAACTTACCAAGGAATCTGCAGATGCGAAGCCAAAAGTGTTCCTTCTCCCTTTATTTAAGTGAGTGTATCTTCTATTTAGGCTAGTATATCACAGTATCCCGATTCTGAGTGAGCTGTAGTTTTTCATAATGGGCTAAACAGCCTCTGAGGGCTTACTCTCTAGCAGTCAAGAAGTTGTATTTCCATTAGACTTCACAGCAAGTACCATATTATTTAAGTTGCATGAGCAACAGTCTTTGGGCTGTGGTCACAGACACTTTCACGTGGCTCTGTGTTTGATAGGAATTTTAGACAGGTAGAAAAGTAGGTTATAAACTTAAAATCTGCACTAGAAGATTTTTTGCATGAAGTTTCCTCAGCAACTTCTTACTGAAGAAATAACAGATCGGCTTTCCACAGGACACCTTCAATCTGTGCTTTTACCAAGTGAACTTTCCCAGCCCTTTAACAAACTCTCGGCGTATGATCTTGGCCTGACTAAGTGGCGCTTAGAGCCTGTTTTACACGCCAGCCTGCTGCTCGCTGCCTGCACTCCCTCGCTGCAGAGCTCATCCCAGCTCCCCGGCCTCTTCTGTGAGGAGGGGAGCCAGCCAGAAGCTGTAGTTACCGTTGTGTTATTTGGAGTCGGTGGCATCGTTCTGCTGTTTGGTGGATGAACTGGAGAAGCCTTGAGCATCACTCCAGCCCTGCATCCCCGACCGATGTGGGGAGCACAGCCGTTTTGGGGTGGTTATTCCCATAAGCCCAGTATTTCTAAGGTACTGTGTGGCCCCAAAACACTTCCACTGGAATGTAGGGAAATGTGATTTGTAAGTCCCTAATTTGTTTGGCAGAAAACTGAGGAGTGGGCAGCCATTTCCTATGGCAAGCATTTCTCAGAAAAGGCCAGTTTTCTCAGGGATTCTCGTCGCCCCAGGCAGGTGCTGTTTGGCCCCCAAAGGTGCCCGTTTGAGACTCCGCTTGTGTGCGGTGGCTGGGAAGGGTGCGTGGTCCTCTAAGCAGTGGTCCCCCATGCTCAGCGCCCGTCCTCGCGCCCTCAGGGAAATCCGCTTGTGCTGGAGGCGTGATGAACTGGAAGGGTTCAGCCAAAGAGCTGGAGTTGGAGAGCAAAGAGGAATTGAAAGCTGTTGCGTGTGGCTGCAGCTGCACAGGGCAAGCAGAGGAGCAGTAAAACTGCTTCTCAGTCCTGAGCTTTGCTGTCCTAAAGCTTTCTGATTGCATTCAGCAGGTTTCTCAGATGGTTCTCTGAGCTAGAGGCTCAAGAAAATCCAGTGCATGCATGTTTGTGAAGTGTCACCGAGTATCGATATATTGTTCCATTTAATTCAGACTTTCCAACTATATTGCATTGCAATTAGAAATATTTTTGCTGCCAAGCCTGACAGCAGGCTCTGCAGTGAGGGACGGGGCAGGAACACGTCCAAGCGTTTCTCTGCGCTCCGTAGGTCTCCAGCTGACAGGAGCTGAACACTGACAGGCTTTGAGGGGCAGCCCGCTCCGGCCTCGGGAGCCCCGAAGCGATGGAAATGCTCTCGTTCAAAGCGATAAAGTCTCCTCTCAGCGACAGTCTGTGAGGACATACAGAAGTCGGTTGTACAAGCTTTTACGTGGAGCAGGGAAGGTTTTGCCATGCGGTACCTGCGGAAGACAGGCTCACGTCCCACCTTCTGTCACCAGCGGTACGTGGGTACACGAAGCAGCCCTGTCTGAGGGAAGGGGCTGCTTTGTGAATGAGCTTTCTCATCTGGGTTATTTTTTCCCTTCATTACTTCAGCTTCTCTGGCTTGCCTTTGCGATTTTTGCAGTTCATTCTGTCATTCCACGTCAAACAAAATCTCTGTGGCTTTGCCTTTCAGCCTCACACACCGCGTCATGTTCAATTTTTACCTACAAAAACGTACGCCAGGTGCCTTTCCTCTCAGAAGAAAGGTTGTCTGTGACCTGCCGCTCCTCTAAGCTCTGTGGCATAGGAGAAAGGGAAGACAAACTTGAAAATACAAACTTCTCTTCACAAGGAGCCACGTGGAGAAGACGAGGGGCAACGGGTACAAGTTGCACCAGGAGAGGTTTCATCCTGACGTAAGAAATTTTTTACAGTAAGAGCAATCATTCACTGGAACAACTTCCCCAGGGACGTGGTGGAGTCCCCGTCGCTGGAGGTTTTCAAGGTGTGGTAGAACAAGGTGCTAGATAATCCCATCTGGCCTGCCTCGCCCACGAAAGGCTGGACCGGATGATCTTTCGAGGTCCCTGCCAACCTGGGTGTTTCTGTGGATCTCTGGAAAGCGGCCGGGTAGCTGGGCATCTGCGTGCAGCAGATCATCAGAGGGCCAGTCACGTCATCGGAGAGACTCGTGGGCCACTCGCTGGGAAAACGCAGCAGGAATTCCTGCTTTGAGAGCGATGGGCTGACAGGCTCCTGGCCTCCCAGCCCATGGCGCGTGCGTGGTTGGCACCTCGGTGCCCGTCCTGCCAGCCGAGGACCCGCTTTGCTTTTCAAAGCAAAATGCACGTTCGGGAGATGTTTGATCTCTCCGCGTGTGAAGCCATTTCTTAGTAAAGCCTGAATTTCTTGTTTCACCAGCATGACGGGATCCTCCTTCAACCTCTCTACATCTATTTTTTCTTTATTCCCTTTAATCTTAAGCTTGTTCTGTATTGAATCAGTACTGGAGTTTTTTTGAACTACGTGTACTGCGATACTGAGGTTGCGTGCCTTCTGTGTCTGCATGCAGAAGAAACCTTGCTAGGATGGGTTGGGTTGGTTTTTTTCTGAAGGCAGAAATCATGGTCCTCGGCACTGGCGGACAGCTCGAGGTCTTAGGAGGGAAGACTCCAGCTCAGTCTCAGCTGTGCTCATTGAAGCTCGGTGTGCTCAAGGACGGACTAGTGAGTGCGATTACAGGCCTGCGTAGCCTGGTAGTCTGCTCCAGCGTTGGTCAGCAGCAGTAACCCAGGGAGAAGGTACAAGCAGAGCACAAGAACGTGACAAGCGTGGTTTCACGTCATCCAGCAGTCTCCAGCTCTTCTATTTGAATCTGAACCATTGTTCCGTTCGCATTACTGTGCCATTCAGGATTTTACAGACCCTCATCGTATCACTGGTCAGCTTTCTCCTCCAGGCTCAGTGGCCCTTACCATTCCTCATTTAAGGGCCGTTCCGTCCTTGTTGGGCTTTTCTAGCTCACCTAGGTGTATTTAGAGCCAATACGAAAACGGCACACAGTTTTCAAGAAGTAGGTGTACGTATGTTTTGTTTCTGTTCTCTATTTCTTTCCTGGTAATTCCTAGCACTCTGCTTGCTTTGACCACTCTTGACCTGAGCCCTTTGTACAAGTGTTTATTATAATACTCAGATAACATTTCTCTGTGGTCATTGTTCCCTCTCCTACAAGTTGTCCATCAGCCCATGTGTTTTTTCCTGAATAACTTGGTATCATCAGCGAGCTTTGCTACTTCACTTACGTTTGCTTATTTTTCCATCCAATTTATGAATATGATACTTGGGTATCATGACAACCTCCTGCTGTTCTTTGCTGTCAGATGCGTTTTTGCTCTACCCGTGTAATACCTGGCTGCTGAACAGGTCCCGTGGGGAGCAGCCAGGACACGCGGTACGCAGCAGTTGGGTCTGGTGGCGTTCAGCCAGGCAGGCTGACCGTGACGTCGTCAGACTCTGCTTCCTTCTTTCGCTATTGCAGAAACCATTAGGGAAAAAAAAAAGTTTCCAGAGAGACGTGCTAAGGAGATGTGTCACCGCGTAACTCAGAAATGCTGGAGGGAAACCGGGTGAAACTATGCTAGTGATTAGAGGACCAAGTATAGCGTTATTTTCCTCAGGTCAGTCTTTCAAGGAGATGAACCGTCTCGGACAATAAAATTGCTTGTGCCTATGAAAACCGTGTTGACGGAGCAATCGCACTGTCTTGTGTTTGGGGCAGAAACTGCCACCCCTTGAGAGCTCTGTTTATTTACATAGCACGAGGTGTATTTTAGGCAGCTGAGAGTGTTGGTATTTCAGCTAGGCTTGACAGCTGGGAAGCGTGCTGCCACTAGCACGTCAAGCTTCGGTAGCAGCGCCAGCTCCATGCAAATTACGCGTCTCTAACGGGACTTGACCATGTTATGGTGTTTGTCATAAGCTCACTGAATTTGGTTAAATTTCCTGTCCAACCATGTATAAACTATATATATAAAATATATATTTACACACGCTATTGAGGTGTGGGGATGTGAGGAACCTTCACAACCATTGATGGTATTGTACAGTGTTTGCCCTGAGTGACCGAAAACATCCATTAGAGGATACAAATGGTTTTGGCCTTACTGAAATTGACTTTTTAAGAAACGGATAACATGTATTCTGAAAGTCCCGGCTGGGTAGCACTGCCCCGTGCTCACCGCAGGGGAACTGGCATTGCTCCTGCACTTTGCTTTTCAAATAAGTATTGGCCACGGAACTGCCTCTTCGTGTTTTCAGCATCAATAGTAGCAGAGTTCTAACTGGCAGTGATTACTACCAGCTTGGTATTCATCTTCAACTGTGAAGGACTCATAGCAATATATAGTGCATTTTTGATTTTAATTGCTTCCTTCGCTTCTCTTCTAGGAGAAGAATTTTCCTATTCCGTATTTCCGCTGGGTAATGTGATTACCTGTGACTTACTGATGGCCTAATGAATGTCTCTGTAAGGATCTGCAGTTTTCAGTTGCGCTTTCTTGGCAACGTTTTTCTTAACCAGTCAGATTCGCTCGTGTTTTCATCACGTGTGGGAAATTAGATCTTTCAAAATGAAGTACGTGTATTAGCGCTTCAGACTTGTCTCTGCCCTTACTGACAGCAATACGGCCACGCTCCCTGTGCCCTCAGCAGTTTGTCGTCTTCTGGTTCAGTATTGCTTCTTTTCCCCTCAAAACATGGCCCAGAGCAGCCTCCTAATTTTTGGAAGCATTAAAGCTTTTGCTGATGGTCTCATAAGGCTGCATGAGCTGATGTCTTTAAGACTTCGCAGTTTCATTCCATATATTGTAGACAGATGCGTAAGATTGACCCTGCTGGTTACCGCATCGATTCGCAAGCAGCTGATCCCTCGGAATCAGGAGACAGGTCGCAGTAGGTGCGAAGCGAAGGGCTGCGTGTGATGAGGATGCTTTCCCTGCCTCTCCGTTCCGGCCTCCTTGTGCTAGTCCCAGCAGTGCTGGTGGCAGTCCGACGGGCGCGGGGAGACTTGCCCGTTCCCTCTGCAAGCAGCCGGATCTCCCCGGTGCCGCTGGGAGGCAATGGGAGTGGGAGTGCCTGTAGCTACGGCTGCCCAGCGATCTTCTTTTAAAGACCTTTTTCACTTGCCAAACTTTAATTTTGGGGCTTGGTTGTCTGTCTGTCTGGGGAAGGGGGAGTGTCTCTCAACATCAGCAGGATCTCTTCAACTGCTGCTGAGAGTAAAGTGTAGGGAAATTGATTTTTTTTGTCCACTTAAAAGCCTTATTTTACCAGTGTAATACACTGCCATGGCAGTGCCTCAGCCCAGGACTTGAAATTTGACTGCGTAGTTTCTTGCTGGAAAAAAAAAAAAAAAAAGACCAACAATTTTTTGTTTCCACGACATTGCGCCTGCATTTCTGAGCGTCTGAGGCTCTCGGTTTAGCCGGTTTGCGGCATCGGGCGAGGGCACAGGTCAGAACAACAGGAGCAGGGAGCGCAGTCTTGGGGTCGGCAGAGAGGCAAGTTTTTAAGCGCTGTTCGTTTTTTCACCAGAACCGTAAGTATCTCAGCTTGGCTCTTTCTCTGTTTTCAGTTCAGGGTTGTGGAATCCATTGTCAAAGTGCGGGAGTTGCTTTTTTGGCTGGCCCCGCTGCAGCAGCCCTTGGGTGGCTGCGGAGCCTGCGCTGCAGCCTCTGCTCCAGCTGCCGATGGGCCCGATGCGCACTTGGGTTGCAGCTGACAAGATTTAATGTTTCTCGGTTATTTTTAATGTACGTTTGCAAATCAATGAAAATTAGTTTGGGGTGTGAGTTGGAAATGCTGTTGACAATTAACTCCACATGCGGACCTTGCTGTTCCTGAGCAACGTTCCCATATGGAGGGAATCAGGAAGAGTTAATCACAAACAACTGTGTGAGGAAGAGCTGTAATAGCTTCGTTTTGATATTTTTTTGACAGGGGTCTCTAGAAACTGGTCTCTCAACAGCAGAGAAGAAACTGAATTTAATCTTAGCTGAGTTTCCTGCTCTCCGATAGCAAAGCTTTAGCTGGACACGTTACAGCACTGCTTTAGCACGGCTCCTGGATCAGAACGCTGTCGTGCTGGGTGCTGTAGGCAGGATTCCTGCCCCGGGGAGTTTGCAGTCACGTCACTGAAGTGACAGTAGGTAAAAGCAGAGAAGGGAATACAGGGGAACACTAAGTTCATCTACAGTGGCTATACTTTGACCCCTAATTTAGGACTCTGAGCCACAGGCCTACATTTCAGCTAAGTACCCTATAGCTGGTGTTAAATGTGATCGTATTATCTTCATGAGTTTCTCTGCATAAAAGTTATTTGGTGAATTCCTAAATTGTCTAAATTAACTGTTTCCAGGTCAACTGTGTGGTTTCGCCAATGAAGAAAACCGCTACTTCACGAGGTGAAAATCAGGAAGCTTCAGTGCAGTGGGTAATTCACAGTTCTTCTCAAAAAAATTAAACCCCTGTGCTAGTGCCGTCTCAGCAGTAAATGCGTCGGCATCACCGCTCCTGCAGTCCAGGCGTAACTGCTTATCGCTCTCGTGCGCTCATGAAACACACAATAATCAAGTCATCCTCTCGCAGGCCCTTGTGCTGTCCCTGGAGGCTTGTTTCTGGGCATGTGTGTGTTGGCAACAAACCCACGTTAAGCAGATTAGTCGGTGAGACACCTCGTGGGCACAGGGCAGGCGGTAGCTGGGAGAGCGATGTGCACACCTTCGCAGCTTCCAGGTTGTGCCGCTGCGTGGCTGGGCTGGAGAGCCTCCGTAATCAGGATACCAGATTTTTAAACGGCTTATTTTCTTCTGTTAAAACATATATTGGCAGAGACAAGCTGCAGTAACAACGATCAAAGAGACTTGAGAGCTAATGAGTTAGTTGTAAGTAGCTCTTCAGACTCAAGGAGGAGAGCAGCCGAGCTGCCCCTGATGCAGTCACGCCAAGGCGATATGTGATGCAGGAGCCCGGAGGGGAGTTCAGAGAAATGTGACCACATCTTCCCCTCTTCAAACGCCTACGTTAACTTCCTATACGGTTCATGTTTGGCCACCTCTAATCTGCTCTGTGTTTGAGTCAGCAACCTGGAAACGTGTTCTGTTACCCCAAAACAAAGCATCTGAAGCATAAGGTCGTGCTTACGCTGGCCTCTAAGCGTCTGCTGTAGAGAGATGCTGAGGGTCAGCTGAGCTGCTCAGAAGGCTCTTTCTGCCCAGGACTCCGGTCCGTGCCCTCTCTTTCCTGACCCTCGTTGGGCTTGGGCAGCCGCGGGGACCTTGCTGTGAGCCAGCATGCCTCGGTAGCCCTACGAAAGCGAGGCTATCGATAAAAAGACTGGCAGCCTTGTGCCTGAGGAGCAATTTGAATCAGCTCATGGAGGGACCCGGTGCATGCCGGGACAGTCCGACGGAAGGGATGGGGCTGCTCATCTCGGGTGGGAGGTGTAAGACCTCCTTTTGATGACAGCAAACTGTTAGATCGGTTCGTTTGCTTGTGTACCTTAACAAACTTGCTGTGCTCCAGATATGTTGTTCTGGCTCGGGAATGCACGTGTCTTCAGTATGCTGTGGTATTAGTAGGCAGGCACAAGTAATACTCAAAAAAGAAGGTATTTTGCTGAAGGATTCTGTGAAGAAGCATAGGAAGAATCTTCACGGTAACTTACGGGTGTTTTTTCACAACCGTGTGCTGCCCGAAGGGGATGGCTTTACAAGGAACAAAGTTGTATGGGATGTATTTCAGTTGCAGGTGTGTTACGTCTTCAGAGCAAATACAGAATGAGTTATATAGTGATTGGATTCTTTTAAAAATAAATTGTTGTTAAAAATACAATGATACCAGTCACGACAGTCAAGAGAAGTTCCCTTGAGTTTTGTGGGCATCTCACACTTGACGCCATGAGATAGAGCTTTGGGTTCTGACAAGCTCTTCAGGGAGGTGGCACTGCTCAAAAACGTACTCAACGGCAAGTGCCAGTCGTGCCTTTTGTGCTGCAGTTTCTGGTTTTTGGGGTTTTTGGGTTTTGTTGTTTTTTTTAAACTATGCCTTCCTAGGAATGCAGTGAGGAGCGCATGCAGGTGCACTGGTACAGTTTCATGTGAGCAAATGAGTTTCTCTGCGTTCTCTTGGTGTTAATTTGGTGTTGCTGTTGCGGAGCCAAACTGTTGAACTGTGTTGCAAAGTGAACGTTTTAGAAGGACAAGTGCTGCGTTTGTGCTCCTTCAAGCTTCTCAGTAGATCTGCCTTGGCTTCTGCTCCCACGGTGCCTTATTGATGCTGTGCTTAAACTCACATCCTTGCTTTTGAGCACGTACCAAAAGAAGCCTTACTGAACCCTGTCTCTTGTGTGCACAGGATGCTGGGTTTTGAGTGACCGTGTCTGTAGAGCTGCCAAATGCTTCGTGTGCCAGAGGTGGCCGTGACCTGCCCGTGTTTCTTCTCGCAGGCCATGACAGCCAGAGCGAACCCACTGAGTGGACGTACTGTTGCACAATTGATCTCTCTCCTTCTTCACATGTGCGATACAGAAATACCTTTCATGCTCCTTTTTTAATTAAATGCCTGAAAAGTGAGGGAGAAGAGCTGCGCTGCTGCTTCTGCCCTTATATGTGTCCCTGCGTGACAGCAGGAGGTGCTGGCACGGCAAAGTCCAGGTCCTGCCTGACCTGCAGTTATTCAACTCAATGCCTGTTCTGCAGGTTGTAGATTTTCCTCCTAAAGGACTCGGAAGTCAAGGAACAACCTATTGAAATGACACTGTTTCTCTGGGTATTGCACATCAGCTGAGATCCAGGGAAAGAGGATACCTGCAAGGAATGACAAGGGTCATTTTAGAGGCTCCTCAGAGCAGGTGCCGTGTTCAAACTGAGCAGCAAAAGCACACCAGGAAAGCGGACACTGTCAGTTGGGTATTGGTCACATCAAAACTGTCTGCTTTGGTAGCTGAATGTTAGTGCTAGAAGCTTTTCTGGTGTGAGAGCATAAAATATTGGCCTTTTTCAAAACAATTATTGCACTGGTGTGCTCAGAAGATTTTCCTCTCTTCCCTCGCTTTAACGCAGACGTTCTCCCCACTTTTATATCATCATATAAACCACCCACGTAAGAAGATTTTTTTCCTTGTGGGGCAGCGCATCCTCCTCACTCTCCATATCGAGGCTGTCATCGACCGTTGGTGTCGAGCCTGCTGATGGAGTGCAGAAGCCTCTCTGTGATCCCTCTTTGCACCGACCTGACGGCAGGAGTCACCTGGCTGCCTTTGGTCATCAGAGGGGTGGCTGTGAAGAAGACAGCTCTGCCACCGTGCCAGGGTAACTGCTCTTCATCAGTGCTGTTATCGACAGCCTGTGTTTCTATCTTTTGCTCTTATCGTGAAGTGGTACAGGTATTGTTTACGAATTTGGGACGGGTTTTCTCCACTGCCTTTGTGGTGAGCTGCAGGGACAGGCCTGAAGTACATATGTGCTGTCACCTAGAACACAAACACCTGAGTTTTCGGTGGCAGTAAGCGTTGATGGGACGGACTGGGAGATTCAATTCTTGGTTTTACACAACTGGCCTTGACCTGAATAATTTCACTTCTGCTTCTCAGCATCCAAGAGGAGAAAAGTTTAGGTGAACTGCTAAGTTCTTTGAGCTCCAAAGGTATTTTTTTAGGGAAGAGGGAAGTGTTCTTGACATGGAAACTTGTATTTTAGGGAAAGTAAAAAGCAAACACTGACACCCTTGCAGTAGCATACTGAGACCAGGCAGCGGCAGCTGCCAAGGTCGGTTGTCAAATGGCTTTCAGGGAGTGTTGGGTGTTTATCAACGGGGGGGAATGAATGATTGCTTCTACCAACCACCTGGGCTACCGTCGTGCGTATCGTGACTTACGCAGATTCATCACTCACCCTTACAGTCTTGACTTTTTCCTAAAGGCACACATCTGCTATAATGTTTGTTTTTTAACAAAAAAACCCCAAACAACAGAACAACTCATTGATGTTGGCTAATTTGATGTCAGCTGAGGTAATTAGCACTTACAGCTGTAATTTTTTAATGAGGTTTTGTAAAATACTTTATTTCTCTTCTTCCTTCCAGTACAACAGCTGAAAAAATGTTGTTTGGATCAGTAAAATATCTCTAAATTCAGAATGTTTTGCTGATTGTGATTTGACTCCTTGAACACCCAGGGAGCTGCGCCTTTGCCTGCCTTTGTCATCAGCATGCGTCCTCCAGAAAACCTGAAAGTGCTTAAGCTTAGGAAGTGATAGGGTTACAAATTACTGAGCATTTCTTCTTACTGTTTCTTTTAGTTTAATTTGGTTTATAATTAGATTCTGCACATGCTGGGCTGGGGACTTCTCATTCCTTCTGCTCACATACTGCCTGCAGCAGGGTCTTCCAGTCCGTGCCTGGTGTTCTTAAATGTGCTGCATGCTGCGAATAATAAACGTAGCCATGTGCCCTCCCCATGCCTGGGCTGAAACCATTTGGGTCATTTAGGTAAGCCTGGGCTTTGCTAACTGGGAGATCTCCGTGGCTGATAAGGCTTCATGACAGAGATGTTGTCTGAAACGTTTATAATGCTGATGGATGTTCCCGTGCCCGGGCTGGAGAGTACCGCGGCCAGTCTGAAGGGCTGTGCTTGGTCCCGCGTCCCAGAGAGCTCCGCATTGACCCGTCCCTCTGGTGAAGAGCCATCGCGGACACACAGAGTAGGATTTGATGGCAGTGACTCCAGTATTTGATGTAGAATGTTTGGCTACTGTTGGCAGCTCAGGTTGTCAGACCTTTCTAAGTGATCCAGTACTATACTCTCCGTGGTGCTAAGCTGCGTAGGGAGAGCTGCTTGGTGCCAACTTTATTTCTTCACTAGAGCAAAGAGCTGTATCTTTCCTTTTCCCTTTCCCCCTCTTTCTTAAGGTGTGTGTTAGTATTGAATTGATGTTCTTTCCTAGAGTGGAGGAATTGCCCAGTGTAACCAAGAAAGCACGTATATGAATAAATTTACTCTAAGAAAGCTCTAAATTGGGAGAGAAAGAGGGTAGAGAGCTTAGGTGGGATCACCGGAGCATGGAGACGTACAAGTGATGAGACACAGACTTGTTGAGTACTTCACTTTGTTTTCTCAGAGCTGCCAGTCCAAGATACACTCCAGTCTCTCTATATGAAGCAAACAGTTGATCTTTATGTTTATAAAAACGTACTCTGGTAACAGGAATGTGTAATCCCCATCCGAGCAGTACAAGTTTCAACTTTACCCAGGGTAAGTGCAGGAGGGGGAGTTCTGGGAAGTTGCAGTTGGACAGTATTCTTGGGCATTATTTCTTCCTTCATTTTAGCAAGGAACAGTCATGTGGGGGAGAACTCTTTTAAAATGGTTGTCTTGCTTGTAAGAATGATATTGTTTTGGTATGAGTTCAAGGTCGAGTTCCCATTCTCATTCTGGTAAACTGCATACCTGTAGAAAAGAAGGGCATTGGATTAACCGGAGACATTTCTGTGCTTCTCAAGCCGTCTTTTAATGGCTTTCACTAGAAGTTTTTCACGTAATACATCTGGATCCCATTAGCTGTTTAAAATTGGGTTATTTTAAGCTTATGACTGCACATAGTTGAAGGGGGGGTATTGTATTTTTAGTTCAGCTTGACTGTACTTTCTTTCCAAATGAGTAAAGTGCAGCCTTTTCTTTCTGAATGTGTCGATTTCGAGGCAGACAGCCCCGTGGAAACGCATGCAACCCCTTGAGCAGGAACTCTGGATCTACTGTTTTAATTTCTTTTCATATTATACTCTCCCAAGCCCAAACAAAATCAGAGACAAAACCCCAGTGGAGCTCCTCCTCCTGAGCTCCGGCCGGGACGCAGCGGTGAGTACCTAGTCCGTGTGCCCACGTACGTGGCTTTGCACCGAGCTCTGCTGCAAGAGTGACGGGAGCAGGCGCAGGGCTGGCGGCAGCGCCTGCCCATGGGACATGTCTTGTGCCTAGGTCATGCTGCACTTTGGTCCTTTTAAAGGCAAAGAGTGACTATCTCATGCCCGAAGAGTGTACAGAAAAGAGCCTCTTCTGTGCCAGATAATATATCAAATTTACGCTGGCAGCGGGATTACAGATTTCAGACTCCTCATGGGTGGGATGAATGACCAGGATGTGTTACCCATTCATGAGATGGCGTTGATTTCTGCAGCGCATGCAGCCGGAGCAGTTTGTTAGGTGATGCTCATGAAGCATTTATCCAGCAAAAGGCTTTTTATCCCTGGTAGATTTTTTTTTTACCTAATGCTCCGAGTATAAATTTAGCAGAATGATTTCATTGCTCTAAAATATTTGATTCCACTTACCCAAAGATGAGAGTTTCTTTTATTGCATAGTATACCTGAAACTATAATTAGCTCTGATCTTTAGAAGATAAAGGATGAGAGATCCAGTAAAACCCCACCGTTCCAGGACCCGTTGTGCGAGCGGGTCAGAAGGCAGTGCCCTTTGCTTACAGCATTGAGCAGTGTCAAAGTACAGGGTCCGTGCGGTGTTTTTACGCTAGTAGTATTTGGGCAGGTTGGTTTTGGTTGTCTTTGGCCATAGCTCAAGCAAAAGACTTTTCTAGTCAGGTTAATTTTGGTTTCGCAAACTGTTATCTCTTTTTTTCTTCTGATTTGAAAGTAGTTTGACTCCCAAATTCTCCCAACAATTGCAGATGTATTTTTTCTTTACTTCTAGTGCATTTTTAATGTTTTTATTTTGTTTCATGCTGTTAAACAGTTAGCATGTTAGTCCAGGTATCCCTGTACCAGTAGCTGGTGAATTGAACTGCTGAGGTTGACCTTAAGCTGCGTGACCCCAAGAGTAATTTTCTTCTGGAGCCACTGAAATAAAACGGTTGCATAAATGCAAGGTCATTCTTTATGCTTGCTTGCTTGTCCTCTGCATCTCTTCTGAAGCAAGCCCGAGAAACCCAGCAGTCATTTCTGCTACATCAGTTTAAGAAAATCTCAATCTTGATTTAGGAATTGCCTGAGTGCCTGCCAAAAAAGTATGAGTTCTGTCATCATCCCCGTTGTTTCGCCGTACGACCTCCCTCTGCTTTGTGGTTCAGGACTGCTCCAGGTGTTTTCCTGCAGTGACCTAAAGCACTGTGCTCTGAACAGCCCAGTCCTACAGCCGGCTACGCTCCGTGCAGTGACAAGGGAGGATAAGGCAATTAATCAAAAAGTAAATTATTGGCTGAGTGAGCGAAGATCTTTATAGTTCTGTCTAACAGACATGTTGAGCTTAAAGGGACATTCCAGTTGTACAGCCAGTTTTGCTGCCCCAAAGCAGGGTCAGCTACGTCCATGTATTTTCTCGTCGTTGTTTATCTGACAGTGTTTGTAAAAGACAAACATTAGCCAGAATATTATTATTAAATATCATCTTAGGCAAGTGAGCAGATGTGTACTGGAAGCCAGTGGGATTTCCAACAAATATCCTGCTACTTTCACACCCTAAAAGGTAAATGACCTGTGCAAGATGAGGCAACCAAGAAAAAACAACAGTAAAAATATTTTGAGCATCTTCACCTTCCTGTTACTTTCAGTCTCACAGAGTGTACAGAACTGTGCTGGTACCTAACACCAGGTGAGAATTATGAGTCTTAGTGCTTCTTTGGTGGGGGGATGGGCTTCAGCCAGTTTCAGCGGGCCAGTCTTGTGCCGGGTGGTGACAGCCGAGAGCGCGTGGTGGGATGGAAGTACCGGGGTGTCAGGAGGCTTGTGGCATTCCTTCCACCATCGCCTTTGGAAACAGGGGGAAAACACATGATGTGGCACGCTGTTACAATGGACGTGTGGTCACGTCATACCTCAGTTGCCCGCTTTGAGGCTGTGGTTAATCAACGCATTCCTTTATCCGAGAGGGTCAAGCAGAAAGTCCTTGGCGTTAACTGAATGGGGGCTCTTCGAAGGAAAGACATGAGGCATCGTCTTGATGAAACTGTACGGTCGTACTGTTTCTGTTAGACAGGCTCCCTGGTCTGCATCCTGTGTGTAATATTTGCAGCAATTTGTTGCATTTTTTCTAAAAGGATTAACCGCTATCTTCCTCAGTAAATTAATGTTAAATAAATCTTTCTACTTCTCTTTGCTGCAGTTAGCACAGTTTCTTTATAAATGTATAGAAGAGAATTGATTGACCAATGGTTTAGGGTTTGCAAACCTTAAGGGAACCCAGTACCTTGTAAAATGTCCTCAGATCTCGCCAGACAGAAATTTCTTATTTAATTGACCTTTAACATAATTAAAGTTCTGTTATAATTTCATTTCTTAGAAGAAATGCTCTTGTGTCAATGACATGTCAAGTAAGAAGTCTGAAGTGTAAAGGAGTCTCTGCCCCACACATTACAGCTGTAATTGACTCCAGCCGGATCTTCCTCCGGTATTTATTCTTGCAGCTAGAACATGGGACTCTATTGGATCCATTCTTAGTTTATCTAGCAAATCAGGGGTTGTGAGGTTTGGCTGACACATGTTCCGCTTTCTCTCATCTATTTTAATCTTAGAGAACTGTTAACATTTCACCTGGCAAACTCCTCTCCCAGCCAAACCAACAGCAGGAAGCAATGAAACCTCGTGAATGAACCAGCTGGCGCGGTGACTTCAGGCCAGGCGTGCAGAGCTGTTCGTTTGCAGCTCTCCTGGCTATGGATGCGTATGTTCGACTGCTTCTCCAAGCCAGCACTCTCAAATGCCCGAGGTTTTTTTATCACTGCCCTTTAGTCACGTTTCTGTCCTTACCACTTATTACCAAGGTGACGTCTCCATCCCGTCCCTCGTATGCCTCTCTGGGATGAGGGGATCCTGGTTACTGTTGCTAATTTACAAAATCTACTGAAAGTCGTACTGTCAGATCCTGGCCCGCAGTCTTCCCTAATCTTCAGCTGAGCAAGGAAATCCTTCTTTACTTAGAAACAGCGCAAAGCAACTCACTGAGTATTTTAAAATCGGACTGTCTTGCTGGATGCACTGCTTCCCCAGGTGTCGCTTTACATTCTGTAATTATTTCTGCAGCTCTTAGGATTTAAGGGCATCAAGAGGTACAATCTCAGCTCCACGTATTTTTCAAATTATAAGAAAGCCTGAAGTGAAGACAGAACTAATTTTACTGACATTCTGTTTAAATCTAAAGGAAACAAACTCAGCTTGTCAAGCCTCATCCTTACGGGAGTCTGAATATTTTTCTACACGTGCAGGTCTTTGTGTTATACCTCCGCTTGGCTGCGTGCAAAGTTCTTACAAGGATGTAACCTTTCTGAGAGCTCCTGGCTCCAAGGACCCAGGGCTGTATTGCCACAGGTTTATGCTCCCATCCATCCCCCTTCACTTTGGGGGCCCAAAGCTGAGCTCAAGCAGCTGTGACCTGGTCGGCTTTCTCAAGTTCTCCTGTTTGTTCTTGAGAATCTGTTGTGGTTACAGCTGTCAGTCCAACACAGCAGCCGTTGTGGCACCGAGGGCTTTTACACAGTCAGAGGATGTGCAGAATATCACAATGCGGCTTTATTTTATCTGCTCCAGGGAAGAATTGTCTTCCCAGGTGTGGGTTTTAGCCTGTGCTGCCATTCCTGGTTTGAAAAGATTAGTTTTCTTCTTTCAAAGACAGCATAAAAATGAAAATGTGAATAAAATATGAGGCTGGAGAAGAGTAGCCTGTATTTGGCTTAATGTTTCTACTTCACGCAGAACTTGTAGTTTCAGCAGCGATAGGCTTCAAAGAGGATGTGGTTTATGTTCGTGCTATTCAAACGTCTCAAAACCCCGGTAACAGTCAATCTGTTTCTCTGCCTGGGTTTTAAATGTTAAACCAAACTTGTGTTTTCTTTGTGTTTAACAACTACGAGCAAGGATTAGTTTTACAAGGAGGGGGGCGCAGCGTTTGCCCAGCCGAGGGTTGTGTTTGCTGCGGTGGTGGACTGGGAACCTGCCTGGCTAGCGTGAGAGTGAGGCCGATGGCTCTGCCGTGCCCAGGCGCTGCGGGTGACGCCAGCGGCCCGCTGGCTGCGAGCACGGTGCTTTCCCCACAGAAACCGGGCGAAGCGGCATCATTTCATTTTGTAAGCTTCACTCATGGCCCTTCCTTTGAGAATAATATCACATCTCTCAATATCCTTAGTTTTTGTTGTGTCCTTAACCGTTTTCTTTCCTTTCCTGAATCCCATCAAATTCTGCTGATGTTGTTTGATCAGCACTAGAGTATGTGAGATGGTCAACGGGAATATGCTGTAAGAATTTTAGCTACATCGTCTTTCCATCTTTACACATTGCATCATCTTGCTGGCCATTTTCAAACACCCAGCAGCCGTAATGGATCCCCGTCCTGAGGTGACACAGTTCATTTAGATTACTACAGGTCCTATGAGTATCTTGGGGTTTTTTCTCTCAAAAAATTTACTTACTCCTTTTTTGATGTTTTACTTCATATTTTTAGTCTTTCGTTCTCTGGATTACGTTTCTCTGAATTTCTACCCAATTCTCTCTGATCTTTACTAAACTGAATATTCAATATTTTGCTGTCTCCTGCCTTCCAGTCTAGCACTAAGCACTAAAATGCTCCCCTCTTAGTACGTGACCTTGCAGACTTTTTGCTGATTTCTTGCCTGATTACCATTTGATTCTGTTCTTTGCCTTCTGTCCCATCCAGCATCAGAGTTACGCCAATTCTTTGTCTTTTAAACAATAGCCAAATAATTTTTAGAAGCCTTTTGTTGAAAATCTCTGGACGTGCGAGTGAACTCTTAGCAACAAACTTTCTTTTCTTCCAGTTGTCTTTATCGATGCGTTCAAAGAATTCTGATGGGTTTGTGAGATCTGCTTTTCCTCTCCAGGTGCTGATCAGACTATGGCCTTTCCAGCATCATCTTATTCTTCTTGAACTGCAATTTCAACCCTGTTGAGAGACAAATGCAAGTTTACAAGCGTTCTTACTGCTCTTTCAAAGTACAGATACAACCTTTGCTTTCCAGGTCTTGGAGTAACATCGAGGGGGTTTTTTGCCTTTTAAGTGGTAGTTCTGCTTGCTGTGCGACCGCGTCGTCTTTTATTGTGTGCATGTATCATCTGGGTAGGACAGTCTGGGCAGTGACTTTTAAATTACCAGTTTCTTACCGTACCTTTCTAGTGTTGCTGGTTTTAACGACATTTCAGAGTCTGGTATTACCTCACCTCCGTTGTGTACGCCTTCTAAAAAACTTGCTCCTTTCATTTAATGTCCATGCCACATGTGCGAATTTTACTTTTTATAATTTGTTGTTACTAATTCTATGCATTTTATTGAAATGTTGCTTTCTGATGCTTACTGTCGCTGCATTATTTTGGGGAGCTTCCCTTCTCTCTGGATCACGCTGTGGCTATTGTTAACAAAGGGCTGTTGTCATTATCTCTTAACTCCTTTCAGTTGCAGAAGGATTAGCCTCGTGGATTCTAGAACCAATTGCCTCAGGAAGCAATAATTTAAGTAGCTTACATGTGAATCTGTTTATTATCTTTTATGGTTGGGGTTCTCCCCGCCCTGGGATCAAACATTCTTTTACTCTTCGTTTTGTTTCCTTGATCTGTCAGTGGGCATTACTGTCTATACAAATTCACGTGCAGATATAGGTACAGACCATGCATTTGCTAACTCACGTTGTTTTCTTTCTAACGGGCTGCCCCCGTGCCCAGTCTCACAGATTTACCTTCAGAGTTCGTGCGGGTGCAGCCGTATCTCATTGATGTTCTTGGCTGTGCCTACAGGGTGTTTGCTTTGTTACGGCCATCGTGCAATGTAAGGCGTTCCAATTAATGGCATTTTGCTTTTCTCTTTTTTTTTTTTTTTTGTTGTGCTATTTCGGTCTCAGCAGCTAAACGGCTTTCGCTAGCCCCGGTGTGCTGATGATCTGGCTTTTTATATAGGTACATGTGGTGGGTCAACCTTGGCTGCTGGCCCCTACAGTATATATTTGCCAAGACAATAGAGACAAAATCTTGATTCTGAGAGGCTGGAACTGAATGCTTTCCCTGGCCAACCACGTATCCATCACCCCGCTGCTGCCGGAGCAGAGTAGCTTGAGTACCCCATGCCAAACAGGTGTATTCAAGCTACGTGACCAGCTGTTATTTAATTCCCACCCCCAGTTTGTTGGTTGCAATGAGACCGTTTAAAAGTCTAAATCACCTGAAACTCTAGGCCTTGCTTTAGGGCTCCGCATAGCTAGGACTAGGTTTCTTTAAGCATCTAGGCTCATCCGCTGAGAATATGTGTTCATTTTCTGGGATATCCTGTATATTCCCATATTTCTTTTTAGAAAGGAGCAAGTGATGTTTTGCTTCCTTTGCATGTCATTTGTCTTCCCACTCTTGCGTGGGATTCAGGTTTAATCTGATCAGAAACTGCTATCAGTTAGGTGTCTGACCGCAGGGCATTCCAGATGAAGACAACCGTTGCCTGTGTCTGTATTTCCAGTTCAATCTGAATTGGTTAAACCTCCGTGAACCTGAAGCTTTTTCTCAAGCTGCGGTGGTGTTTGATAGCAGCTATTTACAAGATTAATAGCGATGGACAAGAGATGAGAAATCTGAAGCTGGTCACAGGAATTGCTGTTGGCTTTCAGAGGAAGACAGCTGCCTGGGTGGTGGGGAGGAAATAGAAATGATTCTTCATACAAAAAGTAACATTTGCAGGAGGTGCAGTTTTCATGAGCCTCATGGGATGATCTGAAATGGCGAGGACTGGCTAACGCGCTGCAGGCAAATGTATAAAGGTTGGGTTATGTATATGTTGTGGGTTTTTTTGTCTTGTAGTGTCATCTAGACTGTCACAGACATCCTCCCCTCAGTCAGGCTGCCCGTCACCTTCCATCCAGACAGGCAAAGTCATCTCCTCGTCCCAGAAGCACAGCAAGAAGGCACTCAAACAGGTAAGTAGCCTAGTCCGGAACCCAGTTTAGGGATCACTGCAGTAATTCTATTTCTCTGGTAAATTGTCTTTCTCAGTGAAACTACACTCTGCAGGGAAGTAAATCAGGGCTTCCTGGCTGTCTCATAGTAAACAGGGTTTTGCTAAAACATCCCTCTCTCTTAAAGGCAGTTCCAAATACTGCACTATTTAGTTCTTTGCTTTTCCCCTAAATAAGCACCTGGATTTTTATTTTTTTTTTAATTATTGTTGTTAGAGCACAGATAAAAGATGTTATTTCCTTTCTCCCAACCGTTTGATGAGTGTGCTTAGCTTTCTACAGGCTGTTTTAGTAAATGGAAGGCCTTTTGGGGAAAAGAATTAGATCCAGACTTCTTCCCCTCGTTAGCAGCGTACTTTCCCTTCCAAGGAATCCTGTGGGTGCAGGGTGTATGTATGTCTGGAGGGAAGGAGGGGAAGGAGAGCACACTGGCTTTGCGTTGCCCCCCTGCCGCGTGTTATGAGAGAAGGAGGAGGGCTGATTATTTTCCATGCTTGGGGAATGGCAGTTGTGTCGAGTGTTAATTGTGTGCACGCAGGATGGAACGGGTAAGTGTTTGTACTTCAAATGATTTGTTTCTCCTAATGAAAAATGCAAGATGAATTAGTCCTCTGAGTGTCGTCTTTGCAGGTGTTTCCCCAACTGCATTGTTTCATTTTCCCATGGTCCTTAGGAAGGAAATGCTTTATCAGGGTTAGATTTACTCCTTAGTAAAGTAAAAATCTGTAAGGACTTGGGAATCAAGTTGCAGAGGAGGTGCTAGTCCAGGGATTACGGAAGCTTGTCACAGACAGATGAAATCGTGATGTGTTGCAGATAGGATTTACCTTTTCCAGCCCAGCCTGTTTTCCTGACTGTTTCCAGCTGAAAAGCAGCGCTCAGGATGGCATTCAGCTAACAGAGATGCCTGTGGCCCTGGGAGAAGGATCTGCAGTGGGAGAGAAGGGTCTAATTAGGGCATATTATTGAGGAATATATTACAGGGGAACATGAGGCAACTGGATAAACCGGAGCTTGGCTTCCAGCAGGACCTGATGTCGGAATGAGATGCCAACTTAAGGAAATCTTCTCTCTCCTTTCTTTTCCCACTTGGCTGGTTCTCAACAGAAGCGTCAGCGTTACTGTGATGTCGCTTGCTGCTGACAGCCGCAATAAAGAAGCGAGATTGTGTTGTCACTTCGGGCAGATATTCTTCGGCAGTTCAGAGTCAAGCTTCCACTTTCATGTGAATCCTCAGAAAATTGCTTCTCACTCATTCGGCAAGATATTAATTTTACTCTTTGCTTTCCCTTCCTCATCCCTCTTTAAGCCTGGCTGGCAATCATTCCTCTCCAACATCCTCAAAGGCTTTTCTCTTTCAAGGGATTGATCAAACAGACTCAGGGTTTGTTATAAACAGCCCTCTTTGCTGTCTCATGCTCAGCACGTTCTGTGGTCTGTAGGTCCCTGTTTCACAGAATCACAGGTTGGAAGGGACCTCTGGGCAAACCCACACTCCATTTCCAAACATTACACCATTTCCAAACCTACACTCCATCTGCTTACCTCCTCCCTTCCCAGCCTCTGTCCTTACATGCCTAATAATTTTCTACTTTTCATCTCCGAATTCCCCGTGCTCCTGCTCCCACCAGCCTTCCCCCACCTTTACGTGCATTCCCCTCTTTCTCTGCTCTCCCCCTCCTCTACCCCCCAGCTTTCTTATTCCGAGGTGTCTACTTCCCGAGCATCCTTGTTCCAGCGCTCTCACCGAATGTAATGAAATGTGTCAGAGCCAGTGAGTTCCAAAATTGAGACAGTGTTCTCAGTTTCAGGGTTAATCTCATGGGTTTGGGGAAAAAAATGGGAAACCCTGAAAGAGAAAAGGGGAACCACGTGGAGGCCTCAATGCCCGCATAGCATACCTGTTCGTATGTAACAGTTCTGCAGCTCTCTGCAAGGCAAAAAGCTGTTTCTGATGGTCGTCACCTTCCATCACAACAGCTCTTCTCCCTGAACTCAACTCTTGTGGCCCAGAGTAGAGCATGACATTGTAGCTTAGGGGATAACTCGCCTTCTAGGAGAAAAAAGGTGTGGCCAAAGAACACCAGAACCGTTCAGTTGTTCTAACTTACCTGTCTGAGGTTTGCTCTAGCTTTGGGTCAAATGAAGAACATTGCACATCTAATCCTTCGCTTAATTTTAGTTGCAGTGGAATTCTGCCATTTTGACCAAATATCGCATCTTCCACCTCTTCCTAAACATGGTTGCCATTGTGGTCAGAAAAAGTTTAAAAAGCAGATAAAATGAGCAAATATAGATGGCAGGAAGGAGACAGCAGTGTTATGAGTAGAGTAGTAGGAAAAACATAAGATATTGAGGGAAACAAGAATTAAAGAAAGGTTTCATATTTTTAATTATGTCTGCGACCCAGATGATCTGCTAGCATGCACTGGGGAAGACAGCTGGCTGGATTCAGCCCTCCTGTCTTAAGCGCTAAGTAATTGTAATATTACTGAGGGAAGAGAGAGCAGATTTCTAAGTGAGAACTTTTAACCCTGGAACACCACGCTGCCGCTATCCTGACAATAAGGCTCAGGTCCTCCAAGGAATAAGGATCGGGATTTAGTTCATAAACACATCAGAGCGAAAACTGTAAAATACAGCCGAAAAATATGGCGTACACTGGTGTGCCGACACCACACAGTGTCGTGTACGCAGATGGCTGCATTCTTTACAACTGTTTGGAAAAACCCCGAGTTAGAGGTTTGCAATATCAGAATCTAAATTGGCAGAGACGTGTCAGTGCCGTCTCGCTGGAAAAATGAAACAAGCATGGGGAGAAACCCCCTTTGTTACAGTGAGTGTGTGCTGATATGAAAAACCACCACGCTGAGGCTCTGAAATTTATAATCCAGACCCAGAAAGATGGGTGGTTTCTCACCCGTCGCTGGAAAATGCAGGTACTCCAATTCTTTCCTCTGATCCTCTCCAGTCCACTGACCTTCCTCTCATCCTTACTTAGCTTAAGCGGCCGTCCCAGCACCATCAGAATTCACAGAATCACAGAAACCCAGAGTGGTTGGGGTTGGAGGGAACCTCTGGGGTCCCTCTGCTCCAACCGCCCTGCTCAGGCAGGGTCGCCCAGAGCTGGTTGCCCACGCCCGTGTCCAGATGGCTTCTGAATAGCTCCAAGGAAAGAGACTCCACAACTCCTCTCGGCAACCTGTGCCAGCGCTCGGTCACCCTCATAGTAAAAGCGTATCTTGAATTCAGGTGGAATTTCTGATTTTGTGCCTGCTGCCTCTGGTCCTGGCACTGGGCACCACTGGAAGAGCCTGGCTCTGTCCTTTTGGCACCCTCCCCGCAGGTATTTACAGACATGGATTCAATCCCCCTGAGCCCTCTCTGCTCCAGGCTGAGCAGTCCCAGCTCCCTCAGCCTCTCCTCATAGCAGAGATGCTCCAGGCCCTTCCCCATCTCCGTGGCCCCTCGCTGGAGGGGCGACCCAGTCTGTCCATATCTCTCTGGTACTGGGGAGCCCAGGGGTGGCCTCACCAGTGCTGAGCAGAGGGGAAAGATCCCCTCCCTCGATCCAGATCTCATCATGGTGTTTTAAGATTAGAAATTACACCCTCTGCTCTCATGAGGTTTATACCGTTGGCTTTCACCTTTATCCTTTATTTGTTGCCACGTACACGGAATGAATAAGGCCAGGGACTGGGTTGGGCTACACCCTACAAAAGCTCTCCGGTCGGTGAACAGTCGCTTTGTCACCTTTTGCGTGAAGAAGGGAGCCGTACGACACAGATTTTCCCCGTTGGGTGCGTCCCCGTGGGTTTTTAGCCAGAGACCGTAGGCAGGTCGAGAGCAAGAAGTGGGTCCTCAGGAGCAGCTCCTGGTCCTGCCGCCGTCACCGTTGTCATCCGCAGCGGAGCTGACAGGGAGGAGCGTGCTGCTGACGCAAAGTCCGTGTTTAAATTACGACTAAAGGAGGTGCTGATGATCCTGACGGAATGGCGCCATTTTGAATTACGCTCTTTTTCGATTCTCTAGAATAAAGTGGCGGTTTCCGCCCTCGACGGCCGGGTTTACCTCAGAGCTGCCCTTTGGGCAAACGCACCTGCGTGCGCTGAGGAACATCTGCCCGCTGTGGAGGGCGGCACAGCGCGCTCACTGCCCGCGCGCTCGGGGAGGACAAAGGACAGCCTAAAGGCAAACGCAACGCAAATAACGAGCGCAAATAACGAGCGCGGAGGAGGGGGTATCCGGGTCGGGGGAGAGCGGGCGGGCTGGTGCTGGCGAGGGCTCCGCTGAGGAGAGACCCTCGGAGAGACCCGCCTGGAGGCTGCTGCCTGATTGGTGGGCGTGGGGTAGTTAGAGCTCTCCTGATTGGTTGGTTCCTGACAGAGGGGGGCCTTGCATGGCTGGAGCTGAGGGGAGATGGGAGTGGGGTGGGGTGGGGTGGGGGAGCTGGGACTGGTGTGGGGGGGCTGGGACTGGTGTGGGGGAGCTGAGGGATGCTGGGCCTGGTGTGGGGGGGTTATGGGGGAGCTGGAGCTGGTGTGGGGGAGCTGAGGGATGCTGGGCCTGGACTGGGGTGTTATGGGGGAGCTGGGCCTGGTGGGGGGGTTATGGGGGAGCTGGGCCGGGTAGGGGGGTTATGGGGGAGCTGGGACTGGTGTGGGGGAGCTGAGGGATGCTGGGCCTGGACTGGGGTGTTATGGGGGAGCTGGGCCTGGTGGGGGGGTTATGGGGGAGCTGGGGCTGGTGTGGGGGAGCTGAGGGATGCTGGGGCTGGTGTGGGGGGGTTGTGGGGGAGCTGGGGCTGGTGTGGGGGAGCTGAGGGATGCTGGGCCTGGACTGGGGTGTTATGGGGGAGCTGGGCCTGGTGGGGGGGTTATGGGGGAGCTGGGCCGGGTAGGGGGGTTATGGGGGAGCTGGGACTGGTGTGGGGGAGCTGAGGGATGCTGGGGCTGGTGTGGGGGGGTTATGGGGGAGCTGGGACTGGTGTGGGGGAGCTGAGGGATGCTGAGCCTGGACTGGGGTGTTATGGGGGAGCTGGGGCTGGTGTGGGGGGGTTATGGGGGAGCTGGGGCTGGTGTGGGGGAGCTGAGGGATGCTGGCCCTCGAGTGGGGTGTTATGGGGGAGCTGGGACTGGTGTGGGGGAGCTGAAGGATGCTGGGCCTGGACTGGGGTGTTATGGGGGAGCTGGGGCTGGTGTGGGATGTGACGGAGTAGCTGGGCCTGGTATAGGGTGTTATCGGGGAGCTCTGTCTGGTATGCGGTGTTTTGGGGAGCTGGGCTCTCCCCTTCCTCCCCGCCCCAGTACGTACAAGGAGGTAGTTGAGAAGACAGAGCCGGCTCGTCACAATATGGTGAGGGATGCGGGACGGTGAGGAACGATGGGCATAAGTGGAATGGTATAAGGAAAAACAGGACATAAGGAAGAGATTTTTCCCCGTGAGGACAGTCCAGCAGTGGTGCCCCTGGCACAGAGAGGTTCTGCCTTCTCCATCCTCGGAGGTTTTAGAGATCCGACTGGCCAGAGCCCTGAGCGAGCTGCTGGAGGCCAAGCTGCCCCTGCTCGGAGCTGGGTGTTGGACTGGAGACCTCCCGAGGTCCTTTCCCACCAGAATTGTTCCGCAATTATGGCAGGACTCAGTATAAATGCAGATATATTAAAGAAACCCCCAAATGTTCATAACAGAGTGCAAAGTTGACATGGAATGTAAAAAGGGTATCTAATGAATAATTGTTTCCTCCTCTTCCCACACATGCCTCCGCCACCGTTGGTGTGGGCCCCTCAGGCGCTGCATGACGGAGAACTGAGGTGACACAGTGAACAAAAGCAGAATTGTTTTACCTAAGCTGAGAAAAATGCAGCAATTAAATGGCATACAGAATGGGTGAACTGAATATACAAACCCTTAAATATTTGAAGTGATTTGCATAATGGAAGTATGGGATTCACACAACTCCCTGAACATACTAGTGGTCTTCATAGTCTAGTACTTTCTTGACATTCGCTGTTGCCTGCAGTTCATCTCCGAACCAAAGAAGAACTTATAAAAGCGTTCTTGAACTTGTTTATGGAGTTTTGTTACTCATGTGAATGCCAGGTCTCTCTTTTTACCTTTCTTTTTTTTTTCAAAAGCTTTTGACCTGAATAACAGGAGGTTAATTGTGCATTGCAGAGGATACTTCCTCTTACTGATTTTCAACTTTGCTGAGTTTCGCTTTGGCTGAATGTTTTTTTTAACCTGTGGTAGAAGCAGCTAAATAGGAACTATTTAATAAATTGGAAAATTGGAATCTAACGTGTCTGTTCATTATCTGTATCCTTTTGTTGTCAGTCTCCCTCATTTGTGTCTTTACAGACTAAAAGTCAGTCTGTCTTCTGTTTTCCTCATGTGGCAGATTCTGCAGATTCCTGCATGTTTCATTCTCTCTCCGTGTTGTTGTTGTTGTTATTATTATTATTGTTACTATTAAAAAAAGATAGTGGTGATCTCTAGTTACCAGTCCCACTCGTTTGTATATATGCAGCGTAACACTTCCCATTACTTCCTATTTTGAAATTCCACCGTATACTCGATCTGTTGTAATTTATTCTGCTGTTCAGTTTATTTGGGTTTGGATTTCTTGGATTTTTTGAAAACAGACACTTTGGTTTGGATAAATGCTCCAGTTTCACCAAATTGCCCTTTTACTTCCTCATCTTAGTCATTTGTGCCTGTTGGGCTGTGTGATGATTGCCTTAACAGTCTTTTCTGAAACAAAGGATTCTATTTGCTTCTCTTTAGAGTTTTAATCTTTGTTACTCTCCTAATTGAAAAAGTCTTTCCTAATGGGTAGTGTCTCTGTTGAAGGATTCTAGTGAGTCGCTACTTGCTTCTCCAGGAGACGGAAATGAATTACGTTATGGTACTTTTACTTTGAAGTTATTTATATGATTACTTGAACCAACTCCAGATTTGGAATCCTTTCTCTTTGCATTCTCTAGAGATCATTTTTCATGAAACAGCACAACTTAAGATGTTCTGCAACCATTAACTTTTTGCTTTAGATGCAAGGTAGGAAACCTGTCTCCTTGCAGCAGTGTACTTAAATAGACGGTGTCAGTGTCCTGTGCGAGCTGCAGGTGCTTCAGAAGTCATTTTGGACTTTGACGTAGTTAGAATCAGAACCCACCTGTCGGTTGCTGTAAAACGAGCAGTTTGTGCTGTGTGCTAAGAATTTCTAAGAATGTTTTGAATTTCTCTTTGGTCATGTTCTTCTGTCCTCTTCCCCAGGCCTTGAAACAACAGCAGCAAAAGCAACAGCAGCAGCAATGCAGAGCAGGCATGCCCGTGTCATCGAACCAGCACGTCCTTCTGAAGGCCGTCAAGGCAGCCAGTGACTCCACACCTGCAAAATCTGGTACGTGGCAGTGACGCTCCTACATGTTCTTTTGCTGTTGTGTCTCTTTAACTTGCCTTTTATTGTTCGTAGGGGATGAGAGAAGAAAATGCTCTTTTCATATGGCATTCTTTTTGTTTCTGAAATAGTCTAGCTTCTATTTTCCTGGCTTTGATTTTATTAGGAATGCATTCAGTTAAGAATAGATCTTGAATAGATCTTATTGTACCATTGTCTGGTTGAGAAGCTGCTTTCTGTGATAAATGTCTTCCCCTATAGTTGCCTGTACACTGTGGTCATGTCCTTCTCATGGCTGAGCAAATTAGGTGGTGTTTCTCTTAGTATTTATTTTTTTCCAAAGCAGCTTCTCATTCTGTAGTGCAGCTTTCATGTCTTGTTCCAAAGATGTACGTTCTGATCTGAAAGATCCCCAGGAGGTTTCCAGCATTTATGCTGCATTAGAAATTAATGAGATCACTGCCGTCTCTTGTTCGTTCAACAGTGCATTAGCTCCCTTACCAGCAGCAGCATTTGACTAGTTATCATAAATTCTGGGTAGTTACTTCTAGTTTTCTCTAAATTCTTTTCAGTGTAACTGATTTCCATTATAAGCTCCTGGTTCTTTGAGCACGACTCAAGTTGTTTTCTTGTAGATGCAAGAAACGCCTCTGTGTTTGTACAGGCTGATTTTTATGGTGTACAAGTAAATGACTTTGTAGACTAACGCCGTCACTGTTTCATGAATCCACAACTTGTCATCTGTAAACCTTCCTGGTGGTGGCTCTGTAACGTGTCCCAGGTCACTGAGCACCGATCCGCCTTTTTTCATACTTAGGGCAGAAATCAGAACGGGGGCCTATCAAATCAAATCAATTCAAATCAAAGACATTTGGCCTGGTGACCCGTGTCCAACCCTGCTGATAGCACATGCATGAAGAAGTGTGTATGAGCAGGGTAGGCGTGTGGTAGTGCTCTCCCAGAATGAAGCGTGTTGTGCTCAGGGACCTCCAAAGCAAGAGGAGGTGTCTTTGTGTTTCACAAACTCGGTGGGATTTTCTTCCGTGGATTTGCCTACCCTGGGGGGTGGGAATGTTGGCTCTGCAAACGCCTGGTGGCAAACAACACACCATAAAGACTACTCATTTTTGTTTGTTTTGAGACAGGCTCCTTATACCTTTATTCGGTTCATTCTAATTATCAAAGGGTCAATGAACAACTAGTGTTTGTTCAATAACTTGTTGCCACTCGTGACTTTTGTAGACATCTCTTTTTCAGTCTGAAGAGTCCTACTGTATTTTCTCATTCCTCATCTGGAAAGCCGTGTGCCTTTTGCCATAGAGAATGAGAACTGTGCACAGTGTTCGGGGTGCAGATGCATTCTGAATCTGCATAGCATCATTTTGGTATTCTGTATTTTGTTCATCTTTTCTTAACGATTCCTAGCATTCAGTTTGCTTTTTTTTGACCCAGCCAAGAGCAGGCATTTTCCCAGAACTGTTGAGATTCTGAGACTCTTTCCTGAGTTGTCATTTTCTATTTTAGGGCCCAACAGTATGTATGTAAGGTTAGGGGAGTTCTTTTTGTACCTCACTTCATGTTTCTGTACAGCAGATTGTATCTGTTCTTTTATCACTCAGCCATTCGTTATCATTAAGTCCTTGTGCAGCTGTAATGGTGAGGGGGGTGCTGGGACCTAAGAAATAAACAGAATTTAGGTACACAGGGTTAGTGCGGAGCAGGGAGAGGCAGGAGCGAGGTCAGCAGCACGTGTACAAGAGGAAAAGGGGGCTGGCTTTTTGAGGCTGAGATCTCTTCCAAAAAACAATGATCTCCTCCTCTGCTTCACAGTCCTGCTGGTTCTGATCCTGCTTCACCGTCTTCTGCAGCATGTACGCAGTCCCTGTCTAAGCTGCGTGTACTTCTGAAGTCCCTGCCCTTATACCCCATCTGCCACACTAATTATCATGGGTAAAATGCTGTGCTGTCTGTCAAACTCAGACACTTTTATGAGATGGAAATTCCCTCCCCCTCAATAATTACCCTGTTTTTCCATCCTTCCCCCTTGATTTACTTGACTGGTCCTGATTCATCTCAGAAAGATGATGATCATTAAAATGTAACCGCTGAGGAAGATGCAGCAAGAACGCTCACTCTGATAAGGCTTCGGTCAGGTGTTCTCTCACAGATGGACTGGCTCAGACTGGCAGTCATGAGGCTTGCCCAATAAAAGGGGAGAGAAAGCAACTGGATCACAACAAAATTACGTCTCCGATCCCGAATCCTGAGCTATTTGCTGTCTTCCTAAAAATGACTTTTTGGTAAAGCCTGATAACGTGGGTAATACCAAACGGTTACCTTACAGAAAGAAGGTGTGCCTTCATTGTTCTTATAGCATCTATTAACCTGATTCCAGTCTCAAACCTCCTTCCCCTTCCAGTCAGTCCTTCAGCCAACAAGCCTGTGCTTAGAACAAGAAACAACTGCATGTGGAGAGCGAAGCTGCATCTCAGCTACTGAGTTAATCCCTGCCAAAGTGCTGGGCACAAGAACTGGAACTCAGTCAATCCATTCTGCTACATTCCCTGACGTAGCTTTGGCTCAGGGCAAACTAGCAGTCTCCTGGGCAATCCCTGGCACGGCTTGGTGTTCGGCACAGGCCAAACATCATTCCCTGCAGGCGATTTGAACGTGGCCAGCCCTGCCTGGGGGAGACGGAAAGCGTAAGGACGTGACCACGGCCAGTTTGTGCCAGTTGTTCTCAGGGCCAGGGGAATGCCCAACGTCACCGGTCTGTTTACTGGTGTAGAAGTAGTCAGAGAGGATTATACAAGAGCAGTAAGACAATATTAGCATGAAAAACATTTTGCTCTTGGATATTCTTGGTGTAATTATGTGAATGTTTAGCTGACATTCACTGGTCAGGTTAAAAAATTCACAGAGCCATCAGAATCTAGGCCTAGGAGTACCCTTGGGAGCTCATCGAGACCGTAGCCCTTCCTGAGGGCAGGAGCTGTGATGCATTCCTGATGGATGTTTTCTTCAGTCTGTTCTGAGAGATGCCATTCATGCATAGACCAAAAACTCCCAGCAAGTCTTGCCCTTCCTTGTTAACTTTATCCTAAAAATATTTTTCTTGGCCTCTAATCAGAATGCAAGAATGTTTTCTTGCTTCCTTGGGTTTAAACCCAAGATTTCCTGTCCTATCCACCATGGACACAGCATGCTGGTTATTTGATTTCTTCTCCCTACTGCCTTTTACCTAATTGGAGATGTTTCCTCGTCTCATGCTGATTTTCTTTAGTATAAAATTCTTTTTTCTGTTTTAGTGTGTTTGTTTATTCTCCCTTTCCAAACAGCTCTAAACAAATCCAAACCCAAAACTAGACCAATCTGTCCTGGCTTGCTGGTTATATACTGCTGGAATGTTTCTTGTAACATCTGTTCAGACATATGCAAGGTTGCAGCTCTGGGCCATATATCCAATTGAAAGGAACAGGCATATTCATCAGCTGTACTTCATGCATCATTTAATAGCAGAGTAAGTATTTAATAGTTGATGAGGTTGTCTGTTGTTCCCAGGCAGCTTTGTAGTTCAGACCCTTTCAAAAAGGTTAAGGGGAAAAAGGTTAATATCATCTTGCTTGTTTGAAATTCAGCCCCAAGCTGTGCTTGTGCCCTTTACACCTAGGCTGGTGTGGTCTAGGAAGGAAGCCAAAATCAATCCAGTATAAAATGACCCATTTCCCGTGACGGTATTAAGAAAATACAGAGCTGGGTGTATGAAGTCTTTAGCATAAAATGATAGTTTAAAAGCCTTCTGCAATTTCTGTGCTGCCTAGGATTAAACCTGAGTGGTTCATTAGCACAACAGGACAGATGTCGTTCCTGAAGGACCCCATCCTGCCCCAGGAGGAATCGCATCTTCACTTAGGGAAGTAGGAGCAGGGGAGATCTAAGAGGGACTGAAATAGGTAGGATATTTTGTCAGATTTTTAGCTACCGTAGAGTAATTATTAAAATAGACTAGTGCAGTAAGTAATCCAAACTCGTGTTACTTAGAGTACTTGAAGAATTTTTTGGTGTCTTTATTTTTTGTGATTCTAATGAGGCTTTTGC
This sequence comes from Morus bassanus, assembly GCA_031468815.1. Lineage (NCBI taxonomy): Eukaryota > Metazoa > Chordata > Aves > Suliformes > Sulidae > Morus > Morus bassanus. Next base: position 116,922,241 of record CM062569.1, read on the forward strand.
CTTTCCTGGGTATGGATCCTGCTGCTGGCGGCTTGCTGTCTGGCCTTCCCAGGCACTCCATGTCAGGCCACGGCATATCGGTTTCTCTCCTTACTTTGGCTTCACACTTCCCAAACTATTGCCACAGCCGCTTCAATCACGGGTGAACTATTTTCTTCCAGCATCTCTATTTAATTTTTGTTACTGTTTTTTTTCTCTCTGACTTCCCCATATTTTGCTGCTACATTACGGTTGCAAGCTATCGTACATCCTGCGTGTCAACTTATCCAGCCTATCTAGAACTGCTCTGAAAACCCGTTAGACTCACAGGACTGTTGGTATTGGTAGGGACCTGGAGAGGTCTCTCCAGTCCAACGCCCAGCTCCGAGCAGGGGCAGCTTGGCCTCCAGCAGCTCGCTCAGGGCTCTGGCCGGTTGGGTCTTGGAAACCTCCAAGGACGGAGGTGGCACCACCTCTCTGTGCCCCTGCTCCGCTGCAGACTGTCCTCACAGGGAGAAAATTTTTCCTTGTATCCTGGCTGACTCTTGCCTGTTTTTTCTTGTCCTCCTGCCTTGCACCACTGTGACAAGCCTGGCTCCATCTTCCTGCTGGCCTCCCAGTAGGAACAGAGTGGTGACTACCAGGTCTCCCTCAACCATTTTTCTTCACCAGCCTGAACAAGCCCTGGTCCCTCGGCCTCTCCTCAGAGGGCAAGCGCTGCAGTCCCCCGAGCATCGCGGTGGCCCTCAGCTGAGCTCGCTCCTGGTTTTTACATCTTCCTTGTACTAGAGGCACCAGCACAGGACACAGAATCGAGGTGTGGTCTTAACGAGTGCTTAGCCGGGGGGATAATCACGTCCGTTGATCTCTTGGCTGTGGTCCTACAGCCCAGGATGCTGTTGGCCTTTGGTGCCAGGGCTCCAGCGCAGGTCGTGTCCCCAGGACGCCCAGGTCCCGTCCAGCGGAGCTGCCCCCAGCCCGTATCGCTGCCAGAGGCTCTGCCTGCCCGGTGCAGGACTTTGTGTTTGTCCCTGTGAGGTTCCTGCTGGCCCCTTCCTCCAGCCTGGCTCGGTCCTGCTGCCGGCAGCTCTGCCCTCGAGCAGAGCGACTGCCCCTCGCAGGTTTGGTGTTACCTGCAAACTTGAGCAAGTGCTCCGTTGCCTCCCCCAAATAAAAATGTGAACCAGGACGGGTGCCCTGAGGCACTCGCGTGTTACCAGGCTCCAGGCAGAGTACAGAGTGTGGCTCTCCATGCCTGGCCGCCTCACCCACTGCTTACCCATCCAGATGTCCACGCATCCAGCCCCGAATGTCCCAGCTCGCATACGGTATTGTGGGACACAGTGTCAAATGCCTTGCTGAAGTCAAGGTAAATGGCATCCACCTCTATTCCCTCACCCACAAATCCAGTCATTTGATCACAGAAGGCAACCAGGTCAGGCATGATCTACCCATGGTAGATCCGTGCTGGCTGCTTCCAGTCATCATTACCTCCTTTGTGTGACCAGAAATGAGCTCCCAGAGGAGTCACTCCATGATTTTCCCAGGGAGCAAGATGAGGCTGACCAGTCTATATTTTCTCCGATTGTCTTTTGGGTACTTTTTGAAGGTGAGTGCGACATTTGCCTTTCTTAGTTGTGGGGAGTCTCCCACGATCTTCGTTTCTTTTCAAAGATGTTGGAGAGACACCTTGTAAGGGCACTGATGGGTCCCCCAGGACCCTTGGATTCAACTCCTGTGGTCCCACAGGCTTGTATGGATAGAGACGACCTTCTTGACTCATCTTCCTTGCCTGTCTTTCCTGAAGGGTTGTATCTCTCCATGCCAGCATCCAGCCCCGTGAGCTTTCCTACCTGAAAGATTGTGAGGGACAGAAAGAAGTTAAGGATCGAACTCATTTCATGTGTGGTCTCAGGAAAGCTGCATTCCTCGGCTTTTGCTGTGGCCTTATTCAACTGATTTAGGGGAGGAACAGTGTGTGTTTTTGCAGCCCCAAGTTAGACTGAACACTGGTTGCTGTAAAAGCCCTTGAATGTTACTGCGACACGAGTGGCTTTTGTATGTTTTTCATCAGCATCCGTGGCGTCCTTTTCTCCCCTCCTATCCACGTGGTAGTACGTAGAAATAGCTCACGGCCGGGACAGTGGGATATACCGAGATGGAGAAACTCATCTTGTAACTTAAACGTACAAGTGGAGAGGGAACGATGTTCTGAGAGAAAGCAACACACGGATTCCACAATTTCAGGGTTGTATTTAGTCAGAACTGGAACAGCTGGTGTAAGGAAGAGAAGGAAGGGGAAAGAACCAGGCAGAGAGGTGAGTAAGAGAGGCAGATGGGGAGCAAAGCTGGTGCAGTCAGGGTGAAGGAATTGATTAGTGCAAGTCATTAATCAGAGCCAGCATTCGTTTAGTTTGTGACTTAATCACATGTGTTGTGGAGTTTCTCTTTTGAGGTGTGGGACTTCGGTACCTTTCCATACTTGAGTGAGTACCTGTTATTACACACAGACCTAAAGAGAGCAGAAGGAAGACCAGCTCCTGTTCTTAATTTATCTCAGTTAGGACGAGGAGGGAAAGGGAGGCAGGGAGAATCTAGGGAAGAAGCTCTTCCCACCAGCAGAAAAAATACTGCTATACAAAAGCGAATGTGGGTGGCAGCGATTTGTAAGGAGAAATCATAGTGGTGAAATCTGCCTAGTGTGGCTAAGCGGTGACTTTGGAGGAGGACATGAAAATATCTCTTGAGTATTTGAAAGAGGAGGAGGAATTTCTGAGGGTGGTCTAAAAGAACAAAAGCTACAAGAGTAGGTTACAATTTAGAAAGTACATGTAAAGTATGAAGATAGTTTTCCTGAGAGTGAACTCTAACAGAAACTAAAGCTGCCTCTGGAATGACGTTTTAACGGGATCATGACTGGATTGGATATAGATGGGAAATACGATGGGACTAACTGGGAAATAGACTCAAACCATAAATGAAATGGCTGTCCGTCCCTTTATTTTGTGATAGTCCGATAGCTACACAGGGGTCTTCTACTTTCAGCCTGTTGGGAAGTAAGCGTTACAAGAATAAAGGACTCCAAGTATCCTAGAAGTGCTTGTCCCAGAGCTGCTGGGATTAGGGTCTGCACGTTAAAGAATCTTTATTTCAGGCCAAACAGATGTCTCGTGTAATATTTCTTTGTACATCCCTGTGTTTAAATGTTTCAATTTCCTGTGCAGCTTGGGAAGGAAAGCAGTCAGATGGACAGTCAAGCAGCCCTCAGAACTCCAACTCCAGTTCCTCTCCCTCTGTTAAGCTTGATAACTCCTTGCCAGGCTTGGGGAAGAAACCATTCCAGAGATCTGACAGGCTCCATGCAAGTAAGATATTTCTTTTTCTGCTTACAGAGATTTGGTTGCTCTGATGACAGAACAAAAGCCTAAATAGCAGAATTGAGTAAAATGTGTGATTAATTCCATTGCTAAAGTGACTTCTGGACCTTTCTGGAAGGTACTGCTAGTATGCTCTCTGGATTGGGATAAATAATTCAAACCTTACATATGCAAATAAGCCTTTTCTCATTTCTTATCATCAGGGGTTTCTACCTGTGAATTTGCAGCTTGCTGTTTGAGAAGCAAAAAAGGGCTTGCATTATTTAGCAGGCGTTGTAATGGACTTAAGGCACTTTGATAACATTAAAAAGAAATCCCTTCCCAGATCTCTGTACTTCAGACCCCACTGTTATTTGGCTTCCTTCCCATTCACTGAGGTTAGGACTTTCTCAGCCCTCCTGACCTTTTGTGGTTTCTTTCACATACGCCGATGATGGAATTGACCTCGGTGAACTTAAGGGTGTTCCGAGGTCTCTGTCTATGCTAATCATCCCAGATTTCCGTTATCACTGGTGAAAAGAAGCACTTTTCAGGGCATGTTTCATTTGTCCCCTGTAATTAGGAAATTCTGCAACTTAAGTAGATTATAAACCTGCAGAGCCATTTTCTGAATGACTTCTAATAGAGCAAACTTCCCCTAATCAAACGAGCTTCCATGGCATTGATTCTGTTAGGTACTGTTACCCTAAAAATAACTGCTGTCATCCCTGAAGTCTGGGGGAGCAGCGTCTGTCTTAATACAACCCATTTTGCTAATAACCCACTTTTAATCTAAAACACGTGGTGTTTCGCCATTAGACAGTGGCTGAATCCAAAGGCAATAGAGTAGACAGCAAAATGCTTTCTTCATTATTCTCCCCTGAATCTGCAGCACGTCCGTGAAGCTGGCTGCAGCATAAGGGTTAATGCTGGACTTGCTGGCTTTCAAACACAGAAGGAGAATGGTTGCTCATTTTTACTGCTTTCTTTAGTGCTGTGGTTTCTATGCAAGCACAATGAGCTGATGAATTTTTCTGAAATGCTTTTGCTGAGAACAAAGTAGGAAAGTCCAAGAAGAAATGCTGAGGAACAGACTGACCTTAACTAGAGGCTTAAAATAGAATATTGATGTGGCTAAAAGCAGTTCTAGAAACCTCCTGAAAATGACTCCCTGCCAGTCCCCAGACAGCCAGGATTCCTACAAAAGTGAGGTGAACTGACGCAGGCCACAGTGTATCAGGTACGGATATTTTCCGAGCTGGAAAGGAACCCCCCACATTTTGTTTTTAACTGTATGCACAAACGTAAAACGTATATTTCAAGTCAAGGTTCGACACGGATTACTGAGGTGGCATTTGGAAAATCTCAGGTGTAGAGAACTCCCAAGGAGCCTTTCCTCCTCTCTTAGGTGAGGTGGTACTTACGTCTTTGTGGTTCGTTGCAGGGCAGCTGAAGAGAACAAAGTGCGCTGAAATTGATGTGGAAACTCCTGACTCCATCCTCGTGAACACAAACCTGCGGGCACTGATCAACAAGCACACGTTCTCTGTCCTGCCGACAGAATGCCAGCAGCGCCTGCTGCTGCTGCTGCCGGAGGTGGACAGGCAGGTAGGTTGTGGTTTCTGTTCCGGAGAGAAGCCAGGCTCCTCGGTGTCGGTAGGGAGCATCTCCAGGAGTTGTTCAGGCTAGACGTCCAGCTGCTGTCTTTATGTCTGATGGGATAGGCTTTTTCTTCTGCGCACAGTGTTAAAAGAAAAAAAATAGGAAAATTCTTCAGTGATTCGTTTGGGTGTTTGTTGCTACCAGAAGAAAAGAATTCAGGTTTGATAAAACAGTGGCTTAATTCTGTTTAATCAACTCCATATTCCCAGCGACAGCAAGAGCAGTGTTTCTGTTACGTTGGACTTGAAGAGGGCCAGGAGCGATGGGAATGCAGCGGTTTCAGCATCTTCCTCTCTCCTGTCCCCTCCCAAACGCTTCAATACAGGATTAACCCTGCAGCCTTTTAGACAGAATACCTCAGGAGGTCCTGCCATAAATTAGTTCCAGCCTCTTTCGTTTCTGATGCCTTGTGTCACCACTGTCAAATTCTGAATGCGGTAAAGTGAAAACTGAATGAGTTTCCTGTTGCATACTCACACTGTCCAGACTGCAGAGTAGACTTGACCTGCTCCAGAGAGCTTGTGTCCTGACCTGAAACACACGCTGGCTAAAGGTACCAAGCGTGCAGTGCGAGTCAGCTTGGAAGGCAGTTTATTTCTGTGGCTCGTCTGTCTAAGATCTCTTTGTGTGTGAAAAGAGGAATTTGGAAAAGCAGAAAAGTACTTGGTGGGGAGGAATGGGTTTATTTGCTCTGGGAGTGGCACAGGAGAAAGGTGAAGGTTTTCACTGAGCACTGAACAGTTGGTGATAACTGGAACAATTAACGTGAGTGACAAGGGGGTAAGAACTCAGCCTTTGGTATTGAAAGAGCAGCTCAGAGAATCTTTTGATAAGATAGTTATTTCATCTCAGCTGGATTTGACGAATTTCATCCAAAGGGGTAAATAAAAGAACCACCTGAAGCGATCTCAGCATTATAGCAGTTTTCTTCAGCAACCTGTGGAAGGCAGGGATGATACTGAGAGACCAGAAAAGAACAAATGTTGCGCTTATATATAAAAGGAGGAAAAAAAACAATGAGTTGAGGAAGTGAAGTTCGGTCTGTTCATGCTCAATACCAGAAAAGCTGTAGATAGAACAAGGAGGCTTCCTTCCTTTTACCTTATATCTCATGTTTGCCTTCAGCAGTCCCACCCCAGCTGGCTGGGAGCTTGAGAGCAAAGTGGGATTCTGCGCTACGCTTCCCCTTCAGCTGTAGGGCTGTTCATTCAGATGCCTTAACATATAAACCTAGAGCCATTTTAAATGTTCTTTGGATACTAAAGCTGGCTTCAAGACGCCAGTCCAGATGGACATCTCCTCTGTGTCCTGTCTCAGATCTGCCAGCCCCTTGAGGATACTTTTTTGGGTGGTCAGGTCAGCACTAGATGCCTGTGTTTGCACACCTCAGTCACCTCCCAGGAGTCTGCATCTCAGCCAGTGCCATCCGCGTTTAGTGAAGTTACATCCATCTTCACAGCTGTGCTGCTCGTTTGGTTCTCATGGAATGTTAATAACGCCTGTGGGTCTGGCACCTGCGCTGTGGTCTGCCTTACAGGGGGTGCCGTGCTGAACAGAGGGTGTGCGTTTGGAGTTCGGGGGGGGGGGGGGGGTTCTAACGTTTTATGTTGTCTCATAAATTCTAATCTTCAATCAGCATTCATCGGGGACGTGTTAGTCCAAGGCTGATCCAATAAATATTTGAAGGAATTGTTATATAAGTCCTGTGGCCTTTGTAATAATTAGGTATGTGTCAAAATATGGTGTGATGGAGTTTGCAGCTGGAGTTTACTGGCAAGAACCTCACAGCAGATGGTAAGACATTTCTGTCCTGAGTTTTAAGTTTAATTGTCCTTAAATTGAATTAGAATTTGACCGAGAACAAATTTTGACTAACTAAATAATATTGCTTGGCTCCTGAGAGGACACATTCTGCACTTCACTGTCGTAAATCTCCTAGAGCAGCCCACCACATCAAGCGGTGATGCGTGCTTTATAAAATGTCAGGCTTTGCTGTAGCAAACGGGAGAAGAGGTGAAGGTGTTGGACGTGCCAGTTGCGAAAGGTCACATATCTGTTGTGTTCTGCTTGGCAGTGTCTCAGTCCGAGGTATTACAGCCGGTGCTTCTGTAGAAGAGAAAGCGGGCGCTTTGAGGCACGACCCTGACAGCCCTGCGGTAGCTGCCTGTCCTCCGGCACAGGGAACAGGCAACGCCGTATGTCCAGCAGAGGACAGTCTTGTGAATCCTGCTCGCTGTAGTCAGTTAACAGAGATTTGGACTAGCAAATAAACCTCTGCTTTTGTCATCCCTGTAATGCCTGCTCCTAACTTCAAACTCTGACTAAATCTCACCTACAAAACCTTCTATCAGGTCACTTTCCGTCATTTTAATTACGTGCATCACAAATGCTGCCTCAGGAACAGCAGTGTTTCTCTTTATCAAATCCTGCACTGTTGAACGTTTGCTGCGCAAATCTCCCAGTGTAATTGGATGTGTCCTACATTTGGACACTTGGATTTTGCTTGTTTGTTCTGATTTATTATTTATGCAAGAAATGGAAGCACATCAGTTTTGCCCACTGCAAGTTTCTGTGACTCACCAAATGATATGTATATTTTTGTGTTTCTGGTAGAGAAATTCCACATTCACTTCAGCAGGATAAAGAGCAAAAGCAAACCTCATTTATGTTTTATTACCCTGGTTATAACTTCCCACCGTGTTACGTTCCAGTCTTAGCCACATGCTTTCTCATTTACATCCCACTCTATATCATGACTGCCCGATTCGGTTAACCGTATTTCAAAGCAGAATGGGTTTTGAGCTTCATTTGTCCCTGGTTTTCCTGAAGCATCCATGGTTACCATTATATGCATTTCAAAGTTACTTTTATATGATACCTTTTATGTCCTCGCTTTTCCTTCACACACTTTTTTTATCTTGGCAGAAGACAGACAAGCTGTTGCTTTGGTTGGTAGTTCAGGTGGTACCTTGCCTTCATTTTGCAGGGCAAAAGGCATCTGCAGAAGCTTTTCAGAGGCTATGCTGTTCAGTTTCCTTGCCCTTCTCCTCGCCGCCTCTACCATCTGCTGCTCCTGCATGTTTGTGCAGCAGCAGGACTACAGAGGATTGGGCTAAAGCAAGGATGAGGAAAATTTACCACAACCTCCTAGATCCCAGACTTGGTATTTTCTTCTGAGTGAGTGAAAGGCAGATTCCAGAGAGATTTTTCCAGGGTCTCTTGCTCCGTTCTCAGATCCCATGTGACAGCATGTGGCATTTGTCTTTCCAGCTAGTTAACGCTATTTACTTTGTCATGTGTTCCAGGTTGGGGCAGATGGTTTGATGAAGCTGAGTGGCTCTGCGCTCAACAATGAGTTCTTCACTTCGGCTGCCCAAGGCTGGAAGGAGAGGTTGTCAGAAGGTAAAACTTCCCCAGACAACAGAGCAAAACGCTGGGCGGCTTTCAGCTAGTGAATGTGTTGGGGAGAGTGTAAAAGGTATTTCATGGAGAAGTTGAAGCACTGGAGTGACTTACTGGGTAAAGACAGCTGTAGTCAGTACAGCCCGTGAGAGCAAGTGCAAGCCTAGAGCTATGTAATCTCAAGGTCATGGGAGGGCTGCAGTGAGGGGTTCTCTTTTGAACTTCCCATGTGGGGAAAAATGAGCAAGTCTCTGGAAGAGATAAGAAAAGAAGGAAAACTGTGTTTAAAATCTCGTTGCAATGACAGTAGAGCTGTGTTATTCTCAAGTTGTGGTAGCTGAATATAGCCCACTGCTAAGCTCAGCAGAGAAGGTAAAGTATATTCCCAGGGTAATGCACTTTGTTATCAGCGAAGTCGTCTAGACACGGTCGGTGTGGTCAGGCCTTTGAGCCACAATTTTTGAGATAACATAAAGTCAGCCATTTGCTAATCTAGAGGGCTCCAGCACTTCAACAGTCATCGGCACCTTGAGGTTAGAGGTACTTAATTCCATGATTTGATCAAATCACGTCACCGGAAGTGCGCTCGCTTGTTGCAGGCAGGGACCGTTTCCTCGGCAGAATTGAACCACACAGCCCGCCACAGAGCTTTGATAGAGACTGTAGCCCCAGTCATGGCTCACTTTAAGACAGGAATATCATTTACTCACGCACAGATGGTTGACCCTTAAGAGGCTTTTCAATAGAAAATGTATCCAATTCTGCATGAATAATCCTTTATATTTTGTACATTTTGGGCATATCTGTGCCAGTAAACAGGAAGGTGTAGAACTCAGCTGTCTAATCCTTTTAATTGTTAAAATCACCCCCAGTTTTAGCCACCATCATGTAGTGTTTTCCCTTTAATGCTTCTTAGAAGACCTTTTGGCCATTGACGTCTACACGTCTAGAGGGTGCAGCTGCATTTACACAAAGACTTTCTCACCAGAGTAAAACTGCTATAGGACCTGCTGCAGTGGTAAAGCTTGCACCGATGAAGCCTGGCGATCTCCGCTGACATCCTCGCTGAGCACTGTATCCCTGCTCAAGTGTTAAAGCATGATGCGCTTCTGGACAGAGCAGTCCTGTAAGCTTTCTTCAGCTGCTCCTCAGGGTACTGATGATGCCTAACAGCGCTGTTTGGGGTCACCCACAGTGGTATTTAACATATGCGGGCCTGGCTGGCCTCAGTGTCATCGCTGGGGAGGTCATGGAGCGAGCCCTCCTGGAGCACACCTGGGCACCTGAAGAAGAAGGTGATTAGAAACAGTCAGCGTGGTTTTACCAAGGGTAAATCATGCCTGAAGAGCTTGACTGCGTTAAAAATGGCTGAATTTGGTAACAAGGGGTGAGCAGTGGCGCATTATTTACCTCAACTTAAGCAAAGCTTTTGATAACTGTCTCCCACAGTACTCTTGTGTCCGAGCTGGGACGGTGGGGTCTAGACAGGCGGACAACCAGATGGGTGAATGGCTGGTTAGACGGTCAAGCCTGGAGTCGTGGTTTGCGGCTGGAGGCTGGTGCCAAGTGGGCACCTGTCCTATTTGCCTCCTTTATCAGTGACGCTGGGGGAGTTTGTGGAGGACACCGAACTGGGGCGACCAGTCGGTATGCTCGAGGGCAGGGCTGCCGTCCGGCGGGACCGAGACAGGCCAGAGCCAGGCAGGATCCCGCCCCTGGCAGCGACACAGGCTGGGGAGGGGGGCCCTGATAGCAGCCCCCTCGTACCTCCAGGGAGGCATCAGGAGGATGGAGCCAGGCTTGTCACAGTGGTGCAAGGCAGGAGGATGGGAGAAAACAGGCATGAGTCAGATGGAATGCAAAGAAAAGCTTTTTTCCCCATGAGGACAGTCTGCAGCGGAGCAGGGGCACAGAGAGGTGGTGCCACCTCTGTCCTTGGAGGTTTCCAAGACCCGACTGGCCAGAGCCCTGAGCGAGCTGCTGGAGGCCAAGCTGCCCCTGCTCGGAGCTGGGCGTTGGACTGGAGACCTCCCGAGGTCCCCATCAACCTTCAGGAAGACGTTCACAAGTAAATTACTTCCACTTGACTGCGAGCGACCATGAAGGTTTCACTGCGCCTTGCACTCAGTGCCAGACTAGGCTGATGCAGATGTATGCTTTTAGTTGAAACCTCCCAACTGGGAGGCAGAGGTGGCATAACCACAGCAATGAAAATCCAAGAATGCAATGAACTTTGTACCCTGTTGCTAAATCACTCTAAGTAAAGGCAGGCGTCCCGCTGTTTTCGACACAGACTTTCTGTGTTTATTTACCTGACCTAGTTTATACAAAAATAGAAAAGAAAGTTAAAGTACCAGAGATTCTGTTTTGGGCCCTCTGTATTTGCTGCAACAAAAAGCTGACTGTCCCACTTTAATACTGACAAGTAACAGTGCGCTAAAAAGGGACGCACTTGTAGTTTCCTTTGGACATATTTTGATATCTGCACGGAGAACAAACTCAGCAAGAATTTCTTACGATCCCCTTATTTGACAGGATAAAATTGTTGAGAAACAAACTGTGCAGTGATGGAAATACCCAATTTCTGTTGATCTCTTTAAGGAATCTCCTCTCTTTGGTAACTGCAGTGTTGGAAAAGGTCCGATTGTAGTAACTGTTTCCTCCAGTGCTGAAGAGCACAAACAAAATGGTGCGCGAACTAGATAAACCCGGAGAATGAATGAAGTCTGGCGGCTGAGGTCACGTGCCTATCATCAGAGCACAAAAAAACCCTGTTGTCTAATGATGAACTCTTAAAATATTACCATATGGTCTTATAAACCTTCATGGTTCAAAGCTGCATCGGGAGGGTTCAGACTTGACATTAGGCAACAGTTCTTACAAACCGCAATACGTGTGTGTGCGAAATGTGCGCTTCAGATGTGTGCAAGGGTTTGGTTTTTTTTTGTTTCCCACCTGCCTGCGACAGAACAGCATCCGTTGCCAGGAATATTTTCTGTCATTTGTGCTGGGCAAGAAGCCTTTGATGTTCTCACGTGCATATTTCACCACAGCCACCCATGGCTGTCATTTCAAGGTGCCATATTGCTTTGCCATCCGCATAGGCAACGTCTTCAGATCCTTCAAAAAATGGCAGTTAAGCAGCGCCTGCATACGTATGACATACGCTTGTGTATAGATTTGTATCCGTTTCATATCGGCAGCCAGGGTGGACACGGACAGGGAAGGGAGTTGGGCTCGCAGGCATAGAGCTGTCGCCCATCCCCTGCAAGGAGCCGGCAGCAGGGAAACACTTTGCAGCTCGGGAGAAAGGCTGCAGTGCCACAGGCAGGGCTGCAGCGTCACGAGCCGCCAAGGGGAGTCGTGTGCGATAGCGCTCTCACCTGCAGGCGTGACGGCTCCTGTGGTTATCCTGATTCATTCTATCCGTAGCTTTTTTTGAAGATATCCTTTATCGCGTTTTGCAGGTGAGTTTACTCCAGAAATGCAGCTAAGAATACGGCAAGAAATAGAAAAGGAAAAGAAGGTCGAGCTGTGGAAGGAACATTTTTTCGAGAGCTACTATGGCCAGAGGTAAGACATTCAACTGTCTTTTTTAATCCCGCATCGCCTGCCCAGACGTACCTGCTGCTGCGTTTGTAGCGCGCTGTCCTTCAATAAGCATTACTTTTCATTAGCCTGCCGCCTGAAGAAGGTCTCTGGCTTCGCCTAGCTGCCACCGAGCTGAGGCAATGCCTGAGTGACCTGGCTCAGAACCAATGCATTTGCTGTCATGATTCCTGATGCTTTGACCAGTGCAGAACTGGTTTCCTTAGGCGAGGATCTCCTTTAGACTTTACATCTTAACTGGTCCCACTCCTTGCTACGATACTTTGAGACGCTCCCCTCTTAGGGTTCTTCTAGCGTCAGGATGCGGAGAGCCACGGGTACACGGTGCTGCAGCGTGCTCTGCCTTGCAGTAAGTCACCTGCTACGTAAAATCTTGTGTTGCCCCCCACCTTCAGTCAGACACGTGTTTGCTTAAACTCCCAGGTTTGCAAGTCTTTTATTCTGTGTGTCTTTTTGCTTCAAGATTTTCCTGTCCTTTTGGGCTATGGAGAGGATTTCAGGTTTCTGTGTGAATAACTGTACTAAGAAACTTGAAAACGAACAGACGCGTATAAATAACTAACAAGGAATTCTTATCCTGCATCTTGACAGTTAGCTTTTGTGCTTGTCCTCGGACTGTCAGCCAGTTCCTCCCATTCATCTCTGGTGTTTTACCCCTCTAGAGCACTTGGCTTATTGCAAGCTCTGTTTTTATCATTCTGTGGTCCGACAGTTTGGGGTTTCAGGGGTGAGGAGGAGGCCGGGGTGTGGGCATGGACACACAGCGGGCTGCAGTACTCTGCGAAGGGATGCGCCAGGCTGAGAATGCGGGTGACCTAGTGGTGTCAGCAAAGAGCTTTACTCAGGTAACGCACCCAGTTCTCCCAGCATTGAAAACCAGGATGTAAACGCGCATGGAGCTCTGCGCTGGAAGAGAAAAGGTGGCAGCTGCATTCTTGAAGCTTTAGGGGGACAGCAGGACAGCGTGGGGGTGACATGCACAGTAGCAGGACTTGAGTTCTCTCTAGCTCCTAAGAACTTGTCTGGTAGAAATCAATCCTGTAGGTTCCCGTGGGCTGGCTTCAGCGGACTCTATGGGTACGTTTGGGCAAAAACCCCAAATTTGGTATTCGTTAAGAGGGATGGATGAAGCCAATCCTAAATCAGATGTCCCTCTGGGAATCAGATTCCCAGCTTGTTCATTTCTTTCACAAATAAAGATGGATGAATAATACAGGGAAATAGTCCCGGCTTTCTGATGATGGAGGAAGGCAGCAGTGTCAGTTCTAAGCTCAGGCTGGGTCAGTGGTGCTGGCACTAGCTGTGTTCCTCTGGAAGAAATGGTGGGATGCTTTGCAGTGTCCCTTCCCGCACATGTCGCTGTTTGAGCTTAAGTCAGATGCAAGCTGTGGGGGGTTGTTCGCAGGCGGCAGAGGGATGCTTCAGGTGGCTGATGAAGGGAATATTTACTGTTGGCCAAATTCATCTGATCTGCAGCCTGGAAAACTGGCATCTGGATAGAGGACTAGATCTAACCTGTGTTCCGTGGATTTCCTTTAGGTGGTTTTAAACTTTGCTGCTAAGTTTTGTTTCATGTGGAAGTACTAATGGTACGGGAGGTTTTCAAAGATCACGGCATAGAATTAGGTGTGTGAGACATATTTATTTAGGGTGTGGTATGTAGAGAATCCTCTCTCTGTTTTTGTAAGGATACTATGCTTTTTGCACAAATGTTTTACAAAATAAAAATTCTGGTTTTATTGATAGTTCTGGACTAAGTCCTGAAGAGTCCAAGAGACTGACAGCAAACACCAGCCCTGCCGAGACGGAGACTGAAAATCCAGCAGCTGAACAGCCAAAATGCACGCCAGCCCCTCTGGCACCACTCAAAGAGATTACTTCTCCGTTAGAGCCTAAAGCACAAGCAGTCCAGGAAGCACCAGCAATGAAAAAAGGGGGAGAGGAAAGAAGAGAGGATGTGCAGCCAAGACCAGCCAACCCTGCAGAGGCCTTGGTTTCCCCGGATGGGTGTGCAGGGAAACCTAGCGACCGTTCTCTCCCTGTGAAAGAGAGAGACCAAGGAGAATCCATTCAAGAGAAACCACAAACTGCCATTAGTCAAAAGCCAGAAGAAGAGAGAAAGCACGCCGCATCAAAGGAAGTGCTACTGAAAGGGACTGTCAGTACCTCAGTTTCGGCCCCGAGTAAACCAAAGAGCCCTGAGGCAGGGGAAGTGGTAGCAAACGTGAAAAGTCCAGCGACGACTCCAGAGACACCAGAAAAGAAGTCCCCCGTAAATGAGGAAATGGAAGTCAGTGTGGAAGCCCATAAGAGGAAGTCGGAGAGTCGCGAGGAAGCTCTAACCACTCCTGAGAAAAAGCCACGTATCATGGAGAACTGTCAGCACCACCAGGCATTTCGAGCCCAGCCCCAGTCCTTTCCTGCCGCGGGGACCCCGGTGCCGCGGGTACCCCCACTCAAGGTAAAGAGAAATGAAGACAGATCCACAGCATGGCCTTACACGGGTCAGTCCAGCTGGTGGCTCTCACAGAAATGCATTGTCAGTTCTAGTTATGTATGTAAAGTGTGCTTATTAAAGCCATGGAAATACTTGATCTGAAAACGTAAAAGCTCAGCTGTTTGCTAAAGGGAATCTGCTGGTTGGCCAATCAACGTAACTTCAGCTAGGCAGCTCTCGTACGCATGGATCTGTTAAAAGATCTCTTGGGCAGAAGCTCAGACACTTGTGTGGAAGCCTAAGACCGGGTGTAACAGGGAGTGCTGTCATTCACAGTGGGGAGAGCTGCGGTGCAACTGTGAGACTGTAGTAACAAAGCCAGTTGTAGCCCAGGAGTGCACAGAACTTTGCAGACGTGAGAGTAATAACAGGTCCAGAAAGGATGCTGCCAGCAGCTTCCTCTGTTATACCAAGTCTAGAAGCTAAATTATTTACCTGTGTTTAAAAAAAGACCATCTAGAAATGATGCAGTTCTCATTTATACCAGCTAAATGCAGTGCAGTGCCAGACTAGGTAGCAGGGAAAGACTATTTCAGGGAACATCTCAATTCCAAAAGCCCTTTGGCTGCTGAGTCTTAGCGAGAACCTACACAGGAAAGGAAGCAGGCAGTACATCACCCCTGGGGTAGGGCAGATGGAGAGGAAGCAGCAAAGAGATGTTCCAGGCTTTGGCCTGGACAACGCAGCTCTCTTGCGCTTGAGATCCAGGTGATAGAACCACACACCTCCTGCTCAACTGCCAGGAAGTGCCCCGTTGGTAAGTAACGAACACTCTCCGCTCAGACGTTTGATACTCCGTCAGGAAAGGATTGCAAGAGTGCACGCGTGCACGGAACACTGATTCTTTCTTCAGTGGCGCTGTGCTCGGCAGTAGGTAGCAAGCGGATGCACCAGCACAGGAATGTTTTTTACAGTCATGTGTGACTGTATGAATAGAGAAGTTTGGTTTCCGTAGAATAGGGCTTGTGCTTTTTCTGCTAGAATTTGCTCTGGTTGAAGTTCAGCTCCCTGGTTTGGGGCCTTCAGTAGAAGCTGTAAAGGGAAGCGGCTTCATTTCTGTATTTCTGTATGTCCTAAGAATCCTCCTCTCCTATGAAGATTCCCTTATCCTAGGAAGTATACGAACACAGCATTTTAAAAACGGTTCATTATTCTCACTGAATTAACGAGTATAGCCCAAAGGTAAGAAAGCGTTAATAAAATTTGTTAGTGACACAAAATTGGGGGAAAACTGTCAATAGGAGAGATTTGAAATATCACGCAGGGAGAATCGTTGGCCTTCCAGTGTAATAAACATGGGATTTGATTTAATAATAGAGTGGATTTAAGGGCGATTGAAAATAGTTTCCCCTGTGAGGTAGAAGACACGTCACTCCTCAGAAAAGAAAGAAGTGGTGCACTGGTTATTCGGAACATGAGTGGGAGGCAGTGAGGTATTGTGAAAACAAATGTCACCTCAAAATACACTCCCTTAAATCTTTGTGATGGAGACCGAAGAGCACGAATGTTAGTGCCCCGTTCTCATCACTTACGTTCTAGAGAGAACAAACTCACAGAAGGTAAACTGACATGATGAGGGGAGTGGGGAACCTGTTAGAAGAAAGGACTGAGATATTGGCCTTTTATCTACAGAGACAGAGTAGAGAGATTATTGGTTTTGCATACAAAGACACTGAGGAGACAAGCGTAAATATGCAGCGGGGAAGAACAATGCAAAATCAAGCAGAATGTTGATACAAACCTTGAAAAGGTTATAAATGACATGAATAAAGTATGAAGCTTAGAATAAGGGATGCTAGGTGTTGAGTTCTGGAAGAACCTCGCAGCTTTTTCTGAGGGAGTTTGGTTGGCTTTTGAGTAATGGTGTACGAGGTACCAGGCTGCAGCTGCAAGGGCTGAGCCTCCAGGCTGCATCACTGAGGTTATAATAGACTTAAAACAGGTGTGCCAGACATCAAGAGATCGTACACATCTTGCAGTATTTATCTCCAGTGAGGGAGGTGAGGGGTTTCCCCAAAACGACAACTGTTTCTCTAAGACTACAACTGTAAACACTTCAGTACCTGTGTTAAGTGTTCCCTCCGTCTCAGTTGTGCTTCTCTCCTCCTCTCTTCCAGATTCCTGTTTCCAGAATCTCCCCGATGCCATTTCCTGCGGGCCAGGTCTCTCCCAGGGCACGTTTCCCAATCTCACTCACCAGTCCGGGAAGAACAGGGGCCAGAACTTTGGCAGACATCAAGGCAAAAGCCCAGCAAGCCAAGGCTCAGAGGGCAGCGGCCGCAGCCGCCGCCGCCGCTGCCGCCGCCGCCTCAACAGGGGGGGCTGTCCCTGGGCCGGGACCGGGCGGTGGTGGGGGCCCGCCGGGCGGGGGAGGAGAGAAGGGTAACGCAGCAGCAGGCGGAACCAACGAAACTGGAATTCGAGGAAACGCACTGGAACTGGCAGGAACTGGAAGCGGGGGAAGTTCGAGAAGGTTCCTTCCCCATTGCCCAGGGACCCATACCCAAATGGAGACCCAGGCCGCGGACCAGGCCCCACCTCACAGTCCTTCTAGAGCACAACTACAGCAAACTTCCACGCTGCAGTCCAGAACCCCAGCCAGCAGTACAGGCACCAGCTCCTCCTCCTCCTCCTCCTCCTCCTCCTCCTCCTCCTCCTCCTCCACGGTATCGGCATTAGAGAAAACCAACAGAATAAACCAGAGTCCCCCCAGTCTGACTGTAAGCCAGGCTGCCGGCTCCCCGTATGCTGGTAGCAGTGACAAACAAGAGAAAGCACCTTCTGCTCCGGCAGGTTCAAGCCAGGCCTGTGGGGCACCAGCCATCAGGGATGGAACAGTCTGTGTCACGGTGTCCGCGGCAGATACCAACACAAACGTAACTAAGGTAGCGCCTACGGCCTTAGGAGGGACCAGCTTAGACCTTCCTAAAGGCAAATCTCCTTCCCCTCTGACGCCCTCGCTAACATCCTCGCGCTCGGAAGCCCAGGCTGGAGGTGTGGCTGCATCTGCTGTGTCTGTCCCACCGTCTCACGCTTCGTCAGTAGCACCTAGCCTTAAAACTCATGCAAGTTCGAGCTCAAGTGGGGCCCTCCCAAAACCAAGCTCCAGTATTCCTGCTAACAACCCTTTGGTCACCCAGCTTCTTCAAGGCAAGAGTGTCCCTCTGGAGCAAATCCTGCCGAAGCCTCTCACCAAAGCAGAGATGAAAACTGTCCCATTAGCTTCTCATGAAGAAAAAGGGGCAGCAGCAGCATCCAGCACTACAAGCATAGCAGGGAACGGCCCTGGAGCCGAGGGCGGTGAAAGACAATCGAGTTTACCCACGCAAGAGCTTGGGAAGATCTTTTGCCAGAACAGGCCTCTGCCTCACATTCCAAGGACCTTTCCACTCCCCTCAGGAAAGGACCCCGGTCTTGACCAGCACCAGTGCCACGAGGCGCTCAGCAAAACAACCCAAGAGCAGATCCTTCAGACTCTTATCAAGAGGGTCCAGAGGCAGAATTTGTTGCCAGTCCTTCAGCCTTCACAACTGAACCTCACTCACTCAGGTTTCCAGTTAGAAAACAGCTCCACCAGCCAGAGATTTATGCTGGGTTTCATGGGCAGAAGGACATCCAAGCCTGCTATGTCTGGTCATTATCTGCTCAACATTTCCACCTATGGTCGTGGTTCAGAGAGTTTGAGGAGAGGCTTCTCCTTGAACCCTGAAAACCGCTTGTGTCTGAACAGTCCTGCTGATGCTCCCAAAACGGAATTTGGGGAATGTGAGGAGGTAGCCGGCCATGGCAGCAGCAGCGATGAAGGAGATGCAGATGATGAGAGTACTGGTGATGAACAGGAACATATCAGTGTAAAAGAGGAGCCCCAGGCTGCCCAGGTTTCTGGTCAGTGTGGAAAAGAACAGGTATCACACAGCATAAATTCTTCGGATTACAGCACCCTTGCTAAAAAGGCCGTACAGACAGAAGCAGCCACGTCTCAGCAAGCGGCAGGCAACAAGGAGAACGTTCAGGTATTTGACGGAACTACGCTAGCACGAGATTTCATTCAAGCCGCTCAAGAGCAAATGGCACATGCAATGAGGGGGAAAATGCACAGCAATCCGGAGCTTTTCAGTACTTCCGTACCGTCCCTGGACTCTGCGCAGCAGCAGCCTCCGCTGCTTTCTCCTTCGCACCCTCCAAAGCTATCTGGAAGCGCCGCAGCACAGCTCATCGGGCCCAGTTACAGCGGGACAATAAACGTCTCCACCTCCCCGGACGTGAACCAAGGGTCTCTCATGACCGGGCTCTCTGAATGCAACCAGTTGTCCAGCAGCATGGGGAACGTCATGTCCTTTTCTGTGACGGTAACCACCATTCCCACCAGCCAGGCCATGAGCTCTGGCAACCACGCTCAGACCATCCCCGTTCAAGCCTTCGCTGAAGACAACAGCATGGAGGATTCCCCTTCCAAATGTTACTGCAGGTTGAAAGCCATGATCATGTGCAAGGGCTGCGGCGCCTTCTGCCATGATGATTGCATTGGCCCCTCTAAGCTCTGTGTCTCCTGCCTCGTCGTGCGGTAACCAGGAGGGGAAGCGGGGAAGAGGATGGCTTGGTTTTGGTTTTGCTTTCGGAAGTACGTTGGGAAGAAACAGGAAATTTACTGCCTTGCACAAGAGACACGTTACTGAATCAGGAATACAGAGTAAAGTCCTTCTTTCATTAAAGAAAGAGCACCTTCTTGTACAGTGAGTCGAAATTGAGCTCAACTACGTGAATTGTGACAAGAGTTTGCACTTAAGGAATTATGTAAATATGTCACATTATTTTGTTTAAAAATATTTTTTCAATCTTTTAGGAGATAGTGTTTGACTTGTACTGCAGTTTCATTAACCCCAGCCTGCTCTCCAGCACGTTTGCTGAGCTCTGCTCTAGATGGGGGAATGAACCCCCGGCAAAACCGTAGCCTGTTGGTCTTCTCTGGACAAAGAGAAGAACTGGATAATCAAGAAAGTAAACATTTGTACTGACTGATCGCAGAGCACCGAAGCGGGAACCCCTGAACAGGGCTCGCTTTGTTGCTCTGAATTTTAGTTCAGTTTTTTCAGAATTGGAAGGCATTAATGTTGTACCAGCCTTTCAAGTAATTGCCTTTCACTCGTGACCTGGCAGTTTCCAGAAGGCATACTGGGTTGTGCAATATTGGCTGGTGTTTTTGATTTGCATATCCTCTCCTCTTCAGGGAGGACTCAGTTGCAGTAACCTTGTTTTAAGGAAGGTAGTGTCTCGATTTGCTACTGGTGAATACTGAAAAAGGCAACTGTACTAACCATAGGATTCAAGAGTTTAAATCACTAAAACAACTCAGTAACCGTGATTATCGGTAATCCCAGGAACCATTTAAAGCAGAGGTCACAAATATGCGCTGAACCGCGTTTCATTTCTGGACTGTCAGGACTTGGCAGAAACCTGCTTTTTTTCTTAGGCATTTTGAGTGAGCTGGAAAGCGCCATCCCGCAGTCACGCACCGTCGGCCGTTACGGCACATGACGCAAGTGAAGTGCACTAAGTGTCACCCTCGGTCCTGCTGTTTTCTGGGAAGCTTACTGTGCTCACTCAAACCTTCACGATAGTCAGATGTCTCTAATTTCTATAGAAGATTTTATATTTAGCTAAGTATAGGGAAAGGAGAACAAGTGTCTTGTTGGGCCTCACTGTTAGCCCGCTGTGGGTGTCTCTTTGTGTTATAAATACCAAATCAGGCTTGGCTCAGCTTGGATTTTGCTCAGTCGAGGTCCGGGGTTGCGTTGGGGCTGGGGAAGATGGGCGGGGGGCTGGGGCGGGGGGCTGCACCACACCCCTCGTACCTGATGGTGGGACGCAGCTAGTGACGTTCAACCTCACTGTGGGTGTTCACGAATTCATTCATTTTGATTAATCAAAATTAAAGCAGTTACAAAATGGTACTCTGTTCTCAACAAGAGAAATTGACGACAGGCTGGCTAATGAAGCACACGCCAATCTGCATTTTGATGTATTGCAACGTGTCCACATCGCATCCAGGATCTGTGTGTTACTTCCCTTCCGCAACAAAGAGCATCGGGTTCACTTATCACATCCAGTCCCATGTTGTCGCTGTTCGGGGCGGGTGGGGGGCCATACTGCATCTCGGTCAGGGAGCAGATCTATGTATCTTTTTGATGGAAAAGCACTGAATTCACTTTGAATCCAAAGGCCTTTTTAAGATGAAGCAATATTAACAAAATAGGTGGGACAGCTGGTTTGTGAGCTGGGGTCCTCAGCCTTTCTTTCTTCTCGCCATTTGGCTACACAGCCGCTTTCCCGTCTCCCTCGCCTGGGAGCCTGGCATGCTCTCGGTAAAGATCAGAAATAATTGCCTGTGAAGCAGTGCGTTTTTCCAAGGAGCGGGAGGCGATTTCTTTGTAACGATAAAGAGAGTTGCAGACTTAATCACGTCTTAACAGAAATGTTTCCTTCCCTGTCCAGCACAGCGTGGTGTCCTCCACAGCAGGATTAGCGTGCGTGAGTTCGCAAGAGCTGCAGCGTATCTTGGTCTCCGCTTTGTTTAGCTCAGATTTAGTGGGGAGCAGTGACCCCTGCTTTCTAATTATGCATCGCTGCTCAAACATCCAGTGGCGAAGAGGATTTAAGTATTAGAAATAAAGTCCATTTTTTTTAATCTGAAACTGAAATCTCAAAACAATTACACAGAAATTACTCTCTCGCGCATACCGCACACGCATTGGCGGTGGTCGTAGCCCAAGAAACACCCCCCGGCGTGTGCGTGTTCCCGCTGCCGCCTGCGCACGTGTGCAGAGGGGCAGAGTGGCAGACGTGGGCCGGCTTCTCCCGTTATGTCCCCGGACACTGTAACGGGGGTAACCTCGTTCCCTGGGTTGACTTGTACCTCAGCACCGATTGGGGCAGTGCCTATCCCTGCCTGCTTCCATCTCTTGTTCCGCAGGAGGAATTTCTGCCAGTTTTTTAAATCTCGGGACGCAGTGTGACGTGGTTTCAAGCTGTGTCCCCTGGGGAGTCGAGTACTGAGGGCGGGGTCTGTCCGTTTCTTATCAACTCAAGCCTCGTCCAGGCATGAAAGAAGTTACAGCAGTGTAATCCTCAGACAGACACACATGTTCCCATCTAAGACAGATCCCCCAGTATAATCCCAGTTAAAGAGTGTTGCTAGTTACAGACTAAACTGAAAAAGTAATCCTTGCCTCAAATAAGAGCAGAGGTTTTGCTGGCATAATTGGATCCACTCTGGTCACACCTTGACTTTCATTGGTTGAATTTCTCTAGGCTGACAGGGCTGCTTACGACAGGGAAGGAGGAGATGATGAGGGAGCAGCAGGCTGTGATCGGCCAGCTTGCTTTCAGCGCTCGCAGGCTTTTCAACCTGCTGCAGCTGCCGCTGGGAAAGGCTGTTTCATTGCTCCTCTCGGCATTTTCTACAACAGTAGACAAGTTCCAGCTTGTTCCTCCCTTTGAATTTGACAAGCGTCCGCTGTTGCGCGTGGGTTCGGTTTTCTGTGCCACCTACGCCTCTTGTGAGCCTCCTTTGGGAACGCGAGGAGCTGCCGTTCCCGAGCAGTCCTGCAGGAAGGACGCCTGCTTGGCCGTCGCTGCCCCAGCAGGAGGGAGGCGAGCTGAGGT
Source organism: Morus bassanus (assembly GCA_031468815.1). NCBI lineage: Eukaryota > Metazoa > Chordata > Aves > Suliformes > Sulidae > Morus > Morus bassanus. Next base: position 116,944,408 of record CM062569.1, read on the forward strand.
TGATCGGGTTGGGATGTATGGTGAGCACGAGGATCCCCGTGGCTCCAGACCTGTATTGGGCAGCGTAGGCATCTTGTGTGATGCCTTGGAAGTTTACAACTCTGTTCAGTGCCTTAGTTGTATTTTAACAGATCAGCACTTTTATTGGGCTACTTTTATTCTATTTCTTTTTAAGAAATTAAATTCTTTTAACTGCATGTCTTTGATTTTAACATACGCTATGAGCTACTAGGTGCAACTTGATGGAACAATCTCCACAGGTTTGCAAGAGGGCATTAAGTAGTTAGGAAATCATTAGAAATAATGGGGCTCAGTTTAATAATCGCTATGAGTACAGGTCGACTTAAAACCTTGAAAGCTTTGCGTGTTATACAGTGCTGGTTATTGAATAATGTCTTTTAGAAGGGGGAAATCCTGCAGCCTGTAGAGTAGTGTCCCCTATGCGGGATCAGCCTGCCGCTGCCGTACTGCTGAGGCTTCTCCCAGCAGTCTCCGCTCTTCCCATCATCTGACCTTCCCGCTGTTCCTTCCAGCAAGACGATAAACCTGCCTTCACACTGGATTTACAAACAGAAGGGTTGTCATAACATAGTTTAAAGCTAGACTTTAGTTGCGCAGGTATTAAATTAATAGCACTATAGTGAATGCTGTCATAAAAAAATCTGAGATAAAATGTTTTCAAAGCCTAATGTCAAACTATGTTTGTGGTAGTAAAAGCAACTTGAGCAAGAAAAGACCCTCAGATTTCTATTTTCCCTTCGGGGCCACATCCAAGTCCTGCAGCACGAGAACTAGAAACACAGACTGATCAACGGAGCTTGTCTTCCCAGTGCAAAACCCCACCACGTACAGGTTGTTGCAATGGAGGAGCGAACGCAGCTCTGAGCGAGTTCCGGTTTTGAGATGGATTGGTAGCACAGGGAAGGAATTTGGTGTGAAATTTTCATGTCCCTTCTTAAATCAAAAGGAAAGACCAAGATGCGTAACAGGTAACAGTGGTGAGCAGAGTTGTATCTTTTTTACGGTAGCAAGAAATAGCTGATGGGACAGCAGGTTCCTGGTCAGGTCGTTAACAGCCAGGCGGTATCCTCGGGTTGTTATTTCTTGTGGGTGTCATTCACACTGTGTCAGAGGCAGCAAAGACCATCCCGGGGCCGGGTCCTGCTGGGCGTGCACACAGGCAGCGGGAGATGTTGTCATTCGAGGGGAGCTCTGGATTCTCTCCTCTGGGGAGGCTCAGTCTGACGGTTCATTTAAACCCCCGGAACTGAAGGTGGTGGTGGCGGGAGAGGCGGTAGGAACGCACGGCCAGTGGTAGGGCTGGGGGCAGAGCGCGCTTGTGTCGCCTGAAAGCACCGTGGCTTGGAGAAAAGAAACGGGCTGGGGTCTTTTCCCCTGAAAGGCCAGCAGTTTTCCTCATTGGAAGTGTCTCCAGTAGATTTCCTCATTGGAACTGCCTCACCAGGGGCGCTTGAAGCCCTGGGGGAACTTTTTGACTTGGGAGTTTTGCTTAGGCTCGGTCACTTGAAAGCCACCGCTTGAAAGCTTCGCCTCGGTGGCTCCGCTGGTTTCGGGTGCAGCGGAGGAGGCTCCGCTCTCCCCAGCCAGGGCCGACTGGGTGGCACTGGTCTGAACTTCCAGACTCCCATGTAGGAAAACGTGGGTGCAGCGGCAGTGGGAGGGAAACGATGGCACGTGCACCCTGCGTCACCTCCTGCGGTTAGCACGGATTAGTGGCTGCGGTGGGGAGACGACCGGCAGCCCCGCGGCCAAGGTCCCTGCGGGCGTCGGGTCCGTTTGTCACCCGTCTCTCATGGGGAGGAGAGCGGGAGCATTTGCTAGGATGATGACATCCAGAATTTTGTTACCTAGGTTGTTGTTTTTTTTTTAATGCTATACATTTGATATAACTGAAGATCGATTTTAAGAGCTTACAGTAATATATTTTAAGTAATATATATTTTAGTATCTGTAAAAAAAAAATGGACAAAGGATGATTTATGAACTAGATAAACAGGGTATTGGGAGTATGCAGTTTCTCAGCAAGGCCAAGAACAGTTTTTACTACCAGGAGAACTGAAAAGATTCCGTTTTTTTCCATTAATGCAATAAACATGGGAATTCTTAAAAAGAAGAAATCCAATACTGTTTACCACATGCTTTTCTTGTTTTGACAACAGGCCTGTAAACACATTTTAGGAGATACGAAACCTTTGTCTGTCTTTTGCCTTTTTAAAAGGGACTTAAATTGGAATAGAGAGTATGTACAGAAAAATCGAGTCAACACCATTTTAAAATGTATTTTTACACAAATAATATAGAAGAATCATATTTTACATAAGAATTTTAAGTATTTGAAATATGTATATATATATTCTGTATGTACTTCATATATTCTTTATTTCACATTTTCAATGTATTAAAAAAGCATTTGAGCTGGTTGGATTTGAGCATATAATAATGTTTAGGAAAAAAGGAAAAGAAGAAAAGAGGGAGAGAGGGTGCGAGCGCTGCACCACTGCAGTGGCTGCTGTGAGCAGCTACAGGGTAGCAGAGGAACCAGGAGTTCAGGAGCAAATGACTTTTGGAAGAGTTCAGCGGTTTCAGATAGAGCATACAGACCATTTTTCAGTCCTGTGTCCTGTTTGTGTTTCCGTTAATATTCGTTCCTTTTGCCTCATAACCACCCAGAATAATCTACGGTGAGAAGACAAGAAGTTGAGGTGGATCTTTTATACAAGCAATGCTACCTTTATAGCCAAAGAGACAGACTGGTACAGAGCTACTCAACCAAAACAAAACCAGAAGCTACTCAGTTTTGCTGTGCCACTGAAATTTTCATAAATAGCTTGATTCTTGTGGCGCTTTTGGGGAATTCAAACGATACACCAAAAGTCCAGTGATTTCAAGGAAACACTATCAAAGCAGATTTTTTTTTTTTTTTTACTTTGTAGGAATTTTGGTGAAAATCTCACCATAGAGGATGATACATCTTTGCAGCTACTAGAAGTGGAGCGAATGCTCATCAGGAATAGGATCCTAGAGATGCTCCTCTTAAGCCGCCATTATCTGATAGACGCAGGCAGCAAGGGCAGCTGCAGAGCGGGTCAGGCAGCAAAGGGGTGCAAATGAGGAGGTCACGGTGTTTTCATGATTAAGCTGAGACACACAGCGCTGTGTATCAGTTTCCCCGGCCTCCTGGCACTGCTTCATGGAATTAGAGTAAACAACAAATAGGGCTTGTTCTGTACGTACCCGTTTCTGAAGGCCTAGGAGATGTGCAGCCCCTGTCCTTGCTGGCCCTGATTCTGCGTCCAGAGAGCGAGATCTTCACAAATCTCTGCTGAGAGGAAGGTGGCAATGGCTCCACAAGGCAGGAGGCACGGTGCGCTTGCCTCAGCCCCTTCTCTGTGATGCCCATTTTGGCTTAGATGAATCTCAGATGACGTTTACACTATTCTACTTACTCCAGCATGCAATTGCAGGAATCCTGTATATAAATTGGAGGTGTTTACAGCAATTCTCTGTTGCTGGGACTTACAGGGAAGGAAACTGAATGTGGGAAAAGAAGAAGCATTAACAAGTCAAGTTTTAAAAGTACAAATCCGAAACCTGAAAAGGCAGGCAACTGGTATACTGATACAATTATTATTGGAATCTCTTGAAAAAACAGAACATGGCACCCGATACTTTGTCAAAACTTGCTATCGACACGTTGAGTGGGGCTTTCCCTCTATAAACAGTTGCACTATGAGAAAGCCCCACAGTCTGGGCGTGTGTATATACGCAGAGTCGGGGGGGGGGGGGGGGGCTGTGCAGCTATGTGTGCGTGTATACGTATGCACACACAGCTATATCTTAGGTAATAAGTGTACATAGTAAGACCAGCTTCATCTCAGTCTTCTGGTGACGTTACACCTTGCAAAGTCACCACAGACCTGAGACAGAATTACAGCTTTTATATTTGTTTTCATATTTAAGATATATGGGTTAGACAAAATATATAATAGCAATGTGTTTTGATCTGCTGCACTTTTTAAAAAAAACATTCCTTATTCCCCTGGTACTGCTGCATCTCCCACCCCTTCCCATCCCAGTTTAAAACATAAAACCAATCGGTCTCCTGTACCTTTCAGTTAAGACTTCTCGGATGCTGCATTATAGATTTTATATCGGAAAAGCTGGGCCAGGGGTGTAACGTGCGGAGGCCAGGCCTGCAGGCTCCCCACCGCCCAGTTCCAGGGCTGAGGCCAGGAATGTGACCCAAAAGGAAAGGCAGGCCTGGAAATCAAATAAATACGATGCAGCTACTGCAGCTTGCTGCGGGACTGTTTCCCGACTGACGCGATTTTAACTGTACTGTCTGTGCGGATGCTCGTAGCCCACCTGTAGCTGAGGCGGGACAGGCATTACCTTGAACCTCAGGGACAGAGGTTTCAGTCACAGTTTTTTTTCCTCTGGTGTCTAGAGGTGTGCCAAGGATACACCCACAAAGAGCCGACTTCGCTGGATTTACAGCGCCTTCCGTTGCCGTAAATCTGCTGTGCGATTGTAAGCCCATACCCTATCACAGACCGTTTGCAAAGTCAAATTTAAATAAGAACTGTGGCGAGGTTTGTATGGAAAAAAAAAACAATTGTAGTTCAGTAATGTAACTTTTAGGCATTTAAAAAAACCACATGGGCCAGTTCCAGCAAAGGAGCAATACAGCAAGGACAAACATGGTCCACCATGCTGCAGCTATGCATTTTGGCAAAGGTTGTTTTGTCAACGAGTTTTTCCACTCATTTTGCTGTATAAGATTCCACCTTAGCTTCTCACCAGCATTAAGAGGGATCTGAGGAGCGCTAAAAACAGCCTATTTCTAACCTGTCACTTGAAGATCTGTGTGCCCTTAGGAGATAGCACTTTGACAAGCAAAAGCCTGCCCTGTGGCTTATGTCTTATTGCGGATTCTGTTCCTCTTCCTCTCACTTATTTTTGTCATGTAAAACTACCTGCTTTATAAATGAATGTAAAATACAGTAGTTCTTCAGCACATGGACAAATGTGTATTTTCTCCTAATGTTTCATTTTATGTTAAATAAAAAGCATATGATTTTATGGTCTTTAGTACTGCTAATGTTGATTTTCCAACAATTACCTTTTGTCTTTCATGGGACCCTGATAAACGACAGTGAACTACATTTTTCTGGCTTTATTAGCTGTGGACATCCGTAAAATTTTTTTGACACATTTCAAGGGGAAAACTTTGGTTTAATACAAAGCCTTAACAAACACTCTGCAATTCCCTCAAGCCTCACTTCTTGGGGTCCTGAAACACTTCAGGGGCATTGAACTGTAGGTTCAGGAGAAAGACAGAAACAGGCAGAAACCTGTATTAAGTGATGGCAACTTGATTTCTCTTACATGGAGGGACTCGGAGGAATAGATCTGTAGCCAACTTTCTGGATTTCTGACAGGTAAACTTCGAATGCACTTAACAACTTAAGTAAAATCAGCAGGACTGAGGTGCCTGGGAATGTGTAGGAAGCCTGGGATTTCTTTTCACTGAATATATTAAAAGTATCAGCAATCTCTATTTCAAGTATGGAAACATACTCTGAAGGGGCTGTGAACCTACTGGTGGGAATAATCACCTCAGGGGTGTAAAGAGTGAACGTAAAATGGAGAAGGAAAGATTTGTAAAGAAATCTATGTCCTGCAGAGCAAAGAGCGAATACAAGAAGTCCAGCTGAGTTTGAATTTGCAACCGTTAGCAGAACCCCCCCACCAATTAGACCACCTCGTGTAGAGAAAGACCACAAAAAGAGGAAAAGAAGAAAAGATGGTGATTAAAGATAGTCTTCAGGCATGGCCCAAAAAATGCCCAAAACAAAAGTAATGCTCCTCTGTGCTCCCTAAGGATGTTGTTATATGTGCCACTGCAACTGGGTGACAGCTTTTTGAAGGGGCTGACAAAACCGCTGTGGTTCAGGTAACGCCTCTTTTTGTTTACCAAGAGAACTCCGGTAGCCTGTGCAGCATAGTTCTATCTGTATTTAGGAGAAAAATTACATCATTCATATGCAAGGCTCTGGAATTTTTGATGTAAAGACTAGTTGAAGACATGCTGATAAATGGGACAGAAAGCAACAGAGTCCTGCCAAAGGTGTGTGCAGACTAATTTGGTGTATGTGTTGCTAAATTGTTTCTCATCAGATAAAATAAGGTATATCTTCAGTAATAAAAATGATACAAGAAACAGTTATGTGGGAAATCAGTAATAAAACTTGGGAAGATAAATGAAGTAAATAATAAAAGAACTGGTTCAAAGGGGCTTAACAGGTAGTCCTGAAAGTAGGAACTCAGTTTGGATGGAGAAGCCTACTGGAATTCCTCAAGGGTCAGTCTGGACATGCATCTTTTGAAGATATTTTTTTTTTTTCATCAGTGATACCACCTCCAAAAGTTGAGAGTATCCCAGCAAAATTAACTGATGACACAAATTTGGGATATATATATATGTGCATACAGACAAAACTGGAAAACCCTAGCTCAAGAAAGAGCTGTTAGGTGAAATTCAGCCATACACACCAGTGTCACAAGGTATTTAGGGACAAATAACACAAGCTTCTGCTCTAGAAGTTGGTGTGCAGTAAATGGAAGGAGGGTGAGAAGGCCCTGGATATATTAATTAATCTTACCCCATGATTATAAGCTGTCAGTCTGATTTAGGCATGGAAAGGAAAAGCAATTCTGAGAGTCCGGTACTGCCAGTAGCGATGAAATCTGTGGGACTTGCGCGAGGTAGGCAGATGCTTTGTGTGTTGCTGCTCACCTGCGGGCAAGGCAAACTAATTCAAACTGGACCAAGTGCACTGAAAGACTTCAAAATAATCAGGAAGGGAGAGACTGCAACGTGGTTAAAAACCAAAAGGTAAAAGGCTGTCTATCACCTGGATAAATATTAAGAGGGAAAAAACCCAGCTGTTCAACAGTGGTACAAGGACAAATGGGTATGCATCACCTGTCGATAAACTTTGTTTAGAAATTAGAAGAAAGTTGCTACATGACAAAATATAAACCAGCAGAGAATACGTGGAGCTACAGGGGTGGTCTGTCGCTATTGAAGTGTTGGGCTTCATGTTCTAGGGAGCCCTTGATGGTCCTGTTTTGCTAAATAAGACATTTTTTTTTTTTTTCAGATGTCAACAGGAGTGTCAAGATAATGTTCTTGAATAGAACACTTCATTTTAGAGCTCCATAATATTTATGAGTAACTTAAATTATTCCTTTCATTGTCATGTCTGTGTTAAAAGTGATGTCATGGCCTTGGCACTGCTTTTTCATCTATTTTGTTCTATTCATTATTCACATTATTGCTGTTCCATCTCAGTCATAGAATGGGTTGGAAGTTGGGTTGGCAAGGACCTTTAGAGGCCATCTAGTCCAACCCCCTGCCGTGAGCAGGGACATCCCCAACCAGAGCAGGTTGCTCAGAGCCCCGTCCAGCCTGACCTTGAGTGTTTCCAGGGATGGGGCATCGACCACCTCTCGGGGCAACCTGGGACAGGGTCTCACCACCCTCAGCGTAAACAATTTCTTCCTCCTGTCTAGTCTGAATCTGCCCTCTTTTAGTTTAAAACCATCACCCCTTGTCCTGCTGCTACAGGCCCTGCTAAAAAGTCTGTCCCCACCTTTCTTATCAGCCCCCCTTTATGCACTGAAGGGCCGCAATGAGGTCTCCCCGCAGCCTTCTGCTCCCCCGGCTGCACAACCCCAGCTCTCTCAGCCTGTCCTCACAGCAGAGCCGCTCCAGCCCTCGGACCATTTGGGTGGCCTCCTCTGGCCCCGCTCCACCAGGCCCGTGTCTGTCCCGTGCTGAGGACCCCAGAGCTGGACGCAGCACTGCAGAGGGGTCTCACCCGAGCAGAGCCGAGGGGCAGAACCCCCTCCCTCGCCCTGCTGCCCACGCTGCTGGGGATGCAGCCCAGGAGGCGGGTGGCTTTCTGGGCTGCGAGCGCACGTTGCCGGCTCGTGTCCAGCTTTTCACCCCCAGCGCCCCCAAGTCCTCCTGGGCAGGGCTGCTCTCCGTCCCTCCATCCCCGGCCTGTGTTGATGTCGGGGGCTGCCCCGACCCGGGTGCAGGACCCTGCGCTTGGCCTTGTTGAACCTCCGGAGGTTCTCACAGGCCCCCCTGCCCAGCTTGGCCAGGTGCCTCTGGGTGGCATCCCGTCCCTTGGGCATGTCAACCACACCACTCAGCTCAGTGTCATCACTGGGCTTTATTTTCCTGAGTTTTAGTCTTCTCTTTTTTAATCCATGTAACTAATCAATTGCTATACCTTGTTGTTAAATAAAAAAATAAGACTCTAAGCTTTTGTAAGACCTTTAGAACTCTCCTGTGACCCTCGGGAAGAAAGAGGATGGGCACAACCCACAATTATGAAACTGAGCCTGAACTCTAAGAGTCAAAGACATAAATAAATAAAGCCAGGTCACCATCTGTTGTTTTTCTAGGTTTCAGAACTTCTCCCTACAGACCACATGGCAAAGTGATTTTCCAAATGCTAATTTGGCTATACACTGCTGAGGAGACAGGGTGGTGTTATGCAGGGTGCATGCCCTTCACTGCATCTACTTCAGAGCCTACATCTTCTTAGTAAATGGTAGATACAGTCATAGAACCATAGAATTATAGAATTGTTTAGGTTTGAAAAGACCTTTAAGATCATCGAGCCCAACTGTAAACCCAGCACTGCCAAGTCCACCACTAAACCATGTCCTCAGCGCCGCATCTACATGTCTTTTACACACCTCCAGGGATGGTGACTCCACCACTTCCCTGGGCAGCCTGTTCCAGTGCTTGACAACCCTTTCAGTGAAGAAATTTTTCCTAGTATCCAATCTAAACCTCCCCCGGCGCAACTTGAGGCCCTTCCTCTTGTACTTATATTCTAAGAGCTCTGTACCTTCCCATGTCTGTTTTCTTTCAGCTCCCCAAACACCTCTTCAGTAATGAGTCAGCTGTGAATAGTTCTGTGTCCAGGGAGGGAGCCATACAAAGGACGTCCTATTAAACTTGGACATTTCACCTCTATTTTAACAGGATCTGCTTCAATTTTACAGTCATCATCTGGCTTGTTTTGTTCTCTGCCAAGTTGCAATTAAAAATTTGTGAGTGAAAGAAAAGCTGCAGAATCCATTTCTAAAGATAGATAAGGAGCACGCTTATGACTCAAGAAAGGTAATTATCTCGTCACACTGAAGAGGAACAAAAGAGGAGATTGTTTCCTCCTGAGCTCAGCTTCTACTTTATCTCAGTTACCATGTTGGCTGCTAACTGGGAATACCTGTGAGATGGAAGAGCAGCTTGTGACACTCGGTTAACTGCATAACAACAAATACTGGTTGCTAAGCCAGCAGCTGGAGATATATATGCACAGGGGCTATAAGGACCTTCTCTGGTACTTAAGAGCGATGCTAAAGTGCAAAATTTTACATTCAGAATTTAAAATTCTAAAATGATTATGTAAATAAAAATAGATAGCAAAAAAATGCCAGTTTCTCAGTCCGGACATTCTCGACCTCACCTTTTTAGTTATACTTGTTTTGGACTGAACTACGTTCTCTTCACAGCCAGGTACAGCACATGTAAAAGTTGAGGAAAGTTGACACGAGAATTTAAACACAGAGCCTTCAGACTGCTGAACACTTCTTCAGACGATGCTGCACGCCAGGAGATCACGTACAAACAACAGCACAGGCACTTGATTTCTCTGGGAGGTTCACGATGCACTTTTGTTGCTACTTGAGAAAAAAAGGAAAAAAGAGGCAGGGCAAATGTAGCAGCCTGGCTATGGAAGATTATCAGCTAATTGCTCAAAATTAGGAATGATACAAGAAGATTATAGTGTTACAAAGTGTAGACCAGTCTTACATGATGTGTTACAAACCATGTAGAAGAAGTAACAAGGGTTACCGCCAGTTTGCAGACAAAATACCATGAACAGTGAAAAGACAAATATGATGCTGAGGCTGAGGGTATGGGCCTCAAAAGGATTCACAAAGGTGTAAATGTGTACACTGTAATGGTGAAAGATATGGAGCAAAACCATGCTATTCAAGTAGAAATTAATTAAAATCAAGGGGTCAGGAAAATACAAAACACTGAAAGCCATCAACAGTAAAGCTGTATGTTTAGGATTTAACAAAGAATTAACACCTAGCTCCTACGTGAATGAGGAGATGAGAAGAGAAAAATGGAAGAACGAAGAAATGGAAAACTATAAAGAATGGGGAACGGACAGAACAGACAAGGTCTGTTTTGTGCTTCATAAAACATTTACCTGCAGCACCAGACCAAACAGTCTTGTCTTTGCCTTCCATATTATTCAGGAATCTCACAAATACAGACGACAATGTAGACTGGGACCTACACAAACAGTGTAGAGAAATTTCTTTTTAAAATTAAAAAAAAAATACTAAAAGTGCTTTTTTCTTTACTTAGCTCTAGTAATCAGCTCTAATTTCTAACAACAATGGGATACAGCATAAAATTAAAAGTGAGCCAGTGCTCAAAGAGGAAATTCAGCTTTCATCTGGAGAAATTAAAAATTATGAAAGGAATTCAGAAAGTTTGAACTATTTGAGACCAACACCACGAAAGGATGTCAAATAGATGAGTCCAGGTTGAGGAAAACATTTCAAAGTATGGATGCTTAATGACAAGTTAATGGAAGGAGACATAATCTGTTGGCAGGCAGTTACCACCTCGGAAGCACGTAAGAAACAAGGACCCGAGTATGCTGAGCAGCCTATAATTCCATATAATCACTGGGCGTTTTAACAGGCCACAGTCAGCCAAGCATCCAAATAGTCGGCTGGACCTGGCAGAGCTGTGCTCATCCAGTCCCAGGGGATGAGGTCGGGGTCATCTGTCTTGTACGAGCACTGAACCCCTCGCTGATGCTTGAGAACTGGTCATTACACAGTAATCACCACATCCCATCAAAAAAAGCCACTGATTTGGCACATACCAGCACACTGGCAAGCCGGGATGCTATACACATTTATAGTGGTCTGGGTGGTATATCTATTTTAAAATAGAGAATAAAGAAAAACAAACCTGAGAAAAGGTTGGTTTAAGCCATCTGGAAGAATTAAACTCTGCACTGTCAAATCTGTGGATGACAGAAAAGTGATTTAGAGCTCCTTACCTGCAGAGGCTATAAAAACCTACAGAATGAGCTACAAATTAGCCATCAGTAAGTTTAATTTTTAGAATTTTTGACATAAATAACTGAAAATAAGTAAATGTAACTAGTACTAGTACATTTAAGCATACCTGTGCAGAGTGTAGTGCACAGCCCTGATCAGCCACAACCAAGAACTGTGAATTCATAGTGCAACAGGGTCCGTGAAAGCTTTTTAGTCTAACCAGGGCAACAGAAAACCTGCCATTGACAGAAATTAACAAAATGAAGGTAGAAAAAAAAGAGGAATGAAGGTAGAAAAAAAAAAAAGAGGAGATTAAAAAACTGCTGGAACTAAAGAAACACCAGCATAGGCTTGGAGTGCTCTGAACAGTGAATAAATCTGAATGAAAGCTAGAAAATGGCTTCCATCTGCACAGAAGTAGGATTTTGGAACATCTAATAGATGGGTGAGTAGAAAATCCAATAGGTTCTAAACCTTATAAATTTATGAAGTGAATCATACAGATGTCGCTAGCGGCGTCAAGGAGCTGTTCTTGATGATCCAAGAGATTCTTTCCAGTTCTACGTTTCTAATAATTAAATAAGCTTTGTGTACTACATCACATTTGGAGATGCCATATAAATAAAAGGGTCCAATTCGCCCAGTGGTGGAATGTGCCACTTTTGAGTCACCCCTCACCAACATCTTTCTTCACCATCGATTTCACAAGTTTAACAGAAAGGCAATTTTCAGGCAATGACCGGACCAAAACCAAGTATCTGCTGAAGATCTTAAATTCACTGGTTATCTTCTGAAACATCTTATCTCTGTTTCAAGAAATGAGAAGCTGCAAATGAATTTTGCCATTTTGCCACTTTGCTAAGAAAGCAACAGTTGTAAAAGGGGAAGGACATAAAAGATTGTGCCACTGTCTCTCCCCCACCCCCGCCCAGCAATTTTTTCCATATTTTGCACCACTTATCTTTGAGAAAACGTTTGCCCTTGAAATTACTCTGGTTTGAGTTTGCTGCCTCAGCATTAGTTGAGATTTCACCACTGATTACTTACAGTGTTGTAGTGGGCAGCTCCTACTGCCTCCCTTGTCTTGTTTCTTTGCGGTTCTTTTAGACAGAAGCCTTAATACTCTTGTTCTGCTGAGAAAACCACACAGAAGACAAATATAGCCTGTGGAAAATACTTCTTTTTACTTCAGAATAATGGAAAAAGTAAGCTATTTACATTGCTATGCAACTTCTATTATTACTGACATTGCAAATCCTTCAACCTTTCCCCATACAAAGCTTAACCAACTCCAAGGCTTTTTTCTGTTTTCATTTCTTCTTCACCTCTGCTAGACTTGGTGTAGCCCTCTCCCATCACAGCTACCGAAAACCTTCTCCCATCTTGCCTGAAGCTGGTCCAGCTTCTTAAATCGTTAGCGTGGGGAAACTGAGTAGAATGGTCCTACTAGGCATTTTGTTTTCAAAATTCCATTTAGTGCTGAATATTTAGTAATGGAAAACAAAATGAACAGCTGATTCTCTGCTGGAGGTCTCTGAATACAGAGGCTTGTAAATTGCAGTTATGGTAATGTTCCAAAACATGCTGGGACACTGCATCTGAGCAAAGAGGTGCTGATGTATTTTATCTTTTGATTCCCCTTCAGATCTGTGCTGAGCAGTTTTTAAAGGAATAGTAGGAAAAGTGTAGTAGCAGCAGTCAGCACAGACAAATGCGTGTACGTAAAAACAATCAACCACCACATACAGCAGCGGGACAGGACAGGCGGCAGTGCTGCGTAAGAAGATGTAGGAGTTGTTTCAACCGTCATACTCGAGAAGAAAAATGAAATTGTAATACTGGGCTGCATAAAGAGCAGTATTATTTGTGAGACCGGTGAAGTGGTTCTTTCCTGAGCACAGTATCAGGATGGCACCAACCTGGAGTACTGTATCTGGTTTTGGGAACCACGGTTCCCAAAAATGAAATGAAACAGTTCAAGGCTGAGTGGGCCAGCTGGACAAGAGTCCGGAGAAGAGCAGCTGAATACTTCTGCTTAGAAATCATGCCCTACAGGGAGGGCTGCTGTTTAAATGTGAGAAGAGAAAGCTTAAGGAACATCACAGCAATCTAGAAATAACTGTAAAGAGGACAGGAGTCAAGTTGCTCAATATCCAAAGGAGGAAGGACAAAGAGTAGCACAGAAGGACCTCTCTAATGGTAAGGCTAATTCCACACTGCACTAGATCACCTAGGGAGATTATGAATTTCCCATTACCAGAAGCGTTTTAAGCCAGGTTTGACAAGAATGTGTTATGGGCACATGTTCCACGTTATGAGACAAACACGATGGGCATGTTTGTCTTTCCACAGGACAGAAAAAGGTCCATTCAAGACTTATTTCTGTGCACCATGAACACTATATTCCAAGCAAGCAGGATGCTCTTATACTAGAACACAAAATTAAAGAATGTTATAAACCTTCTACATCTACAATCGTCTACTTTTGGGCTTGCTTTTATCCTCGTAACATCTTTGCGACAGCCCCAAAATGCAGACTCAGTCTTGTGCTCAGATCTGGGGTGACACCATCTGAGGTTTCCTTTTATTTTTGCGCTTTGCTCCTAATTGCATGAAATGACGTACGATGACACTGAAGCTGACGATCTCAACAAGAAGCAAAATATTTCCTATGCCAAATTTCATGCTATTTTTAAACTAGTACCACTACTCTGGAATGCTAAGTACATTCTTCTGACAAAAACTTCTCTCAGAATTGTATCATCAAAGCATACTCCTACAGAAGAATGTCTTCAGCCTCTTCTGCTTTTTTGTGTAGCTGTTTCTGCATCCAAAAGAGGAACACTGTGGGCTTGCAAGATCTGCTTGATATTACCAGCTCCAATCCACTTATTCACTGTTTAAAGAAAATTACACTTTGAATTCAGAAGTGTCTGTAGGGTTTTACTCTCCTCTTGATGCACACAACCGCCCACAAATACGAAGAGAATTTGTATGTACACAAACTGATGGGAAAATCAACTTTTTTAATACCTAGCTTCTATACGCAGGTATTTCTAAGCTGTAACAATGGGAAGCAGTTGAAAATGACAGTGGGGCGTTTCTAAGCATTGGTACTTTCTTCATATTTATTTCTTGAGTATGGCATTTTCTGTCTCTTACAAAGTCAGACCAGTAAGCTAGTACATAGATGTGATGTAAACAGGTTCTCCAAATACTTGTTATTCCTTGTCCAGAAGACAAAGTAGCAGCATCAGGAAAAAGCAAATTACTGAAAAATCACAAATTTTACATCAGTGATGATAAATTTAATTCTCAGTCATATTGGATGCTTTTAAGTGTACTTCAGTCAGTGTAAATGGTAATGCTAGTTTCCATTTACTCCGGGTTGCCAGCACCTTTCACAGAGGAAAAAAAGGAAATACGTTTGTACTTTACTAGACGTATGGACAGGGCAGATCCTACACGTGCTGAGGCTACCAAGGGTCTGACTTCCCTAAACATGGCAAAAGACACTGGAACACTATATATTATGTCACTGCTCAGAACCAATAAATTTATCTAATTTTCCAGCACTACACTTAAAAATTGGAATATGTTCCTGTTCCTATTTTTTTCCTAAGGAAGCAGGAAATTAGATTTCATTATAAGAACATGAAACAGAAAGATACGTCACTGGGAAACAGTATCTCCTTCAGTTATGAATGAGAGATGACCAAATTGCTTTATTATTGAAAGAAGCCAGAGGGTTTTTTAAGAAAAATCCGTCCGCCAAAAGAGACATGATCATTTTCTAAAAAAATGCTAAAGAGTGACAAATGTCATAAACAGCTGCTCCCCTTCTCTATCAGTTTAATTCAAGTTTTAAATTTAAATATGTAACTTAAATAAACCAGAAGCTATGGAGGGAGAAAACTATTTTAAAAACAAACTGAAACAGTCCAATCTAACTTTTAAGCCGTCTCTATGGATCTGGTCCTCGACCAAGTAATGGCTGGAACCAGAACGACCTCCAGAGGCCCCTTCTAACCTAAATTACTCTATAGCTTGGTGAATGTAAAGACTGTAGAGCAGCACACGCAAGCCGGACTGCAGTCAGAGGGTGACAGGATAACTCAGGCTGAAAGGGACCTCATGAGGTCTCCAGTCCAACCTCCTGCTCAGCGCAGGGACAGCTTGGTCCCTACCAGGTTGCTCAGGGCTCTGGCCAGCCAAGGTTGGAGATGACACAACCTCTGTCCTCCTGGGAATAAAGTTTTTTCTTAGGTCCCATCTGACTGAGACCCATTTTCTCTCATCCCTGTGCAATGCACCACCATGATGAACATCATCCTGTGGCTACATCTTCCTGACAGCCTCCCTGTAGGAGCAAGGTGGTGGCTCTTGGGTCCCCCTCAGCCTTTTATTCTCCAGTCTGAACAAGCCCTGGTCCCTCAGCCTCTCCTCACAGGACAAGCGCTGCAGTCCCCTGAGCATCTTGGTGGCTCTCAGCTGAGCTCACTCCTGGTTTTTGATGTCTTCCTCATATTAGAGGCCTTGACTGAATGTACCACTGCACAACGCAACGTTTTACAGAGCACTTCAGTTAACTGCAGGTAGTTGATACTGAAATTCAACACAGCAAGGAAAAAAAAAATATATCTACTGATCTGGGGAATCTCAATTCAGGAAGTCACAGCTGTACCTGCTATACTCCTTCACAAATTGTTACCTGCAAGGGTGAGGCTGTGGAGTGCACTAGCTGCTGATACCATGACAGAAACGTAAGATGGGATTCATTTGCCTTAACTTCGGCATCTTTCATTTAGATGACCAATCTGAGCTAGTTATGATTGCCCTTAGAGTCAATGTAGGCAGAATTCAGAGGCCAAGTCATGTCACCAAGACAGGTGCTTGAGGCAGGTCATACAAACTGCTGTCCAAAGAGACCTGTTTACTCAACTGTGAAAGGATGCCAGGGTGTCTGGATCAGACTTATTTATCTCATTTTTAGATTTCTCAAGACAGATGATATGAACCCTGCTCAGGGGGCTAGATTCACAAAGAAGATGCAGGTATTTAAATGTCTCTTTATTCACCGAAGACCAACACGAGGGCACTGTTAACGTTCATAAACAACCCCCCACCATCCAACTGTGCAGGTGCTTACATTTTTGATCTTATATAATGGAATAAATTCTTCCTAATCCGTGTTAGAAAGTGGCTCCTGGTCCCTAGGCGAAGCAGAAGAAAATGCTTTGCGTCCATAGCGTGCTAAGTCTAAGATCCTACACAGCAAATCAGCCAGGGTGCTCTGGAACACGACAGCTGTGGCTTTAGCCCTTGCTCCTCCATAACACAAGCCTCTCTTGCACACAGCATTAACACACTCAGCTCACTTTCTTGGGACTACATCAGCGTACTCTATATAAGGACGTACCCTCTCTGCACCCTTCCCACCGCTGTTTTTCCCTAGCTGCATAAATATCCTGTGTGCTATTGCTGCGGATCCTCCTTTTTTGTTTTTGGGTTTGTTTGTTGTTTTTTTTTTTTCCCTGGAATGGCTTGGAGAGGCTGTGACCAAGAACAGAGTAATACTGGGCAGATGGATGTTGGCAACTTGGAGGCAACTGTACTGCAAGACCACGAGGGAATGGAAAGAGTTTTGTGCAAACCATATCCATTAATCTCCCCTCCCAGGCAGTGACTTTGGTTTGGGCCCCAGCCCAGGCTTGGTTTCCCCTTTGTCAAGGAAAGGTTTTAAGCCAAGGGACTAAGTACACACTAGCGTGACTATATCATCCTACTTACACTGAGCAACCCACAGCACTTCAAAAGGGAAGAGAACAGTCTGTTCTGCCTCTGCCAGGAGCTGGTGCCTGCTCAGGAGGACTCAGGGAGCCAGCTGATGTCAGCACAAGGCTGTTCCCAACTATGTCTGAAAGATCACAGTGATCAAGGGATGTTCCCAAGGACTGGGCGAAAGCAAATGTCACCTCTATCATCAGGAAGAGCAAGGCAGATCCAGCGTCACCTCAATCCCTGGGAAAGTGATATAGCAAGGAAGTCTGGAAACCATTTTGAAACATATGAAGGGCAAGAAGGTAATTAGGAGTAGTCAGTGAAGACAAAACCATGCCTGGCCAACCTTGTAGCCTTCTGCAGTGAAATGACCAACCTGATAGGCATCTGTGATGAGGGAGGAGCAGCGGATGTTCACCTGGACTTCAGCACAGCCTTTCAAACTCTCTCCCATAACATATTCATAGAGAAACTGAAATACGAACTAGATAAGGGGACAGTGAGGTGGACTGAACCCTGGCTGAACTGCCAGGCTCAGCAGGTTATGTGCAGTGGCACAAAGCCAGTCGGAGGCCAGTCACTAGTGGTGTTCCCTGCGGCTTGGTACTGGTTCCAGATGTTTAACACCTTCATTAATGATCCTAGATGAAGGGACAGTGTACAACCTCAGCAAGTCTGCAGAGGATACAGAACGGGGAGGAGTGTTTGATCCTCCAGATGATTGTGCTGCCATTTAGGGGGGCTTCAACAGGCTGGAAAAATGGGCAGAGAGGAACCTCCTCAATTTCAAAGGCCGATGCCAAGTCCTGCACTCGGGAGGAACAACCCCAGGTACCAGCGCAGGCTGGTGGACAACTGGCTGGAAGACAACTTGGCAGAAAAGGACCTGGGGTTCTAGTGGCCAGCAGCGTGCCCTCGGGGCAAAGGAGATCAACAGCATCCCGGGCTGCGCTAAGCAGAGTGTGGCCAGCAGATTAAGGGAGGCAATCCTTCCCCTCTCTCAGCACTGGTGAGTGTACACAATTAAATATCAGCAGTAGAAAAGGCAAGACTGGTGAGATCACAGCTGGCGTAATGTGTTCAGCTCTGGGCTCCCCAGTACAAGAAAGACATGGACGTACTAGTGTCAGTCCAGTGAAAAGCCAGGAAGATAATTAAGACACTGTCACAGAAGGAGAGGTTATGATTGTTGTACTGCACAGCCTGCAAAAACTCTCCAGTAAGCCACTCTGTATTGAGTGAATTCAGCAGCTGCATTCAGACCAGTGTGTGAAGCCTGCCCGAAGGTCATGCACAGGCATGAGCCCGAATGGCATGGAATGGGCTGCTGCCACGCTACTGAAACCTGTCAGACTGCACAAAATGGTGATTCTACCCAAAGTGCCTACCAGGAATGGCTCCTACCCCGTGCAAGATGCCCAGGATTGCCTGGAGGATGTTTGGGAGAATAGTAATTGGGCTGGAGCTTATATATACACCCTAAAATACATTGGTTTCTTAGCTGTTTCAACAGTTAAACAGTACCATCAAATTCCAGCCCAATGCCTACATCCTGCTGCTACTTAATTTACTAGCATACATGTAGCCAGCAGAAAAAACCCTCCAGACCACATCTGCCTAATCTGGTTCCACTGCTGCTAGTGGGCTTGAGTTCAGGATTCGGGGAAAAAAAAAACCATGTACTATCATTTGCACACATACAGCTCAGAATAAACATTAACATAGCACTAGCTAGAACGTCTAAGCAGCACTTTTTTCCTCTGATTTTCCTATTTCCTCATGACAAAGTATCTCCCTCCCACACATGCAAAATGTTAGTAGTCCTTCCTCTCCACACACAGTGTAAGAATCCTGTTCCTTTCCAACAGCACAGAAAACATTTTGCAGAAGGAACCCTGGCATTTCCACACAGGGAGACTGCTCAGAGGGAGACTGCACACACAGCCTGGAACAGATGCCCGTCCTCTCCAATCTTCCTCAGAAAACACTCACGTACTAGTCATTGCTGTGCCTGTTTGTACTGCGATTGGCCGCCAGCAAGCCAAGCTGTAGTACAGCCGATTGCTATGCAATAGTGTTATCCAGCCAGAGACAGATGGTCAAAGAATGGAGCAGGGGAGATTATAACTTGAAAAACTTGCTGTTCCTCTGGTGGGGGAAGCTGTGAGACACAGCAGGGTCCTTTTAGAAAACTCCCCTGGTGTACAAGTGACACGTCCTTGAAGTGCGTGGTCCCTTACAAGCCAAAGCTGCCCTCCCAGCCCACGAAGGCTGCTGAAGGTATAATCACAGCAAGACATACTGACAGAGCTGAGGCACTACAGGAGCATCTGACCTTCAGCGGAGGACCCTGCAGACTGCTTTGGCGATGGCTGCTGAGGGGCCAGCCGTGAGCTGACTGTTGCAGGTTCCATCCTGTGCATTTACCTCCCTCCCTGGCCCTGGGCCTTTTCTGAGGTGGAGCCTCAGCCCAATCCCAAAACTCACCAACGCTCCTGTGGACAAAATCCACAGGATTTTGATGCACCTTGACGAGGAGAAGACAGGCCACAACTCAGCACACAGGAGCACCTGCTGAGCGGCACCAGACCCCCGGGCTCTGTGGTGGTTTGATACATACACAGATGTATATACACACACACCCACACACACACACCAGACTTTGCTTTTGTGGAGTCACAGCACCACCACGGAGCGCTCCACCAGAGCCCAGCCGTGCCGGGCCTCCCCCTGTCCCACTGACAGGTCGCCCTCAGGCTCAGAACGGTGTTTCCACAGTTACCTCCAGAGCTTTAAATGGCTTTCAGAAGCCGGCTCCCCGCTCCACACAGCTCTGGAGGCACGGCGGGCGGCCCCGGAGCCGGCGGCGGCCCCGCCTCCCCTCAGGTCTCCCCTCAGGGCATCCCGCCGCCGGGGCCGGCGCGTCCCCTCCGCGCCGCGCACTGCGCATGCGCGCCGCCGCTGCGCCCCTCAGGCGGGGACGCGCGCTGTGGCGGAGGCGGGAGCGCGCTGCGGCGGCGCCGGCCGCCGATTGGCTGAGGGAAACGGCGGGAGCGCGCGGGCTGAGCGCACGCACGTCCGCCGCAAGAGAAGCGTCTGCCTCGCGATTGGCGCAGGGAGAGGGAGGGGGGCGGGGCTGGTGACCTCGGCTGCTGATTGGCTGGTAGGGGCGGGGGGAGGGGGTGAGGGAGGTGCGGGCTCGGATTGGCGAGAGTGCGCGCGCCCCTGCGGAGGCGTGCTCGGATTGGCTGGGCGCCGCGAGGCGGCCGGGGACCGTTGGAGCGGGGAGGCTGAGGCGTTTGGCCGCCCGTGTCCGCTGAGGCGGCGGCCGCAGCCCGGAGCCCGCAGCCCGCGGCCCGGACGGAGCTTCCGGCTCCCGGGACCCCCCGCCCGCCGCCCCGGCACAGGTGCGTGCTCGGCGGGACGGGGGGGGCGCCGGCGGGGCGCGGGGCCCTGTGGGGAGGAGCGTGCCCCGGCGCCGCGCTGCCCGGGCGGGGGGCTGGCACCGGCGGGCCCGGGACGCGCCCTTCCCGCCTGCCGGGGCTTGGCGGCGGCGCCGAGCCGGAGCCCCTCGCCTCAGCCCCGGGGCCGCGGGTGGCGGGGTTTGCCGGGCTGCGGGCCTGGAACGGAGGGAGCGCCCGGCGGAGCGCCCTGCGGGAGGGCTGGGGGGAGGAGAGCGGCGCTGCCGCCTCGGTGCTCCTGACATCGGGAAAGGCCCTGGGGGTGCTGGCTGACAGCGGCTGGACACGAGCCAGCAGTGTGCCCAGGTGGCCAAGGAGGCCAACGGCATCCTGGCTTGTATCAGCAATAGTGTGGCCAGCAGGAGCAGGGCAGGGATGGTGCCCTGTGCTCGGCACTGGTGAGGCCGCCCCTCGAATGCTGGGTTCAGTTTTGGGCCCCTCGGGACAAGAAGGACATGGAGGTGCTGGAGCGTGTCCAGAGAAGGGCAACGGAGCTGGGGAAGGGTCTGGAGCACAAGTGTGATGGGGAGCGGCTGAGGGAGCTGGGGGGGTTTAGCCTGGAGAAGAGGAGGCTGAGGGGAGACCTTATCGCTCTCTGCAACTGCCTGAAAGGAGGTTGTGGTGAGGTGGGGGTCGGTCTCTTCTCCCAAGTAAGTAGCGACAGGACGAGAGGAAACGGCCTCAAGCTGCGCCAGGGGAGGTTTAGATTGGATATTAGGGAAAATGTCTTCACTGACAGAGTGGTCAGGCACTGGAACAGGCTGCCCAGAGAGGTGGTGGAGTCACTATTGATGGGGGGGTTCCAAAACCGTGCAGACGTGGCACTTGGGGACATGGTTTAGGAGGCCTGGGGGTGTTGGGTTGGTGGTTGGGCTTGGTGATCTTGGAGGTCTTTTCCCACCTTAATGCTTCTATGATTCTATAAAGGGACCCCATATACCTTGGAGAGAGCCTTGCGGGTTTACCTGCTCCACGGTCCCTCCTCGCTGCTCTCTTCATGCAGCCTGTTGGCTGGCGGCAGGAGCACTTCTGGCACCTGAGTGGTTTTGGCTGTGTCTTATTGTTTCATCCTGTAGCCGACAGATGCTCACCTAGACACAGAATCTGCAGGCTTCTCTTCTTTGTAATTAACCGGAGACACAATCAGGGCAAAAGCGGCATAATCGTAGTTGGATCTGGAAAATAGGTGGGCAGGTGTTATTTGTCTTTGGAAAACCATGTCTTTCTTTGGAAAAAAAACTTTGGTTTTTTTTTTCCCTCCCCACATCTTTTTAGATTGTCTTTAAATGTTTGAAGAAGGAACTGAGCCCAGGAAAGTTGCCCTGAGAGACTTCTCAGTGTAATTCAGGTAACGTGATCTGTTGTGACTACCTGTGGTGCTGAACTTAAAAACTTGTGTGGTGTTACTGATTTCAGTCGCATGTTCCTTCACATTCACATAACATATTGAAATTTTTTATTTGTGACAAAATCCAGGTATGAGGTAGTGATTTCTGCCTTTTAGGTGAGGTATTGGGCACATAAAAATGTTCCTGTGTGAGGTGCAATCCTGTATTTAAAAAAAACACCCACACAGTTGCATTCTTGTGCAACAGATCCCTTAGCTGGGGAAGCTGAAACTGTTTGATATTCTTATGGAGACCCAGGACACCCTCAGTGGTAGGCAGAGCAGCGGTGTAGTACTTTTTTATTTCAGAGGGGATTGGTGAGCCATCGAGAATGGACTGGACAGCACAAGGATACTTTGAAAGTTGTTTCTGTGCTGCTTGAAAATCCATGCCTAACAGAATCTGAGTTATTAAAGTTAAAATTTGGTCAACAGTTGTCCATGACTGCCCTTCAAAAATGCTTTGTACTTTCAGTTTTCTTTTCTTACTCTGGTTCCTAAAACCAACTATATAGTCTGATGTTCTGTCTGGTGCAGCTGCCCAGTGACAAAGCATTCCATGTGCCGAAACCAGTGGCTCAGAAAGTCAGAGGGCTCAGTTCCAGGTTTTAAAAGTTGGGAGATGCTGGACTGAAGAATTGGGTGTCTGTCTGTCTTTTTCTGTCTGTCTTTGTCTGTCTCCCCCCCCTTCCCTTTCTCTTCCTTGTTAAGTGTATATGAGCCCGTACTGCTAGGTGGGGTAGGTAGGTAGGTTATACTATCATAAAGTACACCCAAAGGAAAGGAGGTAACTCAAAAGCGTTGGCTTAAGAGTGTTGCTTTTTGTGTTTCCTCTTCTCCAAAGGATATTTTGGATTAATGGGGACTTTAGATAAAAGGGCGAACATGCTACTGACCTGAAGACTTCCTTTTTAGGGAAGCTGGACAGAGGAGAATAGATCACTCTGGACAGCGTAGGGCAGGCTGAGCAGTAACCTCTCTCACCAGAACATGTACATTTTGCGAAGGCTGTCCATGGCCTATGCTACAGCCTTTTCTGAAGTTCTTTTCCAGACTAGTCAATTCATGCCATGTTACCAGAAACATCATCCCTCTAACCCTTAATTTTGTGCTATGCTTTCATCTGTCCAGGATGCTACCCCAGAGGTAGCTTGCTTAGGTCATTGCCTTGGCCGTATTGTCCTATTTAAATCCTGTTTGGGTTTCTGCTTCTTATCATTTAATGTTTATTACACACTGAGTAGCACAGGGTGGCATTGGGAGTGACAACTCACCACTCTTTGTAGCCATGGCCGTACGTTTTCTATGGTATGTTGTGCAAGCTGACAGTTTTTGAAGAGGGAGAAAATCAAGTCTTGAAGTTTAAACGAACAACTTAGGGATTAGTTGGCGCATTAACCGGAGTGCACAGCACATGGTCTGTCTGCCAACTTCAGAGAGTCTGGCTTCATGTGGCTGGGCTGGTGCGAGCTTTTATAGAACCCACCTGAGGTGTTCAGGTAAGGCACTTTTTGCAAATAATTTCCTAGAACTTCTTTTAAAAGGAAAGGTAGATAATTCTCTTAGCTCAGACACGGTAGCCTGTAGTGTTGACGCTACCCTTGTAGTTACAGAATACATCCATCACCTGGTGGAGACGAAGACAATTTCCCCGTAGGTGTGAAGGGCTGGCTTTCAGCATTCCACTCACAGCACAGCCCGATTCTCTTACTGTTATCTATCGCTGCCACTTGTTTTTTTACTTTGTGGTTTCAGGGTTATGTTATCTGACGATAAGGATTTTAATTCATAATATTTGTATTAAGTTAGTATTTCTTTTTTTTTTTCCTTGAGTACCAGGGAGGAGAACTCATGATTGTACTGTGTATGTTTGGTTTAGTGTTTAAACAGGTTTGTTCTGATAAACTGTGGCTAAACTTAAATAGTTTCATGGGTCTCTTCCAGCCCTGTGGACTTTCAAGGACTACTCAAAGGAATGAAAGTATTTTAACTTCTCAGCTGTGCTTCAGTAATACAGATTTATAAAAATACTTAGACCAATGAAGATTTTTAGGCAACCTAAATCTGGAAGAAATGGTAGGAGATCTTATAATGTGATATCTGTTGTGGAATTTTATTGGCCAGTTGTACCTCTTTGAAAATGAATGGAATTAAGACAGCAGGTACCAATTCATACCTAAATTTTTAAAAGATGGGGTGTATAAAGTGTGTACTGTACAAAACACTTAAATTGTAATAATGCTAAGTAGTTACTGACTGCAAGTGTGAGGTATTTTTTAGTCTTTATCAGTCTTGCTGCTTTCAAGTGCAGCTTTTCACTTCATTTGAGAGGTGGAGGAATGAGGAGGGTGTTTTGCCATAAAGCAAACAGGGAGGGAGCCTAGTTCCTAATTTAAATATCTTTAAAAACAGGAAAAGTGACAAAGCTAAGGGATAAAAGCTCTTAGTTTTACAGAAGACAATGGCAAGCATGATCAATTAAGGTGAAGTTTTATAATTGGCTTTATTTTGGTTTTCCTTTCTTAAAGAAGGAAAAAACCTCATTTGTGCCCGCAGTTGGTCAGGTATTTGGAATGCTGTTGAATCACAGATGATTAGAAAAGAAGCTGATGGAGTTCTGCATGTGTTACAGATGTGGATGTGGATGTTGGAACAGCAATCGAAGACCGTGTCGAGCTGAGTGTTAAGGACTGAGTATTCTAAAAGGGTTTTTTTTTAATATAGTCTGCAAAGGAAGCTAGATGGGAGGCAGGGCGGGGATGAAGCCTCCAGGTGTACTATAACGTATTCTGAGTTAATGCTTGTAGGGCAGTTTTTTAGAACAGCTGAATAGACTATGAGAAGAAACTTGTGGGGCAACAGTAAGCATTAAGAAAACTTGACCGGGTAGTAGTATCAGTTAAGGTGGTCTGTGACTGTGATCCTACAGGCTGTATAGCGGAGCAGACAGCAAATTATTTGGAAGTAGGTGTGCTATGAAGCACGCACATTAAAATGTTTCTTGCTCTGGTTACCTAGCGGATGCAACCAAAATACGGTTTGAGGGGTTTGGTTTTTTTTTAACACCTTGCAATATGAGCAAGCCTGCAAGCCCTGGGAGGCTTGGCTGGGACTGCAGAGTGGAGCAACCTGCCTGCGTAGGCATGGTGGAGTTACAGCCAGGGAGAGGGGTGCTTTGGGGACAGGCAGAATGCCGTGCAGAAAGCACAGTGGTATTCTTTGTTTATTTATATTACACTTTTTTGCAGTGCTTATGGAATCTTATCTTTTAATTATTGTGTGTTGTTCTTTTATTTGTGTATATTTTAATAGAACGATCACATCAAAGGCAATACCGAGGCAGTAGGGAGGCACTGGTGGTTTTGACAACTACCCTGGGTACAGCCAGGTTTTTGAAGGAGGTAGCGCATGTTTCTGGCAGCTCAGACAAAGCTAAGGTTTTCTTGTACCTGGGACTAGATATATGTTTGCTTTCCCATTGACTGTGGCTAATGGCAGATATACTTTTAAGTTTAATGTAAATTCCTTATTCTATACTGTCACATTAATAAATTTTAACACTTTTCAAAAAAATTGATAACTTTGTAGACTTGTGAAGTTGGTGAGGATGCTTTTACATTTTAAATTCATGTAGGAGATAAAACTATCATTATGTAAAGAATTAAGCTTGGGTAAGCTCTTTTTTCCCCTAATTCAGTTCTGATAGTGAAAGTAGTTCACGTTTCCAGGTGTTTGCCGCTACCCCTTTGAGGGGGATTTACCATCTCTACAGGCGTGCCAAAGGGGCAGTTTGTGTGAACTTTATCTGATGTGCTGAAACTTTTATTCTGAGGTGATTACACCTGAAGTGAGGTGGGAAGGGAAGCTCTTGTGTGGATTGCTAGTGATTGGTGAGGATGGTAGCAGGCGGTAGGGAACTGGAGGTGATGACAGATACTGAAAATGGTACTATCCTCTTCTGATGTGGATGGATTGGGAGGAGAGTAGTGTTTATGCTCTGTGCTGTCATCCGCCCACCTGAGATCAGGGTTAGTTTGCATTCTGTCCGTGTTCACGTATGGATGTTGTCCTGCTGGTGGTGGTGCGCTCCTCACTTCCTTCATGCTTGATCTGTTAATCTCAGTTAATAGAGAAAAGGGTAAAAATGTAACTCAAAACATTTGCTAATAAGTATTTAATTTTGGTGAAGAGGCAATTTTAGAATTCTCTCTTGCGCTGTAGTAGGCAGTTCTGGAAACCTGCAGATTAAAATGCTAGAAAGGGTTTTGTAAGATTCACATTGGAAAAGCTGGGAAGCACAGATTGCACAGAAATCCCCTCCAGTGTTATAAAGAAGATGCGTCTTCCCTTCCCGAGAGGGAGACGTGAGCTATTAATTAGGGTATTTCCAACTTCTTATTGCTTGAAAATCATGATGTAATATTTCATTTGTTATCTAACATTAACACTGCTTTACTTTAAGGAATCAGTTTTAACTGCTGAATTTGCTCTTGTTTGCAGGCTTATGGTAAATCTTATGTATAGACTTTACCTTTACCTTCAGTCTCAAAAATCAACAGGGCAGGTTGTAAAACCCATTTCTATTCCTCAGGCTTTTGGGCAATAAACAAAGACAGGAGTTTGTGATGGCTCTCTGGTTATTCAAGAAAAGCATTTTTGTATTCTAGGCACTTTGTGTCCTGACTTCTATGCATCCTCTCTTTAGTTTGCTGGAAAACAGATCTGACTGTGCAATATGTGTTCCAGCTCGCAGCGTTGTCCTCCACAGCTTGCAGTTTTCCTGTTTCCCATGCTTAACAATTCCCTGTTTACTAAAAATAAATATATGTTGCTGTGTACCTAAAATGATACCTTGTAGTATTCTTTTAAAGCTTTCTTTGGTTCTGTGACTTAAACTTCACAAGAAGTAGGCTCCTAACGTACAGTGCCTACCGTCGGTCTCATCGGCCCGTCTGTAGTCCTGCACCTGACCCGTACATTCTTTCGGGCAGGGTTTTCTTTCTGTTCTGGCCGTTGAACAAATAGTTACATATGTGAGGTGAAATCTTGTTGTGTTACAGTAATTCAGATGGTTGGGAACTCTACCTGGATGTGAATTTTTTCTATTTTGTCTCGAGGTCGAGGTAGTCTGGAGCTTCTTTTTAAAACAGTGCTAAAAGCTTTTGAAGGTTTTTAAAGAAACCCGTGATTAAATATTGTTACTTGTTCCATTTTTATTTAACTTGTATCTAGTAAAACCTTTATCAGTTTCTTACTAGGTGGGAAGGTAAAGCTGCTGGTCTCGTACCGGGGCTTAGACCAATGCTATGGTGGTTTTCCGTAACAGTAAATTAAAGCAGTAAGGCCTGGCTGAGGATGTGTTGCTGCATGCACAGTCCTGCACAGACAAAACAGATGGCATTTTATGCCTTGAAAAAAGTCTTACGGTTTAAACAGAAGTGGCAAGGCACGCAGTGGGGAAATGGATAGTTCTTAGTACGAAATTTTTTCCTAAACTGTTTGATTGCCAGTTCATTTTCCAGAAAATTTACTGTATAATATGTGCATGTTTTTGCAAAATCTTCTTTAGGAGTAGCTTGATCCACTGTATTTAAAAAAAAAAAAAAAAAAAAAAAACAAACCAAAAAAAACCCAAACCATTGACTTCTATAGAATTTCACTGCAAAGTTATTGTCTGTTCTCTTGGTCTTAATCTAGTGGGTTTTTTCACTTACACCTTACTTCTAGACTGAAGTCAGTTTTGACCTGTAAAGCTCTTCTGCAAGCATTTGAGTCCAATACTTGTAAGAAAGCTTTATCTTAAAAATCTGCCAGAGATCCAGACCTTTAAGTTTTTAGGAAACTATGCTACTAGAAG